>JARQOD010000004.1:208589203-208764622 GCA_033576555.1 Oophaga sylvatica | reverse complement strand
TGCCGCGGAAATTTCCATGCCAATTCCGCAACGTGTGCACATAGCCTTAAAATGTAAAAGATGAAAATATTTGTTGTGGTTTTTTTTGCGTAAAATGCGAAGGAAATGTGTCATCTTTAACTTTAGGCCTTTTAGAGATCATTTCATCTTCAACTTGCTTAACTGTTCACAATAACAGTCATTTTGACCATTAGTGCCCAAACTTTTACATGCCTATGTATGTATGTATGTATGTATGTATACAGGTGCTTATCACAAAATTAGAATTTCAGCAGCAGATGAAAGGAAGGGAGACACATTCATTACCAGTGGGTAGGCGGAGCCCACACAGGATAGAACACCTCAGATTACAAAAGTGTTGACCGGCCCCTCCAGCTTGGGCTCCTCCTACTCCAGCTCTCCAGTCTAAAATTTGAGGTCACAGAGGATAGTCGCTGCTGGAGCAGCTCCTCAGAAATTTTTTTATTTTAATCGGACAGAGACTTGGACCCCCGTGGTCTAGCGGTCTCGGGGGTCTCAGCGCTGCTGGACCCCCACCTCTCCCTTGGCGGATCTGTATTACCCTTTAAGGAGGTCCCTGCAGAACCCTGCCGGCCCTGGGGGATGAGGATTGCTTCCCTGGCGGGGACGCAAACCGCGCTTCTGGGGTCACTGCGTTCCCCGCCCTGGGGGGAAGCTGTGGGCACAGCGCCACAAATCCCTGGGGGTCCCTGTGGCGCTCAGCCGGGTGAGTACTCAACATTTTTATGTGTTTGAGTGCCTCAGCGGCTGCTGCGGCAGCCGCTGCTACATGTATTCAGTGTGGTGATTGTGTACTTTTGTCCGCAGGTGGATGCCTGCAGGACGCGGGAGCGGAGAGCGGAGTGAGTCGCGCGTTTTTTTTTAAACCGGCGGGGGGCGTGGCTTCGCGCTTTCCCGTTTTTTCGCGGGCAGGAAGCGCTCTGAGCGCGCGCTTTACCCTGCCTTTTCTCTTCCGGCTTCTCTCCTCTAGCGCGGCGGCCATTACTGACTGCCTACTCGGGCTCCTCACTCTCCGCTCCCCCCGACCGACCGAAAGGAACAAGGACACTGCACCGCGGCCAGCTGGGTGAGTCGCTTCTACCTGTCAGGGCAGAAGCTTGACCCCCTCACCCCCACAGCGCAGGGCACCTTTCTGGAGGTACTGTCACACTGAACGCTCCCGCTAACGATCACGATAACGACGCATACTAATGCAATCGTTTTTTGTGATCGTTTTAATGTCGCTAGTAGCTGCCACAGTGGGCGATCTCATTGACGACGCATAAGTGGTTAGCGATCTCCTTAGCGACTTTGGCGGTCATTGCGATGTACAAATCAGCGCAATATGTTAGCGATCTCGTTGCCGTTCTTGTTTAGTGTGGCATACCCTTGAGGCACTGTCCTGCAGCTGCTACCTCATAAGAGGCACCTGGGGCTCGCACACCCTTTTCATTAAACAAGGGTTGTGGGGAGTCTGCGACATTAACCCTTCTCAGACGGTTAACCCTTAATTGGGGGACAAGCTGGGGTGGTCTCTCTTTAAGAGCTTTAACCCTTCAGCGTTCGTTTTGCCTTTAAGAAACCACACTGTTTCTAGTTACTGACAGGTTTAACCTGCCATATACTGTGTGAGGGCATGTCAGATCGGGTCCAGGAGGTGCGGACCGTCATCCAGATCGCTACAGGATCAGTCTCGCGTATCTGACACGCAGACCTCGACGGCGTCAAGCGCAGCGGTCGGAGGTTTCAGTGATGTCAAAATGGAGGCCCTCACTCGTTCTATTGATGGCCTGTCTGACCTTCTAGGTTATTGGGTGTCAGCTAGATCCTCTCATGGCAGGAAGCGACACAGGCCAGTGCCTTCCTTCCCGCATAGCGACTCGGAGATCTGGGCATGGAGGGTTCCCCTTCAAGCTCAGATGGGGAGATGTCTGATTCAGATAAGGAGGATCGGCAGGGACACTCTGCCTCCCTTTTGGGCCGTACAGAGGCTTTTATTGGAGCCATGAGGGAGGCGTTACAGTTACCGGAGGAGGTAACTAGACGTCCTGGTAAGTCGGCCCGGATGTTTCAGGAGTCGCATAGGTCGCGATCAACATTACCATCTCTGGATGAGCTTAATGGGGCAGGGACACGGTTTTTTGAGACGCTGTATCAGTGTACGACGGAGTTGATTGATAATTGGATTCCTTCTCCTGAAGTGGATGTTCATTTATCCCAGCTTAGCAAATCCTCACTACTTCCTGTTAAAGGGAAGGCGAGTCTGCAGGATCCGCTGGACGGAAATGGCAGCGAAATCCATCTACGAGGCCACGGGTCATGGATTCAGAGCAGTACTAGGGTCCATGTGTGCTTGTAAAGCTTCCCTGAGCTGGTTAGGCGTCTACGGACGGCGTGGCAAGATGGATCCCCGCTATCCGAGGTAGATGAGCTTTTCAAGTTGTTGGAGGATGCAGCCCGATATGCCAGTGATGCAGGTTTGGATACTGCGTCACTGCTGTCCAGGGCGCAATCCTCGGCGGTCACAGTCAGAAGAGCACTGTGGCTTAGACAGTGGACCGGGGACGCGGTTTCCAAACAAGGTTTGCTATCTTTAGCTTACAAGGGTGGTCAGCTATTTGGATCTGACCTCACGGAGCTGATTGCCAAGGCAAAGGCAAAAGAAACGGCTTTACCGCAGCGAAGAGCTGTGACTTCTGCGTCTGGCAGACCTAGTGCCGGTAGTAGTCGGCGGTCTTTTCGGTCCAGGGGACGGTTCAATCAGCCTTCTTGGGGATCGGGTCGTCCCTCTTTCTCAGGAAAAAAGAACTCTCAGAAATCCCGCACTCCCTGGAAACAGAGCTTCCGTCACAAGCGGGAAGCTGACAAAAAGCCCGCTAAGGCGGACTGACGCCAGGGTCTCACTCGAGGGCTCTCGAGTGGGAGGTCGCCTGCTCCAGTTCGAACCGACTTGGGCTTCCCGCGTGTCGGACGCCTGGGTGACGCGGGTTGTGTCGGCAGGCTACTTCATAGAGTTTCTTTCTCGACCCCCAGACAGTTTTTGCCAATCCCGCATTCCGTCAGAGCCCGAGCTATTTGCCGCTCTACTGCGGGAGGTCGATTCCCTTCTGCAAAAGGGTGTGGTGGTACCGGTTCCGCCGGAGGACCGGGGAAGAGGGTTTTATTCCAACCTCTTTGTGGTCCCCAAAAAGGACAAATTTCGCCCCATTCTGGATCTCAAAGGATTGAATCGGCATGTCCGCACCCGGAAATTCCGCATGGAGTCACTTCGCTCCGTTGTGGCGGCCCTGTCGGAGAACGATTTTTTGGTGTCAATCGACATTTGCGACGCTTATTTGCATGTTCCCGTCGGAAGGGCCCACCAACGCTTCCTTCGTTTTGCCATAGGTCAGGACCATTACCAGTTTGTGGCCCTGCCATTCGGGTTGGCCTCAGCACCCAGAGTTTTTACAAAAATTCTGGCACCTGTCATGGCGATTCTTCGAAGACAGGGGTTACGATTCTTCCCTATCTGGACGACCTTTTGATTGTGGCGTCCTCAAAGGAGGAGGCGGTGACGGCTCGCAATCTATCCCTTCAGCTCCTGGAGGACTTCGGGTGGCTGGTCAATTGGGAGAAGTCGTCTCTGGAACCGTCACAGTCAATCCTGTTTTTGGGAATGCATTTCGACACGGTACGAGCAGTGGTGTCTCTGCCTCCAGACAAGCAAGCGAGTCTTCTTCGACATGTACAGGTTATGAAGTCGTCGACAGCAATGTCCCTTCGAAGGTGTATGCGCCTTCTGGGTTTGATGGTGGCGTCGATGGAGGCAGTTCCGTTTGCCCAATTTCATTCCAGGGCTCTCCAAATGCTCATTTTGAACCGTTGGGATCGATCGCAGTTTTCACTGGATTGCAGTGTCATCATCTCCCACAGGGTGCGAGAGTCTCTAGGATGGTGGTTACGTCCGGAAGTGTTATCCCTGGGGAAGTCTTTTCTCCCTCCAAGGTGGTCGATCATAACCACCGATGCCAGCCTGACGGGCTGGGGGGGTGTCTGGAACGATCTCTGGATTCAGGGAGTATGGTCGTCGGAAGAGTCTGTCCTGCCGATCAACATCCTGGAATTGAGGGCAATTTTCCTTTGCCTCCAACACTGGACGGTCCTTTTAAGCGGTCTACCAGTCCGAGTGCAGACAGACAACGCGACGGCGGTCGCGTATATCAACCATCAAGGTGGGACGAGGAGCTTCAGGCTCATGATGGAGGTGTCTCGGATCTTGGTATGGGCCGAGGCCAGGGTGCCAGCCATCTCTGCGATTCACATTCCAGGAGTTCAGAATATCACAGCGGACTTCCTCAGTCGCGAAAAGATGGATCCCGGAGAATGGAGTCTTCATCCGGAAATTTTTGCACTGCTGTGCTCCCGTTGGGGGACTCTCCAAGTGGATTTGATGGCATCCAGGTTCAATGCCAAGTTACCGATGTTCATGTCCAGGTACAAGGACCCGAAGGCTGTGGCGGTGGATGCTCTGGTGGCTCCGTGGGACCAATTCGAGCTAATCTATGTGTTTCCGCCGATATCCTTACTTCCTCTGGTGTTGCGTCGGATCAGACTGGAGAGAGTCCCGGCTATGTTGATTGCCCCAGATTGGCCAAGGAGGACGTGGTTCTCGATGCTGGTGTCGCTTCTGGCAGCGCCTCCACTTCCACTCCCTCTTCGCCCGGACCTGTTAACCCAAGGGCCCGTTCGTCACCCGTACCTGAAGTCTCTGCGTTTGACGGCGTGGCTCTTGAGACCGAAATCTTGATCCGTCAAGGTTTTTCAGCCGAAGTCATTGCCACTCTGCGAGCTGCCAGAGGTCCGGCTACTACTAGGATTTATCACAAGACTTGGGAAGGCTTCTTTTCGTGGTGTTCGGGTTCTTCTAGGAACCCGAGGATTTTTTCCATTCCCAATTTGTTGGCCTTTTTGCAGTACGGCCTGGACAAGGGTTTGGCAGTTAGCACTCTGAAGGGGCAGGTTTCTGCTCTGTCCTTGCTGTTTCGGAAGGCTATCGCCTCGCGTAGGGACGTACGTTCCTTTTTTCGCGGTTTAACCCGTCAGTTTCCGCCGCGGAAGGCGCTTGTGTCTCCTTGGAGGCTCAATCTTGTCTTGGAGGCTCTTCAACATGGGCCATTTGAGCCTATGGACTCTGTTAGCCTTTCCTTGCTCTCTTGGAAGGTTGCCTTCCTAGTGGCGGTCACTTCTTTGAGAAGGGTTTCTGAGTTGGCGGCTTTTTCTTGTTCGCCTCCTTTTCTGGAGTTTCACCCGGATCGCGTAGTGCTTCGCACTCGGAGCGACTTTTACCTAAGGTGGTGTCACAATTTCATGTTAATCAGGATATTGTGTTGCCCTCGCTTTGTCCGAAGCCGAGGAATGCGAAGGAACGGGCCTTGCACACATTGGATTTAGTGCGGGCTTTGAAGTTCTATTTGTCTATTACTCAAAGTTTTCGGAAGTCGGATTCTCTGTTTGTGATTCCAGCAGGTCGTCGACGTGGGCAACGAGCTTCCAAGGATTCTATAGCTCGTTGGATTCGGTCGGCCATTTTAGAGGCTTACCGACTTAAGGGCGAACCTTGCCCGATTAAGATTCGAGCTCACTCCACGAGGGCTGTGGGTTCATCGTGGGCCTTTCATCAAGGGGCCTCGGCAGCTCAGCTCTGCCGGGCGGCGACCTGGCGTTCCGTCCACACATTTACGAAATTTTATAAGGTGGACGTCAGTGCTTCCGCTGATGCGGCCTTAGGACGTAGGGTCCTGCAGGCGGCTGTAGTTTAAAGTTCTAGTTAACTTGTATTTAGCGCTAGTTGCTCATTTATTTAAGTTGTTGGGAATCTGCCTCTGTTGGTTTTTTGCCCAACCTTAATTTCTGGACTGCTTTGGGACGTCCCACTGGTAATGAATGTGTCCCCCTTCCTTCCATCTGCTGTTGAAATACGGATTTTGGTAAGACCTTACCTGTAAAATCCTTTTCAGCGAAGGAAGGAAGGGAGACACAAATCCTTCCCATGGCAGAAGTGTGTTGTTGTGTTTTCAGATGCGGCGTGACCCTTCTCTGATAGCGATTATCTGGGCTGAGGTCGGCGCGCTAAGGCTCTTTTCCAGCATTGCCAGCTCATCGCAGTAGTCAGGTTCAGTGAGTAGTACCTGGGACTGTGTGGTTTTTTCTGTTATATACATAACCATTTTTTGTTTTTTCTCTGAAGTTCTTCAGAAGGGGTTATGTTGCTCCTCTGGTGATTTTTGCTCTTCCTTAGCTTGTGTACGGACTGAAGAGCTGGAGTAGGAGGAGCCCAAGCTGGAGGGGCCGGTCAACACTCTTTTGTAATCTGAGGTGTTCTATCCTGTGTGGGCTCCGCCTACCCACTGGTAATGAATGTGTCTTCCTTCCTTCGCTGAAAAGGATTTTACAGGTAAGGTCTTACCAAAATCCGTATATTATCAAAAAGTTAATTTATTTCAGTTCAATACAAAAAGTGAAAACTCATATAGTCATTACAAACAGAGTGATGTATTTCAAGTGTTTATTTCTGTTAATGTTGATGATTATGGCTTACAGCCAATGAAAACCCAAAAGTCATTATCTCAGTAAATTAGAATAATTAACAAAAACATCTGCAAAGGCTTCCTAAACATTTAAAAAGGTAATTTAGTCTGTTTCAGAAGGCTCCACAATCATGGGGAAGACTGCTGACTTGACAGGTGTCCAGAAGGCAGTCATCGACACACTCCACAAGGAGAGTAAGCCACAAAAGGTCATTGCTAAGAAGCTGGCTGCTCAGAGTGCTATATCCAGCATATTAATGGAAAGTTGAGTGGAAGGAAAACGTGTGTGTAGAAAAAGGTGCACAAGTAACTGGGATAACCGCAGCATTGAAAGGCCATTCAAAAATTTGGGGGAGAGTCACAAGAAGTGGACTACTGCTGGAGGCATTGCTTCAAGAGCCACCACACACAGACGTATCCAGGACATGGCTACAAGTGTCGCATTCCTTGTGTCAAGCCACTCATGACCAATAGACAACGCCAGAAGCGTCTTACCTGGGCCAAGGCGAAAAAGACTGGGACTGTTGCTCAGTGGTCCAAGGTGTTGTTTTCAGATGAAAGTAAATTTTACATTTCATTTGGAAATCAAGGTCCCAGAGTCTGGAGGAAGAGTGGAAAGAGGTACACAATCCAAGGTGCTTCTGGTGTAGTGTGAAGTTTCCACAATCAGTGATGGTTTGGGGAGCCATGTTATCGGCTGGTGTAGGTCCACTGTGTTTTATCAAGACCAAAGTAGGCGCAGCCATCTACCAGGAAATTTTAGGTCACTTCATGCTTCCCTCTGCCGACAAGCTTTTTGGAGATGGAAGTTTCATTCTACAGCAGGACTTGGCACCTGTCCATTCTGCCAAAACTACCAATACCTGGTTTACAAACAACATTATCACTATGCTTGATTGGCCAGCAGACTCGCCTGACTTTAACCCGATAGAGAATCTATGGTGGGGTATTGTCAAAGAGGAGGAAGATGAGACACCAGGCCCAACAATGCAGACGAGCTGAAGGCTGCTATCAAAGCAACCAGTGCTTCCATAGCACCTCAGCAGTGCCACAGGCTGATCGCCTCCATGCTACGCCGCATTGATGCAAAAGGAGCACCGACCAAATATTGAGTGCATTTACTGAACATAACGTATATAATCGAGTATAAGCCGAGATTTTCATCCCATTTTTTGTAGGCTAAAAGTGCCCCTCTCGGCTTATACTCGAGTCATTGTCCCAGGGGGGTCGGCGGAGGAGGTGGAGCACAGAAACCGGCTGCTGTCACATCATACTCACCCCCTCCTGGCTCAGTCTCTGCACCTCCCTGTTTCTCAGATGGTCTCTGGCGCCTGCATCTCTGGCTGTGTTCAGCGGTCACATGGTACCGCTCATTAAAGTAATGAATATGCACGCGACTACACCCCCATAGGCGTGAAGCTCATATTCATTTCTTTTATGAGCAGTACCACGTGACCGCTGAACAGTGGAAGAGCTGTCGGAGACCTTCGGAGAAGCAAGAAGTGCAGAGACCGCGCCAGGAGGGGGTGAGTAGGACGAGGGCAACTCTGTGATATTCACCTGTCCCCGTTCCAACGCCGCGCCCGCTCTGTCTTCCGCTTCCTCTGGCTGTGACGTTCAGGTCAGAGGGCGCGATGGCGTGGTTAGTGCGCGCCCTCTGCCTGAACAGTCTCTGCTGAGAGACGGAAGACACAGCGGAGCGTGGCGGTGGAACAGGGACAGGTGAATATTGCAGGTGCCGGGGCCCTGAGCCAGAGGAGACACTGGCCCCCATAGAGCACCGGTGTCCCCGCCTGCTCAGGACACCGGCACCTGGCCCCAGCAACGAGAGGTGAGTATGTCATTTTTATTTTTATTTTTTTTTAATCGCAGCAGCATATGGGACATATATATCTATGGGGCATCTTATGGGGTCATCAACCTTTATGGAGCAGCATATGGGGCTTATATATCTGTGGGGCCATCAACCTTTATGGAGCAGCATATGGGGCATGAATATCTATGGGGCATCTTATGGGGCCATCAACCTTTATGGAGCAGCATATGGGGCATATTATTCTATGGAGTATCTTATGGAGCCATCATTAACCTTTTATGCAGCATTATATGGGGCATATTTTAATATGGAGCATCTTATGGGGCCATTATTAACCTTTGTGGAGCATCTTATGGGGCCCGTCATGAACTTTATCAAGCATTATGTGGAGTGTATTTTGTATGGAGCATCTTATGGAGCCCATCATGAACTGTACGGAGCATTATATGGGGCTCCTGATTCAATATGGATATTCAAAAACATTAAACCTACTGATGTCTCAATTAATTTTACTTTTATTGGTATCTATTTTCATTTTTGAAATTTACCATTAGCTGCTGCATTTCCCACCCTAGGCTTATACCCGAGTCAATACGGTTTCCGTTTTTTGTGGCAAAATTAGGGGCCTCGGCTTATACTCTGGTCGGATTATACTCGCGTATATACTGTACATTTCAGTAGGCCAACATTTCGGATTTTAAAATAATTTTTCAAGCTGGCGTTATAAAGTATTCCAGTTTACTAAGATAATGACTTTTGGGTTTTCGTTGGCTGTAAGTCATAAACATTAACAGAAATAGACACTTGAAATAGATCACTCTGTTTGTAATGACCTATATAATAAGTTTCACTTTTTGTATTGAAAAACTGAAATAAATTAACTTTTTGATAATCTAATTTTGTGAGAAGCAGCTGTAAGTGTGTGTGTGTGTGTGTGTGTGTGTGTGTGTGTGTGTGTGTGTGTGTATATATATATACTCATCTAATTTTGTGAGAAGCAGCTGTAAGTGTGTGTGTGTGTGTGTGTATATATATATATATATATATATTATATATATTTATTTTCTGCTGGGGTATGAATACTTTTCAGCACAACTGTGTGTGTGTATGTGTATATATATATATATACATACATACATACATACACACACACACACACACACACACACACACACACACACACAGTTGTGCTCATAAGTATTCATACCCCAGCAGAATTTTTGCTTTCTTGGCCTTTTTTTCAGAGAATTTGAATGATAACACCAAAACTTTTTCTGCGCTCATGGTTGATTATTGGGTTCAACTACCTTTTCCCGTAGATCCATAGACAGTTCTTTTGCTTTCCATATGACTCGCAATCCAGAAACGTCAGTGGCTAGATGAAGAATGCAAGAGTCTGTCTGGATCACAGAAACTCACTCAGCTTTTATGCACACACACTGATTACAAGCAAATAGGTCAAAGGTGAGGATGTTACTTTTAGTAGCCATTCAAACCCATTTGTGTCAATTTCTTTACATGTTATCAGGCCAAAATCACCAGGGTTTGTGAACTTTTGATCAGGTTTATTTGGATGTTTTGGGTTGTCAATGTGATGTAAATTGATTTTAAAAAGAAAAAACACAGTAGCTTTTAACAATAAATGGCTTCACTCAACCACGAACTATGAGTGTAGAAAAAGTTTTGGTGTTATCATTCATATTCTCTATAAATAAAAGACCAAGGAAGCATAAATTCTGCCAGGGTTTGTAAACTTTTGAGCACAACTGTGTATACAGCTCTGGCAAAAATTACAAGGCCACTGTACAGTTTTATAAAAATCAGCTTCTCTACATGTCTGACAGCCATTTCATTCCAGTGTCAGTTGAATTCCAGAGTACACCTCATTCTACTTAATGTGCTTCTGATTAGGTGATCACCTGAACCAAATCTTATTTAATGAAGAAAAGTTTAAAAAAATCACTGCTGTGGTGTTCACAATCCTCTTGCAATAGGACAAGCTGGATGGCAAAACAAGTGCTACTAATATCGCTAAAGTAATAGGAATAAAAAAATAACTTTTAACTATGCCAAAGGAGTTGAAAAGAAAAGTCTTGACTGAGGAAGAGAAGGGCTCAATTCTGGCTTTACTAGCAGAGGGATACAGTGAGCGTCATGTTGCCTCCATCCTTAAAATTTCTAAGACGGCAGTCCATTACAACAAGGTCAACCAGTAGACATTGGGGCCAACAAAGCTACAAACCGGCAGAGGGCAAAAAAGGACTTTATACTGACCGGGATGACCGTCATCTTATTCGAATATCACTCAGCAACCGCAGGATGACATCCAGTGACCTACAAAAGGAATGGCAAATGGCAGCTGGGGTGAAGTGCACTGCAAGAACAGTTCGTAACAGGCTCCTAGAGGCAGGGCTCAAGTCACGTAAAGCTAGAAAAAATCCTTTCATCAATGAGAAGCAAAGGAGAGCCAAGCTGAAGTTTGCCAAAGACCATAAGGATTGGACCATAGAGGACTGGAGTAAGGTAATCTTCTCTTATGAGTCTCATTTTTAGTTTTGCCCAACACTTGGTCGTCTAATGGTTAGACAGAGGCCTGGAGAGGCGTACAAGCCACAGTGTCTTGCACTCACTGTGACATTTGGTGGAGGATCGGTGATGATCTGGGGATGCTTCAGCAAGGCTGGAGTTGGGCAGGTTAATGTTTGCGAAGGACGCATGAATCAAGCCGCATACAAGGTTATCCTGGAAAAACAGTTGATTCCTTCTGCTCAGGAAATGTTCCCCAACTCTGAGGACTTGTTTTTCCAGCAGGACAATGCGCCATGCCGCACAGCTAGGTCAATCAATGTGTGGATGAAGGACCACCACATCAAATCCCTGTCATGGCCAGCCCAATCTCTAGACCTGAACCTCATTGAAAACCTCTGGAATGTAATCAAGAGGAAGATGGATAGTCACAAGCCATCAAACAAAGAAGAACTGCTTAAATGTTTGTTCCAGGAGTGGCATAAGGTCTCCCAAAAGCAGTGTGTTAGACTGGTGGAAAGCATGCCAAGATGCATGAAAGCTGTGATTAAAAATCCTGGTTATTCCACAAAATATTGATTTCTGAACTGATTTAAAACATTAGTATTGTTGTTTCTAAATGATTTTGAACTTGTTTTCTTACCATTATTTAACGTCTGCAAGCACTGCATTTTTTTATTTTGACCATTTCTCATTTTCTGAAAATAAATACAAAATGTATTGCTTGGAAATTCGGAGACATGCTGTCAATAGTTTATAGAATAAAAGAGCAATTTATATCTTACTCAAAAATATACCTATAAAGAGAAAAATCAGACAACCTGAAAATTTTGCAGTGGTCTCTTAATTTTTGCCAGAGCTGTACATTTGTATATATACTTTGTCTCAGTTCTATGGTATTTTACAAACATAACAAACTGTGCTGGTATTCACCCTCCCCGGGTCCAGCATTGCTTCGGTGATTGTGTATAGGCTGTACTGGTGACTTCACGTTTACAGTGCTGCAGCCTATTAATGAGCTTTGCCAATGTAGACACCACCAGTTGCTGAGCTCAGTGATAGGCTGTAGACAGGACAGCACCACTGGGAAAACCCCTCTAAAGCCCTCAGAAAATTCCCCCATGTTGTCCTGATAGCTCCTAATGTGCTATGAGTTCACAGTATGGTGCAGGTTTAATATATGTTCACCCGTCAACTGGTTCCCCTATATGGGGATCTAATCAAGTTTATATAGTGGCTTGGTTTAGATTTGGTGCAAATTGTTTCACAGGACCCCGTCCAGCGGTCAGGTCAGCAATCTCTGGCTGCTGGACTGTAGCACTGAGAACCATCTCCTGCCATCAGTCCTTATTCTGATTAATCGTCCTGGCATGACGTCCTATGTGCGTAATTCCACACCAATGACATTGCGCCATGCTGGCTAATCAAAAGAAGATCCCTGAATCCTGGGATGATGTAGGGCGCCAGTCCTGCTGCCAAAGATTACTGATCTGGCTGCTGGGTTGGGTTTTGTTACTAACCGAAATTGTATTCAACTTTTTTTTTTTTTTTTTAATCAGCATCAGAACTTTGAAGAACAAATGCAGGGAATGAAAACGCAGTTGGTCCAGTTGGGTACATTGCTGCGGCTTTTGGACAGTGGCTTTTGTAGTTATCTAGGTATGTATATATGTGTTACTGTGCTTTAGTTTATTGGGAACCAAAGAACAGTTGTTGTAAATTGTTTCTATGGCCCTTTGTACACAAAGGCTGGGAACATATGTAGAACTGGAGTTTACGGCGCAGTCCAAAATGCTGAGCTGTGGTCTGCGGGGACAACATAATGAAAAGATCCGTTACCTACCGTTTTCTTCTATAATTTTAGGATACTGTATTAACGCTTTTTTGTGATGAAAAAGGAAGGCAGTTTTGTTCCCACCGTTTTTTGCCCCCAATTTTGTGACTTTTCACACATTTCACTATTATTCAAAAGTGGATCAGGTTGTGAGAAGTCACAAAAATTGGCCAGGCCATAATTAAAAGGGGTGGAGCCACACAGTTTCAACAGATTTTAGATATAATTTAGAATATAATGAACAAAATCCCACTTAAAAAATATCAAAGGGGAAAAAGGAACATGGGCAAAATATGATAACATAATATTTCATTGGGAAAGTATGATTTAAAATATAAACAAAGGGATATTCTCAGAGGTTATTGATACTTTCCCAATAAAATATTATATTTTATCATATTTTGCCTTTGCCTCTTTTAACCCTTTTGATGTTTTTAAGTGGGACTTTGTTCATTATGATTTGTATAAGGTTGGTTCACAATTATAGATGGACCCTTGATTTATATAATTTAGATTATGTAGATTTAATTTTTCATCTTTGTAACAGCCCAGATGTGCCCCATTTGGCTCATTTTACTCCTATGCACTTTGAAAGGCAAAGTCTTGGTAAATCTTCCCCTTTGAGTACATCTTTCCAGTATTATTTTCTGATGACCCATAAAATTGCTGAAACGGTGTGTGGATGAGGGTGTCTGAAAATGCTTTCCCTTTTATGAATTGGATTATCAGTAGGGATGAGCGAATAGCTTTGGATAACTCGTTATCTGAATAGCTATAGCGCTTCCCGAACAGCTGCATCGGGAACCTGGATACCTGGAGCGCTCCCGATAATCAGCTGTTCAGCGCCGCAGCTGCATGTGTCGCGGCTGTGTGACCGTCACAGCACACAGGCTCTCCATGCATGTCTTGTGACTGTCACACAGCCGCGACACAGCTTCAGCGCCGAACAGCTGATTATCGGGAGCGCTCCAGGCATCCAGGTTCCCGATGCAGCTGTTCGGGAAGCGCTATAGCTATTCAGATAAGGAGTTATCCAAAGCTATTCGCTCATTCCTAATTACTAGGCTTATGTGCCGAATATATGGCCTCTGATTTCAGCAGGCAGATATACACTGCACCATCCTAGATCATAGCTAACCTTTAGGGACATGTCCATTTCACCCTAATCTTAGGTTGGCTATAATTTTATCTCTAATATGCCAACAACCTACTTTGTAAGTGATACCAAAATTGTTGTTTTTTTTGTTTTTTAATCTAGAATCTCAGGACTCTGGTTATCTGTATTTCTGTTTCCGGTGGCTTCTGATACGATTTAAAAGGGAATTCAGTTTCCATGATATTCTCCGAGTGTGGGAGGTAAGCTCCGGTGGATTTGCACACAGTAAATGCAGCATGCATCAGAAAACAAACAAGTTTTATCTAAAATACGACCCTGAATTGAGTCTGTGTATGGCGAACTTAGACTTCCAAAATGGCTAAGCGATGTGGAACTAATCGTAAGCCGCTTCATTTTGTGCAAAAACGCAACAGATGAAAAGGTGAAGAGGACCAATGATTTGCTCTCTGTCTGAGCTGCTCATTTGTATTCATAGATTTTGAATGTAAATGACTCCAGGATTCTCATCATCAAGTGAAAGGTTGTAAACTGTTTTCAACAATTTTATAGGTAATGTGGACAGACTTGCCGTGTCAGAATTTCCATCTGCTCATTTGCTGCGCTATACTAGAGTCTGAGAAAAAGAAAATAACGGATGGGGATTTTGGCTTCAATGAGATTCTGAAGGTATGTCAATGTTGTAATAACACGGTGTACAGTATTAAATGGAATTACAGTTTATGAATCATACCTGGGTTAAACTGCTCTAACGTCCTCTTAGTAATGTCTTTACACTGTGCTGACTCCCATTCACTGGCTCCTAATGTATGACTATCAGTACTCAGCCATCCGTCTCACTTTGCAGCTTGATACTGTACGGAGTCATCTCACAAGTCATCCTAACATTCTGCTTCGTCTGTACCCATTGCACAATTCTATTTTACAGATCTTACCTTTTTTTTTTTCTATTCTAGATATCTTTATTGCCGTTTTTCAATAGCCGATAACCCCTCTATTTGACTCCATTGCACCATAAATAAGGTTGTCGGTGATTCCTCTGACCCTAGTTCCGTAATGTTACATACTTGTCACACCAGGCACATAGAAGGCATTCATCTGAAAGACACCATTAACTCTCATTTTGTTTTTTAGCACATCAATGAACTTTCCATGAAGCTTGACGTAAATGATGTTCTCTGTAAAGCAGAAGCAATCTCCTTGCAGATGATGAAATGCAAGGTATGACAATGTAGTCTGTGACCTTTACAGTTTTAACAGTGTTACAATCTCATTCTGCAGAAAGAAGGAAATTTTAACTCTCTGAATCCACAGGGCAATTCTGTAAAGGTTAATATTATGGTTATGTGACGGTGTATCTGAACTGATGGATCCTTAGAAAACGACCTGTCTAAATTACAAAAATGACAGACTTGTGCACCAATCATACAGATGTCAAGCATTGTACACTTATGTCTGCTGGTGCTCATGGATAAAGATACTAGCTAGCAATCCCTGGTGGTATATGTTAGAGGTTGTCCGGCCTTATGTTATAAGTCTGCTGTCACTTGAAGTGACTGCAGACTTGTCAATTCTGACATCGCGTGCACTGTGGTCAAGTGCCTGCAAGTTCTTGATTTGCATACTTCTGGCCACAGTCCTACTAGACTTTTCCAGCCTCGCTCAATACGATTGCATTGAATGAGGCTGTGCTCATCTAGGCAGCATGTGAGCGCATGTATGCACATTCTTGCGGTCTCATGCATGCCGCTTACGACATCAGCACCAGAGAATCCTCACAGTGCACAGTGCCCGTTGTGAGGATTCCCAAGTCTGCAGTCACAAAGTGTGACTGCGGACTTGTACCTTAAGGCTCAATAACCCCTTTAAGTGCCTAGGCGCCTGTGTCAAGTATGGTTCTTCAAGGTTCTGTCACACCTGTGTATGGGGGATATGTTGCGGAGAAGACTACCTAGGTAGTTATGTAATACGGAAAGTAGAAGGATTTGTTATATTTATATCCCACAAGACTGTTCTTTACTACACATATAGTTTCGGATTTTTACCCTTGTGAAACTATACTTAAAAAAGGACATGATATTCTACTCTAAGAAAAGAAAAGTGCTTTTATTTAAAGCCGACAGGGATGTTTTAATACAATTTATTTTTTATTGAAGGGTTTGGGGTTTTTTGGTTGTATACATGTAGTTACAAAAGGGAAGGTGCATTTGATGATATGATCCTTTTTAGATTTCGAGCATCCACTATACAAGATGATGCATATCTGGCAAATGCATGATCAAAAATCTATGACCTCTCAGAGTTCTCTACAGGGCCGGCGTCAGCACCCGGCACACCTGGGCAAGTGCCGGGGCCCTGAGCAGGCGGGGGGGCCCACTCGCAGTCTGGCACCCCCACGCCCGTTAGCGGAGGAGAGCGGTGTCAGCGCCGCCACTGGGCCCCCCCCCCCCCGCTTGCTCAGGGCCCCGGCATCAGCTGGCACAATACTTACCTCTCCCGTGCCTCTGCTGCCGCAGCTCTGGGCTCCAGGGGGCGCCGTCGCTTCCTCTCACAGCCGGCCGCTGAATGACGTCATCATTCAGCGGCCGGCTGTGGCACAGAGCGCGGGGACGCTGGACAGGTAAGACGTGTGTGTGTGTCTGTGTATGTAGTGCGGTGCTTTGTGTGTGTATGTATGTGTGTGTGTATGTATGTGAGAGAGTGCTTGTGTGCTGTCTGTGTGTGATGATGGGCAGGCATTGCTGATAATGGGGAGGCATTGATGATGATGATGGGGAGAAGATGATGATAATGGGCAGGTATTGATGATAATGGGCAGGCATTGATGATAGGGAGAAGATGATGATGGGCAGGCATTGATGATAATGGGGAGGCCATGATGATGATGGGGAGAAGATGATGATAATGGGCAGGCATTGATGATAATGGGCAGGCATTGATGATAGGGAGAAGATGATGATGGGCAGGCATTGATGATAATGGGGAGGCCATGATGATGATGGGGAGAAGATGATGATAATGGGCAGGCATTGATGATAATGGGCAGGCATTGATGATAGGGAGAAGATGATGATGATGGGCAGGCATTGATGATAATGGGGAGGCCATGATGATGATGGGGAGAAGATGATGATAATGGGCAGGCATTGATGATGATGGGGAGGCCATGATGATAATGGGCAGGCATTGATGATGGGAAGGAGATGATGATGATGGGCAGGCATTGATGATGATGGGGAGGAGATGATGATGATGGGCAGGCATTGATGATAATGGGCAGGCATTGATGATGGGGAGGAGATGATGATGATGGGCAGGCATTGATGATGATGGGGAGGAGATGATGATGATGGGCAGGCATTGATGATAATGGGGAGGCCATGATGATGATGGGGAGACAATGATGATGATAAGGAGGCAATGATGATGATGAGGAGGAAATCATGATGATAATGGGGAGTCTTTCCACAGCGCCCTTTCCTGAGCCGTAACAGTGCAGAACGCAGTACAGCGCAGAGGAGAGCTCCATATTTTGTATGGAGCATTATATGGGGACCAGTATCCTGTATGGAGCATTATATGGGGACCAGTATCCTGTATGGAGCATTATTTTGGGTCCAGTATTCTGTATGGAGCATTATATGAGGGGTGACATCCTGCATGGGGTATTATATGGGTGATGAGGGGGAGACTGTGGTGCCCATAATATTGTATGGAGGACTGTACTGTCCAGTCTGTTCTGTGCGCTGTGAGGATTTGGTGGTTTTTGAGCTATTGTACAATTTACAATAGATATTAGTCATGTAATGGAAGAAGTGAAGTGTTTGGCATTGTACTATACCCATATTTCTCTGCAGTATCTGTGCATCATGAATCGTGGTCTGTGTTAAAGGGGCCCACTGAGGCTCTTTCGCCCGGGGCCCATAAAAACCTGGAGCCGGCCCTGGTTCTCTATCAGACCTTTCCAGCAAATTTCCTATGTGAAGCACAGCTTCTGTGACTTCCCTTTAAAAAAAAAAAAAAAATCAGGAATAACATTTGGAAGCAAGGCACAAATGAGAGCCAGTAGGCCCTGCCCTACCCTGTATGTTCCCTAAAGTCATTTCTGAACTTTGATCCATCTAATCCAATGTGTAGGGGTTGTCCTAACGTTCGTCTGATGGCAGATGTGTGGGAGATAGAATCAGCCATATGGAAGTCCAAGATGACTATCCTTCTTTGTTCTCACAGGAGCAAATCCATCACCAGAGGTGTCTGACAGAAGCCTATTCCCCTCTCTCAGTGGAGCACCAGTGTTCAGCGGACTGTTCACTAAGCCACCTTACAGTCAGCACTGCTGCCCTGAGTTGGAGGGGCCTGCTCTATTATGTAGACTAATCTGTAGCCTTTCTCCATTTACGATCAAGTCTCCTGACCGTGTCATTCCCTAACACACTACTACAAATAACGACTCGTGAAATAATTTGCTGGCCATATACTAAATATAAACTCAAGGATCACTTAATGCTAGGGGGGCATTACAACCTCCACATGGCAGATTTAGGGAGACATAAGATTCGGACTGTTGGATCCCTTTGTTCTCAGGAAGATAAACTTAGAGGAGTCTGGCAGTGGGTTTTTCCCTGTTTCTACTGAGAACACACAGTTTGGACTCGATTCATCAAGGTGTTTTCACCCGTTTTCTGGTTCTAAAACGCCTTGATTTCTGGTAGAGGCGCACGGCGACTCTTAAAGGGAACCTGTCACCAGTTTTTTGGCCTATCGACTAAAAATATCATCTAATAGAGTTTGAGCTATACATTCCCCAACTACTTTTGAAACCCCCTGACTCCCCATGAATCTTCCATAAAAACCCCTCCTTGGCGTGCTGTACGCATTCTGTTCTGTGACTAGCGTTCGCGTACAGGTCCAGCTTGTGCGCATTCAAATTGCCAACTGCGGGCAAAGCCGAAAAGCATTAATGCGCATGCGCCAGAAGTACTATGTCTCGGAAGTATTTCGCTGTATACCGGAACATTGTTCACCGGCACATGCGCACTAATGCTTTTCGGCTTTGCCCGCAGTTGGGCAAAGCATACTGCGCATGCGCGGGAGGCAATTTGAATGCGCACGCGCGGGACCTGTGTGCGAACAACGCTATTCAAAGAACAGAATGCGTGCAGCACGCCGAGGCGGGTGGAGAGAGGGACCAGAACCAATGCCCATTGGACCGGACCGAGGATATTTACATACAGCACGGGCGCAATATAAAAGGTTTTTATGGGGGATTCATGGTGTGTCAGGGGGTTTCAAAAGTAGTTGGGGAATGTATAGCTCACACTGTATTAGATGATATTTTTAGTTGATAGGCCAAAAAACTGGTGACAGATTCCCTTTAATGAAGTAGGTGCATCTTATTACAGCTGTGCCTTCATTAAGACTGTGCAAAGTGCCACTCTAAATAAATTAGGCACTTAGGGTTCATTTACACTGGTCAATTGTGCTGTTAAACAGCCAACACAAAAGCCCAATGGAGGTAATTTATTAGCCTCTTTAGATATAACGTTAATATGACCGTTCTGTGCTCATAGTGTCCTTGTTCTCAGCAGCACATGTCCTGTTTAGTCCAACTTAAAAAATTATTTCACCCTACGAACGAATGTTTAGTTTGGTCAGTTTTATGATTAGCTTACACTGCCAGATTATCAGATTCCTAAGAATTTTCCAGTGTATATGTAACCTTAGTCTAACATGGATTTGCTTGCAGTAGGGGATAGGATAGATTGCAATTTACCAACCAAGTGTTTATTAAAGTGTATGGCCAATCACTGCAAAGTATAAATGACGTGTGTTAGTGACCCAGCAATATAGGAAAAAATTATTACATACTGCTTCCCATAAAAGAAGAATTGCTCCTAAGATGTCCACTGACACTAGTCATCCTACAGGATGGAAGGAGACATAGTAACCTGCCCTGAACACTCCATTAAGCCAAGCAGATGGATTTGGTCTGTTTCTAAGCTGACACATTCCCAATTCTGTGGGTCTGGTGTCAGAACTCAGCAGCATGAAGAGATTTCCGCACCGTGACAATCTCCTGCTCTTATTCCAAGTATTTCAGTATTTTGTGAAGCAAAGCCTGAACGTATGTACCGTACTTAATATACAATTTGGTGTCTCTCATCTAGGATTTACCTCCAGCAGTTTGCGAGGTGCTAGGACTTAAAGAAAATATGTTGCCTCCAGCTTTGGACCCGGCTGAAGATTGTGTTCTCAGAAAACATTACCAAAACTCCTCATCTCCGAATCGCTCAGTGCCTGCACTTTCTCCAAACGGGACTAGAAGTAACTCAAGCCTGAAACATCTGCCAAACAGTGTTCACACACCAACCTCTGCCTGGTGAAGCTGCTCTGGTCGAGGGGCTCCCAGACATAGACACTTGATTTAATACGTGATTCCGCTGTTAATCTTAGAGATTTTGGAAAACTCCAGATATTTTGTCTTTGCATTAAAGCTTTTAAGAGAAGATCTAACCCTAATGATTTGTAATTATTTTTGTAGTCAACGCTGAACCCAAATAGCTTGTCATAATCATTCCACTATATTTAAGCAAGGAAGTAGAAATAATTTGGATATAGAACATGTTTATTATTTTTCAGCCAGCTAACATATCGGCTAATGCGTTGAGAGTAGCTTTAAATATACTAAGATCCATTCTTTATGGACTAACTATTGTTAAAGCTGCATACATTTATGCACAATTACTCATGCTTCGTTCTGCATATTGGCGGAAGGGAGAACTGCGAGATTTACTGTGTAGCTAGTTTATATTTCTGTCACAAAGGGGCCTTTTTTGTTTTCTCATTATAATGAACAACCATCAATAACCACGGCCACATTGATAGATGGAATGGGAAAAGATAAATAGCAAATTTAGCATTGTCCTGTACATAGAAAGCGTTATCATTTGCTGATAACCTAACAGCAGATAGTTATCAGATGGTCCATTATTCACAAAATGATACAAATTTCAGTTAGAAAAATGTAATTGTTTGTATGACTTAAAGGAATACTCTGGACAAAACATATACGGTCTTGAGACAATTACTTAAATATTGCTCCTAAAGAAGTGAAAAAATGTTCATAGGATGTAAGGGAATTAAAAATCTGTGGCCGGTTATTGGAGGGCTACTGGTCAGTACAGTGTCCTGTCTAGTGTCTGACACATATACAGTGGGGGAAATAAGTATTTGATACACTGCCGATTTTGCAAGTTTTCCCACCTACAAAGAATGGAGAGGTCTGTAATTTTAATCGTAGGTATACTACAACTGTGAGACAAAGTCTTTAAAAAAAAATCCAGAAAATCATATTGTATTATTTTTACATAATTAATTTGCATTTTATTGCATGAAATAAGTATTTGTTACAGTAGAAAAACAGAACTTAATATTTGGTACAGAGACCTTTATTTGCAATTGCAGAGGTCAGACGTTTCCTGTAGTTCTTGATCAAGTTTGCACACACTGCACCAGGGATTTTGGCCCACTCCTCCTCCATACAGATCTTCTCCAGATCTTTCACGTTTCGGCTCTGTTGCTAGGCAGCATTGAGTTTAAGCTCCTTCCAAAGATTTGCTATTGGGTTCAGGTCTGGAGAATGGCTAGGCCACTCCAGGACAATGAAATGCTTCTTATGGAGCCATTTCTTAGTTGCCTTGGCTGTGTGTTTTGGGTCTGTGTCATGCTGGAAGACCCACCATGACCCATCTTCAATGCTCTTACTGAGTGAAGGAGGTTGTTGGGTAAAATCTTGCAATACATGGCCCCATCCATACTCCCTTCAACACCGTGCAGTTGTCCTGTCCCCTTTGCAGAAAAGCACCATCAAAGTATGATGTTTCCCCCCACCATGCTTAACAGTTGGGACGGTGCTCTTGGGGTTGTACTCATCCTTCTTCCTCCAAACACAGTGAGTGGAGTTGATACCAAAAAGTTCTATTTTGGTCTCATCTGACCACATGACCTTCTCCCTTGCCTCCTATGGATCGTCCAGATGGTCAATGGCGAACTTCAAACAGGTCTGGAAATGTGCTGGCGTGAGCAGAGGGACCTTATGTGCCTGCAGAATTTTAATCCATGACGGTGTAGTGTGTTACTAACGGTATGTTTGACTCTGTGGTCCCAGGTCTCTTCAGGTCATTGACCAGGTTCTCCTTTGCAGTTCTGGGCTGATTCCTGAACTTTCTCAGAATCATCCTTACCCCACGAGGCCAGATCTTGCATGGAGCCCCAGACTGAGGAAGACTGGCAATCATCTTGTGTTTCTTACATTTACTAATAATTGTGCCAACAGTTGTTGCCTTCTCACCAAGTTGCTTACATATTGACCTGTAGCCCATCCCAGCTGTCTGCAGGTCTACAATTTTGTCCCTGGTGTCCTCAGACAGCTCTTTGGTCTTGGCCATGGCGGAGAGGTTGGAGTGTGATTGAGTGTGTGGACAGGTGTCTTTTATACAGATAACGAGTTCAAACAGGTGCAATTAATACAGGTAATGAGTGCAGAGTAGGAGGACTTCTTAAAGAAAAACTAACAGATCTGTGAGAGACAGAATTCTTGCTGGTTGGTAGGTGATCAAATACTTATTTTATGCAATAATATGCAATGTAATTATGTAAAAATTATACAATGTGAGTTTCTGGATTTTTTTTTTATGATTCTGTCTCTCTTAGTTGAAGTGTACCTACAATACAAATTACACACCTCTCCATTCTTTGTAGGTGGGAAAAATCGTCAGTGTATCAAATACTTATTTTCCCCACTGCATATAAAACCCTAAAAAGATTCCTTATGACGTTCCCCAGAAACGCTTAAAAAGAAGTACGGTAACTGTGTTTTATGGTTTTTCCAGAGTGTCCTCTAAGAAAATTAAGTGAATCTTTAGGATGTACACTAAATATACCATAAACTTAATTTTACCCTTATTCTTGAGGTAGAGTTAGAACCTGTGATTGGAAACCTATTAACACGTGCCATAGAGCAAGGATCCTTCTACTGAAAATGGCATTTTTTTAAGGCACTACATCAGCAGAACAGGCAGGAACGACAGCTATTTCACCGTCAGGGCACAGAAAGTTAATGAAATAAGGCTTAAGTAAATATGCTCTGTCGGATTTCTAACTTTAGGAAGAGAAGCAATTTAATTCTCGTTTTTATAATCTTGTCTTTGGTTATATCAGTTGAGTTATATCTTGAATTATTCACATAACCCCATATATTATTACTTCTTTGTGTATATATTATTTATAAAATTGTGTTGCAGAAATACATTTCTTTAAAAAAAATTAAGCAGAATAATTCTAAAACTTTATCTCAAAACCTTTTGATTGATGCTACTTTTCTGATGACTGCGGTGCATTTTGTGCGGAGCTCATTTTGTGAAAGTTGACACCCGTTCTCAGTTCCTGCTTAACTATACCACGTGCAATTATTCACTAAAGGTAATCTGGTTTCATTGTGGGTTTTCCAATGCCGTGACTACATTTCATCTTATACAGTTGTTTGAATACATCATGCCTTTGTCATGGTCAGCCTTCCGATGCATATGCCATGCTGCATGATTATTAGTTATGTGTCGTACATAACTAAATCCATGTATTAATTGTATAGTGGAATTGTAAATATCAAATCTCCAGTGTAATTATTTCAACTGTAACTTTTACAAGCAGTTTGGTACTTTGCAATAAAGTTTTCTTGAAAGTGTTTACAGCAAGGATTTAAGAGTATTTGTTTTCCATGTGTGCCATTATCTGTTCATTATCTGAGCTCTGTATGAAGTCATCTTGATTACTGAGGCCTATAAAATATTGTCTCATGGAGCCTAAAAAATACATGTAAATCATATTCCTAGCTTATTATTTAGGGAATTACATGGTCTTGCAAACTAACTTTGCTAATCTACTTGAGGCTTTTTCCTTGCCTGTTATTTAACCCTGCTGTGGAACAATAAAAAAAATCACTGCTTTGGTACCATAGGGTCTATATGACCCCAGGCTCAAAATCATCATATTTCATTAAAATGAACATGCTGGCTGTTCAGAATAATCAAGTTTTATTCTGTCATCATTTCAGAGCACAGTTATGAAATCAAACATAACTTTGAAGTGATTTGTCATCATCAAACACAAACTGAAATTTATACCAAAATGCTTAACTAATAACTAAATTCAAATTCAATAAAACAAAATGCACAATAACTGCAACTGTGTGGATTTTAGTAAAAACATAATGACAATGAATGATCTGGCAATAAATGTAGCCCTTGCATTCACTGCACGTCATAGTGCCATGTTCTTCACAAATGAACTTCTTGCAAT
This sequence comes from Oophaga sylvatica, assembly GCA_033576555.1. Taxonomy (NCBI): domain Eukaryota; kingdom Metazoa; phylum Chordata; class Amphibia; order Anura; family Dendrobatidae; genus Oophaga; species Oophaga sylvatica. Next base: position 208,740,407 of record JARQOD010000004.1, on the reverse strand, counting down.
CATTGCAAACAATTCTTGTCTTTTTGTCCTTCGATCGAGGACAAACATAGCACCGTTTGTGCTGTCCTGTAACACTGCTGGGTCGAAAGTGACACACATCTCGTCTAGCCATTGTTTATTTGCAATTATATTACAAAACCAGTGAATAAGCAAAGTATTAAAAAATGTCAGACAGTAAAGGTACTATGGGGTCAGGAGAGTCCCAAACGCAGAAAATTGAAAATAACTTTGAAACAAAATTGAAAAACAAATTCAAAATATCATCAACATAAGCAGAAATATGTTACTTGAAAATACATAGGTCAATGTCTGAGATTGACCAGTTTTAGAAATATTTCAATTTATTCAGCGCTGGGGTCTATATGACTCCATGGTTCCACAGCAGGGTTAAAGACTATGAATGCTTTTAAAGACAACCTGTCATGAGTTTTATACATAATAAACCATGCCCATCACCTTTAAAGCATGTAATGGATGTTCCAAAACCCCTTAATACACTCATAGGTGGCCCTGCATACCTCAGAAAAAATTATTTATTCATGTCCTGCTCTGCATGCAAACTGCGCAGTCTGGTCCAACAGGTGAATCCAGATTGTGCAGCGCCACCCCAGTCCCTTCAGACTCCCTCCTTTCTATCTTGATTTTAAGCGGGTCATGTATCCTAGGTCATCCAAGTAGTGCTTGAAGTCTCGCACCTGTGCAGTGGAATCAGAGACAGGCAGACCAATTCTACATCACCAGCTCCCTGGCTGTTCAATAGGTCATTGTGAGGCGCGCATGTGCAGGTCTCTTAATTCCAATGTGTGTGCGCGAGACTTCGAGCACTGTGTGGAGGACATCTCCTACATCATCCACTTCCATCAAAATAGAAGAGGCGGCATTTGGAAGGACTTGAACAGCACCAAGCTCGATCTGCATTCGCCCATCGGAACGGAGTATACAATTTGCATGCAGTGCGGGACATGAATAAAACACTTTTTCAGAGGTATATAGGGGCATCTCTAAGGGTATAAAAGGGTTCTAGGAACCCCATTTACATGCTTGTAAAGGTGATGGGTATGGTTTATAAGGTATAAAACTGGTGATGGGTTCGCCTTTTAAACAACCTTGGTTTTACATATGTTAGTTATTTCTCTGAGCTCTTCTGTATTGCAGGAATATTGCAGCCCTGTTTGCCTGTGAGCTGAGAGGAACCTGCAGATGTGTCAGTTATAATCACACACGGCTCTACAGTGAGATCAAGAGAGCAGAGATTGGCCATTACACATCACACTGGTATCTCCCCATTTCATGTAAAATAAGCTCTGGAGGCAGTTATCTTCCAGGCAGAATCCTCTCCAGAGCTTGGAAGAAGTCCTTTCCATAAAGTGATAAAAGTTGATTTATCAACAACAATGCATCTGAGAGCTACAGATAGGACTTTTTTTTTTCAGTCACCCATGACTGCACCACGAGAGAGGGGATCTGCACTTCAAGGACCAGAAACCTTCAAGATTAAAAGGGCGGCTCCTCTCTCTGCATCAGTTGGTTTCCTGTCCTTGATGGGAAACCCTCTATAAAAGGCAGACTTTCTGAGTCGCAATCAACTAACCCAGGGAGAATGGTCCCTGATAGACAGTGTGTTCAAACAGATCGTAGAGATGTGAGGTCGTCCCCGGATAGACCTTTTTGCCTCCAAAAGCAACATGAAGGTCCGAAGGTTCTGCTCGCTGGATCTAGGAGACAAACCTCATATGGTGGACACTTTCAGAATGAAATGGGCCTCAAGACTATTTATTCCTTCCCTCCAATATGTCTCATCCCGGCTGTCTTGAGGATTATCTGAGAAGACAGAACAAGGGTCATCCTGATAGCTCCCTTTGGGCCGAAGAGGCCTTGGTTCTATTAGCTGAGGACAATGTTTGTGTCGGATCCATGGGTCCTTCTGTAGATCAAAATAGTCTGTCCCAGGGGCCTTTTCTACATCCTCAGATGTCCGGGCTGCATTTAACAGCCTGGAATTTGAGAGGGTAATTTTAGAAGAGAAGGTTTTCTCAGATTAATTTCTACCCTGCTCAGTAGCAGGAAGCCGGTGGCCGCTAAGATCTATGGGAGGACTTGGAGAAAGTTCCTATCCTTTTCAGGGAAAGAGCCAGGGGGAGGCTCCTGTTACATCTATACTAGAGTTCCTCCAGAAAGGACTAGAAATAGGCATCTCTGTGAGTACACTTAAGATACAAGTCTCGGCCCTGGGGGCGGTGTATAACTGTCACCTAGCAGGCAATAGATGGGTCTCCAGGTTTATGAAGGTCTGGTAGAGCAAAGTTGGTCCCTACATGTAGAACCCCTCCATGAGATTTTAATCTAGTGTTAAATGTGCTGACAGAGAGCCCTTTGAGTCATTGCATTCGGTCTCAGAAAAGATAATCTTGCTAAAAACATTCCTACTAGTGGCGCTTACTTCAGCCACAGGATTAATGACATACACACTTTGTCAGCAGATCCCCCTTACACTCAAATCATGGAAGATAGGGTGATTTTAAGGTTTCAAAGGACACAGGAGATAGTATTGCCATTATTTTGTTCCAATCCCAGGAATCAGGAGGAGGAGAGGCTACACACCCTGGATGTCAGGAGGTGCTTACTGCAGTATCTAGAGGTGACGGAACCCTGGAGGAAGCAAAGTGCCCTATTTGTATCTTTCCAGGGAGCTAGGAAGGGCTTTATAGCTTCTAAACAGACCTTAACGAGATGGATTAGAGAGGCCATCAAGCTAACCTATGTTATTGCAGACAGGGCCATTATTGAAAGTCTAAAGGCCCATTCCACAAGAACTGTGGCTGCATCCTGGGTGGAGAAAGCAGATGCCTCAATCAACCAGATCTGTAAGGCGGCCACATGGTCCTCTCCGTCCACCTTCTTTAAGCTCTACAGGCTAGATCTATCGCCCTCCTCTGAGCTCACGTTTGGGAGAAGGTTCTACAGGCAGAGCAGTGGTCCCTCCCTAAGAATACAAGTCTCTGTAATTCTCTCTTGGTGCCATCATGGGTGACTGAAAAACACGGATATTACTTACTGGTAATGTGTTTTTTCATAACCCATGATGGCACCCTTATATTCCCTCCATTTCTAATCACTCTTTTTGACTCGGTGAGTCTTCGTTTTGTTATTCACTCCCTTTGGGTTTTGGTGGTGAAGAATGAATAAGGATATTCATATATGATTTGTGGGTACACTAACTTGGGAGTTTCCTCTCATTCTCTGTAAGGCTATGTGTACACGATACGGATTTGTTGTGTTTCCACAGCGTTTTTTTCCACGCGGCAATGCTCCAAAAGCGCAATGGATTACTAAAGCAAGGTTAATCATTGACAATCTTGAAGTGTTGTGCACATGATCGTGAAATTTCCGTCCTTATTTGCAGAGTTTTATTTTCAGCAGCATGTCAATTCTTTTAGTGGATCTGCAGCGTTTTTCACCCATTGACTTCCATTGAGTCAGTCAAATCTGCAGCAAAAATGCAGGTGTTAAAAGGTTTGCGGATTTTCTTCAGATTTGCTGTGGAAAACTCAGATTTTTCACAGGAAATGTCAGAAGGAGGAAGAGTGTGTGAATATAGAATAGTGCCCATCTTGGTTGAAGCACATCAACAATGGAGTCCTATCCTATGGAGGTTGGACAAGGAAATGACATCATATTTTTTTAAAAATGATATATCTTTATTTGGCTTACAAATTCTCATACAAATCCGCATGTAAATCCGCATCAAAAATGCATAAAATCCGCATAAAAAACGCGATGATTTTCCACTGCGTTTTTCTGCCAAGAGATGCAGAAATTTCTGCAAGCAAATTAGCAACGTGCGCACATAGCCTAAACCAACTAATGTGGAGAGAGGAGCCTCCCTTTTTTCTTGAAGGTTTCCTGTCCTTGAAGGGCGGATCCCCTCTATCGTGGTGCCGTCATGGGTTACGAAAAAACACATTACCAGTAAGTTATATCCGTGTTTCAGCATAACCTGTATGTCCATATTAAAAGTTTAGACCAAATATAGTGACAGATTCCATTTTAAGATCAACTGGGCAGACAGAGCGCTCCCTGAGAATCTGCCTACAGATAACTCAGCCTAATCTGCCTATACGTAACAGAAAGGAAGGAGTTGCAGACCGATGAGGTATTGATACGTCATGGTAATTGCAAGGGCACAGAGCCCAGTGTTAAGCTAACATGTCAGCTGACACCTGCTCTCACTGACTGGAGTTGTGCCCCACCGCCCCTGCCTGTTTAACCCTCTAAATGCTGTGATCGAAAAGAAAGACTCTGCTGAACAGAGTCCAGAGGGAGTCCAGAGTACGTCTGCTGCCTCATTACAGTGAATGGATCACTTGGGAGTTTCATCTGAATCACGTTATTCTGAGATTTAGATGGAAACCCCAATGTAAGTGCTCAGCGTAGAGTGCTGGATAAATGTGATCCAAAATGTTATGTAAAATTTTCCCAACAGAAGCTTCATATCAATCCATAAAAAAAAGTACCCACTCGGGTCCATCAACGGTTATCGGAAATATAGGGGGCTTCCACGTTACTACTAGTAGAAAGGCTCTGGAAAAGTGCTATAGCTCCTCGCCCAAAAAGAAATCTAATTTTACACTACCAAATCCAAATGCTCCCCTCCCTTCTGAGCCCCATGTTAGCCCCACAGTGTGCCTAAACCACAGTTCGCATCCACATTTGACATCACTGTAGTGATGAGATCGTGGTCAGACTAGCGTACGGCATCCGATGCGAGATGCTAATGACCCTCAGCTCCTGCTCTGCTGCGAGCGGGAGCCGAGTGTCATGCGACTGTTCTCTGAGCCTCTCACACAGAGCGATCGGAGCACAGCTGCGGAGAAAGTAATTTTTCTCCTCCATTACTGTCGTCGGCGTATATTGCACAGCGATGATATCCTAGTGATATGCTTTGTCTCACTCACACCCATAGGCTTATAAAAAAACACTGATCTGATCTGCCCCTTAGATGAATACTGGTCCCAGGGCTATGTGATGTTTTATCGCATAGCACTCGTCCGTATTCAACGCTAGTGTGACCCCGGCCTTAATTTATGGGTCCATGTCTCCAGAAGCATGAGCTAGGCACAATGTACTGGTCACTACACTCAAATAGAAGAAGACTGGACAGACACAAAGCACACATAGGGTCTTATCTGGGTAAAAAGCCAAAAAGAATTGTCTAATGGTGTGCTCCTGGTAAGGTTCTGTGCACACAACCACTGATAACACTTGGGCTTCTGCAGACCCCGGAAAAGATGAGAGTTCAGGACAAACAGAATTGTATGTATACTTCTAAATGTGTTGACAAATAAACCACTTACACTCGGATTGGCATCTTTCATCTTTTCCACTTGGCAGCGCAGGATTACCTGTACTGGTCACTACACTGGCAGATTTGCAATTTTCACTCCACAACATTTATTACTGCTTGTTTCTGGCAAACATCCTTGAAGTCAAAATCGTCACTGCACTTGTAAATAAATGCCCAGAATGTTGTAATTTCCAAAATGGGGTCAATTGAGGGGCGATTCTGCTGTTCCAGCACTTAGTGGCTCTGTGCATGGAGTCCGCAAACTATTTTTGGCCAATGGTATAAAATTCTGTGACACAACTGTGGTGTCAATATGATCACTGCACCCCTAGATGAACTCATTTAGGCTGGAGTCACACACACACGAGTAAAAAATCTGACCGTTTTAGTCGGTTGATAATCGATTAAAATTTCATGAACATTGATGCGACTAGCATCCGATTTTTTGTAGTTGATGCGATTTAGTCGCATCTGACCGTAGTTGTCACATCCGATTTACATCCGACTTGCGAGAATTTCTCGCAGGCTTGCAAAACTGACATATAATGGATCCAAAAGAATAGTATTTAAATCACAATAGAAAGAATAGATATATACACATAGAACACATATATATATACACATGTCATTGTGACATGTGTAATATATATATTTATAGTTCAATACACTTCTACATAGTGTAATAGCCGCTAATTCAATTGCCGGCTTTTGTGAAATCACAGAAGCCGACATGAAATGATACATTGTTTAGACACAGTTAACCATGTAATTTCCTGTATTTTGATATATGGTTTGAACTTACAATTACATAAGTGTATGTGTACAAAATTTCAGACATGTAGGGTTAATTAAAGGTGTAAATTCGTTGTAAAAAAAATGTGTCAAATCTCTAATTAGATTTGCCCTTTCTGGGTGTCTGGGGGCAGATGTCAGTAGCCAGGGGGGCACAAAAAAAATGTACCCTCCCTAGGCTATTATTATCTGCCCCCACTCGCTTGCTTTGTCTGTCTGGTGGAGAAAATACAGCGGGAGCCCACGCATTTTTTTTACAACGAATTTACACCTTTAATTAACCCCTACATGTCTGAAATTTTGTACACATACACTTATGTAATTGTAAGTTCAAACCATATATCAAAATACAGGAAATTACATGGTTAACTGTGTCTAAACAATGTATCATTTCATGTCGGCTTCTGTGATTTCACAAAAGCCGCAATTGAATTAGCGGCTATTACAGTATGTAGAAGTCTAGGAACTATAAATATATGTATATATATGTCACAATGACATATATATATATATATATATATATATATGTATTCTATGTGTATATGTATTGATTCTATTCTTTATTAAAGCTGTCAGTGTGATTTTACAGTATAGCCGGGAGTAGTATAGGTACACCCACTCTCGTCAAACTCAAATCTGACAGGTCGACACGCCCCTATCATTTAATCCGTCTCCCTGTCAGATTGATCCAGGTCGTCACGCCCCCTGGCTGAACTTTGCTTAGGCTGTGAAATCTGGTCTGCTGGATTTGTGAATTTCAATCAAAGTGATTTATTCGTCTCTATTGATATTTTATGTAATAAGGATTTTATTGAAGTATCATCTTATAACACATTTGGAATTACGACGCTCATCTTATAGTTTTATTCAGTATATATATTTTTAGCTTGGCAGTGTATCTACACTTATATCAGTACTGGGAAAGAGTTTTAGTGAAATACAGACTTTTGTTACAGATCGGTAAGCTATTAGGAGCTGTGTTGAGAGGAGCATATTTTTCTATTTACTAACTAACATGGTACATAGATATACATCTTTACTGGCACATAGAAATGTAGTACAACAGTGTTGACATGAATTGTCAGAATGAGTGAAGGTCGATGCTACGGTAATTCATTTTGCTAGAAATCACATATACTAAATAGCCCTGTATTGTGTCATGACCTGTAAGTACAATGAGAGAAGGTCGCATGCATTCATGAATTCATTTGTCTCTATTTACCTGTAAATGTGTGTAAAGTTGTTTTATCTGTGTGTCTGACGACACGCCCCCTATCATTTAATCCGTCTCACTGTCAGATTGATCCAGGGCGCTCACGCCCCCTGGCTGAACTTTGCTCAGCTGTGAAATCTGGTCTGCTGGATTTGTGAATTTCAATCAAAGTGATTTATTCGTCTCTATTGATATTTTATTCAGTGACTTTGATTAGTCTGTGGAGTATTAGTGTATTAAAGAGGAGAGAAACTTTAAGGACCCAGTAAATGTATAAGGAGTTTCTAGTTAAATACAGACTTCTGTATATAACTAGTATATAAGGATTTTATTGAAGTATCATCTTATAACACATTTGGAATTACGACGCTCATCTTATAGTTTTATTCAGTATATATATTTTTAGCTTGGCCGTGTATCTACACTTATATCAGTACTGGGGAAAAAGTTTTAGTGAAATACAGACTTTTGTTACAGATCGGTAAGCTATTAGGAGCTGTGTTGAGAGGAGCATATTTTTCTATTTACTAACTAACATGGTATATAGATATACATCTTTACTGGCACTTCCATCCGTAGATGTAAAGCTATTTTCTAGCAGAGAATGCCCTGACATGAACTGTAAAGGGTTTGTATTAGAAGCACCCAGTAAATGTCTGTATTAGAATCCATCAGTAAATGTATGTAAAGCTCATTTCTAGCAGGTTTGTATAAATGTCCCCACAGTAAATGTGTAAAAGTTTGGAGCTGATATGTCTGTATGTAAAGGTGATTTCTAGCACTCTCTGTTAGAGATGGCTAACTTGTTACCAATGGCTGTGTACAAGGCTTGGGTTGTATTAGAGGAGCATATTTTTCTATTTACTAACTAACATGGTACATAGATATACATCTTTACGTTATAGTTTTTATTCAGTGTTTATATATATATATTTTTAGCCTGCCATTGTATCTACACTTATATCAGGACTGGGGAAGAATGTAATGACATGGGGTTAGGAATCTCCAACCTAGTTTCTGGTTTGCTACAGATAGCTAATTTATTACCATTGAGAGAATAAGTGAAGGTCGATGCTATTGTGACATGTTAGAAACCACATATACTAAATAGCCCTGTATTGTGTCATGACCTGTAAGTACAATGAGAGAAGGTCGCATGCATTCATGAATTCATTTGTCTCTATTTACCTGTAAATGTGTGTAAAGTTGTTTTATCTGTGTGTCTGATACTGAGCTCTTTTAAGTCAACCTGTAAATGTATCCTATGACCACTCTATTGTGTGGGGAAAGTCATGGCGAGATTGAAATAAATTGAAAAAGGAAGCTTTTGCAGTAATAAAATACAAATTTTATTAAGGTCTAAAATACATTATCATGGATAAAAATCCAAAAGAGTGGGATATACAGCATGCAGAAAAATAGCCAAAGTGTTGACATGAAGTTACAGCTCAAAGACATATACATTATCATGAATAAAAATCCAAAAGCGTGGATATACAGCATGCAGAAAAATAGCCAAATGCAGACAGGTATGAACTACATTCAAATCAATATATAATAGTGCCCATCTCCATATCTTATATGTTAAACGATAATAGACTAATCCGGGCTAAACAATAATAACCTACATATATTTGTCCATATATATGCAGTCTATGTAACTCACAATATCCCCCAATAGGCAGACATATATGCACTATATAATAAGGATTATAAGTATCTCAAGAAGCATGTATATCAATAAAGTAACTTCCCCATCACAGATGCTAATATAATGATGTTAGCATGCAAGTGCAGGGCTCACAATACATACTGTGCGTGCATATGAAGTCAATTAGCACATCCATATGAGGAGCTATATTAAAAAAGCAGTTGTGTATAGTTGGCCAATCAAATATTAGTTATGCGTTCGCTACCACTGTCAACCATAGCAGCTATCATGATGCTAGCTAATCACAGGTGCTATAATAATGATGTTAGCATGCAAGTGCAGGGCTCACAATACATACTGTGCGTGCATATGAAGTCAATTAGCACATCCATATGAGGAGCTATATTAAAAAAGCATTTGTGTATAGTTGGCCAATCAAATATTATTATGCGTTCGCTACCACTGTCAACCATAGCAGCTCTCATGATGCAGCTATTCTGATCAGCTTATCATATCAACCATGAAGCCTCTTTTAACCCCTTCACAATAATGTACAGAGGAGTTTTTATGTTTTAATACTGATAGACATATCGTGAACTGACATATAGGGTCCATGTGAGACACCATATTTTTCAAATATTAGTTAAGCGTATATTTCAACATTTTTGCTCCTTCACAGATTTATTTTACATTATTTTTTATTTTGCTTAAGGATCGTGTACAGAGGAGTTTTTATGTTTTAGTACTGATAGACATATCGTGAACTGACATATAGGGTCCATGTGAGACACCATATTTTTCAAATATTAGTTAAGCGTATATTTCAACATTTTGCTCCTTCACAGATTTATTTTACATTATTTTTTTATTTGCTTAAGGATCGTGTACAGAGGAGTTTTTATGTTTTAATACTGATAGACATATTGTGAACTGACATATAGGGTCCATGTGAGACATGCCTGGACAAGTCCGGGCATGTCTGGGCATGCCTGGACAAGTCCTGGTCACGGGACAGCCGTGGAAAAAACAATACTGAAATTCAAAAACAAATGTGCAGGCCGTTAACACGCGCACAGTCAACTAGAAAATATTGAGCGAGTTGCTTCACAAACCCTCTCAAGGCATGTTGAATGTTAACGTTCCCGCTATGAGCTACACACATGACCAACTGTATAGCCTGGGATGCGTAGCGTTCTTGCAGCGCAGGCCTATTTTTAAAGACGCTAAGCCCCATCAGATATAAAAGACAGGCATGTTGAGACGTGTCCCGGCCTATTTTGGCACAGAACCACAACTATGCAACGATTTTGACCAGCATTCAACAAAAAATCGGGTACAAATTTAACATACCCGTGTTTCGGACCCTCAGACCATGCCAGAAGCACTCTGTGCCATGTACTCTAACTCATAATATTCGATTTTGATCAGCATTCAACAAAAAATTGGGTGCTAACTTTTTTAGCATACCTGTGTTTTCTATAGCGAATACACGGACCCCTACAGCGCATCCCTATAGTGTAGTTTAATGTAGGGGGCAAACAATTATCGCTGGTGCTTGGAAAATACCACATTTCATAGATGGTGGTGATCCGCTGAATCATTTTTAAACATTTCACGCCACTCATGCACCCACAGCACACTTATGCTGTACCAGCACCGCTGCGCTAGTGCTTTTTAGCTAAAAAAAGACCCTTATTTGCATCATTTTCATTATAGTACGACTGGTACATACCCACTCCTATGCAGCGATATTGAGTACCGTTCAACAAAAATCAGGTACAAACTTTTTAACATACCTGTGTTTCGGGCGCTCATGCCATACCAGAAGCACTCTGTGCCATGTACCATAGCCCATAATAATCGATCTTGATCAGTATTCAACAAAAAATTGGGTGCAAACTTTTTTAGCATAGCTGTGTTTCTGACTCCCATGTCGTACCAGAAAGACCTATTTTGGCACAGGCCTACACCTATGCAACGGTTTTGACCACTACTCAACAAAAATGGCTACAAACTTTTTAACATATCTGTGTTTCGGACTATCATGTCATAGCAGAAGCACCCTGTGCCATGTACTCTAGACCATAATATTCGTTTTTGATCAGCATTCAACAAAAAATTGAGGCATGTTGAGACGTGTCCCGGCCTATTTTGGCACATGACAAATGTTTCTGACTCTCATGTCATACCAGAAGCACCTTGTGCCATGTACTCTAGACCATAATATTTCACATCGGGTATGGGAACTACATAGCTTTGTTTTCTCAGGTATTTAAAAAAGTGTGGAAAACTGAAAATCCCGCGGCCTGTGGTAAATTTAGTGAGAACCATATAGACAAATCGGGTATCGACACACACGAGACCACGACACCTCGGGCTATCACATTTACCACTAGTTTTCAAAAATCAGCTCCTTAACAATAAAGTAAGAATCGTAGCGTCCTGCATTGTGGTCTATAAATGTGTAGTTTGAAAATTTACCGTTGCTAAAGAACAGTAAAAAGTCGTTGCGTACAACTATCAGCCCCAAAACTCTCACCACTATCACAAACACTATTGCCTACACAGGCGCCCCGCGAGAATTTCTGTATGTGTGTATCAAGATGCTCCCTGCTATGACCGAATGTTTGCTCGTGGATGCTGGCATTTCCAGTGACATCATAGTTGTGTAAAATGCGCTGGGGCACGTGTATCGATCCCCTAGGTTGTAATGCGTGATCATTTTAATTATTTTTCAATTCATAACCATACGTTCTCAGGCAGACAGGTTTATTTCACAGAAGTTGACTGTACAGTTGCATAATCTTTGTTTAAAATCATACATTTGCATAATTTTGTTTAAAATCGCACAGTTCTGCGATAATGTCGGGTGTTGGACACGCACTTATCAGTCTTTCATACGTGTCGCAGAAAGATTTTAAAATAGTGAATAAAGAAAACTTGGCACTCAACTTTGAGAGAAGTAGATTCCTGTTTATTGCAGTCACAATACTGGTGTAACGTTTCGGTCCATGTGGACCTTCGTCAGTCCGACTGCTTGTGGGAAGCAACAGTATGAAAAAGAAGAGGCAGAATGCCTTCAGAGGATTCCGCGCCAGAGCAGAGAGACCAGCGATCCTTCACCTCACCACCAAGTTACGCACAGAGCCTTTTTGGCCCCCCTTTCTCCATTTTCGGGAATCAAAATAAGAAAGCCCCAACAAGGGACTATCCCACGGGAATACTGCTCATAAGATTATAGAAGGATACTCTCCTCTGAAGGCATACTGCCTCTTCTTTTTCATACTGTTGCTTCCTCACAAGCAGTCGGACTGACGAAGGTCCACATGGACCGAAACGTATACACCAGTATTGTGACTGCAATAAACAGGAATCTACTTCTCTCAAAGTTGAGTGCCAAGTTTCTTTATTCACTATTGGGTTGGGAAACCTACTTGTGCACCACCACGGTAGTGCTACGATATACTCTCACGCAGAAAGATTTTAGTCTGTTCTGCGAGAGTTTATTATGCACGTACTGTGCAGACATGTCAAGAAACATTTTGGTGTGTTCACCAGTCCATACGGGTGTTGGTGTGTAAGGCGATCGACCATCATCCTTCTGCTTCTTACACGACGGCGCGATACCGTGCGTTTCTTTGACGGTAATGCATCGGCTGAATTGGCAGCTGCTGCTTCCGCGTTGCTATTTGCAGATTCTGTAGCTTGACACAGACGTATATTCTTAAGCCGACTACTCTCAGTATTCCCGGGGTGCTCGGTTGGCGCGTCGTTTTCTTCACGATCTGCGACACTCCCGTGTGAAAGAGGCTCCGTTCTCACTTCCGTTCTGTTCTCAAATCCATAATTGCTCTGCTGCAAAACTTGCGAATGACGATCCTCCGTAACTAAAGAAAAGATACATGGTGTAGTTAACCGCTAAGTGGGGGAGATTTAGAAGAGCTACATGAGCCACTTGGCTCTGATTCAACGCGATATTTGTAAAGCTACTAGCACCGATTATCTGTGAAACCGATGCATGATTGTTTGTATAAGTACACTATAGAGCGGCCTAGACATATATACTTACAAGTATGCCCCGGGTGCTGATCTACAGAGAATGCTGAATTAACAGACATCTCGCTGCACGGCGCCGCCGTATGGGGCTGTTTTCTCCCTCAAACTGCAACCTCACGGGCGATACTTTAGCAGCTGTAAATAAATATAACATACATGAATGCGCACAACACATTCACAAAGCTAACTTGACACAGGTAAATAAAACTAGTTACCGCAGAAATTTTTATCTGCGTGTATAAGTACACTATAGAACTGCGTAGACATATATGCTTACAAGTATGAGACGTGTAGTGTAGTTCAGAGATTGGTGAATTAAATGGTGTGGAGGTTGCTCGGGCGTTTTCGTATGGGTGTGTTTTCTTTTTCAAGCTGCAGCCTCCTGCTCGTTAGTTTAACATCTGTAAATAAAATATAACTATTACTCGCCCACAGAAATGATATCTATCGCGGGCCACACGCACAAAGCTAATACAGGGTAATGATGGTGACTAGTGTTGAGCATTCCGATACCGCAAGTATCGGGTATCGGCCGATATTCGCGTTATCGGAATTCCGATACTTAATTCCGATACTTTTTCCATATCGTATACCGAATCGGAAGTTCCCATAATTCTTTGAGAGGCAATGTGATTTTAGTCAGCCAATGAGGAATCCTACGAAGTGTGGGCACATCCTGTAATGCTGCGGTCATCTTAACTAATGGCATGGCTGTGATTGGCTGCTGAAATGATGTCAGAATGCACTATAAAAGGCGCCGCCGCCATTTTAGCGTCACTGTGCTGTGAACTCAGTAAGGGACAGAACGCTACTCTGCTCACTCTGAGGGACAGTTAGATATTGCGATTTGTGTACTACTGTGCTTGAGGCAGGCTAGTTTACCAACCGCTGTGTAAAGCTTCATTTGCCAGTGTTGTTTAACAGCTCTGTGCAAGGTGTGTGTGTGTGACAGTGCAGGTGACGCTGCAGTTGCTCTGCATCCACCGCTGTTGTAGGCATCTGCACGGTCACTGACTCTTTTTTTTTTTTTTTTTTTTTTATTTTGTGGAATGGTGCAGCTCCATTATAATAGAAAAAAAAATCAAATCTATTAGTGTGACGTGCTTCCATCCGTATACAATACATTGGTTGCAAACACTATAGAAGTACAGAAAGGAGCTTTTCACAGATTGTGGACAGTTGTGTTTCGTGTCACTCAGTCTGTGTTTTTACTTTTTTTAGTGCAGATCACGCTCCAGTTACATGTTCAAGCACTGCTGCTTGTACTCTGCTGAGCGTGTCTCAAGTGGCTCATCCTTTTCATTTATCTCCAATTGGTCTGCAACATTCCATTTAAAAATAAATCAATCTATTAGACAAATAGATTAGATTTATTTTAAATGAATGTAAAGCAGAACCAATTGGAGATAAATGAAAAGGATGAGCCTGAGACACGCTCAGCAGAGTACAAGCAGCAGTGCTTGAACAAGTAACGGAGCGTGATCTGCACTCAAAAAAGTAAAAAACCAGACTGAAGTGAACACTGAAACACAACTGTCCACAATCGTGAAAAGCTCCTTTCTGTACTTCTATAGTGTTTGCAACCAATGTATTGTATACGGATGGAAGCGCGTCACACTAATAGTTTAGTGTGACGCGCTTCCATCCGTATACAATACATTGGTTGCAAACACTATAGAAGTACAGAAAGGAGCTTTTCACAGATTGTGGACAGTTGTGTTTCAGTGTTCACTTCAGTCTGTGTTTTTTACTTTTTTGAGTGCAGATCACGCTCCAGTTACTTGTTCAAGCACTGCGCTTGTACTCTGCTGAGCGTGTCTCAGTGGCTCATCCTTTTCATTTATCTCCCAATTGGTTCTGCTACATTCCATTTAAAATAAATCTAATCTATTAGTGTGACGCGCTTCCATCCGAATACAATACATTGGTTGCAAACACTATAGAGTACAGAAAGGAGCTTTCCACAGATTGTGGACAGTTGTGTTTTCAGTGTTCACTTCAGTCTGTGTTTTTTTACTTTTTTGAGTGCAGATCACGCTCCAGTACTTGTTCAAGCACTGCTGCTGTACTCTGCGAGCGTGTCTCAGTGGCTCATCCTTTTCATTTATCCTCCAATTGGTTCTGCTACATTCCATTTAAAATAAATCTAATCTATTAGTTGACGCGCTTCCATCCGTATACAATACATTGGTTTGCAACTTGCAAACACATAGAATACAGAAAGGAGCTTTTCACAGATTGTGACAGTTGTGTTTCAGTGTTCACTTCATCTGTGTTTTTTACTTTTTTGAGTGCAGATCACGCTCCAGTTACTTGTTCAAGCACTGCTGCTTGTACTCTGCTGAGCGTGTCTCAGTGGCTCATCCTTTTCATTTATCTCCAATGTTCGCTACATTCCATTTAAAATAAATCTAATCTATTAGTGTGACGCGCTTCCATCCGTATACAATACATTGGTTGCAAACACTATAGAAGTACAGAAAGGAGCTTTTCACAGATTGTGGACATTGTGTTTCAGTGTTCACTTCATCTGTGTTTTTTACTTTTTGAGTGCAGATCACGCTCCAGTTACTTGTTCAAGCACTGCTGCTTGTACTCTGCTGAGCGTGTCTCAGTGGCTCATCCTTCATTTATCTCCAATTGGTTTTCTGCTACATTCCATTTAAAATAAATCTAATCTATTAGTGTGACGCGCTTCCATCCGTATACAATACATTGGTTGCAAACACTAAAGAAGTACAGAAAGAAGCTTTTCACAGATTGTGGACTTTGTGTTTCAGTGTTCAACTTCAGTCTGTGTTTTTTTACATTTTTGAGTGCAATCACGCTCCAGTTTACTTGTTCAAGCACTGCTGCTTGTACTCTGCTGAGCGTGTCTCAGTGGCTCATCCTTTTCATTTATCTCCAATTGGTTCTGCTACATCCATTTTAAAATAATCTAATCTATTTAGTGTGACGCGCTTCCATCCGTATAACAATACATTGGTTGCAACTTGCAAACACATAGAAGTACAGAAAGGAGCTTTTCACAGATTGTGGGACAGTTGTGTTTCAGTGTTCACTTTCAGTCTGTGTTTTTTACTTTTTTGAGTGCAGATCACGCTCCAGTTACATTTCAAGCACTGCTGCTTGTACTCTGCTGAGCGTGTCCCAGTGGCTCATCCTTTTCATTTATCTCCAATGGGTTCTGCTACATTCCATTTAAATAAATCTAATCTATTAGTGTGACGCGCTTCCATCCGTATACAATACTTGGTTGCAAACAATATAGAAGTACACAAACGGGCCTTTCACAGCTACTGAACATGGGTTTTTAATTTTTAACTAAAATATGTATTTTTCAAATGACACAATATAAGTAATGTTGAAGAGGAATAGTCCACATCCATTTGTTTGCACAAATTACGTGTACATCATGCCTTAATCACAATGTTTATTATATTACTTGTATGCTTTTATTTAAAAGCCAAGAACACGAAGGATACCTTCGCACTGCAGCTGTTGTCAAAGTTCAACCCACATATGCACTTCCAACATTGCACATTGAGGCATGATGTGAGTTGGATTGGTCAAAGTTATGGAGTGAGAAGTTCACCATCAGTACCCTATAGCATAAGTATGCTTTTGTGTTAGCATTTGTGTTAGACATGTTTATATCTGCCATAATATGTCACAATTATTTAGTTACAGATTATGTTACCAACACTAAACAATGAATGGTTTTTAAATTTGACGTTTCACTTGTTTACAGCTTAGAAATAAGGGTGTAGCCTGATACTATGTGTACACTAGCCACTTTAACATGTCATGTTTTTTTAAACATGTTAGGTAGGTAGCAGTAATTTTTGCCGGAACACCAGCAGGGAACAGCAGGCGTTACTGAACCCCACTATCACTATAGCTTGTGTATTGGCTGTGGACACGACCAACTTCTGAGCAGCAACTGGCAGTGTTGTAGCCCAGGGAGTATAGCTCAGGTGGTAGAAAGATGAACATAACAGGAGACATGGAAAACGTTGTCAACCAGTTAGTTAATCTGAAACCGACAGGCAAATTCAGGCGAGATCCAATGCCTAGTTCATTTTTCAGAAAAAGTAAGCCGTTCTACATTATCGTAGGATAGTCGCATGCAACGTCTGTTAGTAACACCACCTGCAGCAGTAAAGACGCGCTCCGATAATACACTGCCAGCAGATCAAGCCAGCACCTCCAATGCATACTGGCTAAGCTCTGGCCATGTATCCAGCTTAGAGAACAAAAACTTGAATGGGGAAGAGCCATCTGAGAGTACACTGAGAGGGCAGACATGTAGTCTGTAACCATCTTACGGAAATGTGCCTCCGCTGACTGAGCCGTCTCGGATGGTGTAGACATGGTGGCGCTGCCACAAAACTTCGACACATTTGAACATACTGTTCTTGCCCTGTGCAGAGGCGCTGCTTGTGCTCCCTCTTGTTGCAGACTGTCCCACTGCCTCGACGCACAGAGCTGCTTTTAAATCAGTAGCAGCAGCAGTGCTCTCGGCTGGAATGGAGAACATTATGGATTGCACCAGTGTGTCTTGGTACTTCCGCATTTTACGCTCCCGGTTCAAACGGTGTGATGAGGCTTTGTAAGTTGTCCCGGTAGCGAGGGTCTAGGAGGGTGTACACCCAATAATCAGGACGTGGTGTGAATGTGTTCGATGCGGCGGTCGTTTCTCAGCCACTGCAGCATGAAATCAACCATGTGCTGCAGACTCCCAACTGGCCAAGAAACGTTGTCCCCTGCAAGAGGCGTCATCTCCGCCTGCTGTGCATCACCCACCCTTGGTCTACATACTGACTAGAGCATTGTCTACCTCCCTCTGGAGCGATGTCTTCCTCCTCCATTGACTCCTCCTCACAAAGTCCTTCAAATACATATAAATTTACAAAATTTAAAACTCAAATTTAAAACTTTGTATCATAATTCTGTAACATCAGTTTATGGAAACACAATAGCATTACAAAAGGATAGACAAAAAATGTACATTATGTGCTTTGTAAATACATTAAAGTTTGTAATGGTTATGAAATATAGACAGCGACTCTGGAGGTTCAATTGTTGATACAGCATGGTACTTTGAAAGTCCTCCAGCCCTTTGTGAGGAACCACGTTGCGCTGACTGTCCAGAAGGTGATGGAATTTGTGACTCCTCATCCTCCTCACAAAGTCCTTCAAATACATATAAATTTACAAAATTTAAAAACTCAAAATTTAAAAAACTTTGTATCATAATTCTGTAACATCAGTTTATGGAAACACAATAGCATTACAAAAGGATAGACAAAAAATGTACATTATGTGCTTTGTAAATACATTAAAAAGTTTGTAATGGTTATGAAAATATAGACAGCGACTCTGGAGGTTCAATTGTTGATACAGCATGGTACTTTGAAAGTCCTCCAGCCCTTTGTGAGGAACCACGTTGCGCTGACTGTCCAGAAGGTGATGGAATTTGTGACTCCTCATCCTCCACCTCTTCCAAAACCTCATGCCTTAGTGCTTGCAGTGTTTTTTTGAAGCAGGCAGATAAGGGGGACAGTCAGGCTGACTAGTGCATCATCTGCACTCGCCATCCGCGTTGACTCATCAAACGCACGCAAAACGTGCAGATATCCTTCATAGAGTTATTCGCCACTCATTACACTGGCAGTGGCTGCCCATTCATTATAGGATCCAATTCTAATTACTGGTTCTCACCAACATAGCTCTCCACAGCGCAGCACCCCCCTACATCTCCTCCCTTATTTATATTTATCGGCCTAACCGACTGCTGCACTCGCAAACGACCTTCGACAAACCTCTGCACTAATCCGTACCTCCCACTCCCAACTCCAAGACTTCACCCGCGCTGCGCCAATCCTCTGGAATGCTCTACCCCAAGAAATTAGGACTATCCGCAATTTGGATGGTTTCAGGCGCTCCCTCAAAACACATTTGTTCACAGTGGCCTATCACATTCACTAATCAAAGTCATTCTATGTGTAATTCTGTGTGTGTGTAGCCCATTCACTATCTCCATGCATCCCTCACTTCCTTAAAATGGCTGACCATCATTGTAAAAACACCATTGTATATAAACACCTGTACTTTGTATCTCCCACACCTCATTGTAGATTGTAAGCTTTCACCAGCAGGGGCGGCTGATTTTGCTTTAATTATTGTATTGTTAACGTTGTTACTTATGACTCGTGTTTTGAAACTGTTAAACTGTAAAGCACTGCGGAATATTATGGCGCTATATAAATAAATAATATTATTATTCTTATTATAGAGGCCCACTCAGTAGTGGTGAAGTGTGAACGCCGCAAATTGCGAGTTGACTGCGCCTGATGCAGCTGATACTCCATTACTGTTGGCTGCTGCTCACACAACCGCTCCAACATAATGTAACGAGGAATTCCACCTGGTGGGTACGTCACATATAATGCGATGTTCATGAAGGTGAAATCTGCGTTGCAGAGCTGCAATCAGCGATCTGGCCATGCTGGAACGTCGCAAGTGAGCGCACTCTAGGCGGACCTTGTGCAGCAGTGCATCAAGATCCGGATAGTCCCTCAAAAAACTCTGCACGACCAAGTTGAGCACATATGACAGACATGGTATGTGACTGAGGTTGCCAAGGCCCAGAGCTGACACCAGATTTCGGCCATTGTCACACACTACCAAGCCTGCCTGTAGATTCTCTTCCAAAAACCACACGTCGCTCTCCTGCTTTATGGCATTACAGAGCTCCTGCGCTGTGTGGCTAAGATTCCCCATGGAAATTAATTTCAGGATGGCCTGTTGACATTTGGACACGGCTGTGCTCATATCGGTCGCAACAGGTAAACGTTCACGGGTCCATGTGGAGGTAGACCGTGACGGCTCCTGCAGCGATGATTCTGAGGAACTGGAATAGGAGGAGGAATCAATGTGTACAGACTTGATTCCTGCAATCCTTGGAGTTGGCAGAACACGTACAGCGCCACTCGCAAGATCAGTACCCGGCTGCACAACATTGACCCAATGGGCAGTGAGGGAAAGGTATTGTCCCTGGCCATGGGTGTTAGAACCCTCTTGTTAGGTTTTGTTTCAGTTTGCTGGTCACATGACCTTTTTTCCCTATTTAGTCTGGCTCCGCCCTTCTGGCTTTGCTTGACTTCATTGTATTATCTACTGTTAAGCTAGCCGGTGCTTAGGTGCCTTAATCTGTGAGTTTTGCTTGATGTTAGGATCACAAAGTATTTATTTTTCTGTTTAATTATCCATGCTACAATTTATGTTAGGAGGTGTCCACCTTTTCTCCCAGTCCCTAGATCTTGTAGGGATTACTCCCTCGCAACTATAGGTCTTCGTTCACACTAGATGAGGACTTTAGCGGGTCTGGTCGCAGGATCAGGTTCCCCGTTACATCGTAGGGATTCAGCTTAGTTGTATTGTAGGGACAGAATTCCCTTCTTTCCTTACTGGTTGTAGCAGATCATAACAATGGGTACTGGTCCACGCATCGGTGGTCAGGTGGACCTTGCTACTGAGGGCTTTTAGTAGCGCATGTTTAATTTTTCCCTCAACATGCTTTTGCAGACCAGGGACGGCTTGCCTGCTGAAATGAAATCGGCTTGGCACATTGTATTGTGGGATTGACAATGATATTCAGTTACGGAAACTGTCTGTCTCCACCAGCCTGAATCACAGCATTTTAAGGGACAGGAGTTTTGCAATGCCAGCATTCAGAGCCTGTGCTCGTGCATGGTTTGCGGAGTATGGCCGTCTTTATCCCATGCCTGTGCTACCGCTGGCTGTTTTGTGGCCTGGAGTGTGAGGATGACAGGGAACTTGCTGCTGTGTGTGGAATAACGTTTGTCTCTGGACAACAGTGGCCGAGGTTCTTCCATGGCGATCCTGTGAGGAAGCATAACCAGCTGTGTGTGAGCTCGATGAAGAGGCTTCAACACAACCTGAAGATGTAGGTGCTGCTGTAGGTTGGCCTACATCTCCAGTGTGTCTTTGTAACTCAACTACGTGCTTTGTCCGCACATGTTTCCACATATTTGTGGTATTGAGGTGACTGACACTTTTAGCTATTTTTAATTTTTGATTACACAGCTTGCATTTCACATAGCAAATATCATGTGCAAGTGTGTGAAAAAAGGACCACGCAGTGCAAGTCCTGGGAGCGCACGTTTTGACTTTTGGAAGACAACTGCTCCGAACAGGTGCCAAACTGGAGGCTACAGGCAACCGAGTCTGCAGCCTAACTCTCCCTCCTGTTTGTACCGTTGGGGCAATGTCTTCCTCTATCTTCCTTCTATCACTAACCATTTCTCTAGGCCTCTCCCAGCTTTCAACCAAAGTACTGGTTCTCACCCACAAAGCTCTCCACAGTGCAGCACCCCTCCTACATCTCCTCCCTCATTTCTATCTATCGGCCTAACCGACTGCTGCGCTCTGCAAACGACTTTCGACTAACCTCTGCACTAATACGTACCTCCCACTCCCGACTCCAAGACTTCTCCTGCTCTACGCCAATCTCTGGAATGCTGTACCCCAAGAAATTAGGACTATCCACAATTTGCATGGTTTCAGGCGCTCCCTCAAAAACACATTTGTTCAGAGCGGCCTATCACATTCACTAATCAAAGTCATTCTATGTATTCTGTGTAAGTGTGTGTGTGTCTCTAGCCCATTCACTATCTCCATCCCTCAGTCCCTTAAGATGGCTGGAACATCATTGTAAATGCACCATTGTATATAAACACCTATACTTTGTATCTCCCCCATCTCATTGTACATTGTAAGCTGTCACGAGCAGGGGCGACTTATTTAGCTTAAATTATTGTATTGTTAACGTTGTTACTTATGACTTGTGTTCTGAAACTGCTAAACTGTAAAGCGCTGCGGAATTATGATGGCGCTATATAAATAAATATTATTATTATTCCTCTGAGCTGCTCCCACCACCTTCCTGTTCTTCATGCCATGTTGGGTATTGGACCTCATCATCTCCACTACCCTCTTCCAACACCTGCTGTTGGGTGGTCTGGCCAGCACCATGCTCAACAGAAACTGGCACCTGGGTCTCATCATCATCATCAGATGCGTTCTGCGGTGTGCTGACCATCGGCACTGTCTCACCGCCTCTTCAGATTCAGAGAGACACAGCTGTTGCGCATCACTGCATACTCCCTCTTCTTCACATTACAGAATGCTGCTTGGCTGGGCCCCTGTTTGCAAGCCAATAGATTCTGAGAACAGAAGCAGACACTCAGCTGGCTCCTGTACAGAACTCTCTGACTGCCTGGGCAATTTGCCAGGCGGTGAAGAGACAGATGGTTGCCCAACAGTGCTGTGGTCCTGAGAGGAGGTGGAAGCAATTGAAGTCGATGCATTGGCTGAGATCCAAACAACAACGGCTTCAATTTGTTCTTCCCGCAGCAGGGGGGTACTCCGAGCTCCTACAAAAGTGCGCATAAAGGAACGCTCACGGCCCGGGGAAAACTGGTGGATGCTGTGTCACTGGGGGCCGCAGCAGCCACAGAATCCCACGTCCTCTCCCTGAAGAAACTCCACGACCACGTGCCTTACTCCCTGCCTTCTTCATCTTGGTAGATTGATAAAGAAAGTCTGAAAAGTTATAAGGCCTAAGTGTGGTTATTCCGCAGAGACTGCAGTGAACACTGCACACAACTGTTCAGTAGGTGTGAAAGGCCCCTTTGTGTACTTCTATAGTGTTTGCAACCAATGTATTGTATACGGATGGAAGCGCGTCACACTAATAGATTTTATTTATTTGTAATAGAGTGGAGCAGCAACAATTAGAGAAAAATTTCAAGGATGTGCCAGTGACACACGCTCAGCAGACTACAACCAGCAGTGGTTGAAGAACTAACTGGAGCGTGATCTGCACTCCAAAAAGGAAAACCTCAGACTACAGTGAACACTGCACACAACTGTTCACTACCCAACGCGTCTCAGCAGGAAGGCAGTCTGTGCGTCAAAACAAAGGCGCAAGCATACATCCACGTACCCTGTTTATAAAGCTATATAAAAAAAATTATGTAGTAGTGACGCACACTTTATTGAGGTACAGTATTACATCGCCATTCACCATCTGTGGCTATGCAGTCTCATCTATATATACCTTATCTATCCGTTGTCATGCTTGCAAGTCGACAGTCAGGCATAAATAGCAATTTTCACTATGCACTATGCACTTTTTAAAGGTTATGTTTGTTAATAAACATGATTATTGCCACATATTATGAGTATACATGATGGAAATTGTATAATTTTGTATAAACTGTTTAGTGACATTATTCAGCAAATGTAACATTTTAGTAATGTCACAGATAACTTGTAATGCTGATGATGTTTTGAAGTCAGACATTCATTGTCTATACAATAAAAATGGTGTACATACTGTTACTTATCCATCATTAATGGATTCAGATATGTACTTGTATGCTTTTATGTACAACCGTATAGCAGATTCCTTAACTAATTTATTTTGTGGTTTGCATTGCTGTTCAACATGTTAATGTATGTGTTTATGTTTGTCAATTCTTTATTTATCTAGATATTAGTTTAAATGAAATCATCATCTTATGGTAGTAAAGGTTATCTTTCTCTTGTTTGAAGTATAGACATTTAAATTGACAGGTAACAAGGAAATTACTTGATCTAGTATTTAAACATCCTCCTTGACCCTGGGCTCCAACACCGCCAGTTGTTGCTCGGAAGTGCTGTTAGCACAGTCAACACTTGCTCCTGTGTTACTGGGGTTCAGTAACGTCAGCTGGTCCTCGGTTGTGCCATTGGCTCTTTTCCTTCTGCTGCCCCTCCGGGTTCCAGTACCGTCAGCTGGTTCTCCGCAGTGCCTTTGGCCTAGGTGCCTCCATCTTGGTATCCGAGTTCCAGCAACGTCTGCTGGTCCTTGGTAGTGCTTTGGAGCACAGGTACCTCCTGCTTAGTAACCGTGTCCCAGTAACGTCAGCTGGTCCTCGGTTGTGCCATTGGCTCTTTTCCTTCTGCTGCCCCTCCGGGTTCCAGTACCGTCAGCTGGTTCTCCGCAGTGCCTTTGGCCTAGTGCCTCCATCTTGGTATCCGAGTTCCAGCAACGTCTGCTGGTCCTTGGTAGTGCTTTGGAGCACAGGTACCTCCTGCTTAGTAACCGTGTCCCAGTAACATCAGCTGGTACAAGATTGTGCTACAAATACAAGATACGGAACAAGAGACACAAGAACAATAAGCAGAAGATCTAAAAGCAGAAGAACATGAAGTATAAGACCAAAATGAAGAGCAAAATATATGCTCTAAATTCTAAGCAGAAGAAGACTAAGCAGTGTATGGGGGTGAGTCCGTTCCTCCTCGTGGTGCCCCTGGAAAATGCCTGCTGCTGCAGGCTAAACTGAACACGGACAAATACTGTTGTAATTTAAATCTTTTGTGACAGCAAGAACGGAAGGATGAAAAATTCATACTTTGACAGATTACAAGTACAGGATTCTCTGTCACAAATAAGAATATGATGAAGAAGATGAAGCAGAATATGAATAAGAATAATAGTTTAATAAGAAGAATATGAGTAATGTTAACAAAGATGAATAGCAAGAAGTTTAAGAAGAAGATAAAGAAGGTGAAGATGAAGAATAATTTGATGAAAAAGATGATGCTGCAGAAGATTATGAAGGAGAAAGTGTGTGAAAAGTTAAAAAGGTGAAGATGAAGAGCATGGAAGTTGTGTAATATACATATTTGCCAAAATATAAAAAACGTTAACATTGTCAATTTCTTCGTCAATCCGAACATCTTTAAAAAAAAAAATATTTATGCTATTCCATTTGATTGGGTTAAACATCTATGCCTTTAATGTCTCCTCAACCTTCCACAATACATTCTACATTACTCTTTCTTGTTTTCCTTCATGTACAATTAACCAACAAGGCAAGAATGGGTTTTTTTTAATTTCGATATTTTGTTCCCATAGACTTACATGGGACTTCCGGTATCGATATCGGGTATCGCCGATATTTTAGTGATATCGGCGATACCATTCCGATTCCGATACTTTAGGATATCGGAAAGTATCGCTCAACTCTAATGGTGACGCTTCGGGTGTGAAATATTGTTTCAAGGTGCTTAACCGGCATGATGTCCCTGTAAAACATGAATAGATTTTTTCTATCTAGCAGTTCATGGTATTGACAGAGGGCGTGTTCTCTCTGTTAGCCCCCAATAAATACAACCAGCTCCCAAGCGATACACAGCTCACCTGTAAGGCTTCAAACCTCACAGACCACAACTCCGATCTGAACAGGACTATAGTGAGTATTTTTACGGATTTCGTTTCAATTATATTAAGTTATATAGTTTAGTGTTTATCTGCATGAATAGGTTACCCTTGTTTTCATAGTTGGTCTTTAGAGCTAAAGTGCGTATTTTTATGTCTTTTGTTTCAGCTATATTTAAGTTTGTGTAGTGTTTGCATGAATAGGTTACCAGTGTTTTCATAGTTGATCTTTAGAGCTAAAGTGCGTATTTTTATGTCTTTTGTTTCAATTATATTTAAGTTTGTGTAGTATTTGCATGAATAGGTTAAGCGTGTTTTCATAGTTGATCTTTAGAGCTAAAGTGCGTATTTTTATGTCTCGTGAATATCCACGTTTGTTTCAATTATATTTAAGTTTGTGTAGTATTTGCATGAACAGCTTAGTCGTGTTTTCATACTTGATCTTTATTTGCTTTAATTTAATAGCGGACCCTTTTTATTCAAGATGGAGTCCAGATATTCTCGCGTTCAATATTCTGCTTTGCTTTCACCAGAACAATCGGGTAAATTTTACACCGTATATAGTGTACGTCGTATTGTGTCGGGCTGTCTGAGTCTGCGCTTTGTATATATAAACGATATATTTCATTCTTTCTTATTTAAGAAGAGGGAGTCCATTCAGACTACTCCTACGAGAACCGGTTCATTACGCAGAACCTGTTAGAGGAAGGCAACTCTGCTAGCGGGCGACGAGCCTCAAGCTCTCACCAGTCTGTCACAGGCAAGAAACCTATAGCTATATCATATGTTTTAAACCTATGTATCTAGACGGGTAAACGTGGTAGCTGTAAATTTATAACGTCTACTATTAATATTAATAATTAATATAGACTGCCGCTAAAATCCATACAGTTAATTTTATTTTAGCTGACTGGGTCGTTAGCTAGACATGTTTTAATAATATAAACATTTTCTCATACAGATACAGCTGTAGCGGACTGGACGGTTGGAAACCCTGTGGCGACTGAGCCGCTCGAGCATCGCGATTCCGATGTTGAGATCGTGGAGGATCCCCAGGATTCAGATGTCGAGTTCGTAGAACCGGACTATAATCCTCCCAACGCTCCTAAAAGATGGGGTGATTCGCTAAGCACACGGCTCTGGAATAGAAAAGGTAGCTGGTCCATGAAACCAGGGTGATATGTGTTTGTACCCTCTGTACCCTGTGACGCCACCAATAACTAGTGGATATATTTTATTTACGCGCGTTACGATAGCTTTGCGAATTTAGCTTTGTGCGTGTGGCCCGCATAGATATCATTTCTGTGGCGAGTAATAGTTATATTTTATTTACAGATGTTAAACTAACGAGCAGGAGGCTGCAGCTTGAAAAAGAAAACACACCCATACGAAAACGCCCGAGCACCTCCACACCGTTTAATTCACCAATCTCTGAACTACACTACACGTCTCATACTTGTAAGCATATATGTCTACGCAGTTCTATAGTGTACTTATACACGCAGATAAAAATTTCTGCGGTAACTAGTTTTATTTACCTGTGTCAAGTTAGCTTTGTGAATGTGTTGTGCGCATTCATGTATGTTATATTTTATTTACAGCTGCTAAAGTATCGCCCGTGAGGTTGCAGTTTGAGGGAGAAAACAGCCCCATTACGGCGGCGTGCGAGCAGCGAGATGTCTGTTAATTCAGCATTCTCTGTAGAACAGCACCCGGGGCATACTTGTAAGTATATATGTCTAGGCCGCTCTATAGTGTACTTATACAAACAATCATGCATCGGTTTCACAGATAATCGGTGCTGGTAGCTTTACAAATATCGCGTTGAATCAGAGCCAAGTGGCTCATGTAGCTCTTCCTAAATCTCCCCCACTTAGCGGTTAACTACACCATGTATCTTTTCTTTAGTTACGGAGATCGTCATTCGCGAGTTTTGCAGCAGCGCAATTATGGATTTGAGAACAGAACGGAAGTGAGAACGGAGCCTCTTTCACACGGGTGTGTCGCAGATCGTGAAGAAAACGACGCGCCAACCGAGCACCCCGGGAATACTGAGAGTAGTCGGCTTAAGAATATACGTCTGTGTCAAGCTACAGAATCTGCAAATAGCAACGCGGAAGCAGCAGCTGCCAATTCAGCCGATGCATTACCGTCAAAGAAACGCACGGTATCGCGCCGTCGTGTAAGTAAGAAGCAGAAGGATGATGGTCGATCGCCTTACACACCAACACCCGTATGGACTGGTGAACACACCAAAATGTTTCTTGACATGTCTGCACAGTACGTGCATAATAAACTCTCGCAGAACAGACTAAAATCTTTCTGCGACACGTATGAAAGACTGATAAGTGCGTGTCCAACACCCGACATTATCGCAGAACTGTGCGATTTTAAACAAAATTATGCAAATGTATGATTTTAAACAAAGATTATGCAACTGTACAGTCAACTTCTGTGAAATAAACCTGTCTGCCTGAGAACGTATGGTTATGAATTGAAAAATAATTAAAATGATCACGCATTACAACCTAGGGGATCGATACACGTGCCCCAGCGCATTTACACAACTATGATGTCACTGGAAATGCCAGCATCCACGAGCAAACATTCGGTCATAGCAGGGATCATCTTGATACACACATACAGAAATTCTCGCGGGGCGCCTCTGTAGGCAATAGTGTTTGTGATAGTGGTGAGAGTTTTGGGGCTGATAGTTGTACGCACGACTTTTTACTGTTCTTTAGCAACGGTAAATTTTCAAACTATACATTTATAGACCACAATGCAGGACGCTACGATTCTTACTTTATTGTTAAGGAGCTGATTTTTGAAAACTAGTGGTAAATGTGATAGCCGAGGTGTCGTGGTCTCGTGTGTGACGATACCCGATTTGTCTATATGGTTCTCACTAAATTACCACAGGCCGCGGGATTTTCAGTTTTCCACACTTTTTTAAATACCTGAGAAAACAAAGCTATGTAGTTCCCATACCCGATGTGAAATATTATGGTCTAGAGTACATGGCACAAGGTGCTTCTGGTATGACATGAGAGTCAGAAACATTTGTCATGTGCCAAAATAGGCCGGGACACGTCTCAACATGCCACAATTTTTTGTTGAATGCTGATCAAAAACGAATATTATGGTCTAGAGTACACGGCCCAGGGTGCTTCTGCTATGACATGATAGTCCGAAACACAGATATGTTAAAAAGTTTGTAGCCATTTTTGTTGAGTAGTGGTCAAAACCGTTGCATAGGTGTAGGCCTGTGCCAAAATAGGTCTTTCTGGTACGACATGGGAGTCAGAAACACAGCTATGCTAAAAAAGTTTGCACCCAATTTTTTGTTGAATACTGATCAAGATCGATTATTATGGGCTATGGTACATGGCACAGAGTGCTTCTGGTATGGCATGAGCGCCCGAAACACAGGTATGTTAAAAAGTTTGTACCTGATTTTGTTGAACGGTACTCCATATCGCTGCATAGGAGTGGGTATGTACCAGTCGTACTATAATGAAAATGATGCAAATAAGGGTCTTTTTTTAGCTAAAAAGCACTAGCTGCAGCGGTGCTGGTACAGCATAAGTGTGCTGTGGGTGCATGAGTGGCGTGAAATGTTTAAAAATGATTCAGCGGATCACCACCATCTATGAAATGTGGTATTTTCCAAGCACCAGCGATAATCTGTTTGCCCCCTACATTAAACTACACTATAGGGATGCGCTGTAGGGGTCCGTGTATTCGCTATAGAAACACAGGTATGCTAAAAAGTTAGCACCCAATTTTTTGTTGAATGCTGATCAAAATCGAATATTATGAGATAGAGTACATGGCACAGAGTGCTTCTGGCATGGTCTGAGGGTCCGAAACACGGTATGTTAAATTTGTACCCGATTTTTTGTTGAATGCTGGTCAAAATCGTTGCATAGTTGTGGTTCTGTGCCAAAATAGGCCGGGACAACGTCTCAACATGCCTGTCTTTATATCTGATGGGGCTTAGCGTCTTTAAAAATAGGCCTGCGCTGCAAGAACGCTACGCATCCCAGGCTATACAGTTGGTCATGTGTGTAGCTCATAGCGGGAACGTTAACATTCAACATGCCTTGAGAGGGTTTGTGAAGCAACTCGCTCAATATTTTCTAGTTGACTGTGCGCGTGTTAACGGCCTGCACATAGTTTTTGAATTTCAGTATTGTTTTTTCCACGGCTGTCCCGTGACCAGGACTTGTCCAGGCATGCCCAGACATGCCCGGACTTGTCCAGGCATGTCTCACATGGACCCTATATGTCAGTACACAATATGTCTATCAGTATTAAAACATAAAAACTCCTCTGTACACGATCCTTAAGCAAAATAAAAAAATAATGTAAAATAAATCTGTGAAGGAGCAAAATGTTGAAATATACGCTTAACTAATATTTGAAAAATATGGTGTCTCACATGGACCCTATATGTCAGTTCACGATATGTCTATCAGTACTAAAACATAAAAACTCCTCTGTACACGATCCTTAAGCAAAATAAAAAAATAATGTAAAATAAATCTGTGAAGGAGCAAAAATGTTGAAATATACGCTTAACTAATATTTGAAAAATATGGTGTCTCACATGGACCCTATATGTCAGTTCACGATATGTCTATCAGTATTAAAACATAAAAACTCCTCTGTACATTATTGTGAAGGGGTTAAAAGAGGCTTCATGGTTGATATGATAAGCTGATCAGAATAGCTAGCATCATGAGAGCTGCTATGGTTGACAGTGGTAGCGAACGCATAACTAATATTTGATTGGCCAACTATACACAAATGCTTTTTTAATATAGCTCCTCATATGGATGTGCTAATTGACTTCATATGCACGCACAGTATGTATTGTGAGCCCTGCACTTGCATGCTAACATCATTATATTAGCACCTGTGATTAGCTAGCATCATGATAGCTGCTATGGTTGACAGTGGTAGCGAACGCATAACTAATATTTGATTGGCCAACTATACACAACTGCTTTTTTAATATAGCTCCTCATATGGATGTGCTAATTGACTTCATATGCACGCACAGTATGTATTGTGAGCCCTGCACTTGCATGCTAACATCATTATATTAGCATCTGTGATGGGGAAGTTACTTTATTGATATACATGCTTCATTGAGATACTTATAATCCTATATATAGTGCATATATGTCTGCCTATTGGGGATATTGTGAGTTACATAGACTGCATATATATGGACAAATATATGTAGGTTATTATTGTTTAGCCCCGGATTAGTCTATTATCGTTATAACATATAAGATATGGAGATGGGCACTATTATATATTGATTTGAATGTAGTTCATACCTGTCTGCATTTGGCTATTTTTCTGCATGCTGTATATCCCACGCTTTTGGATTTTTATTCATGATAATGTATATGTCTTTGAGCTGTAACTTCATGTCAACACTTTGGCTATTTTTCTGCATGCTGTATATCCCACTCTTTTGGATTTTTATCCATGATAATGTATTTTAGACCTTAATAAAATTTGTATTTTATACTGCAAAAGCTTCCTTTTTCAATTTATTTCAATCTCGCCATGACTTTCCCCACACAATAGAGTGGTCATAGGATACATTTACAGGTTGACTTAAAAGAGCTCAGTATCAGACACACAGATAAAACAACTTTACACACATTTACAGGTAAATAGAGACAAATGAATTCATGAATGCATGCGACCTTCTCTCATTGTACTTACAGGTCATGACACAATACAGGGCTATTTAGTATATGTGGTTTCTAACATGTCACAATAGCATCGACCTTCACTCATTCTCTCAATGGTAATAAATTAGCTATCTGTAGCAAACCAGAAACTAGGTTGGAGATTCCTAACCCCATGTCATTACATTCTTCCCAGTCCTGATATAAGTGTAGATACAATGGCAGGCTAAAAATATATAAACACTGAATAAAAACTATAACGTAAAGATTTATATCTATGTACCATGTTAGTTAGTAAATAGAAAAATATGCTCCTCTCAATACAACCCAAGCCTTGTACACAGCCATTGGTAACAAGTTAGCCATCTCTAACAGTGAGTGCTAGAAATCACCTTTACATACAGACATATCAGCTCCAAACTTTTACACATTTACTGTGGGGACATTTATACAAACCTGCTAGAAATGAGCTTTACATACATTTACTGATGGATTCTAATACAGACATTTACTGGGTGCTTCTAATACAAACCCTTTACAGTTCATGTCAGGGCATTCTCTGCTAGAAAATAGCTTTACATCTACGGATGGAAGTGCCAGTAAAGATGTATATCTATGTACCATGTTAGTTAGTAAATAGAAAAATATGCTCCTCTCAACACAGCTCCTAATAGCTTACCGATCTGTAACAAAAGTCTGTATTTCACTAAAACTCTTTCCCAGTACTGATATAAGTGTAGATACACGGCCAAGCTAAAAATATATATACTGAATAAAACTATAAGATGAGCGTCGTAATTCCAAATGTGTTATAAGATGATACTTCAATAAAATCCTTATATACTAGTTATATACAGAAGTCTGTATTTAACTAGAACTCCTTATACATTTACTGGGTCCTTAAAAGTTTCTCTCCTCTTTAATACACTAATACTCCACAGACTAATCAAAGTCACTGAATAAAATATCAATAGAAACGAATAAATCACTTTGATTGAAATTCACAAATCCAGCAGACCAGATTTCACAGCCTGAGCAAAGTTCAGCCAGGGGCGTGACGCCCTGGATCAATCTGACAGTGAGACGGATTAAATGATAGGGGGCGTGTCGTCAGACACACAGATAAAACAACTTTACACACATTTACAGGTAAATAGAGACAAATGAATTCATGAATGCATGCGACCTTCTCTCATTGTACTTACAGGTCATGACACAATACAGGGCTATTTAGTATATGTGATTTCTAGCAAATGAATTACCGTAGCATCGACCTTCACTCATTCTGACAATTCATGTTAACACTGTTGTACTACATTTCTATGTGCCAGTAAAGATGTATATCTATGTACCATGTTAGTTAGTAAATAGAAAAATATGCTCCTCTCAACACAGCTCCTAATAGCTTACCGATCTGTAACAAAAGTCTGTATTTCACTAAAACTCTTTCCCACTACTGATATAAGTGTAGATACACTGCCAAGCTAAAAATATATATACTGAATAAAACTATAAGATGAGCGTCGTAATTCCAAATGTGTTATAAGATGATACTTCAATAAAATCCTTATTACATAAAATATCAATAGAGACGAATAAATCACTTTGATTGAAATTCACAAATCCAGCAGACCAGATTTCACAGCCTAAGCAAAGTTCAGCCAGGGGCGTGACGACCTGGATCAATCTGACAGGGAGACGGATTAAATGATAGGGGGCGTGTCGACCTGTCAGATTTGAGTTTGACGAGAGTGGGTGTACCTATACTACTGCCGGGGATGAATTGCCGGCTTTTCTAAAGGACACTGATGCGATTTCATTGCAAGTCACACGTGCGGTCCGTTTGTAATCAGATTTTTCAGCGCTCCCATAGACTTGCATTGGCGATAGTCGACCCACAATCGGTGATAATCACAGTATGCTGCGATTGCACTCGGACGTTTAAAACGGACCACAAAAAATCTGATACTGGGAGCTGCTCCATAGATTAACATAGGTCCGACTGCAATGCGATATTTCATCGCATTGCAGTCGTCCGATTTTGTCGCTAATGTGACCCCAGCCTTAGAGTTGTAGTTTGTAAAATGAGGTCACTTATGGGGGATTCTGCTGTTGGACCTTAGGGGCCAATGTGACATGATACCTTCAAACCATTCCAGCAAAATGTGCACTACAATATGGTGCTCCTTCCCTTTTGAGCTTTGCACTGTGCCTCAAAAGTAGTTTTCAACCACATATGCGGTATCTGTGTACTCAGCAGAAATTGTTTGAATCGTCTGAGGATGAAAAATTCTCACTAAATCCCTAGATGAATGCCTCAAGAAGTGTAGTTGCAGGGGGTTCTGCTGTTTTGAAATGTCAGGGGCTTTTCAAATGTGACATGGCATCCGCAATCTATTCCAGACAAAACTGCGCTCCAGAATTCAATTGGCGCTCCTTCTGTTCCAAGCCCTGCTGTGTGCCCAAACCGTCGTTTTCCACCACATACAGTGGGGAAAATAAATAATTGATACACTGCCAATTTTACAAGTTTTCCCACTTACAAAAGATGGAGCTGTCGGTAATTTATATCATGGGTACACTTCACTGTGAGAGACAGAATCTCATCACTGTAAGTACATATAATTGAAAAATGATACTTATAAAAACTGCACAACTGCACCTGTCAATAATAGACAAATAAATAGAGGGTGAGACTTTTTTTGAATATAAAAGCCATTGCATTTTACTTCATTAATACATTTCCTCTTGAATCCATCTATGTTATCCATTATTTTCTATTTTTTCAGTATTAACATTTATATGATCCATCGACATTGATGCAAATATTTTCTGTCCTGTATAACATGAATACTGCAATATGACGTTCTGTTTGATATTGGCTGCTACATTTTGGAAAACCCCTACTTGATTTTCATTTATTTTTATTGATATAATTTTATAATAAAGATCCAATATTTTAATATATTTAAAGTATACGTACCTTCCTGTCCTGAGATTTTGCATCCTGGGTAGTGTTGTTCTATAACATCTGGTGGTGTGGAAAATTGGAGGCTAATCCAGGCTTTTTGCATTTTTTTTCAGAGTGAGCCTGTCAGCATTTTCTTTTGACAAGCGAAAGTGCCTGTCTGTTATGACCCTCCTGGCGATACTGAAAACCCACTCAGACAAGTCGCTAGCGGCAGAGCAGCTCATGACAGCTGTCCAGATTTAAGACCCAATAGTTGAAAGTCGAAGAGGAATTAGGGAGTATGCTGGTTTGGTCATCTAGGTATTGCTTGACCATCTTCCCCTCTTTATCAAAAATATCCGGTCATCAGGGCATGGACGCTGGAAGGATTTCATGAAATTGGCCCAGGCTTTTGACAGTGTAACCCCTACCTCTACTGTGTGTCTCCTTCACCTTTCCTCCTTGGTTGGAGAAGGAGGAAACTTGCCCCCTTCTGCTAGCGTTGTCTGATGGGAATTTTTTCCATATATTTTCAACAATGGCCTTCTGGTATGGCACTATTTTAGAAGACCTCTCAACCTCAGGAAGGAGGAATTCAACATCCTCGTTGTCACGTGGGTCTAGCAGGGTGAACAACCGGTATTCTTCTTTTGGCCAAGATAAATATAATGCAAGGATCATGGGAAAGTCAGGGGTACATAAAGTCCGCCATATGTGCCAAGGTCCCTACAGCAAACACTTCCTTGTCTCCACCATGATGGCGACTCTCCATCTCCTCTTCCTCCATATTCTCCTCAGCCCATCCATGTAGGAAAGACGGGAAGAAGATTGTGGGGGTACTAGCCTCTGTAGCACTAGTCAACAGCTCCTGTTCCTCATCAGCATCCATCCTGTTATTGTTACCCAATCCATGCTGAGCAGATGAGATCAGGCTGGGCTGGGTAACATCTCCTTCCTTGTCTCATGTCTTAATAAAAATCTCCACCTGGTCCGCATGCATAGCTTCATGTTTAATTGTGAGCAGCGACTGTTTAAGTAGGCACTGAAGCTGGATAGTTGCGCTGACTATGGGGTCATCACCACTCACCATCTTTGTGAAGTCCTCAAAGCCTTGGAGAACCGCACAAATGTCAGACATTGATGTCCACTCTTCAATTGTTATGTGCGGAGACTGACCAGAATACAAACTGGCATGTTGGAGCTGATACTCAAAAACTGGTCTCTGCTGCTCACAAAGCCTTGCCAGTACGTACAGTGTGGTGTTCCAGCATGTGGGCACATCTCATAAGTCGGTGAGCTAGCACTTGCATGCGCTGCTGCAGCACTGCTAAAGTGGCAGAAGTTGAAGCCAATTTTTGGAAATGGGCGCGGACATGGCATACCTTGACCAGACTCTCAGGAAAATCTGTATGTTTTCAGAAATCACTGAACTATCAAGTTGAACATGTGTATCAAGCATGGTACATGTGTGAGCTTGCCAAGGTTCAAAGCCGCCACCAGGTTACACCCATTATTACACAGGACCATGCCTGGCTGGAGGTTCAGCGGAAAAAGCCACAGATCTGTCTGGTCGGTTTTTCCTTTATGTACAGTACAGACCAAAAGTTTGGACACACCTCATTCAAAGATTTTTCTGTATTTTCATGACTATGAAAATTGTAGAATCACACTGAAGGCATCAAAACTATTAATTAACACATGTGGAATTATACATTACACTTTACAAAAAAGTGTGAAACAACTGAAAATATGTCTTATATTCTAGGTTCTTCAAAGTAGCCATCTTTTGCTTTGATTACGGCTTTGCACGCAGAAAAGGTGAACGGCTGGACTCTACATGCCTGGTTCCCACCGTGAAGCATGGAGGAGGTGGTGTGATGGTGTGGGGGTGCTTTTCTGGTGACAATGTTGGGGATTTATTCAAAATTGAAGCGGTGAGCGGTCCAGCTCACCCCAAACGATCTCGATTGAGTTCAAGTCTGGTGACTGTGGAGGCCAGGTCATCTGGCGTAGCACCCAACACCTCTCCTTCTTGGTCAAATAGCCCTTATAGAGTCTGGAGGTGTGTTTGGGGTCATTGTCCTGTTGAAAAATAAATGATGGTCCAACTAAACGCAAACCGGATGGAATAGCATGCTTCTTCTGCAAGATGCTGTAGTAGCCATTCTGGTTCACTATGCCTTCAATTTCGAATAAATGTCCAACAGTGTCACCAGCAAAGCACCCCCACACCATCACACCACCTCCTCCATGCTTCACGATGGGAACTAGGCATGTAGAGTCCAGCAGTTCACCTTTTCTGCGTGCAAAGCAGTAATCAAACCAAAAGGTGGCTACTTTGAAGAACCTAGAATATAAGACATATTTTCAGTTGTTTCACACTTTTTTGTAAAGTGTAATGTATAATTCCGCATGTGTTACTTCATAGTTTTGATGCCTTCAGTGTGATTCTACAATTTTCATAGTCATGAAAATACAGAAAAATCTTTGAATGAGAAGATGTGTCCAAACTTTTGGTCTGAACTGTAACTCTGCCATGGTGTGCGGTTTGCCTCCTAGGCAAATTAGCTTCAGCAGAGCCCGTTTCCACTACGCTGAGGCAGTGCTGCACAGCTTCCATCTTCCGACATGTTCTGAGATAGCACTTCAGAGGTGGGGAGGAGGAGGAGCAGCAGGGGGTGCTGGAACTGCTTCCAGCTGATGTGGACGACATGCTCTGATATAACACATAAGAGGTGGGGGATGAGGAGGAGTAGGAGGGGTGCAGGAACTGATGTATGAGTTGGAGGAAACACTGATAGAAGAAGGGCCAGCAATCCTCGGCATCGGGAGTACTTGTGCCATGCCAGAGTGAGACTTGGCCCCGGCCTCCACAATGTTCACCCAATGTTTTGTCAGTGAAATGTAGCGTTCCTGGCCACAAGCGCTTGCCCACTTGTCAGTTAAGTGGACAGTCCCAGTAAGTGCATTGGTAAGGGCACGATGATCTTCTTGGAACATGCTGGTACAAGGGAGCCACACATGGAGAAAAGTGGCTGCTGGGGACCGAGTATTGAGGGACGGCTGCCGCCATGAATCATAGGAAATCCTCCTTGTCAACAAGCCTAAACGCCAACATTTCCACAGCCTGGGGTAGGGACAGCTGAACGCTGGTTGGGATAAGTTTTTGTAAGTGCCTGATGATGGTGCCTCAGAATGTGCAAGGACAGATGCAGGGTGGGGGCATCTGCACCATTGTCATGGACAGAGGATTGGGAAACACATAACACAAAGAGGGAGTGGTGTCACCCACTGGCATCAATCATGGACCTAGGTGTTTGGCCCACTGAGTCGGGTGCTTAGATGACGTGACTGATCATGCTGGTGATGGTTAGGCTTTTAGTGGTCAGGCCCACACTGATCTTGGCATGGCACAGGTTTTTGTCTCAGAACTCTTTTAAAAACTCCCAGACTGGGGAACACCTAACTCTTTGACAGCCAAATCAGGAGTGTCTGTGCTCTGCGGAACAGTTGCCCTTCTTCTCCCTCTGGTTACCCCACTGCCTCTTCGTACCCATTTTGGTGCTGCCAATCCCTCCCCCTCAGCACTGCTGTCCTCGCTATGCTTGCCAGATTCCCATGTTTGGTTGTCACTTTGTCATACACCACCTCGTCTTCCACCTCCTCACCCTGGTCTTCCTGACTTGAAGACTTAGTAACAACTTTAGTTATTGGCAACCGTGTCTCATCATCATCTTCCTACCTTGACAAAGTTTTCTGTTCCCCACCATCATCTTCTTGTGGCCTTGGCTGCTCTAAGTTTTCTGCATCACTAAACAGCATCTCCTGTCCCTCTTGGAACATGCTGGGTGAGAGGCCACTATCAAGAAGATGTAAAGAGCTCCTCAGAGTGTCCTAGTGAGGGATCACTAGTCTCCAGGGACTCAACATGGTGAAGAGGATCAGGGTGAGGATTAAGTGATCCAGACTATTGGCTGGTGAGACTGGACCATGTGGAAGACAAGCATGCTGGAATCATCTGCTATACAACTGACCACCTGCTTGCACTGCTGTGGGTGCAGAAGTGGTGTACCGAGTCTTCTTGAAAAGTGGGACAGGTGTGTAGTTGTACCTGCTCCAAGTCCTCAGTGTCTGCGTGTACCATCATCCATTCACACTTCCACCTTACCGTCCTTTGTCGCACGTCTTACTCATTTTCTAATTGCTAGCTCTTTGGAAACCAAGTTTCCTTTATCAATTGAAACTAAATTTTTAATGAACCAAAACTATTGGTCAACTGTAGCAAGCCAAGAGGTGTTAAAAAAAATTAAACCACTTTAATTTTGCACAAAGCAGGTTAAACTGTGCAGATGACAAAAGTCAATTTTTGGAACCAAAATATGTGGTCAACTGTAGCAGGCCAAGCTGTTTTTATAAATTTTAAAGCACCACAATTTTACACAGAACAAGTTAAATGAATGGATGACTAATTGAATTCAGAAAAAAAAAATTAGAAAGTTGTTTTGGAGATTTATATACCACCAAAATGTAACACTAAGCAGTGCATTAAAGTCTATGGTGACTAACTGAATCCACAAAAAATTTGTGAATGATTTTTGGGATTTTTATATTCCATCAAAATGTAACAGAAAGCATGTAATACTCTATGGATGAGTAATGGAATCCAGATAAATTTTCTATGCTTTTTGGAGTGCTGCATAGCACAAAAATGTAACATAAATCACTTAATACTGTAAAGGTTGACACTCAGGACTGCCACCAGGAATTTCAGGGCCCTATGCTGGCATAATTTTCGGGCCCCCTTGAGACTCCGCCCAGGCTTCACCCCGGCTCCTCCTACTCCACCCCTCAAAGCTTCCATAGTCTCACCGCCAAATTTTGGAAAAACACCACTTCTGCACCACATCCTCATTAATCACACATTAACAGTTCCCATTGAACGCCATATCACATAACAAACCAAACCAAAACTTTGTTTCATTGCAGTCATTTGGTAAATTCAAAAAAGTTCTTTTTTTTCTCATTAATGTACACTCTGAAATGTAGAAATTTTGGCAAATTTCTTAAAAAGAAAAACAGAAATATCACATGGTCATAAGTATTCAGGCCTTTTGCTCATTATTGAGTAGAAGCACCCTTTTGAGCTAGTACAGCCATGAGTCTTCATGGGAATGATGCAACAAGTTTTCCACACCTGGATTTGAGGATCCTCTGCCATTCTTCCTTGCAGATCCTCTCCAGTTCCATCAGGTTGGATGGTAAACATTGGTGGACAGCCATTTTCAGGTCTCTCCAGAGATGCTCAATTGGGTTTAGGTCAGGGCTCTGGCTGGGCCAGTCATGAATGATCACAGGGTTGTTCTGAAGCCACTCCTTTGTTATTTTAGCTATTTGCTTAGGGTCATTGTCTTGTTGAAAGGTGAACCTTCAGCCAAGTCTGAGGTTCAGAGCACTCTGGAAGAGGTTTTCATCCAGGATATCGCTACACTTGGCCACATTCATGTTTCCTTCAATTGCAACCAGTTGTCCTGTCAGCTGAAAAACACCCCATAGCATGATGCTGCCACCACCATGTTTCACTGTTGGGATTGTATTGGGTAGGTTATGAGCAGTGCCTGGTTTTCTCCACACATACCGCTTAGAATTATCTCTATAAAGTTCTATCTTCGTCTCATCAGACCAGAGAATCTTATTTTTCATAGTCTGGTAGTCTTTCATGTGTTTTTTTTTAGCAAACTCTTTGTGGGCTTTCATATGTATTGCACTGAGGAGAGGCTTCCGTCGGGCCACTCTGCCATAAAGGCCCGACTGTTGGAGGGCTGCAGTGATAGTTGACTTTGTGGAACTTTCTCCCATCTCCCTACTGCATCTGTGGAGCTCAGCCACAGTGATCTTGGGGTTCTTCTTTACCTCTCTCACCAAGGCTCTTCTCCCACAATTGCTCAGTTTGACTGGACGGCCAGGTCTAGGAAGACTTCTGGTGGTCCCCAAACTTCTTCCTTTCAATGATTATGGAGGCCAATGTGCTCTTAGGAACCCTGAGTACTGCAGAAATTCTTTTGTAACCTTGGCCAGATATGTGCCTTGCCACAATTCTGTCTTTGAGCTCCTTGGCCGGTTTCTTTGACCTCATGATTCTCATTTGGTCTGATATGCACTGTGAGCTGTGAGGTCTTAAGTAAACAGGTGTGTGCCTTTACAAATCAAGTCTCCCTGGCATGCTCTCAATTAACTTCTGGACCAAATCCTGACTGATAGCAGTCCATTCTTGCACAATCAATGCTTTCATTTTGTCAGAATTTTTAGGTTTTTGTTTGTCCACCCGTCTCTTGATGATTGACCACAAGTTCTCAATGGGATTAAGATCTGGGGAGTTTCCAGGCCATGGAGCCAAAATCTCTATGTTTTGTTCCCTGAGCCATTTAGTTATCACCTTTGCTTTATGGCAAGGTGCTCCATCATGCTGGAAAAGGCATTGTTGATCGCCAAACTGCTCTTGGAGGGTTGGTAGAAGTTGCTCTGGTACCATTCTTTATTTATGGCTGTGTTTTTAGGCAAGACTGTGAGAGAGCCGATTCCATTGGCTGAGAAGCAACCCCACACATGAATGGTTTCAGGATGCTTAACAGTTGGCATGAGACAAGACTGGTGGTAGCGCTCACCTTGTCTTCTCCGAATGAGGCGTTTTCCTGATGTCCCAAACAATCGAAAAGGGGATTCATCAGAGAAAATAACTTTACCCCAGTCCTCAGCAGTCCACTGCCTGTACCTTTTGCAGAATATCAGTCTGTCCATGATGTTTTTTCTGGAGAGAAGTGGCTTCTTTGCTGCCCTCCTTGAGACCAGGCCTTGCTCCAAGAGTCTCTGCCTCACAGTGCGTGCAGATGCACTCACACCTGCCTGCTGCCATTCCTGAGCAAGCTCTGCACTGCTGGTAGCCCGATCCCGCAGCTGAAACACTTTTAAGAGACGGTCCTGGCGCTTGCTGGTCTTTCTTGGGCGCCCTGGAGCCTTTTTGGCAACAATGGAACCTCTCTCCTTGAAGTTCTTGATGATGCGATTGATTGTTGACTGAGGTGCAATCTTTCTATCTGTGATACTCTTCCCTGTTAGGCCATTTTTGTGCATTGCAATGATGACTGCACGTGTTTCTTGATTGATTTCTACATCAATTAAGGAATCTGCTTTCTCTGACCTTCTAGGGCACCAAAACACAATAGCAGACTCCAATCAGAGGGCAATAAAACTTTCACTCCTTATCTATGAACTGTTCCAATATTTATGTTCATCCCTCTGCCATAATGACAGTTCTGCTTCACGTCACTTGCTTTACCTATTGCATTATTCCTGTGTCCTGTTGTGTATAAATATGTGATTCTTCAGATTTTGTATTAGTCTTCGCCTGATGAAGAGACCTGAGTAGTCTCGAAAGCTTGCAATTTGTTACCATCTTTTCAGTTAGCCATTAAAAGGTATCAACCACTGAGGACTCTCAAGTCTAAATATTTTTCTATCTACTGGCTAACACGGTATGAAGATACACATCTTTCCTATATCTAAATTTAGTGTTTTTTTTGCATGTATTGACATATTCCACATCTACTCATGCCACATTTAGACTAAGTGCAGACGTTCAGAAATGTGTGCAGAATTTTCCTGAGCAAAACCGGACTTTTTTCGCGGTAAAAACGCGCGGTTTTTGCGCGGATTTTGCGCGTTTTTACCGCGATTTTCCCCTGAACTTTCCAGGTCAATAATATAGCGGGAAAAACACTAGAATTCCGCGAAATTAATGAACATGTTGCTTCTTTTTCCGCGATGCGTTTTTTTCGCGGAAAAAACGCACCATGTGCACAAAAATTGCAGAATTCATTCTAAATGATAGGATGCTTAATTCATGCGTTTTTTGCCGCAAAAAAAACGTGAATAATCCTGAACGTGTGCACTTAGCCTTATAGTTACCCAAACTTTCTATCCAGGAATAAGTTTATTTATTTACATTCTGTTTGTATTGACTACATATCTGATAGAACCTAATCACTGTATTTCTCATATTAATATATATCTCTGTGATTAGTGTATAACAAGGTGTAATCCCCTTGTTACATTTCTAGTGTATATTGAAAAAATTTTCTTTTTTGTTTCTATTTTTATGTAGTGTAATTCTGATAAAGGCCTAATACTGGCCAAAACGTCAAATTGTGGATACACCTTTATTAATAAAATAATATTGTTTTTTGCATCTCAACTGAGAGTGCCAAATTCTTCTTCTATATTCATAGGAGAGAATAGAAATGATGGAAAGCTAACGTGACCTCTCACATTTTTCTGAGGCTGAAGTACAGGAATGTTTTCTGAGTAGACAATTTTCTTTGCACCCAAGTGTTCAAGTCATGGGCACCCTGATGAAGGATGAGGAATCTGTAGTGAGTGCTGTCTTCCCAAAGGTAATCAGAGTCTGACTGCAGAACAGATGTTCTCATTTAAAGTCCTGTCTGGTCTCCTGAGAAATTAGAAGATGTCTGTCCAAGGAGCTGAGGGATATGATCCATGATGAGCCATTTCTCTGGAGACTGCGTATGTGAGCACAGGCCCAAGAAAACACATTTACCTATAAGAGATGTGGACTGGACTGTCACGTTCCTATCCCTGAACACACTGCAGTGTAGTGTGTATTATGTATTGCATATTTGTATATATTGTGTCATGTGAATTGTGTTGTAAGGTATAACAATGTAATGCATAGTGCAGGGCCAGCTCCAGGTTTTTATGGGCCCCGGGGCGAAAGAGTCTCAGTGGGCCCTTTAACACAGACCACGATTCATGATGCACAG
The DNA here is from genome assembly GCA_033576555.1 of Oophaga sylvatica. Classification (NCBI taxonomy): domain Eukaryota; kingdom Metazoa; phylum Chordata; class Amphibia; order Anura; family Dendrobatidae; genus Oophaga; species Oophaga sylvatica. The sequence continues at coordinate 208,697,558 of JARQOD010000004.1, read as the reverse complement.
ATACTGCAGAGAAATATGGGTATAGCACAACGCCAAACACTTCTCTTCTTCCATTACATGACTGATACCTATTGTAAATTGTACAATAGCTCAAAAACTGCCAAATCCTCACAGTGCACAGTACAGGCTGGACAGTACAGTCCTCCATACAATATTATGGGCACCACATAGTCTCCCCCTCATCACCCATATAATACCCCATGCAGGATGTCACCCCGCCATCCCCCATATAATGCTCCATACAGAATACTGGACACAATATAATGCTCCATACAGAATACTGGACCAAATATAATGCTCCATACAAAATATGGAGCTCTCCTCTACACTGTGCTGCATTCTGCACTGTTACGGCTCAGGAAAGGGCGCTGTGGAAAGACTCCCCATTATCATCATCATTGCCAGCCCATTATCATCATCATTTCCTCCCCTCATCATCATTGCCTTCCCATCATCATCATCATTGTCTCCCCATTAATATCATCATCATCATTGCCTTCTCATTTTCATTGCCTCCCCATCATCATCATTATCATTGCATCCCCATTAATATCATCATCATTGCCTTCCCATTAGCATTGCCTCCCCATCATCATCATCATTGCCTCCCCATTAATATCATCATCATTGCCTTCCCATTATCATTGCCTCCACATCATCATCATTATCATTGCCTCCCCATTAATATCATCATCATCATTGCCTTCCCATTATCATTGTCTCCCCATCATCATCATCATTGCCTCCCCATTAATATCATCATCATCATTGCCTTCCCATTATCATTGCCTCCCCATTAATATCATCATCATCATTGCCTTCCCATTATCATTGGCTCCCCATCATCATCATTATCATTGCCTCCCCATTAATATCATCATCATCATTGCCTTCCCATTATCATTGCCTCCCCATTAATATCATCATCATCATTGCCTTCCCATTATCATTGCCTCCCCATTAATATCATCATCATCATTGCCTTCCCATTATCATTGCCTCCCCATCATCATCATTATCATTGCCTCCCCATTAATATCATCATCATCATCATTGCCTTCCCATTATCATTGCCTCCCCATCATCATCATCATCATTGCCTCCTCACCACCATCACTGCCTCCCCCCACCACCATCACACATACAGCACCACAGGCAGCACTCTCTCACATACACACACGCAGGCACACACACACACGCCTCACCTGTCCCGCGTCCGCGCGCTCTCTGCCACAGCCGGCCGCTGAATGATGACGTCATTCAGTGGCACTGCTGTGAGAGAGGAAGCGCCGGCACAGGCGCCCCCTGGACCTCGGAGCTGCGGCAGCGTAGGCACGGGGAGAGGTAAGTATTGCGCCAGCCAGGGCCGGCTCCAGGTTTTTATGGGCCCCGGGCGAAAGAGCCTCAGTGGGCCCCTTTAACACAGACCACGATTCATGATGAACAGATACAGCAGAGAAATATAGGTACAGTACAATGCCAAATACTTCACTTCTTCCATTACATGAGTGATATCTATTGTAAATTGTACAATAGCTCAAAAACCGCCAAATCCTCACAGCGCACAGAACAGACTGCACAGTACAGTCCTCCATACAATATTATGGGCACCACAGTCTCCCCCTCATCACCCATATAATACCCCATGTAGGATATCACCCCCCATGTAATGCTCCATACAGAATACTGGACCCAAAATAATGCTCCATACAGAATACTGGACCCAATATAATGCCCCATACAGGATACTGGTCCCCATATAATGCTCCATACAAAATATGGAGCTCTCCTCTGCGCTGTACTGCGTTCTGCACTGTTACGGCTCAGGAAAGGGCGCTGTGGAAAGACTCCCCATTATCATCATGATTGCCTCCTTATCATCATCATGGCCTCCCCATTATCATCAATGCCTGCCCATCATCATCATCTCCTCCCCATCATCATCTTCTCCCCATCATCAATGCCTGCCCATTAACATCAATGCCTGCCCATTATCATCTTCTCCCCATCATCATCAATGCCTCCCCATTATCAGCAATGCCTGCCCATCATCATCAATGTCTGCCCATCATCATCTTCTCCCCATCATCAATGCCTGCCCATTATCATCAATGCCTGCCCATTATCATCATCTTCTCCCCATCATCATCAATGCCTCCCCATTATCAGCAATGCCTGCCCATCATCATCTTCTCCCCATCATCAATGCCTGCCCATTATCATCATCTTCTCCCCATCATCATCATCAATGCCTCCCCATTATCAGCAATGCCTGCCCATCATCACACACAGACAGCACACAAGCACTCTCTCACATACATACACACACATACACACACACACACACACACACACAAAGCACCGCACTACATACACACAGACACACACAGAGACACACACACACACGTCTTACCTGTCCGGCGTCCCCGCGCTTTCTGCCACAGCCGGCCGCTGAATGATGACGTCATTCAGCGGCGCTGCTGTGAGAGGAAGCGTCGGCGCCCCCTGGAGCCCGGAGCTGCGGCAGCGGAGGCACGGGAGAGGTAAGTATTATGCCAGCTGATGCCGGGGCCCTGAGCAAGCGGGGGGGGCCCAGTGGCGGCACTGACACCGCTCTCCTCCGCTAACGGGCGCGAGGGTGCCAGACTGCGAGTGGGCCCCCGCCTGTTCAGGGCCCCGGCACTTGCCCGGGTGTGCCGGGTGCTGACGCCGGCCCTGGCGCCGGCTGCTGCCGGGGCCCTGAGCAAGCGGGGAGGGGGCCCAGTGGCGGCGCTGACACCGCTAATGGGCGCCGGGGTGCCCGACGGCGAGTGGGCCCCCCCACCTGCTCAGGACCCCGGCACTTGCCCGGGTGTGCCGGGTGCTGACGCCGGCCCTGGCATAGTGTATAAGCAATGTATAATGTGTAGCATGTGATACCGTAGGATAGCATAGGGTAAGATATAGTTTAGACCTTAGGACATAAGATAGATAGGATAAGGTAGTGACTGTAGTTAGATAGCGAAGTTAGGGTAAGGTAAGGGTTAATGTTCAGGACCAACCCATAGAGGGAAGGTTTAGTTTTACAGCAAGCCACTGTTCACTGTAGATAGTTAGAGACAAGTTCAAGTAGCAGTAGTAAGTGTCTGTGAGCATTGCTGCCAAACGGGGTGAACTACAGCCAAGGAGATTAAAGGATAAGGGAGAAGCAGTCAGACTGCACACAATATATCTGCAGTATATAGAATCATAGAATCATAGAATCACAGAATGGTAGAGTTGGAAGGGACATCCTGGGCCATCTGGTCCAACCCCCTGCTCAAAAGCAGGATTCTCTAAATCATCCCAGACAGATGTCTGTCCAGCCTCTGTTTGAAGACTTCCATTGAAGGAGAACTTACCACCTCTCGTGGCAGCCTGTTCCACTCATTGATCACCCTAACTGTCAAAAAGTTTTTTCTAATATCTAATCTGTGTCTCCTCCCATTCAGTTTCATCCCATTGCTTCTAGTCTTTCCTTGTGCAAATGAGAATAAAAATGATCCCTCTACAATGTGACAGCCCTTGAGATATTTGTAGACAGCTATTAAGTCTCCTCTCAGTCTTCTTTTTTGCAAGCTAAACATTCCCAAATCCTGCAACCGTTCCTCATAGGACATGGTTTGCAGACCGGTCACCATTCTGGTGGCACTCCTTTGAACTTGCTCCAGTTTGTTGATGTCTTTCTTAAAATGTGGTGCCCAAAACTGGACACAGTATTCCAGATGAGGTCTGACCAAAGAGGAGTAGAGGGCAATAATGACCTCACGTGATCTAGACTGTATGCTTCTGTTGATACATCCTAGAATTGTATTTGCCTTTTTTGCTGCTGCATCACATTGTTGACTCATGTTCAGTCTGTGATCAATTAGTATACCCAAGTCTTTTTCACATGTGCTGTTACTTAGCCCTATTCCTCCCATTTTGTATATGCTTTTTTCATTTTTATTGCCCAGATGTAGTACTTTGCATTTTTCCCTGTTAAAAACCATTCTGTTAGTTGCTGCCCACTGCTCCAGTTTATTTATATCTTTTTGAATCCTCTCTCTCCTCTAGTATTAGCTACCCCTCCTAGCTTTGTGTCATCAGCAAATTTGATCAGTTTACCCTCAATTCCTTCATCTAAATTATTGATAAAGATGTTGAACAATACAGGGCCCAAAACAGAGCCTTGTGGTACCCCACTTGAGACATTCTTCCAACTGGATGTGCAGCCATTTACGACCACTCTTTGAGTCCGATCACTAAGCCAGTTATGAATCCACCTAACAGTTGCCTTGTCCATTCCATACTTAGTCATTTTCTTCAATAAGGATTGTGTGAGATACTTTGTCAAATGCTTTGCTGAAGTCAAGATATACTATATCTACAGCATTTCCCTGATCCACCCAGTCAGTGATTCTATCATAGAAGGAAATTAAGTTAGTCTGACATGACTTATTAGTTACAAACCCATGCTGACTCTGTTTAATCACTTCATTCTTATGCAGGTACTTACATACATGTTGTTTAATAATTTGTTCAAAGATTTTTCCTGGTATAGAAGTCAGACTCACCGGCCTGTAGTTCCCTGGGTCCACCTTCTTCCCCTTTTTGAAGATAGGAACAACATTTGCTCTTCTCCAGTCTTCTGGGACTTCTCCTGTTCTCCAAGAATTTTCAAAGATTATGGACAGTGATTCAAGAATTTCTTCTGCTATCTCCTTCAGTATTCTGGGGTGTAATTCATCTGGACCTGGAGACTTGAATTCATTTAGGTTAGCTAAGTGTTTCCTCACTGTCTTTCTGTTACATATAAACAATGTAAAAACACACACGTGGGTAATACCAGTTCCCTTTCAGTTATAGGTATAGAAAAAGTGGTTAAACCATTCAGAGGTGGAGATATGAGAAGAAAACTATTAAATAGGGAGTCGTACTGGATATTCAAATTACAGACAAGGATTCTGCAAGGTCTGAACGTGCGGCAAGATCTCATACTTCAGTACGATTTATAAGATGTTTTTTTTTCTTAGTTTGTCTTTTCCGTGTTTGATTTCTTATCAGTCTGGATATGCTTTGTAATAAGAGTCGGTCTCATTCATGGTATTAATTATTTTGTGTCTGCATATTGTCTTTTTATGATTTATTATTTTTATTTTATATGGTACATCCATGTTGTTGAAGTGCTTTCACAAAGAGTTAAATCTACTTACCTTGTGATTTAATTAACAATTAGCACTGACATTTTCAATTGTTTGCTTCACGAAAGGTTTTTAAGCCTCCAGTCTGACAACCTATACTAACCATGATTAACTCCTTACTGCCATCGGACGTACTATCCCGTCCATGGTACCTGGGCCCGTATGACCATGGACGGGATAGTACGTCTCGTGCGATCGGACGCGCTCCCGGGGGGAGCGCAGCCGATCGCGCCCGGGTGTGAGCTGATTATCACAGCTGACACCCATGACTGTGTGTCAGGAGCGGTCACGGACCGCTCCCGGCACATTAACCCCTTGCACTGGGGGCACAGGGGAGGATCGCGCAGGGTGGGGGCTCCCTGCGCGCCCCCCTGAGACCCTCAGAGCAGCGCGATGTGATCGCGCTGTTCTGAGGGCTTCCTCCCTCCCATGATCCGGATCCAAGATGGCGCCGGGGTCCTGGAGGGAGGCGGCTACCTCAGTGCCTGCCGAGAGCAGGCACTGAGAAGCCTGCTGCACTGCCTGAGCGATCGTTGGTGTGACAGAGTGCTGTGCACACTGTCACACCAGCGATCTGATAAAATACTGTGATGTCCCACCCTGGGACAAAGTAAAAAAGTTAAAAAAATAAAAATAAACATGTTTTAAAAAAAAATCCAAAATAAAAAAAAAAAATATATATATTCCCCAATAAATTCACTTCTTCCTGTAAATAAAAAAAACAAAGCAATAAAAGTACACATATTTGGTATCGCCGCGTCCGTAACGACCCCCCCTATAAAATTGTCCCACTAGTTAACCCCTTTAGTGAACCCCTTAAAAAAAAAAAAAAAAACGAAGCAAAAAATCAATGCTTTATCATCATACCGCCGAACAAAAAGTGGAATAACACGTGATCAAAAGACCGATATAAAAAAACATGGTACTGCTGGAAAAGTCAACTTGTCCCGCAAAAAAACGAGCCGTCATACAGCATCATCAGCGAAAAAATAAAAAAGTTATAGCTCGCAGAATAAAGCGATGCAAAAATAATTATTTTTTATATAAAATTGTTTTTATTCTATAAAAGCACCAAAACATGAAAAAATGATATAAATGAGGTATAGCCATAATCATACTGACCCGAAGAATAAAACTGCTTTATCAATTTTACCACACGCGGAACGGTATAAACGCCTCCCCAAAAGAAATTCATGAATTGCTGATTTTTGTTCATTCTAACCTCCCAAAAATCGAAATAAAAAGCGATCAAAAAACGTCACGTGCTCAAAAATGGTACCAATAAAAATGTCAACTCGTCCCGCAAAAAATAAGACCTCACATGACTCTGTGGGCCAAAATATGTAAAAATTATAGCTCTCAAAATGTGATGATGCAAAAACTATTTTTGCAATAAAAAGCGTCTTTTAGCGTGACAGCTGCCAATCATAAAAACCCGCTATGAATAGTAAATCAAACCCCCCTTTATCACCCCCTTAGTAAGGGAAAAATAATAAAATTAAAAAAAAGTATTTATTTCCATTTTCCCATTAGGGTTAGGGTTAGGGTTGCGGCTAAAGTTAGGGTTAGGGTTGGCGCTAAAGTTAGGATTAGGGTTAGGGTTGGGATTAGGGGTGTGTTAGGGTTAGGTTTGTGGTTAGGGTTGGGACTAGGGTTAGGGGTGTGTTGAGGTTAGGGTTGGAGTTAGAATTGGGGGGTTTCCGCTGTTTAGGCACATCAGGGGCTCTCCAAATGTGACATGGCGTCTGATCTCAATTCCAGCCAATTCTGCGTTGAAAAAGTCAAACGGTGCTCCTTCACTTCTCAGCTCTGCCATGCGTCCAAACAGTAGTTTATCCCCACATATGGGGTATCAGCGTACTCTGGACCCCAAGAGTTATTGTGCAATTTGTCCTATTTCTTCTGCTACCCTTGGGAAAATAAAAAACTGGGGGCGAAAATATCATTTTTGTACAAAAAAAATTATTTTTTTGTTTTTACGGCTGTACATTATAAACTTCTGTGAAGCACTTGGGGCTTCATAGCGCTCACCACACATCTAGATAAGTTCCTTGTGGGGTCTATTTTCCAAAATGGGGTCACTGTTGGGGATTTCCACTGTTTAGGCGCATCAGGGGCTCTCCAAATGCGACATGACGCCCCCAGACCATTCCATCAAAGTCTGCAATCCAAAACGTCACTAATTTCCTTCCGAGCCCCAACGTGTACCCATACAGTAGTTTTCTCCCACATATTGGATATCAGCGTACTCAGGACAAATTGGACAACAACTTTTGGGGTCCAATTTCTCCTGTTACCCTTGTAAAAATAAAATATTGGGGCAAAAAAATAATTTTTGCAAAAAAAAAAAAAGATTTTTTATTTTTACGGCTGTGCGTTATAAACTTCTGTGAAGCACTTCGGGGTTCAAAATGCTCACCACACATCTAGACAAGTTCCTTGTGGGGTCTATTTTCCAAAATGGGGTCACTTGTGGGGGGGTTTCCACTGTATAGGTGCATCAGGGGCTCTCCAAATGTGACATGACGCCCCCAGACCATTCCATCAAAGTCTGCAATCCAAAACGTCACTACTTCCCTTCCGAGCCCTGACGTGCGCCCATACAGTAGTTTTCTCCCACATATTGGGTATCAGCGTACTCAGGACAAATTGGAAAACAACTTTTGGGTTCCAAATTTCTTCTGTTACCCTTGTGAAAATAAAATATTGGGGACGAAAAAATCATTTTTGTAAAAAAAAAAAAAGATTTTTTATTTTACGGCTGTACGTTATAAACTTTAATGAAACACCTGGGGGTTAAAAGTTCTCACCACACATCTAGATAAGTTCATTGAGGGGTCTAGTTTCCAAAATGGTGTCATTTATGGGGGTTTCCACTGTTTAGGCAGATCAGGAGCTCTCCAAACACGACATGGCGTCCAGCCAATTCTGCGTTGAAAAAGTCAGACGGCGCTCCTTCCCTTCCAAACTCTGCCATGCACCCAAACAGTGGTTTACCCCCACATATGGGGTATCAGCGCACTCAGGACAAATTGCACAATAACTTTTGGAGTCTTGTTACCCTTGGAAAAATAAAAATTGGGGTGAAAAGATCATTTTTGTGGAAAAAATATGATTTTTAAATTTTACGGCTCTACGTTATAAACTTGTGTGAAGCACTTGGGGGTTCAAATTGCTCACCAAAGATCTAGAAAAGTTCCTTAGGGGGTCTAGTTTCCAAAATGGGGTCATTTGTGGGGGGTTTCCACTGTTTAGGCACATCAGGGGCTCTCCAAATGCAACATGGAATCCAATCTCAATTCCAGCCAATTTTGGTTGGAAAAAGTCAAATGGTGCTCCTTCCATTCCGAGCTCTGCCGTGCGCCCAAACAGTGGTTCCCACCCACATATGGGGTATCAGCGTACTCAGGACAAATTGGACAACAACTTATGTGGTCCAATTTCTCCTGTTACCCTTGAGAAAATAAAAAATTAGTGACTAAAAGATAATTTTTGTGGGAAAAAAATAGGATTTTTTATTTTCATGCCCGGGCATTATAAACTTGTGTGAAGCACTTGGGGGTTCAAAGTGCTCACCAAAGATCTAGATAAGTTCCTTAGGGGGTATAGTTTCCAAAATGGGGTCACTTGTGGGGGGTTTCCACTGTTTAGGCTCATCTGGGGCACTGCAAACGGATCATGACCCCCATCAACGTCTGCATTCCAAAACGTTACTACTTCCTTTCCAAGCCCTGCCGTGCACCCAAACAGTTTCCCCCCCCCACATATGGGGTATCAGCGTACTCAGGACAAATTGGACAACAACTTTTGGGGTCCAATTTCCTTGGGAAAATTCAAAAATTTGGGACTAAAAAATCATTTTGTGGAAAATTGTTGTTTTTTTTTTTTCACACCCAGGCATTATAAGCTTTTGTGAAACACTTGGGGTTCAAAGTGCTCACAACAGATCTAGATAAGTACCTTAGGGGGTCTTGTTTCCAAAATGGTGTCACTTGTGGGGGTTTCCACTGTTTAGGCACATCAGGGGCTCTCCAAACACGACATGGCGTCCAATCTCAATTCCAGCCAATTTTAGTTTGAAAAAGTCAAACGGCGCTCCTTCCCTTACGAGCTCTGCCGTGTGCCCAAACAGTGTTTTCCCCCACATATTGGGTATTGGCGTACTCAGGAGAAATTGCATAACAACCTTATCTGTCCATTTTCTCCTTTTACCCTTGTGAAAATAAAAAAAAAGTTTGTAAAAGATCATTTTGTGGCTAAAAAGTTAAATATTCATTTTTTCCTTCCACGTTGCTTTAGTTCCTGTGAAGCACCTGAAGGGTTAATAATCTTCTTGAATGTGGTTTGAGTACCTTGAGGGGTGCAGTTTTTAGAATGGTGTCACTTTTGGGTATTTTCTGCCATATAGACCCCTCAAAGTGACTTCAAATGAGAGGTGATCCCTAAAAAAAATGGCTTTGTAAATTTTGTTGTAAAAATGAGAAATCGCTGGTCAACTTTTAACCCTTATAACTTCCTAAAAAAAAAAATTTTGGTTCCAAAATTGTGCTGATGTAAAGTAGACATGTGGGAAATGTTATTTCTTAACTATTTTGTGTGATATATTTCTCTGTTTTAAGGGAATAAAAATTCAAAGTTTGAAAATTGCAAAATTTTAAAATTTTTCGCCATATTTGCGTTTTTTTCAAAAATAAACGCAAGTTATATCGAAGAAATTTTACTTCTATCGTGAAGTACAATATGTCACGAGAAAACAATCTCAGAATCGCGAAGATCCGTTGAAGCGTTCCAGAGTTATAACCTTATAAAGAGACAGTGGTCAGAATTGTAAAAATTGGCCCGGTCATTAACGTGCAAACCACCCTTGGGGGTGAAGGGGTTAAGACCGCAGTGTCGAAATGTGTTGGTTGGTAGCTCTCTGAGATCTATATGTTATCTTCATTGTGCCTGTTTTGATGAATTTTTTCCATTAAAGACAAAGTTTTGTATTTTTCTACGCTGGAGTACCTTTTTTTCTTCATTCATTCTTGTGTTTTAGAGTAGGAGTCTCCTTTATTGAACTCTAAAACCTATGGTCCTATTCGGCCAACACCATCGGCTACAGGTGGCCTGCACGGGTGCAAGGTCCTCTAAGCACCAACACCCACCCAGGACCCACTCTTTCATGTAACACTCCAGGACGTGACAGGAGATGACGAGTGCCTCGCCAGAGATACCGCTCCATGCCCCCCTACACGCAGAGGAGATAAGAGAGCCTAAAACCGTCTTAGCCAATCTCACCATTGTATGAGGATGGAGAATGAGCGATGAAACCAAATATCTGGTCTTGGGAGTTAAAGATGCACCCCAAGAATTACATTTTATGAGAGGTACCAAGTATGACTTTCCTCAGCTGATTAAAAATCTATGACTCTGCGGGAGATTTAGAGATAATCTAAAATGAGACATCAAAAGCTGTCCTGTGGATGCTTTGAAGAACCAGTCATCCAGATAAAGAATGACTATGTGACCTTTCAATTTGAGTGCTGCTGTAAGGACTACTGCAACTTTCGTGAACACTTTGGGGTTGAAGATATCCCGAAATTGAGACATTTGAACTGCTAGTGTCACGCCTGTACCACGTAACTGACTGCAATCCTGAGGAATCTCCTGTGTGCCGGGAGGAACTGAATATGTAGGTATGCCTAGGAAAGGTCTATCGACACCATGAAGTCGCCTTTCTGGGGATGAGTCATGACCAAAATTATTGTTTCGATTTTGAAATGTTTTCTGGCTACAAATTTCTCTAGAAATTTGATATCTATTACGAGTCTCCTTTTGTTTTCTAGTTTGGGAACTAAGAAGGCAAGACCACTTCTAAGGTTCTTTTTGAAGAAAAATTCTTCGACCAAGACCCAAAACTCAAAATTGCAGGTTACAAGGCATATTGATGTGAAACTCGTCCTCAGGAGGTGAGATGAACTCTAAAAAGTAACCCTACAGATGACCGAATTTACACATCATTGGAAGATTTTAGCCAAACCGATGAAAAGGTGGCAGATTCTGGAGACTGGCCTCACTCATAAATCTCATTTCATTTCAAGGTCAAATTTCTTTCTAGAAAAGTGGGTAGATGCAGGCTCACGTTGAGTTCTGACGTTTCTGAGCCTGTTGGATGGTCTGAAGCCTCTACGGCTTTTAGGCAAGTTTCTTGTTTGATGAAAACTTCTGACGCTTGACCTCCTTAAGACCTCTTTCACACTTCAGTCGTGCGACGTCAGTCAAAATCCGCCAAAGTGTGAAAATAGCGGATCCGCCATTTTTTTTTTGGCGGATCCGCTTTTTTCCCATTGACTTGCATTAGTGACGGATTTTGACAGATGGTCGTCCGTTTGATCAGTTTTTTGACGGATCCACCATAAATTTGGCGTCCGTTTTTTTTAGAAGACGTCCAATGCAACGTTTTTTGGGTCCACCAAAATGGCGGACTATGATGGATCCGCCACGTCCGCCATTTTGTATAATGGGCGCCTATGGGTGGCGGATCCGCCTGCATCCGTTTTTGATGGAATGCTGAAAACACTGTCCGGGGTCTCTCTCTCTCTCTCCGTGCCAGACATGCGTATCATGCATTTTCCGGGTTGAAAAGTTCATGACGGATCCGTCTGAAAACGGATCAGTTTGCATCCGTTTTTGCACTTTTCTGGCGGATCCGCTATTTTCACACTTTGGCAGATTTTAACTGACCCAAACAACTGAAGTGTGAAAGAGGCCTTAAGAGGAAAAAAATATAGAACCTTTCTTTTCATTTACGCTCTCTGATTGAAAAGGCAGGGAGCAAAAATTATGTTTTGAAGGAATGTCACCCGACTTCTGTTTAACTCCTTTCTGTCATCGGACATACTACCCCGTCTATGTGCCCTGGGACTTAATTCCCAGGGATGGGATAGTACGTCCTAGGCGATCAACTGCGCTCCCGGGGGAGCGCAGCTGATCGCAGCCGGGTGTTAGCTGATTATCACAGCTGACACCAGCACATGTGCCAGGAGCGTCACGGACCGCTCCTGGCACATTAACCCCTAGTACACCGCGATCAAACATGACTGCGGTGTACCGGGGGCACAGGGAAGCATCGCGCAGGGAGGGGGCTCCATGCGTGCTTCCTGAGACCCTCAAAACAGCGCGATGTGATCGCACTGTTCTGAGGCCTTCCTCCCTGCAAGGCACCGGATCCAAGATGGCCGCCGGGTCCTGCAGGGAGGCCGCTTCCTCAGTGCCTGCTGAGAGCAGGCACTGAGAAAGCCTGCAGCAGTGCCTTTGAGATCGCTGGTCTCACAGAGTGCTGTGCACACTGTCAGAACAGCGATCTGACATTCTACAGTGATGTCCCACCCTGGGACAAAGTAAAAAAGTTAAAAAAAATGAAAATCACAAGTGTAAAAAAAAAATTCCAAAATATAGGAAAAATAAAATATTCCCCAATAAATTCATTTCTTCCTGTAAATAATAAAAACAAAACAATAAAAGTACACATATTTGGTATCGCCGCGTCCGTGACAACCCGCCCTATAAACCTGCCCTGCTAATTAACCCCTTTAGTAAACCCCTTAAAAAAAAAGCAAAAAATCAATGCTTTATCATCATACGGCCGAACAAAAAGTGGAATAACACGCGATCAAAAAGACCGATATAAATAAACATCATACCGCTGAAAACGTCATCTCGTCTCGCAAAAATCGAGCTGCCATACAGCATCATCAGCAAAAAAATAAAAAAGTTATAGCTCGCAGAATAAAGCGATGCAAAAATAATTATTTTTTATATAAAATTGTTTTTATCGTATAAAAGCGCCAAAACATAAAAAAATGATATAAAGTAGGTATCGCCGTAATCGTACTAACCCGAAGAATAAAACTGCCTTATCAATTTTACCACAAGCGGAACGGTATAAACGCCCCCCCCCCAAAGAAATTCATGAATTGCTGATTTTTGTTCATTCTAACCTCCCAAAAATTGAAATAAAAAGCGATCAAAAAATGTCACGTGCCAAAAATGGTACCAATAAAAACGTCAACTCGTACCGCAAAAAATAAGACCTCACATGACTCTGTGGGCCAAAATATGCAAAAATTATAGCTCTCAAAATATGGTGATGCAAAAACTATTTTTTGCAATAAAAAACGTCTTTTAGCGTGACAGCTGCCAATCATAAAAACCCGCTATAAATAGTAAATCAAACCCCCCTTTATCACCCCTTAGTTATGGAAAAATAATAAAATTAAAAAAATGTATTTATTTCCATTTTCCCGTTAGGGTTAGGGTTTCGGCTAAAGTTAGGTTTAGGGTTGGGGCTAAAGTTAGGGTTAGGGGTATGTTGGGGTTAGGTTTGTGGTTAGGGTTATGTTTAGGGTTGGGACTAGGGTTAGGGGTGTGTTGGTGCTAGGGTTGGAGTTAGAATTGGGGGGTTTCCACTGTTTAGGCACATCAGGGGCTCTCCAAATGTGACATGGCGTCTGATCTCAATTCCAGCCAATTCTGCGTTGAAAAAGTCAAACGATGCTCCTTCACTTCTGAGCTCTGCCATGCGCCCAAACAGTAGTTTAGCCCCACATATGGGGTTATCCGCGTACTCAGGACAAATTGCACAATAACTCTTGGGGTCCAATTTCTTCTTTTACCCTTGGGAAAATAAAAAACTGGGGGCGAAAATGTCATTTTTGTAAAAAAAAAAAATGATTTTTTTTGTTTTTACTGCTGTACTTCTGTGAAGCACTAGGGGCTTCATAGCGCTCACCACACATCTAGATAAGTTCCTTGTGGGGTCTATTTTCCAAAATGGGGTCACTTGTGGGGGTTTCCACTGTTTAGGCACATCAGGGGCTCTCCAAATGCGACATGACGGCCGCAGACCATTCCATCAAAGTCTGCAATCCAAAACGTCACTACTTCCCTTCCGAGTCCCGACGTGTACCCATACAGTAGTTTTCTCCCACATATTGGGCATCAGCGTACTCAGGACAAATTGTACAACAACTTTTGGAGTCCAAATTCTCCTGTTACCCTTGTGAAAATAAAATATTGGGGGCGAAAAAATCATTTTTGTAAAAAAAAAAAAAAGATTTTTTATGTTTACGGCCGTACGTTATAAACTTCTGTGAAGCACTTCAGGGTTCAAAGTGCTCACCACACATCTAGATATGTTCCTTGGGGGGGTCTGTTTTCCAAAATGGGGTCACTTGTGGGGGGTTTCCACTGTTTAGGCACATCAGGGGCTCTCCAAATGCGACATGACACCCGCAGACCATTCCATCAAAGTCTGCAATCCAAAACGTCACTATTTCCCTTCCGAGCCCCGACGTGTGCCCATACAGTAGTTTTCTCCCACATATTGGGTATTAGCGTACTCAGGAGAAATTGGACAACAACTTTTGGGGTCCAATTTCTCCTGCTACCCTTGTGAAAATAAAATATTGGGGCGAAAAAATCATTTTTGTAAAAAAAAAAAGATTTTTTATTTTTACGGCTGTACATTAAAAACTTCTGTGAAGCACTTCGGGGTTCAAAGTGCTCACCACACATCTAGATAAGTTCCTTGGGGGGTCTATTTTCCAAAATGGGGTCACTTGTGGGGGGTTTTTTACTGTTTAGGCACATCAGGGGCTCTCCAAATGCGATATGACGCCAGCAGACCATTCCATCAAAGTCTGCAATCCAAAACGTCACTATTTCCCTTCCGAGCCCTGACGTGTGCCCATACAGTAGTTTTCTCCCACATATTGGGTATCAGCGTACTCAGGAGAAATTGGACAACAACTTTTGGGGTCCAATTTCTCCTGTTACCCTTGGAAAAATAAAAAGTTGTGGACTAAAAATCATGTTTGTGGAAAAAATATGATTTTTTTATTTTCATGCTTGGGCGTTATAAACTTTAGTGAAACACCTGGGGGTTCAAAGTTCTCACCACACATCTAGATAAGTTCCTTGAGGGGTTTAGTTTCCAAAATGGTGTCATTTGTGGGGGGTTTCCACTGTTTAGGCAGATCAGGAGCTCTCCAGACACGACATGGGGTCCAGCCAATTCTGCGTTGAAAAAGTCAAACGGCGCTCCTTCCCTTCCGAGCTCTGCCATGCACCCAAACAGTGGTTTACTCCCACATATGGGGTATCAACGTACTCAGGACAAATTGCACAATAACTTTTGGGGTCTTGTTACCCTTGGGAAAATAAAAATTGGGGTGAAAAGATCATTTTTGTGGAAAAAATATGATTTTTTAATTTTACGGCTCTACGTTATAAACTTGTGTGAAGCACTTGGGGGTTCAAATTGCTCACCACAGATCTAGATAAGTTCCTAAGGGGGTCTTCTAGTTTCCAAAATGGGGTCACTTGTGGGGGGTTTCCACTGTTTAGGCACATCAGGGGCTCTCCAAATGCAACATGGCGTCCAATCTCAATTCCAGCCAATTTTGGTTGGAAAAAGTCAAATGGTGCTCCTTCTATTCCGAGCTCTGCCGTGCGCCCAAACAGTGTTTCCCCCCCACATATGGGGTATCAGCGTATTCAGGACAAATTGGACAACAACTTTTGTGGTCCAATTTCTCCTATTACCCTTGGGAAAATAAAAAGTTGGTGACTAAAAGATAATTTTTGTGGGAAAAAAATAGGATTTTTTATTTTCATGCCCGGGCATTATAAACTTGTGTGAAGCACTTGGGGGTTCAAAGTGCTCACCACAGATCTAGATAAGTTCCTTAGGGGGTCTAGTTTCCAAAATGGGGTCACTTGTGGGGGTTTCCACTGTTTAGGCACATCTGGGGCACTGCAAACGGAACATGACCCCCATCAACGTCTACATTCCAAACGTTATTACTTCCTTTCCAAGCCCTGCCGTGCGCCCAAACAGTTTCCCCACCCACACATATGGGGTATCAGCATACTCAGGACAAATTGGGCAACAACTTTTGGGGTCCAATTTCCTTGGGAAAAATCATAAATTTGGGACTAAAAATCATTTTTGTGGAAAATTGTTTTTTTTTCACACCCAGGGAATATAAACTTTTGTGAAACACTTGGGGGTTCGAAGTGCTCACAGCAGATCTAGATAAGTTCCATAGGGGGTCTAGTTTCCAAAATGATGTCACTTGTGGGGGGTTTCCACTGTTTAGGCGCATCAGAGGCTCTCCAAACGCAACATGGCGTCCAATCTCAATTCCAGCCAAGATTGAAAAAGTCAAACGGCGCTCCTTTCCTTACAAGCTCTGCCGTGTGCCCAAACAGTGGTTTTCCCCCACATATGGGGTATTGGCGTACTCAGGAGAAATTGCACGACAACTTTATCTGTCCATTTTCTCCTTTTACCCTTGTGAAAATAAAAAAAAGTTTGTAAAAGATTATTTTTAAAACTAAAAAGTTAAATATTAATTTTTTCCTTCCATATTTCTTCAGCTCCTGTGAAGCACCTGAAGGGTTAATAAACTTATTGAATGTGGTTTTGAGTACCTTGAGGGGTGCAGTTTTTAGAATGGTGTCACTTTTGGGTATTTTCTGCCATATAGACCCCTCAAAGTGACTTCAAATGTGAGGTGGTCCCTAAAAAAATGGCTTTGTAAATTTTGTTGTAAAAATTAGAAATTGCTGGTCAACTTTTAACTTTTATAATTTCCTAACAAAAAAAAATTTTGGTTCCAAAATTGTGCTAATGTAAAGTAGACATGTGGGAAATGTTATTTATTAACTATTTTGTGTGACATATTTCTCTGTTTTAAGGGAATAAAAATTCAAAGTTTGAAAATTGCACAATTTTCAAACTTTTCGCCATGTTTGCGTTTTTTCAAAAATAAACGCAAGTTATATCGAATAAATTTTACCACTAACGTGAAGTACAATATGTTACGAGAAAACATCTCAGAATCGTGAAGATCCGTTGAAGCGTTCCAGAGTTATAACTTCATAAAGAGACAGTGGTCAGAATTGTAAAAATTGGCCCGGTCATTAACGTGCAAACCACCCTTGGGGGTTAAGGGGTTAATCCAGATTTGAATGAATGTCTAAGCATATCCAAGGGAGCATCGCATAAGGAGTCATGAGCAGATTTCATGACAAGAATTTTAGATAAAATGTGTTTCCTTATTTTTACATGCACTATTCATCTAGCAATTAATTAGTCTGCTTTACTGTCCTAGGATGTTTCAAAAGGGAAGAGTTACTAGATGGAAAATTAGCCTTCTCAGCCAATTTGGCCACTGCTAAATCCACCTTTGGGGGAGCTTCCCAGTATTCAACTAAAGGGGTCTAATCTGTAGACAGACTTAAATTTAGTACCAGGGTCAGATTATTTATCTGACTTGTTCCAATTCATTTCAAATCATGGTCTCAACAAGGGATGACATAGAAAGGATCTATTTTCAGATTTAGGAAAATAATATGAGGCCTCCATTTTTAGTTTTCCACATATATTTTTTCCTGATTCTTCTGTGGACTTGACCGATTTTAACAACTTATGTATATTTTCTTTATGAAACAAATAATAGTTCTCCAGGATTCCTAAGCTGTAGTCTGAGAAGAGTCAGGATTTGAAAGATCTACGACCGAAATAGGGACTGTGGACAGAGCATTATTTCTTGATTTACATTTCCTTTCTTTGCCAGTCTTGGCCTTATTCAACATATCCAAGCATTGGGAATGAAACCAGGAAAAAAGAAATGCTTAGCTACAGACTGAAAAGTCATCTTCTCTGTTTGAGAAAATGCAACCATATCAGAATTCTTTTGCACAGTCATCAGGGAGAGGTTGTTGGCAAGACGCACAAACTCTGCGTTTAGATTTCCTTTTCTTGGCAGGAATTGTAGAAGTCTGAGACATCTGAAATGAATAAAAATTATAAGTATTGGCCTTTAGAAAATATAAATGCTATGTATGAAAGCTTATCCTCATTACTTCTAGGAAGCTAAACCAGTCAATGCCTATTCTGAATATGACTCAGCCCCGACATGCATATTCTGATGCAAACAATGTCCCCCAACATCATCACCTGATGATAAACCTGGAGATTATGTACTCACATTGATCTTCAGTGAGCCTGGCAGAGTTTTAGCAAGGCAGGCGACAACAGTGCTCTGTTTAAAGAGCAGAAGATCATAGATGCTGAACAAATCACAAACTCGCACAGGCGCAGATAGGAGTCCTGGACACCGAAACCGTGCGTTGATTGACCCACCGAGAGGTCCGTGTGAACCTTGTGAATGCATCATCAGACTGCTGAATACAGGAATTACACCCTCATAAGATAGATGATCATGGATGATGATATTGTGTAACGTGATGCGGGGCGGTAGTTGTGGGCGAGACACTCATCTGTCGCATCCCCGAAGACTATTTAGGAAATTAATTGGCACCAAATGTGTAACCTATATAAATTAAAATAAAGGTCAATGCAACCTAAAATATGGTAGCGTCTGACTATTTGACTAAAAACGAAAAAACAAAAGCATGAAAATATATTCTTTTCCTGGAAACCAGCAAGACAGATGTAATTTGCACATTGTGCTGGGTTCTGATATACCAGCATCTAATATCCAGTCCAAGAGGTAGGCGAAGGAAATCTTAATGAAAGAGTAGTGAATCATCTCTGCGTCAATGTTATCATTCATCTTTTAATATTTTGGGATATTTAGTCACAAAGCATAGATAATAACATGTCCTCTCTTACACATCTAATTTCCTGGACTTCAGGATATTAGTTTACAATGTGCTGATATTTGTCAGTACACTGAAGCTGGGTCATAGCTCAGGCCTGTGTTCACCATGAATTACTATCATCACGGCAACTTTTCGGGCTGCATTAGTGGATATATTGCATTAAGAAACAAGGTTATGATTAGCATCTCCAAATTCATTCTGCTTACTGAGATTCAATAGAAAATCATTTTAGACTTGATGTCCTCAGTGATGATACTTATAATGGCTACTGAAAAGTGGTTCAATGCAAATCTTCGAGACTTCAAGGTCTTTCATCAGCATGTAGACTAATGAACACACTATCTATAGAAAACATATTGTAACACAAATTTAACAGTAAAATATGCATAGGTAATGACAATGAGCCATGAGCAGAACTGTCATTATGGCAGAGGGATTAACATAAATATGACTAGTTCATAGATAAGGAGTGAAGGTTTTATTACCCTCTGATTGGGGTCTTGTATTGTGTTGTGATGACCCTAAAAGGTCAGGGAGGCAGATTCCTTAATTGTTGTAGAACGACATAAAAACTCTGGGATATATTCATCCCAGCACTAAGAGTGTCAAAGGTCATCAGAAGTTTATATTCCCAGACTTTTCTATCCTTCTCAGATTTGAAGTTAGATTTTAATACAAGTAATTCCATATCTGTCATGCTATGACCGGGCATACAAAAGTGTTTGGCCACAGGTAAATCCATTCTTTGTTCTCTTATCGTGTGGCGATGAGAATTCATCCTTGTTCTCAGTTTTTGCCCGGTCTCCCCCACATACAGACCCCCAGTTGGACATTTAGTACATATAATTAGGTACACCACATTAGATGTGATGCAGCTGAAAGTACCTGGTATCTTGTAGTCCTGATGGGAGTTGGGGATCTTTATCCTGTCCGTGGTCATTATAGATGTACAGGTCTTGCATTTCTTTTGTCTGCAAGGAAAGGTTCCTGCAGCTGTTGGGGAGGACAGGGAGCTTCTGACAATGATGCTTCTTAGATTTGGGGGCTGCCTAAAACATAGTAGTGGGGGGTCTGGAAATATGGATTGTAATCGGGCATCTTTTTGTAGTAAAGGTTGTAGTTTCCGTGCAGCTCCCCTTAGCATCTCCAGACTTGGATTGTAGGTGACCACTAGAGGCACCCGGTTATTTTCTTCTTTAGCTTTGTAATGTAGCAGGTGATTCCTTGATATTCTGGTGGCTCTTGTAATTTGGTTTTCAATTGTTCTTGGATGGTAGCCCTGGTTCAAAAAAGTCTTTCTGAGGCGACCAAGGTGTTCATCTCTATCCATGGGGTTGGAACATATACGGTTGTATCTGATGGCTTGGCTGTAGACAATAGAGTTTTTTATGTGTTTAGGATGGAAACTGTCCCATTTAAGATATGTTGGACGGTCGATTGGCTTCTGATACAGGGATGTCTCTATTTCATTGTTCTTTAGCTTAATGGTGGTGTCTAAAAAGTTAATTTCAGTGCTGGAGTAGTTAAGTGTTAAGTTGATGGTGGGATGAAATTGATTGAACTGTTCATGGAACGTCTTTAGCTGTTGTTCAGACTCTGTCCAGATGATTAAAAATGTCATCAATGTAGCGGTAGTAGGCCCGAGGCCTGATGGGGCAGGAGGACAAAAATTCGCTTTCAAGCTTGGCCATGAAAAGATTTGCATACTGTGGAGCCATTTTACTTCCCATAGCTGTGCCAGTCTCCTGAAGATAGATCTTGTTGTCAAATTCGAAGTAATTGTGGGTGAGGATGAATTTTGTGAGTTTCACCACAGAATCAGCATCATTCCCGGTGTTTCCCATGAAGACTTTGCAGGCATTTAATCCATCCTGGGTGGGATATTAGAGTACAAAGATTCCACATCCATGGTGGCCAGGATGGTTCCTTCTGGTAGAGAAGCCATTAAAAGGTATCAACCACTGAGGACTCTCAAGTCTAAATATTTTTTTATCTACTGGCTAACACGGTACGAAGATACACATCTTTCCTATATCAAAATGGAGGATACCAGAATGTACCGCATCTTTATGGAACTGAAACCACTTCTGAAGAAACGTGCACAAATGGACAGCGACATTTTTTTCTTATCTAAATGCAAAAAGGAGAATCTAATTCCCAAAGGACTCTGGATTACAAACCCAATTCTTCACACCTACAATACCCATTATGCACAAAACCTTTGTCACAGGACTTCTGAAAGACTAAGGAACATCTTTTGCATGTCTGCTACAGCATAAGGAGTAAAGTCCAAGGACAATTGGAAACTCTGAGGAAAACACTTACAGAAAGCACAGAGCAAAAATTACAACAATACTACAACAAACTACGGACCTTTCTGATTCAAAACAAGGAAAAGAAACTACACAGATTGCGCCTCCATTCCGGACTCTATACAAACAGATACAAAACAAAACCAAAACCTGACAACTCTGACAACCACTCCATTCCAGACACAAAAGCATCTAACTGTGTCATCAATCTCTCAGATTACAAACCCAGCAAAGTGGAGCTTGCCGTGCTTTCTAGAGGACTCTCATTTTGTCCTACTAAGGCCCTGGATAAAACCGAACTCTGCAGTGATATGGAACATTTTTTCAGGAGACTGCGCCTGAGGGAATACTTCAATGATACAGAAGATTCAGATAACACTCGGACTGAAGGAAGAGGGATCCCAATAACAAGAAGAGGTCAGACTGGACACCTCCACCTGGACGTAACCCTCATTTGGATAAATATATAGACTCATTCAGACATTGATAAAATCCACCATCATAGCCACCAACAAGAGACAAGCCTCCAACATCAGTGCCCAGGAGAGAAAGGCCATACAGTCTCTGAAAACCAACAAAGAAATCATCATTAAACCTGCTGACAAGGGAGGTGCAATAGTCATGATGAACACATCAGACTATATGAAGGAAGCAAACAGACAACTTACGGACACACGCTACTACAGAAAACTGGAGTCGGACCCTACACAGGACTATTACAAGGAACTAAGCAAGTTGGTATCTTGTCTGTCTGACAAATCCATAAGAGCTGATGACCTGATACCAGAAAGTCCAAGAACAGGGACATTCTACATGCTTCCCAAAATCCACAAAGCCGAAATCCAGGGAGGCCGATTATTTCATGTGTGGACACCCTTACTGAGCAAGTATCTGGATGGGTAGAGGGTGTTCTTAAACCCCTGGTAAAGGATACACCCAGCTACATTCAGGACACAACTGACCTACTGAATAAACTAGCAGCAATAGGTTCTCTACCAGAAGGAACCATCCTGGCCACCATGGATGTGGAATCTTTGTACTCTAATATCCCACACCAGGATGGATTAAATGCCTGCAAAGTCTTCATGGGAAACACCGGGAATGATGCTGATTCTGTGGTGAAACTCACAAAATTCATCCTCACCCACAATTACTTCGAATTTGACAACAAGATCTATCTTCAGGAGACTGGCACAGCTATGGGAAGTAAAATGGCTCCACAGTATGCAAATCTTTTCATGGCCAAGCTTGAAAGCGAATTTTTGTCCTCCTGCCCCATCAGGCCTCGGGCCTACTACCGCTACATTGATGACATTTTAATCATCTGGACAGAGTCTGAACAACAGCTAAAGACGTTCCATGAACAGTTCAATCAATTTCATCCCACCATCAACTTAACACTTAACTACTCCAGCACTGAAATTAACTTTTTAGACACCACCATTAAGCTAAAGAACAATGAAATAGAGACATCCCTGTATCAGAAGCCAATCGACCGTCCAACATATCTTAAATGGGACAGTTTCCATCCTAAACACATAAAAAACTCTATTGTCTACAGCCAAGCCATCAGATACAACCGTATATGTTCCAACCCCATGGATAGAGATGAACACCTTGGTCGCCTCAGAAAGACTTTTTTGAACCAGGGCTACCATCCAAGAACAATTGAAAACCAAATTACAAGAGCCACCAGAATATCAAGGAATCACCTGCTACATTACAAAGCTAAAGAAGAAAATAACCGGGTGCCTCTAGTGGTCACCTACAATCCAAGTCTGGAGATGCTAAGGGGAGCTGCACGGAAACTACAACCTTTACTACAAAAGATGCCCGATTACAATCCATATTTCCAGACCCCCCACTACTATGTTTTAGGCAGCCCCCAAATCTAAGAAGCATCATTGTCAGAAGCTCCCTGTCCTCCCAACAGCTGCAGGAACCTTTCCTTGCAGACAAAAGAAATGCAAGACCTGTACATCTATAATGACCACGGACAGGATAAATATCCCCAACTCCCATCAGGACTACAAGATACCAGGTACTTTCAGCTGCATCACATCTAATGTGGTGTACCTAATTATATGTACTAAATGTCCAACTGGGGGTCTGTATGTGGGGGAGACCGGGCAAAAACTGAGAACAAGGATGAATTCTCATCGCCACACGATAAGAGAACAAAGAATGGATTTACCTGTGGCCAAACACTTTTGTATGCCCGGTCATAGCATGACAGATATGGAATTACTTGTATTAAAATCTAACTTCAAATCTGAGAAGGATAGAAAAGTCTGGGAATATAAACTTATGATGACCTTTGACACTCTTAGTGCTGGGATGAATATATCCCAGAGTTTTATGTCGTTCTACAACAATTAAGGAATCTGCCTCCCTGACCTTTTAGGGTCATCACAACACAATACCAGACCCCAATCAGAGGGTAATAAAACCTTCACTCCTTATCTATGAACTAGTCATATTTATGTTAATCCCTCTGCCATAATGACAGTTCTGCTTCATGTCACTTGTCCTACCTATTGCATTTTTTCTGTGCTATTTTGTGTATAAATATGTGATTCTTCAGATGTTGTATTAGTCTCTGCCTGATGAAGAGACCTGAGTAGTCTCGAAAGCTTGCAATTTGTTACCATCTTTTCAGTTAGCCATTAAAAGGTATCAACCACTGAGGACTCTCAAGTCTAAATATTTTCTATCTACTGGCTAACACGGTACGAAGATACACATCTTTCCTATATGAGATTCAATAGTAACTCACTTCTTACCTTTGATGTCACTAAATAATCTACTATGGTCTGTATAGAATATGTGGGTTCAGTGCAGAATCTGAGCTGTCAATGGTCATTGAAAGCATGTAACCCCAATGGAAGCATGCACTTATGCCATATAGACAAAAGTATTGGGGAACATCTCTTAATCAAATTTAAATTCAGGTATTTCATTCTGAGCCATGGCCATTTTATGGAATAGCCGCTAGCCATGCAGTCTGCCTTTAATACCATTTGTGAAAATATGGATCGTGCTAAAGAGATATCTAAATTTGAGCGTGGTACTCTAATAAGAACACAGGATATCACAGTTGTAACAAGTCAGTTTATCAAATGTCTTCCCTCTTAAATATTCCATCAACTGTGAATGGTACTGTTGAAAAGCGGAAGCATTTGGGACCTACAGCCACAAATTGGTAGATCACATAAAGATAAAGAATATAAACACAATCGTCAGATCAGAAAACATATTCTCAAACTATCATACTCTATACTCAATGATAAGGGAGGCTACAGTAGCCAAGGACACTCTCAAAGAATATTATCACAGAAAGAAAGAGCAGAAAAAGTCCCAGAAAAAAATCATATAATAATTTATTCAAAAACAAATACAATACAAATAAATAAAATAAGTAGAAATAATCAATTACTCACAAAGCTATAGTAAATATCCTAGGTGTAAAAAACTGGGTCCACCAATATTCTAGTGGAAGGGGGAAGAAAATAGCAGCAAATCAAAAGTGCAAGTGCAACCCAACCATGGGTGTTTGTCTAAATGAAGATAAATAACACACACAGTCTAAGGCTATGTGCACACGTTGCGCAAATGCTCCGTAATTTCGCGGAGCATTTGCGCAACTACCCACCGTGGGTAAAACGCATACATAAATAGTATGCGTTTTCCCGCAAAACACAATCATTTTGCAAGCGTTTTTAGCTTGCAGAATGCTAGCGTTTTCCAAGCGATCTGTAGCATCGCTTGGAAAACTGATTGACAGGTTGCTCACACTTGTCACGCATAGTGCTGATGACCAACTGTTTACTAAATGAGTAATGTAAAAAAATAATAAAAAAAATAACAAATATTGATAGTCTCACCTTCCGGCGGCCCCCGAAGTCTTCCAGCTCCTCAGCGACGCTGCTGACAAGTTCTGTTCCCACCGATGCATTGCACGAATGACCTCTGATGACGTAGTGGTCATGTGACCGCTACGTCTCCTGTGGTGATTCTCGCAATGCATCCCTGGGAACCGAACTTGCCGGCAGCGTCGCTGAGGAGCTGGAAGACTTCGGGGGCCGCCGGAAGGTGAGAATATCAATATTTTTTATTTTAATTCTATTTTTCACAGGAATATGGTACCCAGGGCCTGGAGGAGAGTTTCCTCTCCTCCAGGCCCTGGATATCAAGCGCACATGAAGCGCTCACTTCACGCATGGTGAACATAGCCACATGCGTAAAGTGAGCGTTTCAATGCAATCCTATGGCGGTGTAATTGCCGCGATTACGCCTAAAGAATGGACATGCTGCTTATTTTTACGTGGAGCGATTGCGCTTCGCAAAAATACGCAGCATGTGCACAGCAATGTGTAATCCCATAGGATTGCATGGGATGCATTTTGCACCCGTTTTTAAGCGATTACGTTGCGTAAAAACGTGGCAAAAACGCTTTAAAATTGCTACACGTGCACATAGCCTAAAGCTCGCCTAAATGTGAAAAAAACACCACAAAATGATCAAATAGAATATATTGAGCGATTAAAGACAGTGAGTGGAAAAAATCAACTGTGAATAGTACTGTTGAAAAGTGGAAGCATTTGGGACCTACAGCCACAATTGGTAGAGCACATAAAGATAAAGAACAGGATTGCCAAGTGCTGGGGCATAAAAGTTGTCCATGCTCTGCTGACTCAGTAACTGCAGAGACTAAACTTCCTCTGGTAACAAAGCACCACTCCAGCATTTTTTTTTATTGCCGCGCAGGAGTGGTGGTACTAATCTAAGTTCCCTGATCATAGTCTTATTCATCTGTTCCCGGCACCACTCCGGTTGGTCTTCAGTAGTTTGTTACCTGCTGGATCGCTCTACTGTTTGCTGAAGTCACAAATCAATGAGAGCAAGAAGGAAGTCAGAAGAAGGCTCTCATAGACTTTCATTGAGAGCTTGCGACCGTTACTTCTAACTTTCGGGCAGTCAGAAGTTGTGCTGTGGGACCGGTGCATCGTCGTGAAGGGCTGAAGATCGTAGCTGATAAGTAAAAAACTAGTTAGCAGAAAAATAGGCAGCACTGCTTACCTGCCCAGATCTTAGAACAAATGCACTACAGGGTGCAGCCAGCCCATATAGCAAGATGTTAGCAGCACAGGTGCAAAATATTGGATTAACAGCCACTCTCCACCTACCCATTCCTGGAGGGGGCAGCTGCCCAGTATACAATTGCACAATAAAGGCCTGTATAGGGCACTGTTCACACAAGGGTACTGCATAGAGTCTGGTTCACAGCTATTAGTTACGCCCCTACTATCCGATTAGATGAACTGGCCAGCACACTCTCAATGCGTACCAGTGTGAACACCCCTATATACACGACCAGAAGTGCTGGGCTTGGCTGCACCCTGAGAAATAGTGCAAAAAAAAAAAAAAAAGTGAGGTATTGGTCGAAAAAAAACTAGGTGCAGGGAACTTTACACACAATTACGCACTGCAGGTTTCATCACCAAGCTCAATACCAAGCGCCAGATGGAGTGGCGTAAAGCATGTCTTCACTGCACTCTGGAGTATTGGAAACGTGTTCTGTGGAGTGACATATCACGCTTCTTAGCTGTCATCTAATGGACGAGTCTGTGTTTGGTGAATTCCAGAACATTACCTGTTGGACTGCATTATTCAAACTGTACAGTTTGGAGAGTGGTGGGTAAATACCTTGGGTCATTTTTGAGGGATTGGGTTGTGCCCTTTAGCTAATCTTAATGCTTCAGCATACAAGACATTTTAGACAACTTTTTGGGAACAGTTGGGAAAAGCCCTTTTGTGATCAAGCATGACTGTGTCCCAGTACCTAACCTGACCAGTACCTATGATCTGACCTGAACCCAATCAAACACTGTTTGGATGAGCTAAGAAGGAGATTGCAAGTCAGATCCTCTTATCTAGCATCAGTGTTTGATCTAATAAATTCTCTTCTGGATGAATGAGTGAAAATTTCTAGAGGCACACTCAAAATCTTGTAAAACCAGGGATTGGAACCTGTTACAGCTACGAAGGGGGGACCAACTCCATATTAACGCCTATGGATTTAGAATTGTGATGTAATAATAGCTAAAGTAGGTACCTCGTATTGATGGGGAGAACTTTTTTTTGGGGGGGTTGATAAAACCTTTAAAAATTCGGACCATTGTCTGCAATCTCAAAAACCCCTTGAGGCCACGTACACAAGTTGGGTATTTTGTGAGTTTCTTACCTCAGTATTTGTAAGCCCAAACCAGGAGTGGGTGATAAATACAGAAGTGGTGACGTGTTTCTATTATACTTTTCCTCTGATTGTTCCTCTCCTGGTTTTGGCTTACAAATACTGATGTAAAATACTGACCAAACACTGAATGAACGTGGTCTTAGGCTGGATTAATTCATGGCATTTTTCTGAAAAATCCCACATTTTTACATTATTAAAGGCAATTTTAGCAATCTATAGTGAAATAGAAAAGGAATTACATACAATGCATTTTGGTTAGTGTCGATTTTGTGACTTTTTTGGGTCATTGTCATTTTCTCAAAATGCATCATTTTGAGTATAGGGTTTTACTGATGTTTTTGTTGGTTGATGCAAGTTAGTCAGCATAATGTTCAAATCATCAACTGTACGGTTAAAGGATAAATTACATTGTATTAGAGAAGCCTTCAATGATAACAATATTTTTTTAAAAACGAAAAAAACTCAAAATGCAGTATTCCAAATTTTCATGCACAACAGAGTTTCGAAACATTTTATAGGTTGTAAAAAAGTGAATATGGTAATTTGTTGAATTAGAAGCATGAAGAAATCACATTTACTGAAAACAAAAGCTTTTTCAATCACAAACACCTTAAAAGGCCAAGTTAAATGTTAAATTAGGACCACTTCTTTGATATCACCTTCACAATTCTTGCATCCATTGAATTTGTGAGTGTTTTGATAGTTTCTACTTGAATTGCTTTGAAGGATGTCAGAATAGCCTCCTAGAGCTGCTGTTTTGATGTGAACTGTCACCCATCTTCTTAGATCTTTTGCTCGAGGATACTCCAAAGGTCCTCAATAGAGTTGAGATCAGAAGAGGATGATGGCCAAATCATGAGTTTCTTTCCTTTTATGTCCAAGTCAGCCAATGACTCAGAGGAATTCTTTGCAGCATGAGATGGTGCATTGTCATACTTGAAGATGATTTTGCCACGAATGGCATGGTTCTTCTTTATGTACCATGGAAGAAAGAGGTCAGTTAAAAACTCTATATACCTTGCCAATGTCATTTTTATACCTTCAAGGACCCTAAAGCTCTCTCGCCATGGTTATGGCCCAAAACACTTCTCTGCCACCTCCTTGCTGACATTGCAGCTTTGTTGGGACATGGTGGGCATCCACTAACCATCCACTACTCCGTCTATCTGGACCATCCAGGGTTGAACAACATTCATCACTAAACAAGATTGTGTTAATTGTTTTCACTGCAACTGTTTCTGCTTGTGAGCACTGTTTAGGTTTGGCTGAATAATAGGCTTATGCACAACTGCAAGCCTCTAGAGGATCCTACAACTTGAGATTTGCGAGACTCCAGAGGCAGCAGTCTTTAAATACCTGTTTGTTGATTTGCAATGGTGTCTTAGCAGCTGCTCTCTTAATCCGATGAATTTGTCTGGCAGAAAGCTTCTTCATAATGCCTTTATCTGCACGAACCTGTTTGTACTCAATATCAGCCATGAATATCATTGGATCACGCTTAACTTTATATGAAATATCTACTGTATTTATACATTGCCCAAGGCATTGCACTATTTCATGTTTTTCAGCAGCAGAGAAATTCTATTTATTTTCCATATTGCTTGACACCTGTGGCCTGCTTAATAATGTGGAACATCCTTAAGTATTTTTTTCTTTTAATGGGCAAACTAATTATCACAGGTGCTGAGATTGATTTCAGTTATCTAAAGGGCCCTAATATACAATACCATTCAACAGTTTATTTGAAAAACCAAAAATTACATCTTTAGGTCACTTTTATTTGCATAAAAATTTGGAATATGGTGTATAACAAGTGCATGTTCCAATATAAACAATATTATGCTTGCAGGAATGTCAATTTGTAGACCTTCTTCCACCCTTCCCACTGATCAGTTATTATTGGTCTGTAAAAAGGATAATCCAGCTGTGTCTTTCACAGATAGCAATCGTACATGTGATAGTCTATGGGGTCATTCACATGTCCGTGTCTCTTGGTCTGTGAAAGCTCGCAGACCTATGTCCAATTTTGATCAGAGGGTTGGCTTGGTTCGTGAAACAATCAGACCCGTGCAGATGACATCTGAGAGTAGTCCGATTTTCACGGATTGTCAGAATGCAGAAGATAGAGAAACTCTGTTTTTTAATTTCTCCATGTATGAGAAAAATGGCTGACACTCGGACCACACTCTGATCATAGTCTGATCGGAATAATTGGTCTGTTTTTCTTATACGTTGAAAAATAGCTTGTGTGAATGAGCCCTTAAAGGGAACCTGTCAGCCAAGTCATACTGCCCGAACCACAGCAGCATGAATCAGACACTGGCTCTGTTATTGCAGTTATTGCAGCCTTTTATGTTTTGTTCTGAAGATATGCTTAAAATGACAGCCACTGACACTGCTTCTAAGATGACTAGTCTAAACAGTAAGTTTCCAGTGGTTTCTTCTTCCTTTTTGCCCCTAACTAACAAGTGTCTTCATATACATAGGCACCCTTTAACGTCCAGTAGCACTATATGTGCAGGGTGTCAGAGACTCAATGGAATAAAAACTGCATGGACATTGGACATTTGATCCTATGACAGTTTCATAAATATGTGGGGAAAATAAGTATTTGATACACTGCCTATTTTGCAAGTTTTCTCACATTTCAGCGCTGAAATCTCATCTCCCGAGATCTTGATGCCAAGATCTCCATCTGCGCATGCGCTGTCCCCCGGCGGGCATTTTCCCAGAGTCCACCGCACAGGAAACCATGGAACTGTGGGGGCTCTGGCCTTTCGCAAAATGTCGGCAGAGCCCCCTGAAGCACCGGAAACACCAGCAGCACCGCTGGGCACACACAGGAGCATCGGGCAGCACCACTGGACACCCCCGCAGCGCCGAACACCCCCGTAGCACTGCCGGGCACCCACAGCACCAGAGACACCTGCAGCAGCAACGAGCATCAGTGCCGGACACCTGCAGCAGTGCTGGACACCCGCAGCGGTGCACCAGACACCCGCAGCGGTGCACCGCACATCGGAACACCCCCTCATCCCAGCCTGTGGCCTGCAGTATCATCCCACTCCTGCCTCCTCTAGCAGCGACCCTGCGACCCCGCTTCACCGCAGCCACCACCCCCGGTAAGCAATAAGACGCATGGATTATAAGAAGCAGCACCATTTTATTAAAAAAAATTTCCTATGTTTCTCCTCAAACTTTGGGGTGCGTCTTATAATCCGAAAAATACGGTATTTAAAAATCATACAATGTGATTTTCTGGATTTTTTTTAAAATTCTGTTTCTCACAGTTGAAGTGTACCTAAGATAAAAATTACACACCTCTCCATTGTTTGTAGGTGGGAAAACTGTAAAATCGGCAGTGTATCAAATACTTATTTTCCCACTTTACATCCATAATGTGTAGCATATTTGTTCTTATTACATTTAATGGGACTTGACAGTAGTTTTATGTATGCAACATTAGTGGATAGGTAGCACAATAAGCTTTATATCAAGACAGCAGTAATCTCTTTTGTATTACAAATATAAAATTGCATCCCAAACTGTGGTAGAAGGGGTTAATGCGTAGCAGAGTGGCTGTCCCCTGCATGCAGTGACCTAGTATTTTCCAGGCCAGGGCTCTTCCTAATTTTTGAAGAGACCTCTGTCTTCTTCATCCTGCTCCTAGCATGTGCAGCTGAAGCCAGCATGTATGATGTGTCTTCCTAGGAGAAAGCCGAGCTCTTTATTAATATAATGAGAAGGAGGTTTTCCAGCAAAATGCTTGGGGCCGAAGAACAATAACCGCTGCAATCTTGTGCGTCGATCAATCAGCTGATTTGCTGAGGTTCTCATATAAATATAAAGAGCAGGGTTACAGATGAAGCTGAAGAAGTCTGGACAAGACCCAAAGAAGCCAAGTCTGACCACTGCGCCATCTGCTGCTCACTAGGACTAACTGCAAGTCAAAATGCAACCTGCAATGATGATGTTCTCCTCCAAATATTGGGCCAGGAGGGGAATGTCCCTGGATTCTGCTATGTCCACTGATTTCTTAAGCAACTCAGTAGTAAGTACAATCAAAATCATTTAATGTGTAATTTTCTACTTGAATGATATTTTTACATTAGATTTGATTTTACAGTTCCACAAAGTGTTTTTCCTGTAGAACATGGCTTAGAATTTTGCTCATTCTTAAATGGCTACTTATTTGTGGCTTTGCGCCCCAGTCCGCGCTGTCCACTCGCCAAGGTATTTATCAAGAGCAATGTCTCATTAGTTGTAAAGCGGAGCACAATGCCGGACTCATTGTGCAGCAGAAGAAAAGTACGGCAAAACTTTGATGAATGACTTTTCCCTTTGCCACCACTTGTAGTTGCGGAGATGTATTACTGCGCTCACTTGAGTCTGCTGGGTGCCGAGTCGACACATCCATCTTGATAATGAATACACCAGCACAACGTGCCCTTCCATGAATGAAGCCTGCTGCTATTTCAGCCAATAAACCAGATTTCTCTTCCCACCGTTCGTATTAGGACGCTTGATTTACCATTAGTGTACAAATATCAAATTCTGCATGAATGTGAAATTCCAGGGCTGTGATTACTTTTATTGACAGGAAATGTGATTAATGCAGAATCGGCTTCATTCTTTCATTGTTGCCGTCATTTGCATTAGTTCTCCATTATCGATCCATCCGTCTGTCTACACATGATTCATTTCTCAAGTCGTCCGGAAGATATGTAAATACTGGAGCACTCCGATATAGTAGCAGGGCTTTTAGTTATTGCACGTGATACACTAAACTGACACTTTTGTGGCTTTCTGCACATAGATTCTGGCCCCTGACATCCCTATCATTTATGATCAGGCCCTTCTAAAAGAAACAGATTCAGGAAATATTTATTGATGACTTTCTTTTCAGTCCACTTACTGATCTAATGATGCTAGTAATGCTAGGGTTATTCCATGTTTGCCGTGTACTGCCAGCTAACTAACCCATAGAATGGCATTATTTACATGTACGCCAAACACTGCCCTCCTAGCATATGTTTGGGAGTTAGTGTTTTTATATCTTTAGCACCAAAAAACGTTTCTGCTTATACTGTTTAATACAAATTTGTAAAACAACAACATATACTGTCGATTATCATTAAATTTACAGGGTATGAGAACATAACATAAGGGAGGAACATTATGTTAATTAAAACATGTGGTCCCTCATTAGTTTTCAAAAGTGGGAGTGATGTGTACTGTCCATTAAAGGGGTACTCCAGTCTCCAAGATCCTATCACAATATCTAGTAGATGTAATAATAATATTAGCAAATATACAGTACAGACCAAAAGTTTGGACACACCTTCTCATTCAAAGATTTTTCTGTATTTTCATGACTATGAAAATTGTAGAATCACACTGAAGGCATCAAAACTATGAATTAACACATGTGGAATTATACATTACACTTTACAAAAAAGTGTGAAACAACTGAAAATATGTCTTATATTCTAGGTTCTTCAAAGTAGCCACCTTTTGCTTTGATTACTGCTTTGCACGCAGAAAAGGTGAACGGATGGACTCTACATGCCTGGTTCCCACCGTGAAGCATGGAGGAGGTGGTGTGATGGTGTGGGGGTGCTTTGCTGGTGACACTGTTGGGGATTTATATGGGTATGGGAATAAGGGATGGAGGATATGTATGATGGGCATATAGGCACGGGACTATGGGATGTAGGATGTGTGATGGGTATATGGGCACGGGACTATGGGATGGAGGATATGTATGATGGGTATATGGTCATGGGACTATGGGATGGAGGATATGTATGATGGGCATATAGGCACGGGACTATGGGATGTAGGATGTGTGATGGGTATATGGGCATGGGACTACGGGATGGAGAATATGTATGATGGGTATATGGGCAAGGGACTGGGATGGAGGATGTATGATGGATATATGGGCATGGGACTATGGGATGGAGGATATGTGTGATGGGTATATGGGCACGGGACTATGGGATGGAGGATGTGTGATGGGTATATGGGCACGGGACTATGGGATGGAGGATGTGTGATGGTATATAGGCACTGGACTATGGGATGGAGGATGTGTGATGGGTATATGGGCACTGGACTAAGGGATGGAGGATATGTATGATGGGTATATGGGCACGGGACTATGGGATGGAAGATGTGTGATGGGTATATGGGCACTGGACTAAGGGATGGAGGATATGTATGATGGGTATATGGGCACGGGACTATGGGATGGAGGATGTGTGATGGGTATATGGGCACTGAACTATGGGATGGAGGATGTGTGATGGGTATATGGGCACTGGACTATGGGATGGAGGATATGTATGATGGGTATTTAGGCATGGGACTATGGGATGGAGGATGTGTGATTGTATGTGGGCACTGGACTATGGGATGGAGGATGTGTGATGGTGATGGGTATATGCGCACTGGACTATGGGATGGAGGATGTGTATGATAGATATATGAGCACTGGACTATGGGATGGAGGATGTGTGATGGGTATATGCGCACTGGACTATGGGATGGAGGATGTGTGATTGGTATATGCGCACTGGACTGTGGGATGGAGGATGTGTATGATGGGTATATGGGCTCGGGACTATGGGATGGAGGATATGTATGATGGGTATATATGGGCACTGGACTATGGGATGGAGGATATGTATGATGGGTATATGGGCACTGGACTATGGGATAGAGGATGTGTGATGGGTATATAGGCACTGGACTATATGATGGAGGATGTGTGATGGGTATATAGGCACTGGACTATATGATGGAGGGGATACGTATGATGGGTATATGGGCAGGGGACTATGGGATGGAGGATATGTATGATGGGTATATTGGCACAGGACTATGGGATGGAAGATGTGTGATGGGTATATGGGCACTGGACTATGGATGGAGGATAATCATTATAATTTGTTATAACTAACCACAGTTAGTTACTGTGCCCGGGCAACGCCAGACTCTTCAGCTAGTACATAAATAAATAATTGGCTACAGCGGGAAAATGACCTAAATTTGGATCTGATCACTGTTTGTCTGTGTTATAGGCGGACTCCATGTTTAATGGACTGATTTGAAACATTCTACCCAACATAATTTTACTGTGTATACCTTTACACCTGCTGTAAAACTTGAAAGGGGTATTCCCATCTCCAAGATCCTATCCCAATGTGTAGTAGGTGTAATTATAATATTAGAAAATACCTCCAATTAGAAGTGTAGTATAGTTCTTCTGATTTGCTATGTCTCTTTCCTCATGGGCAGGCATTGCAGGACCTTAGGTATCCATAGTTACGTCCACTAGCAACTAGTTAACTAGCTGTCACTAGATCAGTCGTCATAACCATGGATACCTAAGGTCCTGTAATGCCTGCACATGAGGAAAGAGAAAGAAAAAATCAGAAAAACTGTACTACATTTCTAATTGGAGGTATTTGCTAATATTATTATTATACCTACTACGTATTGGGATAGGATCTTGTTGATGGGAATACCCCTTTACAGTTTTACAGCAGATGTATACATCTGTGTAGTTACACAGATTGAGCTTATGTTGGGTAGAATATTTCAAATCAGCCCATCAAACAAGGAGTCCAACTATAACACAGACAGACTAACAGTGATCAGATCCAAATTTGGGTCATTTGCCCATTTTATCCATTTATGCTCGCATTTTAATTATATTCAATAGCAATATACAGAAAGTCAAAGAGCGGATTTGATATGAAGGCTCACCGCATCCATAGTCCATGTAGTGTTTCCTGGCTTAGTGTATATGGGAGCCAATGCTCTAGCAGACCGTCCACATCACAAATATAGAGAAAAAGAGTGGCACATCCAAGGAATAAAATAGCAAAATCTTCTTTATTGCATAATAAATAGATAAAAGAAACTTTTGCAAAGGAAAAGGTGCACATGATAGCGGGGCTGCCATCAGGGCATTACTGCCCTTACTGGTGTATGGGGCCCAATGAGCAGAGAGGACCCGCTGCAGGCCCCCTCTGTTCTGCTCATCAGGCCCAAGCGGGAGAATTCTGCCGCTTCAGTAACTGACCGCGCGTCCTCCGGCACACGATCAGTTAAAATCTGTTGCTGTGCAGGAGATTCCTCCCGCATGGCAACAGTTAACAGCCGCCAGCCAATCACAGGCCAGCAGCTGACATCAGCGAGCATGTCGCCGATGTATGACTTCACTGCCATACGCCGGAATGCCTCAGCCGAATAGTAGGTGAGGACATTGCTGGAACTTGGCCAGGTAAGGAAAACCTTTTTTTTTGCAAAGACCGTGGTATTTGGCATATTATACCGTTATGGTGGGCATATTATACCAGTATGGGGGTGCATTATACTACTATGTGGGGTGGGAGGGGAAAGGGAGTGCATGATACTATGGGGCTGCTGCATTACACTGTTATGGGGCTGCTGCATTATACTATGGGTTCATTATGCTGCTATTGGGCTGCTGTATTATACTATGGGGAGCATTATACTCCTATGGGTGCATTATACTATGGGGCTGCTGTATAATACTGCTATGGGGATGCTGCATTATACTATGGGAGCATTATACTGCTATGGTGCATCTGCATTATACTATGGGGTGCATTATACTGCTATGGGGCTGCGGCATTATACTATGGGTTGCATTATACTCATGGGTGCATTATACTATGGGGCTGCTGCATTATACTGCTATGGGGCTGCTGTATTATACTATGGGTGCATTATACTGCTATGGTGCTGTGGCATTATACTATGGGGTGCATTATACTCCTATGGGTGCTGTTGTGAATACTCTGGAGGCGACTTCTGAGCTGGGGCTCCCTCCGGTGGTTGCTGAGGGTAATGAACTAATTGCTGAATGGCCTTCAGCTGGCTCTGAATGGTCTGATATAAGTGACCTGAACTCCCTTTAGCCTTGCCGGTAATCAATTGTTCTTCCCGATCTTGCTTGGAGCTCAGCTTGCATTCCTGCTCTCATTCAGATAAGTGATTTGCTGTTTTTTTTTCCTCTGGTTGGATTTACCTTGCTAGTTTGCTGCTTAGCAGTAGATTTCAGCCTGGTCCCCTTTTGGGGCCTGGCGCTGCAATTGTGCTCAGTTTGTGTTTGTACTTTTGCTCTGTTCATATGTCACTTTTTATTTGCTTATTTGCTGTGTGTTACACCAGAGATCTGATTTAGGTGGTAGAGATCGTGTGATCTCAGGTTTTTTGTTAATCAGAAGTGTTGGTATTATTGTCAGGGTTTTTTTGGGTTGCAGTCAGAATTCTTTCCTATACTTTTCTATCTAAACAGATTGGGCCCCAGCGTTTGCTCATTCTATTTTCTGTCTGTGTTCATATTTTCTTCTGGTCTAACCGCCATTACATGTTTGGGGGCTTCTTATTTTTTTGGGGATTCTGCTACGGGGCAGATAGCATTCATCTTTCTGCCTTTAGGTGTAGCTATCTCGCCGACTGTGACGAGGTGTCTAGGATCACCGTAGGTACGCTCCATGGCTACTTCTAGTGTTGCGGTTAGTTTAGGGTCCTGCAATCCAATAGTTTCCAGCCTCTCTGGTGTATTGCTTCTTTGGCTATTTTTGCAATTTCTCCTCAGCTACCAAAACATAACAGGGTGCATTATACTATGGGGTTGCTGCATTATACTATGGGTGCATTATACTGCTATGGGGCTGCTGCATTATACTCCTATGGGGCTGATGCATTATACGCCTATGGAGCTGCGGCATTATACTCCTATGGGGCTGCTGCATTATACTATATATGACTATGGGATACATTATACTACTATGGAGGTGTATTATACTGCTATATATGACTATGGGGTACATTATACTATTATAGATGAATATGGGGGCAATATGGAGAGACATGAGGCAGAATGGGAGGATGTGGAGTCCAGAATGTGGGATATTATTACTGTAGGGGCTAATTAAAGGATATTATTTTTGAGGATACTGTTTTCAGTGTGAGGGAGGAGATGTCCTGTTACTGTGCAGGGCAACACGGCCGCTTTTTTTCTTCATCTGGTGTAGTGTAGAGGTTGGGGAAAAATTGGGGAATGTGCTCTAGATAACTTTGTTATTTTCTGCAGAGACGAGTCCTTGCTGGAAGAAGTGATGGCTGTGTGCGCTGGATGAAAATGAAAAGTGAAGATGAAGGACTTCAATTAGCGACATCACTGGTGAGTCAGTGTGTTACCTGTACACTGACACTATACACTATATACTATAAATCAGCAATAGGGTCCAAGAAACGTAATCCAAAAAACGCTAGACACACCAAATCAATAACTTACACTTATCCTAACGGCCCTTTACCGCCTTAGAACACAGAGAGATTCCATCAAAAAAATGTTTTTTTTTAATTATTACATTTATTAAAACATACTAATTAAAAAATATATATTGTTATAATTATTTATTTTGCTAGTTTTAGTTTGTTTGCTTTTCTTTTCAGCAAAACCTTTCATTTAGGTGTTAGAGGGAACATACTGAAGATTTTTGGTTATGTTTTGATTTTTTTCTAAGATTTTTTGGCACTTAACTAAGACTAGACGTTATTTACTATGCACTAAAGGCCCAGCTTTATTTTTGTTATATACACATCCCCATTTGGAGGTTCATTCTCACCCTGTTTTTTAGTCCTCTTTCTGTTTGTCTTTATTTCATGTATATTTTTAATTAATATGTATCAATAAATTTAATAATTTTTAAAAAAGTTTTTTTGCTGGAATCTCTCTGTTCTAAGGCGGTAAAGGGCCTTTAGTGTGGATAAGTGTGAGTTACTATATACTATGTACAGAGTTCCTATGTATAATGTCACTGGTGATCACTGTATTACCAGTACACTGACACTATATACAGAGCTCCTATGTATAATGTCACTTGTGATCGCTGTATTACCTGTACACTGACACAATATACAGAGCTCCTGTATATAATGTCACCGGTGATCCCTGTATTACCTGTAAACTGACACTATATACAGAGCTCCTATGTATAATGTCACCGGCAATAACTGTATTACCTGTACTCTGAAACTATATGCAGAGCTCCTGTGTATAATGTCATCAGTGATCACTGTATTACCTGTACACGGACACTATATACAGAGCTCCTATGTATAATGTCACCGGCAGTAACTGTATTTCCTGTACTCTGAAACTATATACAGAGCTCCTGTGTATAATGTCATCAGTGATCACTGTGTTACCTGTACACAGACACTATATACAGAGCTTCTGTGTATAATGTCACTGGTGATCACTCTATTACCTGTACACTATACACTATATACAGAGCTCCTGTGTATAATGTCATCGGTGATCAATGTATTACCTGTATGCTGAAACCATATACAGAGCTCCTGTGTATAATGGCACTTATGGTGATATTAGCATTGTGTTTTTTTATTAATGATCAGTGTTATAGTATTCGGTCACTTTGTGGTGGCAATATGTGGTCTGGACATGGTGTGGTGATATTTTTTCCTTTTATGTAGTATTTTTCGGTAACCATGTGGTGGTAATATGTGCTCTGGACATGGCGTGGCGGTATTTGTTCCTTGTGTGTATTTTTCGGTCACCATTTGGTGGTAATATGTGGTCTGGTCATGGTGTGGCAGTTTTTGTTACTTGTATGTGGTATTATTTGATCACTATATGGTGGTAATATGTGGTCGGTCTGGTCATGGTGTGGTGTTATTTGTTCCTTGTTTGTGATATTATTGGTCATTTTAAAAATTGAAAAATAAATAAAAATATGCCTAAATTGTATTGGATATTTTAGCAAATGTTTAGTAAGTCACAATAGAGATGAGCCAGGCCAAGAGAGTCTACCTTGTCACAGTGGCAGATTAAAAAATCTTTTGGCCAAAGCAAAAGCTGCTGGTTATGTATGTGGACGACACTCAGATCTACCTCTCTGGCCCAGATGTCACCTCTGTGCTGTCCAGAATACCAGAGTGTCTATCAGACATATCCTCCTTCTTCACCTCTCGCTTCCTAAAACTCAATGTAGACAAAACCGAACTCATCATTTTTTCCCCATCTCATGTATCTTCCCTACCCCATCTATTATGGTAAGTGGCATCACGCCCTCTCCCGCACCTGAAATCCGCTGCCTCGGAGTAACTTTCGACTCTGCCCTATCCTTCAAACCACACGTCCAAACTCTTGTCACCTCCTGTCGCCTCCAACTCAAAAACATTTCCAGAATCCGTCCCTTCCTCAGCCCTCAATCTACTAAAACTTTTGTGCATGCCCTCATCATCTCCCGCTTTGATTACTGCAACACCCTCCTCTGTGGCCTCCCCGTCAACTCTCTTGCATCACTCCAGTCTATCCTCAACTCTGCTGCCCAACTAATCCACTTCACTCCTCGCTACTCCCCTGTTTCTCCCCTGTGCAAATCCCTCCACTGGCTCCCAATTCCCCAACGAATCCAGTTCAAACTACTAACACTGACCTACAAAGCTATCCACAACCTGTCCCCTCCCTATATCTCTTAACTAATCTCCCAATATCTTCCTTCACGTAATCTTCGATCCTCCCAAGACCTCCTACTATCCTCCCCACTTATTCGTTCCACACACAACTGCCTCCAAGATTTCTCCAGAATATCCCCCATCCTCTGACTTTCCACACCTCAACATGTCTGATTATCCAACACCCTCGGATCCTTCAGACGGAACCTGAAAACCCATCTCTACAGGAAAGCCTACAGCCTGCAATAACCAATAATAATCTGCCTCCTCGCCACCACCCGAGCTTCCGCCTTGCCACCACCCGAGCTTCCACCTTGCCGCCACCACCAGAGCTGCCGCCTTGCCGCCACCACCAGAGCTGCCGCCTCGCCGCCACCACCAGAGCTGCTGCCTCGCCGCTACCACCAGAACTGCCACCTCGCCGCCACCACCAGAGCTGCTGCCTCGCTGCCACCACCAGAGCTACCGCCTCGCCGCCACCACCAGAGCTGCCACCTCACCACCACCACCAGAGCTGCTACCTCACCGCCATCACCAGAGCTGCCGCCTCACCGCCACCACCAGAGCTGCAGCCTCACCACCAGAGCTGTCGCACCCCCAACCTTCTGTCTTTCACCCATTATCCCGTAGAATGTAAGTTCGCAAGGACAGGGTCCTCTCCCCTCTGTACGAGTCTGTCATTGTAAATTTGTTTACTGTAAATGATATCTATAATTTTGTATGTAACCCCTTCTCATGTACAGCACCATGGAATTAATGGAGCTATATAAATAATAATAATAATAATAATAATAATAATAATAATCATGCATGTGTTGATTGGAACTGTAAATGTGTGATTGGTGAGGATGTGGTGTAGAAGTGGAGGTTTTCCAATAGAGGGTGGTGGGACTGTGGACAGTTCGAGGGGTGGAGGCAGGGATGGGGTAGACTCTCAAGGGGGCCCTGAAAATTCCTAGTGGCAGCCCTGCATGATAGCTGTGAAAGATTGACGCGTTTCTGGCTTAACCATAATGTCGTTATTCATAGTCTCAGCAATATACTGACACTGGTATTATCTGCTATTCACAAAATCTCAACCTCGTGCTGTAGACAGCTGATATTCAGAGGCGCGATGACTTTAAAACCTGCAGCATATGCCATGCAAAATACAAATGCTTGTAAAAAAATCGGCAGCAGTTTTTGTAACTTCAGAAATTCACTGGCAGATTGTTCCCGTGTCCATGCCGATGTTGCCCTAAGGCCTCATACTCACTGGTGCCGAAAACGGATGAAAATCAGACGATAAAAAATCGGATGCAAATCTGACCAATGTTAGTCAATGGGTGAGTTCTCATTAGCGATTTTTTTCTCATCAGATATTGGTGTGAGAAAAAAATCGCAGCTTGCTGCGATTTGATGCGATTTTGGGATGAAAATCGCCAATGCAAGTCAATGGGTGCGATTAAAAAACGAACAGCACTCGCACCATGCACGTGCTGTCCGATTTATATGCACCAGTCTCCTTTGAAAAGCCGGTAATTCATCCCCGGCTACTGTAAAATCACACTGACAACTCACAAAACAGTAGATACATACACATAGAATACATATATATATATATACATGTCATTGTAACACATACATATATATATATTTATAGTTCTTACACTTCTACATACTGTAATAGCCGCTAATTCAATTGCCGGCTTTTGTGAAATCACAGAAGCCGACATGAAATGATACATTGTTTCCACACAGTTAACCATGTCATTTCCTGTATTTTGATATATGGTTTGAACTTACAATTACATGAGTGTATTTGTACAAAATTTCAGACATGTAGGGGTTAATTAAAGGTGTAAATTCGTTGAAAAAAAATGCGTGGGCTCCCGCTGTATTTTCTCCACCAGACAAAGCAAGCGAGTGGGGGCAGATAATAATAGCCTAGGGAGGGTACATCATTTTTTTTGTGCCCCCCCTGGCTACTAACATCTGCCCCCAGACACCCCAGAAAGGGCAAATCTATAATTAGATTCGCCCTTTCTGGCACTTTGCCCGTCTATTCCCATTGCCCTGTAGCGGTGGCGAATGGGTTAATAAGGGGTTAATGTCACCTTGCTATTGAAAGGTGACCTTAAGCCATGTTAATAATTGAGAGCTGTCAATTAGACAACTATCAATTATTAATCCTATTGAAGTAAATAAAAAAAACACAAACACACTTTAAGAATAAATAATTTTAATGAAATCAAAACACATATTTTTGACCATCTTTTATTTAACTCTTAATCCGTTCGAAGCCCTTGTTCTTCTAAAATAAATATAAAATAATAAAACAACATTATTCTTACCTATCTGGCGATCTGTCACGTCCCACGATGTAATCCTTCACAAAGGGTTAACTAGCAATCAGATAAGCAGCGCAAGTAATCCTGCGTGCTCAGCTGATAGCTCCTGAATGAATGAGCTTATCTCCTGCCGACAGGAGAGGATGTGCTTAATGAATGAAGCTTAATTGATTGTATCCCACTTTCACCTTAGGTCAGGTCACTCAAGTGAAAGTGGCAATAAATCAATTAAGCTCCATTCATGAATCTCTTCCTCTCCTTTCGCTGGGAGAGTAAGTTATTCATTCAGGGGGTTTGTAAGGTTCTATGTATATATTCCTGAAACTCAGTTTGTTCGTCAGCCATTTTACTTTCTGTCTTGCTGCAGCTATCTTGCCCTCAGTCAAAATGGAGTTTCCAGCTTGCATGTTCCCGCCCTGATTCTCTCCTTTGCTTCTTAAGCAGCCACAGCTGAGCAATCAGTGCTTCAGAATCTAGCCTGCAGTGAACCTGTGACTTGACTCCTGTAAGCCTTGGACCTTGTACTCCAGCTATTCCTACTGAGGAACTCTGAAGCACTTGTGGACTCTGAACCCTGCTCTTTGAAAGACCCACGTTTGCATGGACTTACAGTAACAGAGAAGAAGATCCTGAATCTGTATTGGAGAGTGATTGCTGAGCTTGGATTACTCTGGCCTGCTGTGTCTCCTGTTTCTGTGTCTGCAAACTGTGTGACTA
Organism: Oophaga sylvatica; assembly: GCA_033576555.1. Lineage (NCBI taxonomy): Eukaryota > Metazoa > Chordata > Amphibia > Anura > Dendrobatidae > Oophaga > Oophaga sylvatica. The sequence continues at coordinate 208,654,537 of JARQOD010000004.1, read as the reverse complement.
TTTCTGCCAACTTGTATGAAGTAATACAGGACTTTTCTATATCAAACCTGTGACTCCTGTGTTTTCATCGCACCCAAGCACAAGACGCTATATGAACTGTACTACATACATTACAGGGTTAGAGCTCGGAGACAGCATTAGCTCACTGTTAACTGTAACCTGTTAACCCTTTCTGATGGATTACACCGTGGGACCTGACTGTACATCGGATTGGTAAGAATAATTTTGCTTTTTTATTTTATTTGTATTACAGGAAATGGTTTTAGCAGGAAAATAAAATATGGTCAAAACTGTGTGATTATTTCATTAAACTTATTTTTTATTAAACTGTGTGTGTTTGATTTTTCTATCATACAATAGGATTAATAATTGATAGTTGTCTAATTGACAGCTCTCAATTATTAACATGGCTTAAGGTCACCTTTCAATAGCAAGGTGACATTAACCCCTTATTAACCCATTCGCCACCGCTACAGGGCAATGGGAATAGACGGGCAAAGTGCCAGAAAGGGCGAATCTAATTATAGATTTGCCCTTTCTGGGGTGTCTGGGGGCAGATGTTAGTAGCCAGGGGGGGCACAAAAAAAATGTACCCTCCCTAGGCTATTATTATCTGCCCCCACTCGCTTGCTTTGTCTGTCTGGTGGAGAAAATACAGCGGGAGCCCACGCATTTTTTTTCAACGAATTTACACCTTTAATTAACCCCTACATGTCTGAAATTTTGTACAAATACACTCATGTAATTTTAAGTTCAAACCATATATCAAAATGCAGGAAATGACATGGTTAACTGTGTGGAAACAATGTATCATTTCACGTCGGGTTCTGTGATTTCACAAAAGCCGGCAATTGAATTAGCGGCTATTACAATATGTAGAAGTCTAGGAACTATAAATATATGTATATATATATATATATGTCACAATTACATATATATATATATAATATATATATGTATTCTATTTGTGTATATGTATTGTTTCTATTCTTTATTAAAGCTGTCAGTGTGATTTTACAGTAATGCCAGGGATGAATTAGCGGCTATTATACTATGTAGAAGTGTATGACCTATATATATATATATTATATATATATATATATATATATATATATATATATATATATATTAGATGTATATATATATATATATATATTATATATATAATTATTTGCTTTTTGTGTACATTTTTTTGTTACAATGTGATTTTTACATGACTTTTTACATAGAGATAACTGCTCTATGTAAAACTTCATGTTAAAATCGCATTGCATACAGATGGAAAACTGATGGAAACTGACAGAAAACGCATGGTGCGATTTAAAATCGCATCAAAATCGCATGCCTTTTTACAACAAATGTACCGTTTTTTTCCTGAAGAAAACGGACCGATTTTTTTCCAGCCAGTGAGTATGAGCCCTAATGCTGTAAAGCGTAATTTCATCCAACATCAGAGAAGTTTATTGTGAATGTAGGTATGGCACAGCTGTTCTGTATATAACCGGCGTGATAGAAGATAAAAAAGCAGCCTAGCATGTGCAGGATAACTTAAAGGGTTGTTCCACTGCAATATTACTGAAGAGCTATCCTTTTCAATATCAGATGGTTGTGGGTCCCTCACCTGGTCAGCTGACCTCAGTTCCAGCATCAGCTGTGGCGCTGGACAGTACAGCGCCATCAAGTGGTGGCTGACAGATACTGCAGATACACTCAATCAAATGAATAGATGGCTTTCTGAAAATGAATAGGAGCTGATCTGCGGTATCTGGCAGCAGCATAAAGTGACAGAGCTGTGGTTACATTTGGCTGACACTGGTGCTGTGAACAGCTAATCAGTGGGAAAGTGGCGGTCATAGCACCACTGATCTGATTTTGATGACCTTGGAATAGGTCATAAAAGGGAATCTATCAGCAGGTTTTTGCAATGCAGTATGACAGCAAGGACTCTGATTCTAGTGGTGTGTCACTTAGTTTACTTGATGCAGCTGTTCTGATACAGTCTTCTCTGCTGTAGATTTAGCAGAGCTCCGTTGTTGAGCTGTGTATAGCCCCACACACCACAGCTTTCTGGGTACATTGTATAGTCACAGGAAGCTGCTAATAAGTGCTAACAAGGCCGGACTGGGACAAAAAAGCAGCCCCGCCACACAAACCCCACCAGTCCACATACTACAACACTGGTTGTCATGCCGACTCATCGGTGACCCGTGATCATATGACGGGGTCACTGATGGGCACAATTTGCAACGCGCTTCCGATAAGTACAAGTTAAATGCCGCTGTCAGAGATTGACAGCGGCATTTAACTAGTTAACAGCCGTGGGTGGATCGCGATTCTTCCGCGGCTGTTGCGGGCACATGTCAGCTATACAGATCAGCTGTCATATGCCCAGAAAGGTGCGAGCTCAGCCCCGGAGCCTGCACCAAACGGGGAGTCCGACGTGGGTGTACTATTATGCCCAATGTCGGAAAGCGGTTAAAGGTGTTATATGAAGAGCCACATGTGAATGGCGCTGCAGTGCACAAGATCGACCACAGCTCCACAGCTCCATTTACAAGGTTCTCTTTAGAGCTCCAGTTGTCAGGATCATGGGCTGTCCCAGCGGTTGGACCCCCAGCGATTGGAAAGTTCTTGGGATAGAGGATTACTTGGGATAATCCATTTAAATGGGTTTTTCAATATTTTTTTGATTTTCCCATAGGAATATGGAAAATAATAAACCAGTATTATAAGACAGAAGAAGTGGTACTGTGTAGTGTATATATACAAGACAGGAGAAGTGGTACTATGCAGTGTATATATGCAGGACAGGAGGAGTGGTACTGTGCAATATACTGTATATATACAGGACAGGAGTGGTACTGTGCAGTGTATATATACAGGAGAGGAGGAGTGGTACTGTGCAGTGTATATATACAGGGCAGGAGAAGTGGTACTGTGCCGTGTATATAAAAGACAGGAGAAGTGGTACTATGCAGTGTATATATGCAGGACAGGAGGAGTGGTACTGTGCAGTGAATATAAATAGGAAAGGAGGAGTGGTACTGTGCTCTGTATATATACAGGACAGGAGAAGTGGTACTATGCAGTGAATATATGCAGGACAGGAGGAGTGGTACTGTGCAGTGTATATATATATATATAGGAAAGGAGGAGTGGTACTGTGCTGTGTATATATATACAGGAGAAGTGGTACTGTGCAGTGTATATACAAGAAAGGAGAAGTGGTATTATGTAGTGTATATATGCAGGACAGGAGGAGTGGTACTATGCAGTGTATGCTAGGCGTTGGGATTGACGGCGAAGCTGAGCAGCATCAGCCTCGGCCGGGTCTGGATGGAAGACCACAGACTCCTCGGATCCAGGTTCAGATCCCGATGCCTAACATTACCCCCTCCTCTAACATCCCCCCCCCCACTTGACGCTCATATTCCTCAATGAGCAGGGGAGCATGAATATGGTCCACTGGCTCCCAAGAGCGATCCTCAGAACTGCGATCCCTCCAGTGTACCAAATAAAATGTTTATCGCGCACCACCTTAGACCCCACAATCGCCTCTACCTTGAAATCCTCACCCCCAGTGTCAGAGGCTTGCTGAGCTTCCGAGAATTTTGTCAGGCAAACGGGTATCAGGAGTGACACATGGAATGTGTCATGTATCCTCAAGTGCCGAGGCATTTGTAGACAATACACCACGGATTTACTTGGGCCAGAATTTTAAAAGGACCAATAAACCAAGGGGCGAATTTAGCCAATTTCCCACGTCCCTTAATATTGCGAGCAGAGAGCCAGACCCTGTCGCCCGGAGAGAAAACGGGGGCTGGACGACGATGAGTGTCAGCCGACTCTCTCATCCGATTTTTGGAGGCCAATAACGCTTCCTGCGTCTGATCCCAGACGTCCCGTGCCTCCATAGCCCAATCTCTGACCCCAGGCTCCTCAGAGTTAACTGGCATAGGGACTGGCACACGTGGGTGCTGACCATTGTTCAACAGGAAAGGAGTCTGACCTGTGGAATCCGCCACTGCATTATTTAAAGCAAATTCTGCCCAAGGAAGCAAAGTTGCCCAGTTATTGTGATTGGCAGAAACAAAATGACGCAAGTATGTCACAAGCGTCTGGTTAGTGCATTCCGGGTTAGTTGGTCTCCGGGTGATAGGCGGTAGAGAGGTTCAGTTCAATACTGCACAGGTTACACAATTCTCTCCAAAACCGAGAGGTGAACTGAGGACCTCGATCACAGACAATCCTATCAGGCATCCCGTGCAGACGGAAAATGTGGCGAATAAATAGTGATGCCAGAACCTGGGAGGAAGGAACCCTAGGAAGGGGTACCAGGTGGACCATTTTGGAAAAATGGTCAGAAACCACCCATATGGTCGTATTATCCTGTGACTTCGGTAACTCAACCACGAAATCCATCCCAATCAGCTCCCAAGGTCTATTCGCCATGGGTAACGGATGTAGAAGACCCGCCGGTGAGAGGATTTATTTCTCGCACAGGAGATGCATGCTTGGACGTATTCTTTAACGTCCTGGGACAACCGAGGCCACCAATAAGAGCATTGGAGGAACTCAGTGGTGCGTTTGATAACAAAATGCCCTCCGACCTTAGAGGCATGTGCCCACGAGAGCACCTCATTCTGTAGGTTCAGGGGAACAAACGTCTTCCCGGGTGGAACCTGGTCTAGAGTCACCGGTGCCACCATTCGCATACTCTCAGGAGGAACGATAAGTCTGGGCTCATCGTCGTCCTCCATCGTATCCATGGACCTAGATAGAGCATCCGCCCGAGGATTTTTCTCTCCCTTTAGAAAATTTGTAGTAAAATTGAATCGGGCAAAAAAGAGGGACCACCGAGCCTGCCTCGGGTTGAGACGCTGCGCCGTCTGCAGGTATGAGAGATTTTTGTGGTCAGAATACACCACAAACGGATGTTTAGCTCCCTCCAAAAGATACCTCCATTCAACAAAAGCCAATTTTATTGCGAGTAACTCTTTATCCCCAATGGTATGATTCCTCTCCGCTGGAGAAAAGGGCTTGGAGAAGAAGAAACATGGTCTTCTCCGACCCTGCCCATTCTTTTGGGAAAGGACAGCACCTGCCCCTACAGAGGATGCGTCGACCTCCAAATAGAATGGCTTATTGACATCTGGCCGATGTAATATGGGAGCTTTTGACAAATAAGACTTGATCTCCCGGAAAGCCTCAGATGTCTCTTTAGACCAGTTTATTGGGTTGGCATCTTTCTTGGTTAGCGCAACCAAAGGAGCAACCAGTGTAGAAAAATGTGGTATTAATTGCCGATAATAATTGATGAACCCCATGAAGCACTGCACCGCCTTCAGAGAATGGGGCTCCTGCCAATTCTGTACAGCTACCAACTTTTGGGGATCCATGGCCAAGCCCTTACTGGATACAATGTACCCCAATAATGGTAAAGACTCCTGTTTGAACTGGCATTTCTCCAGCTTGTAATACAGAGAATTTGCTCGCAAACGCTCAAAAACTCTGCGCATATCCTCTCTGTGTGTGGAGAGGTCCGGGGAAAAGATCAGGAAATCGTCAAGATATACTACCACAGAGGACAGCAGCAGATCTCGAAAGATATCATTGACGAAATCCTGAAAGACGGCGGGAGCATTGCATAAACCGAAGGGCATGACGAGGTACTCGTAGTGGCCATCACGAGTATTAAAGGCCGTCTTCCACTCCTCGCCCTCACGGATTAGTATGAGGTTATAGGCCCCACACAGGTCTAATTTCGTGAAAATTTTAGCCCCTCGCAGCCTGTCGAGCAATTCAGAGATCGGGGGCAGGGGATATTTGTTCTTGATGATGATTGCGTTTAATCCCCTGTAATCAATACACCGACGTAGGTCACCTCCTTTCTTCTGAACAAAGAAGAACCCCGCGCCAGCAGGAGAGACCGATTTCCTGATAAACCCCCGGGCTAGGTTCTCCTTGATGTAATCTGACATAGCCTGGGTCTCAGGGACAGACAGGGGATAAGCTCTGATCCGGGATCAGATCTATGGCGCAATCATACGGTCGGTGGGCAGGCAAGGTCTCTGCAGCCTTTTTCGAGAACACATCGGCATAGCTCCAATATTGCTCTGGAAGTGCCTCTAGACCGGCCGGCGGGTCTAAGACCACCTTCCAAGTTGATGCCACCATACACTGGGTAGTACATCTCTCACCCCATGAATAAACTGTCCCCGTGTTCCAGTTTATATGTGAGTTGTGAGAACGTAACCACGGAAGACCCAATAGCACCTCATCCAATCCTCCAGGAAGGATAAGAAATGAAATATCCTCCCGGTGACCCTGAGGAAACAACATGGTGAGGGGGATAGACCGGTGGGTGTTTTGGGTGTCTAACATGGAACCATTAACTACCCTGATGTTTATGGGTCTGAACAGTAGTTCCATAGGAACGGCGTGCTTCTAGGCAATGTCATGTGTGCATCGCCACGAAGATCGTCGCGGTTGCACATTCTGACTTCTCACAGCTGAGTTGCTGTTTCTTTGTGTTTGGCAGTTAGGGAGTTAATTCTGTCTGTGCTCAGTTCTGGGACTGGGTGCAGTTTCTCCCGGCTGCAATTAATTATTTGTTGATTGGTTTCCTTTAAATCTCTGGTTGTCTGTGTTGGGAGTTGCCAGTGAAATTCTTCATGCAGACCACAGATAGGATTGTATCTGTATAGACTTAAGTTAAAGAGCTCCTTAGTTGTTTTAAGCTCACCTTGCTTAGAGTTTAATATCCCAGATCATTTATGTTCCTTCTGTGTTTGAGTGTGTATGCAAGTCTGTGTTTTCTCCAGTCTGTCTTATATGTCTAATCTGTGTATTTAGCAGAGATCAGCCCATATCCCTTTGGTGGTAATCAGAATCCTTCTTAGGACTGATTACAGGGTTCAGGGACTGATAGGAGACAGGGTTAGGCTGGAGACTTGGACCTCTGAACCATTATCAGTACCTCCAAGGTGAGGGATTAGTTAGGACCCCAGTTTAGGGTCAGGTTAGACCCCCGGTCCTCCTCTTTCCTGTGACAGTGTATCAAGTCCTCAAGATTAACCCTGAGTTCAACGGATATCGTGTCAGGTAAAAACTATTCTATATTTACATGCTGATTTTGCTAATCTATATGTTGTATAGAGTGATGTTCTTTTAAGAATAGTTTACTGACATCGTACATATATCATAAGACCGCGTGACAGGCAAAGGTTGATGATAAAAAATTGCCATCGGCTCCAGAATCCACCACCGCCTTGGCATCAACCGTGGTTGTTCTGAAGAGCAACGTCACAATATAGGCAAGTCTGGAGGAAGAAGTCTCTGAGTCTAACACACCTCCTCCGATGGTGGTTAGACACTCTCGTTCTGCTTGGAACCCTTATTATTGGGGTACACCAAGAGACGCGTAGGACGAGAATGAGGAGACCATTTCCTGGTCTGAGAAATGTCCATTGGCTCCAGTTCCGTGTCTGGAGCCACGGATTCGGAAGTCAATTTGGAAAATGACGGTGCCAATGGAAACCGAGGTTTAGAGACCTTCAGCTCCAACTTGCTTTCTGCATGACGTAAGTCAATACGGTTGGCAAGGGTCATTAAAGCTTCCAGGGAGGTTGGAATCTCCCTGGTGGCTAGAGCATCTTTTATATGCCCAGCCAAACCCTTCCAGAACACTGGTATTAGTGACGGTTCAGACCAATCCAGTTCTGCCGCTAATGTCCTGAACTGGACGGCATAATGACTGGTGGTGTTCGAGCCCTGCACTAATGTGAGCAGCTTAAGAGCTGTATCATGTGTGACCTGAGGACCGAGGAACACACTTTTTAGGGTTCTGAGAAAGAGACCCACATTGGTCACTACCTGGTCACTCCGTTCCCACAGAGGAGTAGCCCACTCCAAGGCCTTGCGGGTAAGTAATAGTATAACAAAACCCACTTTAACCCTTTCGGAGGGGAACCATGCATCCATCATTTCTAGCTGAATGGAGCATTGGTTAATAAACCCTCTGCAGGATTTACTGTCACCAGAAAATTTTAAATGCAGTATTGACACTTTAGCAGCTACCGCAGCTTGCACAGCAGCAGAGCTTACGAGATTTGCTTTCTGTGCGGCCGCCTGAGTAGCTACTGCAGTGAGATCAGCAACTGGAACGGCCTGCTCCAGAGACTTAATTCTGGCCCCTAGTTGCTGAATGTAGCGCTGCAGCTGCTGGTCGTCAGCCATGATCGGCTAGACCCTGGCGGTCAGATACTGTTATGCGCTCGGTTGCAACAACTTTAAGGTATAATGGATTGCAACCGAACACGGGGTCCGCAATGCAGTTTATGTTCACTGCTGCCGAACACCCCTGGTTAGGAAGGCAACAACTGACAACTAAAATATAAAGATCTTGCCTGTGAACTTAACATTGAGCAAGATATAGCATTTGCACTATCTCCGTTAACCTCACGGGAGATGCGCTATCAACTGGCGCAGATGTAGCCCCGTTAATGGCACAGAAGCCACTTGCCAGATATTAGGTTAGCACTATGTGCTGCAAGCTGGTATAGACGTAGCCCTGTTAGACTACGCAGTAGCTACGTGCCAGCTAGGAAGTGCGTGCGACTAACGCCATGTGTACGTGCTGTCAGCCGGTGTGCGACCGGACTGAGCAACTTCACTATTCAGCTGATGGCGATGCCCGCGTGCTGCCAACCGGGTTACGTCGGGACTGCACAGCTTCAATATTCAGCTGGTGGCGATGCCCGCGTGCTGTCAGCTGGTGTGAGACCGGACTGAGCAAGCTTCTCTGTTCAACTGACAGGTGATACCCAGGTTACACGCCCCGCAGTCTGCTCAGGGTGTATAGCTACCCTATATTCGTAGCAAGACTGCGACATTGGCTATCTGCCTGGCATAAGCTGAACCTGCCTGAAGGACCTGAGCTAATAAGCCGAGCGTACTCTGGCAAGGTCCTGGAGAGCAAAGCAAGAGAGCACGTGGAGCTCAGATTCTGGTACGTCCACACATGAGCACTGCCTATTTTAGTATGATCTGACCGCGCCGCGGACAGACAAGCTATTTAAGGGCTAAGCTCCGCCCCCAGCCATCTCGTCAATCGCATCACCGATGACGTCATCCGTGACCAATCAGGCGATGCCAGGTCAGAGGATCAGCTGACACTAAGCACCAATCATGGCTCGCCATGTCACGGACATGCTCAGTGCAGGCATTTCTGGACTTAGTCTTGCAACAGCCTTTTCTTGTTCCGTAACCTAGGTTTAAGGCTGCTATGAACAAAGACCTGAGTAACTATTTGTGCCTCTCGGGTCCTAGCTAGGCGTTGGGATCGACGGCGAAGCTGAGCAGCATCTGCCTTGGCCGGGTCAAGATGGGAGACCACAGACTCCTTGTATCCAGGTTCAGATCCCGCCATCACCCGATGCCTAACAGGAAGGCATTCATGTCACTGAGGACTCTTTATTAGCCTCAATTGATGTTTAGGCCTTATACAGCAATATCTCGCATGACTTGGGCCTTGAGGCGATTGAGTACTTCTTAAAATCCAGAGCTATTCAGTTTAGAGCCCATAACCAATTTGTACTGGACTTATTGTGGCTTACTCTTACCAAAAATGTTTTTCTTTTTGATAGGAAGTACTTCCACCAGCTCAGGGGCACCGCAATGGGCAGTCCCTGTGCGCCATCTTATGCTGGGTTGTTCCTGGGCTGGTGGGAGGAAACCATAGTATTCTCTGATGAACCTAAATGGTGGCAACAACATATTGGAACTTGGTACAGGTTCACTGATGATATTTTCATCATTTAGCAAGGGACAGAGTCTTGTTTCCTTGAATTCATCAATGAACTAAATGATAACAACATTGGTATGAGATTTACCTATGAACTTGGAAAAATATTTAGACTTGAGAGTCCTCAGTGGTTGCAACCTATGAACTTGATAAGACCATGTTGCCATTCCTTGATGTTTTGATCAAGAGAGAAGACGATGGATCATTAAAATCCCAAATTTACCACAAACCTACCAGTACGAACAGCTTGCTTCGTTGGGATAGCCATCACGCAGAAGCACTAAAACGTGGTATTCCCAAAGGTCAATTTTTAAGACTAAGGAGAAATTGCTCAGACATGAATGCTTTCAGACAACAATCTCTAGACATGAAAAGGAGATTCCTGGAGAAGGGTTACCCCAGAGCTATCATTGAACAGGCCTACTATCATGCTTCCTCTCAAGATAGAAATTCCCTTTTGCAAACCCAGCCTAGGAAGTCCACCACAGAAGTAACCGATATGACCAGGATCGTTGGGACTTTTGATTGTCAGAACAAAAGGGTGGTGGGAGTCCTAAATAAACATTGGGACATTTTAACATCAGATCCTGATTTGGCTGGCATCATAGGACCACGCCCAATGATAAAGTTCAGAAAAGGACGGTCCATCAAGGACAATTTAGTTCATAGTTGCTTTCGGAGGTCAAATCCAACAGGCACTTGGTTGGACCATAAAACCTGTGTTTTTTTTTAAATGTGGCAACTGTACCAACTGTAAGTTCATGAAACCATGTACATTTGTCACAAGTTCTAAAAGTGGTAAAAGGTTCCACCACAGGGATTTTTCCAATTGCAAAACCTCTGGCCTTATCTATATGGCCACATGCACCTGTCCAAGAGACTATATAGACAAGACAATAAGGGAATTCCGTCGTAGAGTAGGGGAGCACATTGGCGACATTAGGCACAAGCGTGACACCCCTTTGGCCAAACATGTAAATGATACACATGGGGGCGATCTGGGGTCAATTTGCTTCTCTGTGATTGAGGTGGTCAAACATAATCCAAGAGGTGGCAATTTTGATATATTATTATTGCAGAGAGAATGTGCATGGATCCACCGACTGGAATCTTTGACACCCTATGGTCTGAACGAGAGTTTATCTTATGCGTGTTTCCTGTAGTTCTTCAGTTCCAACAGTAGCCAATTTTTGTCATGCCAGATAATATAGCCCCCTGGTTTTGTGGGGGACTCACAAATTATTGTGAAAAATCCAAATAGATATCTTTGTCTTTTACATCGATTAATTCCAGTATTCATGTTGTAAACAATTCCCCTAAAATTCTATTTATTCACCTACCTGATTTTTTTTTCTCTATATATACCCTTGCTATATCGCCCAATGTGGGTGCACTATATGGCAGTATTTCATTTCTGCACCAGGTGAAATATATTCTCATTTAATATCTCACCTGAAAAATCTGAGGTATGTGTTATTGCACAGAACCTTTAAGCAGAAATTGTTTGCGTCTTTACGTTAAAACGCATATTGTACCGCTGTGCTTAACAACAAGTCAGGTCATGCACTATAGTCACCGCTGGTTAACAACTCACTGAGCAGAATTTGCTTGCGTCCCAGTCTGGAACGCATGTCGTGCTATTATACTTCATCATGAAGATCGGACATGCGCAATAGTAACTGCTTGGTAACGTCACCAAGCAGGAAATGCTTGCGCTCCACTGTGGAGCACACGCCGCGTTACTATGGCTCACTAATAGGCTTGATTAGGTGCAGTGAATGGTGTCAGTTCATTGGTTTAGCCTCAGACATGCACTGTTGTATCCTGATGGAGCAGGAAGTGTCTGCGGTCCACCTGATACGCACGCTGGATCGCTGTACTGCAGTATGATTGGTAACATGAATTACCAGCTGACAAGTTACTTTAGGTTAATTATGCCTCACATGATGTCACTCTTGCCTAGTATCGGTGTGTGACCAGGAGATGGGAGGGGTGATTGATTTTTCCATCTATCCTAAACATGATCTCTAAGGTTGATAGAGGGAAAGACTGTGCCATTTTATGGTGTAGATTTAGCATTGGATCCCATAATGAGACATCTGAAAATGGAACCTCTACAATTTGGAGGAAATGGGGCTGCTGAATGATTGCAGCATATATACAGTTATATGAAAAAGTTTGGGCATCCCTATTAATCTTAAGCTTAATGTTTGATAAAAATTGGTGTTTTTGCAACAGCTATTTCAGTTTGATATATCTAATAACTATTGGACACAGTAATGTTTCTGCCTTGAAGTGAGGTTTATTGTAGTAACAGAACATGTGCAATCTGCATCCAATCAAATTTGACAGGTGCATAAGTATGGCCACCCTTATCATTTTCTTGTTTTAAATACTCCTACCTACTTTTTACTGACTTATTAAAGCCCTTTTTTTGGTTTTGTAACCTCATTGAGCTTTGAACTTCATAGCCAGGTGTATGCAATCATGAGAAAAGCTACTTAAAGTGGCCACTTGCAAGTTGTTCTCCTGTTTGAATCTCCTCTGAAGAGTGGCATCATGGGCTCCTCAAAACAACTGTCAAATGATCTGAAAACAAAGATTATTCAACATAGTTGTTCAGGGGAAGGATACAAAAAGCTGTCTCAGAGATTTAACCTGTCAGTTTCCACTGTGAGGAACATAGTAAGGAAATGGAAGAACACAGGGACAGTTCTTGTTAAGGCCAGAAGTGGCAGGCCAAGAAAAACATCAGAAAGGCAGAGAAGAAGAATGGTGAGATCAGTCAAGGACAATCCTCAGACCACCTCCAGAGAGCTGCAGCATCAACTTGCTGCAGATGGTGTAACTGTGCATCGGTCAACTATACAACGCACTTTGCACAAGGAGAAGATGTATGGGAGAGTGATGCGAAAGAAGCCGTTTCTGCAAGCACGCCACAAACAGAGTCGGCTGAGGTATGCAAAAGCACATTTGGAGAAGCCAATTTCTTTTTGGAAGAAGGTCCTGTGGACTGATGAAACCAAGATTGAGTTTTTTGGACATAAAAAAAGGCGTTATGCATGGTGTAAAAAAATACAGCATTCCAAGAAAAACACTTGCTACCCACAGTAAAATTTGGTGGAGGTTCCATCATGCTTTGGGGCTGTGTGGCCAATGCCAGCACCGGGAATCTTGTTAAAGTTGAGGGACGCATGGATTCCACTCAGTATCAGCAGATTCTTGACAATAATGTTCAAGAATCAGTGACAAAGTTGAAGTTACGCAGGGGATGGATCTTTCAGCAAGACAATGATCCAAAACACCGCTCCAAATCTACTCAGGCATTCATGCAGAGGAACAATGACAATGTTATGGAATGGCCATCCCAGTCCCCAGACCTGAATATCATTGAACATCTGTGGGATCATTTGAAGAGGGCTGTCCATGCTCGGCGACAATCAAACTTAACTGAACTGGAATTGTTTTGTAAAGAGGAATGGTCAAAAATACCTTCATCCAGGATCCAGGAACTCATTAAAAGCTACAGGAAGCGACTAGAGGCTGTTAGTTTTGCAAAAGGAGGATCTACTAAATATTAATGTCACTTTTCTGGTGAGGTGCCCATACTTATGCACCTGTCAAATTTTGTTTGGATGCAGATTGCACATTTTCTGTTAGTACAATAAACCTTATTTCAAGGCAGAAACATTACTGTGTCCAATAGTTATTAGATATATCAAACAGAAATAGCTTTGCAAAAACACCAATTTTTATCAAACATTAAGCTTAAGATTAATAGGGGTGCCCAAATTTTATCATATAACTGTATATAGGGGAATTGTGCATTGTCTCACACAGCGTCTGGTTATCTACCTCCTGATGATCTGATTAATAGAAATGCATTGAGGTCTTCTTTATCATTTACCAACCTTGAGTACCCTTTATTTACTTACTGTTATCAGTTTTTTTTTTCTCTTGCCGCATTTGTCATTATCACTTTGCAGGCAGAAATTATGCCTTCCATGTTATCATATTACTGTGCTGCCCTTTTTAAGGATTACTAGTGTTACCAGGGTGTCTAAGGGACAGTCGTTGTGGATCGGGGGTGCTATTCCACTGACCAGTAGGGTGCCAACCTCCGCTGACAGGAAGGTTTAAAGTCACAGGGAACAGTACAGTTAGGTCCTCATGTCACGCTGTCTAATGATGTATACAATGTCAGTAAACTATTAATACAGGAACAACACTCTATACAACAACTAGTATAGCAACATCAGCATGTAAGTATAGAATAGATTTACCTGACACGATATCTGCTGAACTCAGGGTTAATCTTGAGGACTTGATGAGCTGAAACAGGAAAGAGGTGGACCGGGATCTAACCTGACCCTAAACTGGGGTCCTAACTAATCCCTCACCTTGGAGGTACTGATAATGGTTCAGAGGTCCAAGTCTCCAACCTAACCCTGTCTCATATCAGACCCTGAACCCTGTAATCAGTCCTAAGAAGGATCCTGACTACCACCAAAGGGATATGGGCTGATCTTAGCTAAATACACAGATTAGACATATAAGACAGACAGGATAACACTCGCTTGCATACACACTCAAACACCAAAGGAACATAAATGGTCTGGGAAATAAACTCTAACCAAGTTGAGCTTAGAACAACTAAGGAGCTCACAACTAAAGTCTATACAGATTCATTCCTATCTGTGGTCTGCATGAAGGTTTCACTGGCAACTCCCCAAGCAGACAACCAGGAATTTAAAGGAAACCAATCAACAAATAATCAATTGCAGCCGGGAGAAACTGCACCCAGTCCCAGCACCGAGCACAGACAGAATTAACTCCCTAGCTGCAAACACAAAGAAACAGCAGCTCAGCTGTGAGAAGTCAAAATGTGCAACCGCGACGATCTTCGTGGCAATGCACACATGACACCTCAATTGTTTTGCACATGTGACCTTATTGTCTGTGTCACCAGCACTCTTTTTTCTGTTGCCTAATTAACTACCTCTATCTTCGGCAACCACTATACACCCGTTCCTGGGCAATTGAATGTTTGTATTATGCACCAGCCCAGATCATATAGGAGATATAGGGTTCAGCTGTCGTGGAGCAGGGGTGCCAATCTCGATTGTGTTTAGGGTGCCAACCTCTGCTGGTAGGTAGTTACTCATCAGGGTTCCAATTGTAGGACCATATTAGGTGGCACAGTTGGTTGTTGTTTTTCTGTGTGATTGTCTTGTTTTATATTAGTCATAATAAAGGTTACATTTTATCTGATATAAAAATGACGTAAGGTTCCTTCATAGTAAAACAACGCAAGAGAAAACAGGTCTCGTGGAGATAGAGACATTAATGGCTCCCTCCAAGAACATAGTGATTAATCTAACTAATCATACTTTGAATGTGGCTCATATCTCCGTACTATCTAAGGGACTAGGATATTGTCTTCCTGAAGAATTTAGTTTTGTAGATTTCAAAATCAATTTATTTAAAGCTGTAAGGAAAATTCATCTCCATAAATCTTTTGTGTCTAAAACAAGCTAGTGAATCCACTGCAGAAGGTGAAATTCCCTGTCATGTAGGACCATTAGGTTTCATGGCCGGCACTGGTGCACTTTCTGATATTAGAGAGGATGCACCTGTTTTGACAAGTTTGACTACATCACAGGATAAAACCTTTCACAGGTGGGGTAAAAGTCACATTCATGCCCCCTATTTCTCCAGACGTTATTCACCTATTTGAAGCACAAGTCACTAAAGATATGGAAGCCAATCTATCAAAAGTTTCCTCCTAATCTTTCTCCATTAGAGAAGCAAGCTCTAGCAGAGATTAGAAGTTGGACTGACACAGTAGTTAGAGCTGCCGACAAAGGCGGCAATGTTGTTTTGTTGTCAAAAACACAATATCTAGCAAAGGCACATAAACAGTTAACAGATAGTGTTACATATCTAACATTACAACATGATCCTACCAATAATTTTAAAAAAGAGTTACGCTCTTTTCTCAGAAAATATGTTGAATTAGGGGTTATATTTATAAAGAAGGAGGAGAAACTGCTACCGGAGTTCCCACAGAAACCGCATTGGTACTACATCCCTAAAGTGCACAAGTCAATGTCATCTCCCCTGGCCGTCATATTGTTTCAGGGATAGGGTCCCTTACTGAGCCCCTATCCCAGTACATGGACTGGCTTCTTTGCCCTCTCCTTCAAGATATCCCATCCTACATAAAGGATACGAAAGAATTCCAGAAGGTGATACAGTTATATGAAAAAGTTTGGGCACCCCTATTAATCTTAAGCTTAATGTTTGATAAAAATTGGTGTTTTTGCAACAGTATTTCAGTTTGATATATCTAATAACTATTGGACACAGTAATGTTTCTGCCTTGAAATGAGGTTTATTGTACTAAACATTAAGCTTAAGATTAATAGGGATGCCCAAACTTTTTCATATAACTGTACATGAATTCTCCTGGCAGACAAGCTACTCTTTGGTCTCCATAAACGTGGAGAGCTTGTATACCAAAATTCCACAAGAAGTAGGAGTTGGGACCATTAGGGAAGTTTTAAATTGTACTGAGAAACATTCTAATTTTATAGATTTTGCTTGTGATGGGATTAATTTTGTTTTGAGACACAATGCCTTCAAATTCATGGACACTTGGTATCTGCAGAATATGGGGACTGCGATGGGAACACCAGTAGCTTGTACATTTGCTAATATATCTTTGGCAGTTTTCGAGGAGAAATTTATATATTCCGCTACAAATTGCTGTTTGAAGCATATCAAATTGTACATCAGATATGTGGATGACATATTCATGGTGTGGGACGGCTCTCAGGATACATTCCACAATTTTGAACACCTGAACCGTACAAACACCATGAATATGAGCTTCACCTCTAAATATGGTGGGAATTCTCTAGAATTTTATGTTGAAATTAGAGATGGAACTCTCTGCACTGTAGTATCTTCTACTAATTCTCTGTTACACTTCAATAGTGCCCACCCTTTTTGCACAAAACAATCATTGCCATAGAGTCAATTCCTTAGATTAAAAAGAACGAATAGCACACTGGAAGGTTTTTTAAAACAATCTCTTGAGTTACACAAAAGGTTTTAGAGAGAGAGGGTATACTAATTCTTTATTAGATGCAGCTCTGGATAAGACCAATCGAGAGTGTTCAGATAGTAATCAGTGCACTGGTAGAAATAAAAAAAAAGGTAAAAGATTTGTTTTTTGTTTTCAATATGGCCCCATGGACAGCTATATCCATTCCACAATTAGAAAAAATTGGCCCATTTTAGAACGAGATGATGATCTTTTCGAGGTAGTCTCCAAGGCCCCATTAATTTCCTGCAGACGGAGCACTAGCTTGAGAAACATTCTAGTGCATAATCGCATGAAAAAAGAACGAAACGATTGGTTAGGGGCTGGTGTCCCAAAAGGCAATTTTAAGTATGGACCCTGTTCCTTCTGTCCGCAGCATATTACGGGACGCTCCTTACAAATCGGAGGAATCTCACATCCGGTATAAGATTTCATTTCATGTAAGACCAATTATGTTGTTTATGTGATTTTTTGCCCGTGCAAATTCTATCGGGAATACAATATGTCCTTTATATGTTAGATTCAGAGAACATTCTAACTCAATTAATACAGGGAAAGGGGTCCCCCGATTAATTAGTCACATCAGAGAATGCCATGGAGATGACCCTGAGTTTCTAGCTTTCGCTGGACTGGAACAAGTCGTCTTACCTCGACAGGGAGGTGATCTTCATAAACTTCTTCTCAGACGAGAAGCAAGGTAGATCATGAGCACTAAAGCATTAGAGTCCAACGGCTTCAATGATAGAATCGATATGTCTGTCTTTGTAATTTTAACATCTGTCTCATTATTTGTTTTTAATATTGCACTTGCTTTTTTGAATATTGTATTTTATCCCACCGGCAGGGTGGTTTTTACTTCACCTTCTTGGGGGGAGGTGGCTAGAGGAGAAGCCTGACCAGGCACAGGTATTTGGTTCCCCGTCATTTCCCCTGACTTCTATGACATGTAACGGCCGTCGTCGTCCTCACACTCCATTTTCCACCCTCCCGCTGAAGATGTTTTAGATGTGAAATAAACGTTGGATTTTTTTAAAGACTGGTGAGTGCCACCCATCTTTTCTACTTCGATTGGACTTACAGTGCTTTTTTTTTCTGGGTAGGCACCTGAGAGTCTGAGTCTATATGCCTATAGTGTCTTTGGTATATTAACCTGAGGTGTATCCGTGGTGCGGATTGCTTTCTTGCTTGTAAGAACTATGGGTGCCTCTTCTTCCTACGGAAGCAGGAAAAAAGATTGACTGAAGGTAGTGGTCCTAAGTGCACGGGAACTGCAGGGGTGGAAGGAACATCTTCGGGACTAGGATTGTCAGGAAGTGCAGGGAAAGATCAACAATTACAAACGAATATGAACTGTGCTGCATCTGTAATGAATCCCCTGTATTGAGTAAAGTTGAATTGTTGAATTTGAACTCTGAGTCTGGAATTGTCTATGTGTACTCTGAATCTGGAATAAAAGATGCAGGACCAGAAGGAACCTTGGAGCCTAAAGTGAGTATTCTGCTTTGCAAGTAGCACACACAATAGACAGAACATTACAGTTTCTCTGTGGGGTACCAGGGTGTAGGAACACTGCAGCCCCTCGCTCAGGACTACCACCCTGGTCACCTCACAAGTACATCTTGAATGGTTCTTTGGAGAACAGGGCATTTAGGGCAGCACGGTGGCTCAGTGGATAGCACTACAGCCTTGCAGCGCTGGAGTCCTGGGTTCGAATCCCACCTAGGACAACATCTGCAAGGAGTTTGTATGTTCTCCCCGTGTTTGCGTGGGTTTCCTCCGGGTACTCCGGTTTCCTCCCACACTCCAAAAACATACTGATAGGGAATCTAGATTGTGAGCCCCATCGGGGACAGTGACGATAATGTGTGCAAACTGTAAAGCGCTGCGGAATATGTTAGCGCTATATAAAAATAAAGATTATTATTATTATTATTATCTTCATGGCCTCAGCTTCTCTAGTGTATCTCCCTAGTTTTGCAGTGAGTGCTGTGAGCCTTTTTTTAAGCAGTATCTAGGGCTTCAGTTGGGGTCAGGCCTTTGTACTTTTCCAGCCTGGTCTTATTCTTGATCTTTACACCCTTCTGTATTTCTGTTAGTTTTCTGACTTCCCTTCGTGTCACCTTGATCTTTGTCTCCAGTCGTCTTTTCCAAGGGGGGGAACACAAACCGAATGCAAGAGTCTATAGTATAAAAAGGTATAGCTTTATTGGTAACATAACAATTAAACTTCAGGAGGAATGGGAATGAGTGACCAGATGGAAAGCAGGCGTGATGACCAGGTACAATTACATACTATAATTTAAATAAATATGCATAGAGTTGGTAAAAAATGCAAATATCAAACTGAAGCAAATAACATTATAGTCAAAACAATGTCGTACAAAATATGAGCATAAAGTGCATAAGAATGACAAATTGATTTAAATGACAATGATATTGCAAGGTATGCAGGTTATAACACAGGTAAGTAGAGGTAAAAATAAGGTAAAGTGCATGTGCATATAAAAGGTAATAGGATCTTAGCGTGTATATATATATATATATATATATATATATATATATATATATATGGTGGCTAAGTCTGTTTCTCACCAAGTGGTGTAGGGAAACCGTATATAAAACAATGTATAAATACGCTGGGAATATCGTTTAGATTACCTGGGTGTCAGTGTGAGTACAGTGTCCCTGATGCGTCCACCCCAATGCGCTTTTTGTCAGATGAAGGCAGACGCCGAAATGCGCATATTTTATTTTATATATACAGTATATATACAGTACAGACCAAAAGTTTGGACACACCTTCTCATTTAAAGATTTTTCTGTATTTTCATGACTATGAAAATTGTACATTCACACTGAAGGCACCAAAACTATATATTAACACATGTGGAATTATATACTTAACAAAAAAGTGTAAAACAACTGAAAATATGTCTTATATTCTAGGTTCTTCAAAGTAGCCACCTTTTGCTTTGATTACTGCTTTGCACACTCTTGGTATTCTCTTGATGAGCTTCAAGAGGTAGTCACAGGAAATGGTCTTCTAACAATCTTGAAGGAGTTCCCAGAGATGCTTAGCACTTGTTGGCACTTTTGCCTTCACTCTGCAGTCCAGCTCACCCCAAACCATCTCGATTGGGTTCAGGTCTTGTGACTGTGGAGGCCAGGTCATCTGGTGTAGCACCCCATCACTCTCCTTCTTGGTCAAATAGCCCTTACACAGCCTTGAGGTGTGTTTGGGGTCATTGTCCTGTTGAAAAATAAATGATGGTCCAACTAAACGCAAACCGGATGGAATAGCATGCCGCTGCAAGATGCTGTGGTAGCCATGCTGCTTCAGTATGCCTTCAATTTTGAATAAATCCCCAACAGTGTCACCAGCAAAGCACCCCCATACCATCACACCTCCTCCTCCATGCTTCACGGTGGGAACCAGGCATGTAGAGTCCATCCGTTCACCTTTTCTGCATCGTACAAAGGCACGGTGGTTGGAACCAAAGATCTCAAATTTGGACTCATCAGACCAAAGCACAGATTTCCACTGGTCTAATGTCCATTCCTTGTGTTCTTTAGGCCAAACAAGTCTCTTCTGCTTATTGCCTGTCCTTAGCAGTGGTTTCCTAGCAGCTATTTTACCATGAAGGCCTGCTGCACAAAGTCTCCTCTTAACAGTTGTTGTAGAGATGTGTCTGCTGCTAGAACTCTGTGTGGCATTGACCTGGTCTCTAATCTGAGCTGCTGTAAACCTGCGATTTCTGAGGCTGGTGACTCGGATAAATTTATCCTCAGAAGCAGAGGTGACTCTTGATCTTCCTTTCCTGGGGCGGTCCTCATGTGAACCAGTTTCTTTGTAGCGCTTGATGGTTTTTGCAACTGCACTTGGGGACACTTTCAAAGTTTTCCCAATTTTTCGGACTGAATGACCTTCATTTCTTAAAGTAATGATGGCCACTCGTTTTTCTTTAATTAGCTGCTTTTTTCTTGCCATAATACAAATTCTAACAGTCTATTCAGTAGGACTATCAGCTGTGTATCCACCAGACTTCTGCACAACACAACTGATGGTCCCAACCCCATTTATAAGGCCAGAAATCCCACTTATTAAACCTGACAGGGCACACCTGTGAAGTGAAAGCCATTTCCGGTGACTACCTCTTGAAGCTCATCAAAAGAATGCCAAGAGTGTGCAAAGCAGTCATCAAAGCAAAAGGTGGCTACTTTCAAGAACCTAGAATATAAGACATAATTTCAGTTGTTACACACTTTTTTGTTAAGTATGTAATTCCACATGTGTTAATTCATAGTTTTGATGCCTTCAGTGTGAATTTACAATTTTCATAGTCATGAAAATACAGAATAGTCTTTAAATGAGAAGGTGTGTCCAAACTTTTGGTCTGTACTATATATATATATATATATATATATATATTATATATATATATATATATATATCCCAGTTCCCTGAGATGGGTCCACTGTTCAGTGTCGGAGGTGGTGAAGAGCTGATGCCGTGGAATGCTGAGGAAAGCAGTGTTCTCTGACACTGGTACAGGCCAGCGTCAGACACAGAGAGAGGCATCCTATGTGTGTCGTGGCGGTCTTTTCAAACTCCTAACTTGGCACTGTGTGCTATCGCTCTCGTTTGCCCGCACTGACATGGGCCGCAGCCGCGCAAACGCACGAATAAACGGGGGCCGCAGCCGTGCTCGCGCTCTGACACAGGCCGCTGCGGCCCTTGTCAGCAAGTGCAGCGAGAGAGCAAGCACAAACAGGGCCTTCAGTCAGAAGTTTTTAGAGGGCCGATGGCCCACTTTGTGGTGAAGCGGCCAGTTGTCCTGTAAGGATTATCTCCTGCTGTTAAAAGCCTGATTGTATGGAAGCAGCAGAACATAGCCCAGTAAGTGACACATCACTGTCATCAGGGTCTCTGCTCCTACAATATATAGTTTTAACTAAAACAGACTAAAACATATGGAAAAAAATGGCTGCCTGAAATCTGACAAAGAGTTAAAAGCCCTTCATCCTGAAAATATTTGTAATGTGGAAGCCTGAACAAATAGATAATATGTGCAGAGATTTATTACATAGGGAAGGACCGGCTGTATTAATAACTGCGCACTGACATTTAGTTGAAAGTTCAATGATCATCTCTGGAGTCAATTAATCATTGCAAGCAGATTCCTAATGAGCATTTAAAGAAAATTTTTTCTTATTATTGCTACTAAATTCTTAAGATGCTGGCAAACAACGATTTGTGCGAGGACTAACCTTTGTTATAATCGTTTTACATCAGGGAATTTTACACAAATATTTGCTGGCAGATTTTGAAACTTTTTTCTATTTTCATTCATTCTTCATAGCTGAATAATTGTTTCTCCCTCAGATAACAATAAAAATGAAGTATTTCTGGACTATGGAAATAGCTTGTGCTGGGGAAAGATTGTTTATAAGACATAATGGTAATTATTAGGAGGAAAGTATCAGTTTTATAGCATGTAATGACGAGAATAATAATACATAGAAATGACATTGATTATTTGGCATTAAGCAGGGGCTGGTTTAAGTTAATGGATAACTCAGAATGAGGCAATCTGAAGAATGCTTATCTCATGTCTGTTCATATGAGCAGAATCTATAGGAAACTTCGTTGATAATCAGTATAAATTACAGGAATCCATATTACTTCTTGTAAAAATAAATAGGGCACACATTGTATTGACATGTCATTTATTATGATTGTTCTGCTTTATTATATGGCCCAGATGCAGATGAGCTTCAACTGGATGCAGGGGAACTGTTTGTATTTATAGGGGTTGACTTGTAAGGTGCCAGAGGGCGATAGTCATGGGCAAGCTGCTGTTCCATGTAGCCTTGGAACTTTACAGGAAAATCATGTGCGAGTCCCAATGTGCTGTCACGTATGGGGTGCGTTACACTAATTTGCAGGCCACAGGCCTCAGTTGTCTCCAGATCTCCAACTTTTGGAGCCACTGAACATAGATCAAGGGACACCCAGTTCATTTCAACACACATTAGTTTACTCAACACACATTAGCTTACTCGATAGTTCAAGTGCATCAGTGTTGTGAATGGGTTTGAGATGAGTTCTGAGCAGAGGCTCCCTCTGGTGGTTACAAGCGGTACTAGTGAAGATTGTGAGGACTGGGAATCAGGTGTTACTGACTGGTCTTATATAAGGGAGTCATTTTCCCATCAGGGTTGCCGGTGACCAATTGTTCTGGTCTGAATCCTTCATTCCAGTTTCCCTTGTAGCCTGCTGTGTCGTGTCTGCATCTCCTGCTACCAGATAAGAATTTTTCTTCTTTTGTGTTGTTGCTATATTTTTGCATTTTGTCCTGCACTTCTTTGGGGGCCTTCTGGGTCCCCTCCGGGGGCTTCTGCCTTCTCAGTTTAGTTCAGCCACTGAGTTTTGTTCTTTTGCTTTTTCCAGTTTTTTCAGTGGCTGCTGTTTTGATTTTGTTACACCAGAGAGCTAATTTAGGTGGTAGAGGTCGTGTGATCTCAGGTGATTTTGAAATTAGTAGAGTTGGTGTTTTTCAGGGTTTTCTGGGATTGCAGTAAGTACCCTTCCTGTCCTTTTCTATTTAGATAGTTTGGGCCCCAGCGTTTGCTCATTCTATTTTCTTTCTGTGTCAGTATTTCCTCTTGTCTAACCGCCATTACATGTTTGGGGGCTTTCTATTATCTTTGGGGTTCTGCTCCGGGGCAGATAGCTTTCCTATTTCTATCTTTAGGTGTAGTTAGTTTCTCAGGCTGTGACGAGGCGTCTAGGACCAACGTAGGAACGCTCCACGGCTGCCTCTAGTTGTGGTGGTTAGTCAGGGTACTGCAATCCCATAGATTCCAACTGCTCTGGTGCCTTTTTTACCTGCACTCCTCAGCTACCGAAACATAACAGTATCACCGGCCAAAAAATTGAAAATTGTATGGTACTCACAGAAGGGAAAAAATATTGTGATAGAAAAAAGGTTGTCAGAGTTGTCAGAGATATTTTTCTGTTTGTTGCATTTTTTTTTTTTTTTTTCCCTCTGTATCTCTGGGTGCTGGGGAGGATCTTTTCTCCCAATGGAGTTTGCACAGTTGTCTGGCCGTGTGGATCAGCTTGCCACTGAGGTTCGGAGTATTGCTATCTATCTTGCTGGGTTGCCTGTTGTGGAACCTAGGATCCCCATGCCAGATTTGTTTTTAGGGGATCGAGCTAAGTTTCAGAATTTCAAAAATAATTGTAAATTGTTTTTTGCCTTAAAATCTAAGTCCTCAGGAAACGCAGCGCAGCAGGTTCAAATTATCATCTCTCTCCTGCGCGGCGATCCTCAGGATTGGGCTTTTTCCCTGATACCTGGGGATCCTGTTTTGAGTGATGTTGATGCGTTTTTTCAGGCTTTGGGGTTATTGTACGATGAGCCTAATGTCACTGATCAAGCTGAAAAAGCCTTGTTGGCATTAAATCAGGGGCTTGATGACGCTGAGTTATACTGTCAGAGATTCCGTAGGTGGGCAGTCCTGACCAAATGGAATGACGACGCTTTGGCGGCCCTTTTCCGGAAGGGTCTGTCGGATAATGTAAAGGATGTTATGGTGGGATTCCCTGTCCCCTCTGGTCTCAATGATTCTATGTCATTAGCGATTCAAATTGACAGACGTTTGCGTGAGCGGAGAAGTATGCGTGGAGTGGTGTTGCCTTGTGAGCCAGCTTCTGAGCCCATGCAGTGTGATGGAGTGCTGTCTGGGGCACAGCGTCATGAGTTTCAAAAGCGCAATAGGTTATGTTTCTACTGTGGTGATGCCTCTCATGCTATTTCAGTCTGCCCTAAGCGGGGAAGACGTTTTGCACGCTCAGTTGTCTTGGGTAGTGTTCAGACTAAGTTTTTATTAACTGTCACTCTGATATGCTCTCTGTCCTCATTTTCTGCTCAGGCTTTCGTTGATTCTGGAGCAGCTATTAACCTGATGGATTATGATTTTGCTAAACGTTGTGGGTTTCCCTTGATACCCCTACAGAAGTCTATTCCCCTACTGGGGATCGATTCTACCCCTTTGGCTGAGAATAAACCCCAGTTTTCTACTCAGGTGATAATAAGGGTTGAACCTGATCATCAGGAGAGCTGCAAATTTTTGGTTCTATATAATCTGCATGACATTATCGTGCTGGGTTTCCCTTGGTTACAGTCTCATAATCCTGTTTTGGATTGGAAATCTGTGTCTGTAACCAGTTGGGGCTGCCAATGTGTTAATACCAACACTCCTGTTTTTTCTGCCTCCCCCAAGCTCAGGATGTTCCTGACTTTTTGTTTGATTTTTCTGATGTGTTTAGCGAAAGTAAATCTGCATCCTTACCTCCCCATAGGAGCTATGACTGCGCTATTGAATTAGTGCCGGGTAGTAAATTCCCTAAAGGTCGCCTTTTTAACTTGTCTGTACCTGAACATGACGCTATGCGGTCTTATATCAAGGAATCATTGGAGAAGGGTCATATCAGACCATCCTCTTCACCCTTAGGTGCCGGTTTTTTCTTTGTGGCCAAAAAAGATGGTTCATTAAGGCCGTGTATTGATTATCGTCTCTTGAACAATATTACTGTGAAATATCAATACCCGTTACCCTTGATTTCTGACCTGTTTTCCAGGGTGAAAAACGCTACTTGGTTTACCAAGCTTGACCTCAGGGGGGCGTATAACCTTATTCGCATTAAGCACGGGGATGAATGGAAGACGGCATTCAATACCCTGAAGGGCATTTTGAGTACCTAGTGATGCCCTTTGGGCTCACTAATGCCCCTTCCGTCTTCCAGTCCTTCATGAATGACATTTTCAGGGATTTTGTGGACAAATTTCTGATTGTTTATTTGGATGATATCTTGATTTTTTCTAATGACTGGGACTCTCATGTGAAACATGTTCGGACTGTGTTCCAGATTTTGAGGGATAATGCTCTGTATGTGAAGGGATCAAAGTGTCTTTTTGGCGTACAGAAGATCTCATTTCTGGGATTCATTTTGTCCCCATCTGTTATTGAAATGGACCGGTCAAGGTTCAGGCCATCTGTGATTGGGTCCAACCTACTTCATTAAAGGCTCTTCAGAGATTTTTGGGTTTTGCCAATTTTTATCGTAAATTTATTGGTAATTTCTCGGTTATTGTTAAACCATTAACTGATTTGACCAGAAAGGGTTCTGATGTGGTGAATTGGCCCCCTGAGGCAGTCTCTGCATTTCAGGAACTTAAGCAGAGATTCACTTCTGCTCCTGTTCTACGGCAGCCTGATGTTTCTCTGCCATTTCAGGTGGAGGTTGATGCCTCTGAAATTGGGGCAGGTGCCGTTTTGTCCCAAAAAGATCCAGAGACCTCTAAAAGTAACCCTTGTGCCTTTTTCTCTCGAAAATTTTCTCCTACTGAACGTAATTATGACGTGGGTAATCGGGAGTTATTGGCCATGAAGTGGGCTTTTGAAGAGTGGAGACATTGGCTGGAGGGAGCCAAACATCAGGTGGTGGTCCTTACGGACCATAAGAATCTGGTCTATCTGGAATCTGCCAAGCGACTCAATCCTAGACAGGCCAGGTGGGCCTTGTTTTTCACACGTTTTAATTTTGTGGTTTCCTTTCTTCCTGGCACTAAGAATGTTAAGGCGGATGCCCTCTCGAGGAGTTTCCTTGCGGACTCTCCTGAGTTATCTGATCCTTCTGTTATTTTGAAAGAGGGTGTAGTTCTTTCCGCCATCTCGCCCAATTTGAGACTTGCTCTGGAGGGGTGTCAGGAGGATAGGCCCGAGCGCTGCCCTGTTGGAAAATTGTTTGTCCCGGACCAATGGAAAAAGAGTGTGATGTCTGAGATTCATTGTTCCGCATTGGCTGGGCATCCCGGAATTTTTGGTACCAGAGACTTGGTTAGTCGGTCCTTTTGGTGGCCTACCTTGTCTCGCGATGTCAGGGAATTTGTGCAGTCCTGCGGGACTTGCTCTCGCTCCAAGCCTTGCTCTCGCTCTAGTGGTTTGTTGATGCCATTGCCTGTGCCCAAGAGACCATGGACCCATATCTCTATGGATTTCATTTCCGATCTTCCTGTTTCTCAGAGAATGACCACCATCTGGGTAATTTGTGATAGGTTTTCCAAAATGATACATCTTGTGCCATTACCTAAGTTGCCTTCCTCCTCTGAATTGGTGCCGTTGTTTCTTTAGCACGTGGTTCGTTTACACGGCATTCCTGAGAACATTGTGTCTGACAGAGGAGTCCAGTTTGTTTCCAGATTTTGGAGGACTTTTTGTTCTAAACTGGGTGTTCAATTGTCTTTCTCCTCGGCATTTCATCCTCAGACCAATGGTCAAACTGAGAGAACAAACCAGACATTAGAGACTTATCTAAGATGCTTTGTGTCTGCTGATCAGGATGACTGGGTCTCTTTTTTGCCTTTGGCTGAGTTTGCTCTTAATAATAGGGCTAGCTCTGCCACTTTGATGTCTCCGTTTTTCTGTAATTCTGGTTTTCACCCCCGATTTTCTTCAGGACAGACGGAAGCTTCTGTCTGTCCAGGTGTTGACTCTGTTGTTGAGCGTATGCAACAGATTTGGGACCAGGTAGTGGAGAGGTTGTCCCTCTCTCAGGAGAAGGCCCAGCGGTTTGCTAACCGGCATAGGACTGATGGTCCTCGGTTTAAAGTGGGGGACTTGGTCTGGTTGTCCTCAAAGAATATTCCTATGAGAGTAGCATCTCCTAAATTTAAGCCTAGGTTCATTGGACCTTATAAGATCATGGAGATTATTAATCCTGTTTCTTTTCGTTTGCTTCTTCCAGGGACATTTAAGATCCATAACGTGTTCCACAAGTCCTTGTTGAAGAGGTTTGTTGAGCCAGTGGTTCCTGCTACTGTGCCTCCTGACCCTGTTTTGGTTGAGGGCAATCTGAAGTATGTGGTTGAGAAAATATTGGATTCTCGTTTTTCTAGACGAAGACTCCAGTATTTGGTTAAATGGAGAGGTTATGGTCAGGAAGACAATTCTTGGGTGTTTGCTTCGGACATCCATGCTAGGAGACTTATCCGTGCGTATCATAGAACTCATCCTGACCGACCTGGTTGCTCAAATGAGGGTTCGGTGACCCCTCAAGGGGGGGGTACTGTTGTGAATGGGTTTGAGATGAGTTCTGAGCAGAGGCTCCCTCTGGTGGTTACAAGCGGTACTAGTGAAGATTGTGAGGACTGGGAATCAGGTGTTACTGACTGGTCTTATATAAGGGAGTCATTTTCCCATCAGGGTTGCCGGTGACCAATTGTTCTGGTCTGAATCCTTCATTCCAGTTTCCCTTGTAGCCTGCTGTGTCGTGTCTGCATCTCCTGCTACCAGATAAGAATTTTTCTTCTTTTGTGTTGTTGCTATATTTTTGCATTTTGTCCTGCACTTCTTTGGAGGCCTTCTGGGTCCCCTCCGGGGGCTTCTGCCTTCTCAGTTTAGTTCAGCCACTGAGTTTTGTTCTTTTGCTTTTTCCAGTTTTTTCAGTGGCTGCTGTTTTGATTTTGTTACACCAGAGAGCTAATTTAGGTGGTAGAGGTCGTGTGATCTCAGGTGATTTTGAAATTAGTAGAGTTGGTGTTTTTCAGGGTTTTCTGGGATTGCAGTAAGTACCCTTCCTGTCCTTTTCTATTTAGATAGTTTGGGCCCCAGCGTTTGCTCATTCTATTTTCTTTCTGTGTCAGTATTTCCTCTTGTCTAACCGCCATTACATGTTTGGGGGCTTTCTATTATCTTTGGGGTTCTGCTCCGGGGCAGATAGCTTTCCTATTTCTATCTTTAGGTGTAGTTAGTTTCTCAGGCTGTGACGAGGCGTCTAGGACCAACGTAGGAATGCTCCACGGCTGCCTCTAGTTGTGGTGGTTAGTCAGGGTACTGCAATCCATAGATTCCAACTGCTCTGGTGTATTGCCTTTTTTACCTGCACTCCTCAGCTACCGAAACATAACACATCAGATTGTAATACGCAGTATTGCGCATAGCACCCTCCCTTTCTTGTTTCCTTACAGTATATTTCCAGAATTTCTATCCGTTCTTCCTGGACTATCCCTACGTTCACTGATCCTGTTAGCCCCAGAGATTCCGAATCCAGTTTTGCAGTATATCCGAGATCTGTTACCTTTCCCACACGTGGTTTCACTTCCTTCTCCCTCTGTACGGAGAAGGTTGTCATAGTACCTGTATTGAGCCTTGAGCTCCGGACACTTCAGGAATGTCTGCAGCGAATTTTGTAAGGCCTCATACCGCCAGAACAATATGCACTCACTATTGCTATACGGCCACCGCACCTTGAACTTGATCTTGTCAAATGAGCTAACAAACTCAAACTCTATCCAGGAAGCACAGCCCTGTCCCTATCACTAAGCCCTCCCTCTGTGGGTAGTCAGAACACTTTACTATATCTGTCCTTTCAACCTGTTACTGGGTAGATCTCCCTTGCAAACACTACGTATCTTATAACACTATGTGTTATAATTTGGTAGCCGAGGAGGACAGTAGTAAAAGTAGGCTAGACAACTAGACACCCAGAGAGGTTGGTAACTAGCGGATTGCAGACCCCTAAACTGACAGCACAACTAGAAGTAGCCGTGGGACGTACCTACTGTGCCCTAGACGCCTCGACACAGCCGGAGAGTTAACTAAGCCTAAAGAGAGAAAGGGGAAAGCTAACTGCCCTGGAGTAGACTCCCAAAGGAATAGGTAGCCGCCCCCAAACATATATTGGCGGTGAGACAAGGTGAAATACAAACACAGGCAGAAAATAGAGCAAGCAAATGCTGGGGCCCAAACTGTCTAAATAGAACAGGACAGGAAACAATACTGTCTGCAATCCAGCAAAAACTCTAAGAAAAATTCCAACACGTCTGATATGCAAAAATACTGAGACCACACAATCTCTCCCGCTAGATCAGAACTCTGGTTTGAACTGGTAGCAAACCAGAAGACACTGAAACCACAGGGAACTGAAAATACATGAACAGTGGCAAATGAGAAACAGAGGCCAGTGCAGGCCCCCGCTGGGGAACCTGGCTGTACTAACTCCAGAAGGGCAGAAAACTGAGAAAGACAAAAGGAAAAACAAATGCCACAGTAATAAACAGAAAATAACTTATCTGAAAGTTGCAGGGCAAAGCAGGAAGCAAGCTTACTTTCAACAGGGACCAGGAAGAAACAAATCACTGGCAAGGATTATGGGAAGGTTGCTCACTTATATCTCCCCAGTCAGAAACACCTGATTGCCAATCATCGCCCCCAGGTGATAGACTTCTTTTAGCCAAAGCAGCTTC
Organism: Oophaga sylvatica; assembly: GCA_033576555.1. Taxonomy (NCBI): domain Eukaryota; kingdom Metazoa; phylum Chordata; class Amphibia; order Anura; family Dendrobatidae; genus Oophaga; species Oophaga sylvatica. The sequence continues at coordinate 208,624,311 of JARQOD010000004.1, read as the reverse complement.
ATTACTATCAGAAGCCACCAGGTGGAGCCCGAACTCAGAAGTTTCAGATTCAGAGTGTTCACAACAACTATGCACTAAACATAGTACACTTACAATACCAATTACACTTATTTTACCCTATTGTCACTATCTTATCCTATGTAGCTTACAACCTAAGCACTTAACTGTGTCTTACCCTTTACATATTCTGCACTATACACTACTCACATTATGCATTACCTTTACACTATGCACATATTGCATTACAATACATGCTGAAAACTGCAGTATATAGCTAACACTTTACATGACACAACACATTGTCTTCAGGGGCACGGACATGACAGTGCAGTCCACACCTTTACAGTCTCAACTTCTTTTCTTCAGCATTGCACTGCTCCAGGCCGCTGGCTTGGGGCAGGTACATCTGAAGATTGACAGTTTAGACTGGCGACATGCTCGTCGAACTGTGCTCTCTTCTAGGCTGTTTACAGATTCGGCTTTGTCTCTGTCGCATTGCAAATGATGAACTAAGGCTTACTGACTACAGCATCAGATTGCGGCAAGCAGGCTTTAATGCAGGCCTGCATAATACACAGCCTCCGAAGGATTTTGTGCGGCCTGCGGAGAATCAGGAGACTCAGGTTCTCATCTCCCTGTATTCAACTGTATGTACATCTTTCAGAGCAACTGGGGAGAGGATTGTGAAGGAGGAACAATGTGCAGAGGGGCAGGGTGTGGGGAATATTATGGAGAGGAGCTGTGTGGGGGCAATATTACAAAGAGGGGTAGTGTGGGGTGAAATATAATGGAAAGGGGCAGTATGGGGTGAATATTACGAAGAGAAGCTGTGTGCAGGGGAATATTGCAGAAAAAGGCAGTAAAGGGAGGAATATTATGGAGGAGAGCTGTGTGGAGGGAAATATGGAGAGGAGCAGTGTGTGTGCAATATAACGGAGAGAGGCAGGGTGTGTGCGGAATATTATTGAGAAACTGCAATTGATGACTGTACTAAGCTTAGTGATATATTCCTGTACTGATCGTGGTTCTGGCAATGTAGTGACGGTGGTTCTGATCATGTAGCAATCTATAAAATGTATCATGTTAAAACTAAACAATCCTCAAAAATTAGTTTTGAGATTATGAGGAGGATTTGGTTGAGTTTCTGATTCAAAAACTCAGCATAAGATTTGGGGTGTGTTCACATAGATTTTTTTTTAAGCAGAAACTCTCCCAATTCTTCTCAAATACTTAAAATTTGCTTTTGCTCATGTATCCATATAAATAACCCTTTACAGTTTTTTGTGGTACATCAAATTGGTTCAGTATGATAATGTGACCCTTGGACGAAAATATGTTGTGCAATCATGCTCTAAAGCATAGTGTCTGCAAACAGCATGTGCTCCTTGCCTAGGTAACCAGCAAACAACATTATACAATAGAATTATAAATCCCTTCACTCTTGAAAACAAAAAGGATTTTTAATAACAAGTAAATGACAAAGTTGCTTGTTTTTACAATGAATTTGCAATTTTACCCAGGGAATCTCTCAGTAAGATCAACCCATCCAACCATCTATAGGGGTGCGCAGTTCATAGGAAGCTGAATAAAATGATACTTTGATAGCTGCGATCCGGATGTCTTATTCCAGAGATATCCATGTTTTTCTTATACATGAATTAGCTATTTCAGGCTATATGTTGGACACCTATCTGCATGTGATTCTGCCTCTATGGGTTATTTTAAATAAAAAGGGGCATTACCAGTGTGAGGCATATTACTAAAACAGAGCAGGAGAACTGAACTTTGTCTCCTAGCAAGACACTGCTTGCCTGTGAGATTGAAGCTGAAGTTGAGAAGAACATGCAGATGTGTCAGTTATAATCATGCACAGTTCTGCAGTGAGATCAGGTGAGCAGAGAGCGGCCATTACATGTCACACTGATAACGTCCTCTTTTATTAAGAATAATCCCCAAAAACATCTGCAATCCACCTCCCTGCTTTATAGTAGGAGTGCTGTCTCTTTCATAATAGGTCTTGTTGACCTCTCTTCAAATGTAATGTTTATGGTTGTGACCAAAAAGTTCAATTTTGGTCTCATCACTCCAAATTACCTTGTTCCAGAAGTTTTGAGGCTTGTCTCTGTGCTGTTTTGCCTACTGTTGGCGAAATACTTTGTGGCATTTGCGCAGTTATGGTTTTCTTCTGGCCACTCGACCATGCAGCCCATTTTTCTTCAAGTGTCTCCTTATTGTGCATCTTGAAACAGCCACACCGCTAGTTTTCAGAGAGTCAGTATTTCAGCTGATGTTATTTATGTTTTTTTTTTTTGCAACTCGAACAATTTTGGCATTTGTCACAGGTCACAGGTGAGGATGTTACCTTTAGTAGCCATTCAAACCTATTTGTGTCAACTTCTGTGCATGTTATCAGGCCTAAATCACCAGGGTATGTAAACTTTTGATCAGGGTCATTTGGATGTTTTGTCATTATGATTTAAAAAGTAGTTTGACAATAAATGGCTTCACCCAACCACTAACCATGAGTGGAGAAAAAGTTTTGGTGTTATCATTCATATTCTCTGAAAAAAGGCCAAGAAAGCAAAAATAAAATTCTGCTGGGTATGTAAACTTTTGAGCACAACTGTATTTATATATATATATATATATATATATATATATATATATAATATATAGTGACAGTGTCACTGGTTTTATATGTGAGGGGAGGTATGTGTCACACAGGATGCTCTCCTGTGTGAACTAAGACCTGCTTTATTTATCTGCCAGCATGTTATATGCTGGTAGGTTTACTCTGTTAAAGGGTGTGGCTGAGCAATCTATAAAATCTCAGTCCTGTTTTTTTTTCTGTGGTGTGGTCTGGAGAGGAAAGTCTCCAGACAGGATAGTGGAAGCTGCAGAGCTTTCCACAAGGACTTTAGCAGTGCAGTTTATGCTACCGAGAGCGGGCGGAACCCACTCATCTATGGACTGAGTTATTGTTTTTTTTTTTATGTTTTTCCCGTTTAACCCAGAGGGGTCATGTTTACTTTTCCTGCGAAACCTGCATGAGTTTATGGCTGATAATAAACCAGCAGAAAGAAAACCCAGAGAACGTGTGTCCTGAGTCTGCCTTCAGGAGAGCCGAGCGAGTCGTCTTGCCACAGTTGGTGTGAGAGTGCATGCAGGATTCCAGGAACACGTGTACCTGCCACAAAGACCGGTGGATGTCCTGGGTGAAGGCTGCCAGACAGCTAGAGAAGTCCGGCAGCATGGAGGAGCTCGTTAAGCACCTGGTCCAGGCCCAGCAGAGCATACAGCAGCAACACCTACAGAGCCAGCAGAGCATACAGCAGGCCCAGCAGAGCATGCAGCAGCAGCACCAGGAGACGACCAAACTGTTGCTTCAACAGATCCAGTTGCAGCAAAAGTCGCAGCAGCAGCACCAGCAGGAGGCGCAACAGCAGATACAGCTTTTGGCAGAAGCCATCCAGAGCCGGGCGGCACCCCAACCCCAGGGCCGACTGATGATTCTCACGTCAGGAAGGCGGTAAGGCGGGCCATGCAGAAGATGACCCCTGGGGATGATGTAGAAGCATTTCTGACTGTTTTTGAGAGGGTGGCTGATCGGGAGAGACTTCCACCAGCACAGTGGGCAGAGGTTCTGGCGCCATATTTATCGGGTGAACCCCAAAAAGCGTATTTTGAATTGGCGCTGCAAGATGCTAAGGAGTATCCCAAACTAAAGACAGAGATCTTAGCACGTCTGGGAGTAAATATGGCAGTAAGAGCCCAGCGAGTTCATCACTGGGCGTATGCTAGCAACAAACCCCCTCGTTCGCAGATGTTTGACCTATTGCATCTTGTTCAGAAGTGGCTACAACCGGAGTCCTCCACTCCGGCCCAGATGGTTGAGCGGGTGGTGATTGATAGATTCATGCATTCCCTTCCCAAGTCAGTACAGACCTGGGTTGCCCAGGGTGATCCCCAGAACGCAGATGACTTTATCAACCTGGTAGAGAGGTACCAGGTAGTTAAGAGATCTCTTGGGAAACCGGATGCAGTCATTTCTCCCTACTGGGATACCCAAAAGGGGGTGGGTTCACCACGGAAGGGGTCTAGAGCCACCACCGGGGGGCGTCCCACTCCTATTGAAGGGGCCTTTAGAACAGTTGGGAAAGATATAGTTTGCTGGCGATGTCACAACCCTGGACATGTAGCCGCCAAGTGTCAAATATCCCCTGAGCCCATGGACTGCAGCCTAGGCAGACGGGTCTCCTATTATGCCTATCCAGCCTGTAGCGTGGACTGTCGACCCGGCAAGGGACCGCAGGCGTGTGCAGTATCCATTAATGGAATAAAAGTGCTTGGGCTGTTGGACTCCGGGAGTCTGGTGACCTTGATCAGAGCATCCCTTCCCCACCAGTTGATCCCTTCCAAAACCCTGGGTGTTCAGTGCATCCATGGTGACGCCAAGGACTATCCCGTGGCCACAGTAACAGTGGGGACAGACTGTGGTGTCCAGTCCCATGAAGTCGGGGTGGTAAAGGACCTGATACATCCCGTCATATTGGGCCGTGATTTTTCCTTATTCTGGGACTTGTGGGGGAAGGGAACTGGACTAAGTAGCATGGGGAAAAGCGAGATCCTTGAAGAAGAACCCCCGACAGAGTCTCAGAGAGAGGAGTTCCCACTGTGCGTCCTTGTCGGTGATGAGGGTGAGACGGTGACCGAGGAGGCCGACCTACCTGCGTTAGATATGTCCAGAGAGAACTTTGGGACTGCTCAAGTTCGAGACCTGACCTTAAAAGGGGCGTTCGACCAGGTTACTGTATGTAATGGGGTTGCCCAAGAGCCGGGGCCGACACCAGATTTCCCCACTTTGCAGTACAGGGGGAGTTGCTATATCGGGTGACCAAACTGAGGGGCGGTGAGATAGTGGAACAGCTGTTAGTGCCGGGGCCATACAGACGGCGGGTGCTAGACATGGCCCATTCACATGTTCTGGGGGGACACCTAGGGGTCGAGAAAACTCAGGAGAGGATACTGAGGAGGTTTTATTGGCCAGGGTGTTATCGAGAAATTCAAAACTTTTGTAGGTCCTGCCCCACCTGCCAAATAACCGCTCCCTCCTCCCACTTCCTTAGCCCCTTAGTTCCACTACCTGTGATAGAGGTTCCCTTTGAGAGGATTGCCATGGACCTCGTGGGCCTCATAGTCAAATCAGCTCGGGGCCACCAATATATCCTGGTCGTCATGGACTATGCGACTCGGTATCCAGAAGCGGTTCCCCTAAGGAACATGTCCAGTAAAAGTATAGCCCGAGAGTTGGTCCATATTTTTGCTCGGACAGGTCTACCAAAAGAAATTCTAACAGACCAAGGAACCCCCTTCATGAGCAAGGTGATGAAGGAGCTTTGCAGAGTCCTTCAGATAACTCAGCTGCGGACCTCGGTTTATCATCCACAAACGGACGGCCTAGTGGAACGCTTCAACAAGACCTTAAAGGCAATGCTCAAGAAGGTCGTTGAAAAGGATGGGAGAGACTGGGACTACCTGCTCCCATTTTTGCTTTTCTCGGTCAGAGAAGTTCCTCAATCCTCCACGGGCTTCTCTCCATTTGAGCTCCTATATGGGCGGCATCCAAGAGGTCTCCTAGACATCGCCAAGGAAACTTGGGAGGCTGAAGTCACGCCACACCGGAGTATCATTGAACATGTCGCCCAGTTACAGGAGAGAATGTCAAAGGTGATGCCCATCGTAAAGGAACATCTCCTCCAGGCGCAGGAAGCCCAGGTCAGAGTCTATAACCGGTCGGCGAGACTAAGACAGTTCCAGCCCGGAGACCGTGTTTTGGTGCTGATCCCTACAGTCGAGAGCAAGTTCCTCGCCAAATGGCAAGGTCCATACGAGGTGGTGGAGAAAGTCAGCGAGGTTAATTATAAAGTCCACCAGCCTGGCCGAAGGAAGGCACATCAAATATATCATATAAACTTGCTCAAGCCGTGGCGGGACCGTGAACCTGTGGAAACTCCTTGCCTGGGAGCCGCACCAGAAGGCAAGGTGGAGGAGGTCACTATTGCAGAGACTCTATCACCGGCCCAGAAGCAACAGTGTCGAGAATTACTACAGCAGAATCGGGACCTGTTCTCAGAGTTGCCAGGGCATACACAAGTGATAGAGCATGACGTGCTGACAGAACCGCATGTACGAGTGAATTTGAAGCCGTATCGGATTCCGGAAGCACGCCGGTAGGTGATCTCGGCTGAAATGAAGAGGATGTTAGACCTCGGGGTAATAGAGGAGTCGAAGAGTGGGTGGTCGAGCCCAATCATCCTCGTGCCGAAACCCAATGGAGAGTGGAGGTTTTGTAATGACTACCGTTGGCTAAATGAGGTATCCAAGTGTGACGCGTACCCGATGCCCCGCGTCGACGAACTCATCGAGAGGCTTGGACCGGCGAGGTACATCACCACTCCTGACCTGACGAAGGGCTACTGGCAGATCCTCATGTCCCAGATGGCTAAAGAGAAGACGGCTTTCTCAACACCGGATGGCTGTTTTCAATACACGCGGATGCCGTTCGGACTTCAGGGGGCCCCAGCCACTTTCCAGAGGGCTATGGATCGGATCCTAGCCCCACATAAAAAGTATGCCGCAGCCTACCTCGACGACATTGTGGTCTTTAGCTCAGACTGGGCTAGTCACCTACCTAAACTACAGGCCGTTTTGGACGCGCTAAGGAAAGCAGGATTTACCATAAATCCGAGAAAGTGTGCCATCGGAAAAGAGGAGGCCAAGTACCTGGGCTATGTTGTTGGGAGAGGCGAAATAAAGCCGCAGATCAAGAAAGTGGAGGCAATTCAAACCTGGCCGCAACCGCTCTCAAAGAAGCAGGTGAAAGCATTCCTGGGAATGGTGGGATACTACCGGCGGTTTATCCCGAATTTCGCCACGATTGCCGCCCCACTAACAGATCTTCTAAAAGGCACCAAATCAACCATGGTGAAATGGACGGAAGAAACGGAGACTGCGTTTCAAAAGCTGAAGCTAACACTGTGCAAGCAGCCTGTCCTGGTCGCGCCAGACTTTAAGAAAGAATTTGTGGTCCAGACTGACGCATCAGAGGTTGGTCTAGGGGCCGTACTCTCCCAAGAAATAAATGGGGAAGAACATCCCATTCTCTATCTAAGCCGAAAGCTGTCCTCCTGCGAGAAGAACTACGCCATAGTAGAGAAAGAGTGTTTAGCCATAAAATGGGCCGTGGATACACTGAAATATTACCTACTAGGCCGGAAGTTTAAATTAGTATCAGACCATGCCCCGTTGAGATGGTTGAGGGAAAAGAGGGGAAAAATGCTAGGGTAACTAGATGGTTCCTAGAGCTTCAAGAATTTAACTTTCACGTGGAGCATAGGCCAGGGAAGTTACATGGGAATGCAGATGCCCTCTCTAGGATTCCCTGTCTGGTGTCAGAAGGTGCCCAAACCCCGGCTTTGGGCAGAGGGGGGGAATATGTGACAGTGTCACTGGTTTTATATGTGAGGGGAGGTATGTGTCACACAGGATGCTCTCCTGTGTGAACTAAGACCTGCTTTATTTATCTGCCAGCATGTTATATGCTGATAGGTTTACTCTGTTAAAGGGTGTGGCTGAGCAATGTATAAAAGCTCAGTCCTGTTTTTTTTTCTCTGGTGTGGTCTGGAGAGGAAAGTCTCCAGACAGGATAGTGGAAGCTGCAGAGCTTTCCACAAGGACTTTAGCAGTGCAGTTTAGCTACCGAGAGCGGGCGGAACCCACTCATCTATGGACTGAGTTATTGTTTTTTTTTTTTATGTTTTTCCCGTTTAACCCAGAGGGGTCATGTTTACTTTTCCTGCGAAACCTGCATGAGTTTATGGCTGATAATAAACCAGCAGAAAGAAAACCAGAGAACGTGTGTCCTGAGTCTGCCTTCAGGAGAGCCGAGCGAGTCGTCTTGCCACAATATATATATATACACATACATATATTGTGACAGTGTCACTGGTTTTATATGTGAGGGGAGGTATGTGTCACACAGGATGCTCTCCTGTGTGAACTAAGACCTGCTTTATTTATCTGCCAGCATGTTATATGCTGGTAGGTTTACTCTGTTAAAGGGTGTGGCTGAGCAATGTATAAAGCTCAGTCCTGTTTTTTTTTCTCTGGTGTGGTCTGGAGAGGAAAGTCTCCAGACAGGATAGTGGAAGCTGCAGAGCTTTCCACAAGGACTTTAGCAGTGCAGTTTATGCTACGAGAGCGGGCGGAACCCACTCATCTATGGACTGAGTTATTGTTTTTTTTTTTATGTTTTTCCCGTTTAACCAGAGGGGTCATGTTTACTTTTCCTGCGAAACCTGCATGAGTTTATGGCTGATAATAAACCAGCAGAAAGAAAACCAGAGAACGTGTGTCCTGAGTCTGCCTTCAGGAGAGCCGAGCGAGTCGTCTTGCCACAGTTGGTGTGAGAGTGCGTGCAGGATTCCAGGAACACGTGTACCTGCCACAAAGACCGGTGGATGTCCTGGGTGAAGGCTGCCAGACAGCTAGAGAAGTCCGGCAGCATGGAGGAGCTCGTTAAGCACCTGGTCCAGGCCCAGCAGAGCATACAGCAGCAACACCTACAGAGCCAGCAGAGCATACAGCAGGCCCAGCAGAGCATGCAGCAGCAGCACCAGGAGACGACCAAACTGTTGCTTCAACAGATCCAGTTGCAGCAAAAGTCGCAGCAGCAGCATCAGCAGGAGGCGCAACAGCAGATACAGCTTTTGGCAGAAGCCATCCAGAGCGGGCGGCCACCCCAACCCCAGGGCCGACTGATGATTCTCACGTCAGGAAGGCGGTAAGGCGGGCCATGCAGAAGATGACCCCTGGGGATGATGTAGAAGCATTTCTGACTTTTTGAGAGGGTGGCTGATCGGGAGAGACCTCCACCAGCACAGTGGGCAGAGGTTCTGGCGCCATATTTATCGGGTGAACCCCAAAAAGCGTATTTTGACTTGGCGCTGCAAGATGCTAAGGAGTATCCCAAACTAAAGACAGAGATCTTAGCATGTCTGGGAGTAAATATGGCAGTAAGAGCCCAGCGAGTTCATCACTGGGCGTATGCTAGCAACAAACCCCCTCGTTCGCAGATGTTTGACCTATTGCATCTTGTTCAGAAGTGGCTACAACCGGAGTCCTCCACTCCGGCCCAGATGGTTGAGCGGGTGGTGATTGATAGATTCATGGATTCTCTTCCCAAGTCAGTACAGACCTGGGTTGCCCAGGGGGATCCCCAGAACGCAGATGACTTTATCGGCCTGGTAGAGAGGTACCAGGTAGTTGAGAGATCTCTTGGGAAACCGGATGCAGTCATTCTCCCTACTGGGATACCCAAAAGGGGGTGGGTTCACCACGGAAGGGGTCTAGAGCCACCACTGGGGGGCGTCCCACTCCTATTGAAGGGGCCTTTAGAACAGTTGGGAAAGATATAGTTTGCTGGCGATGTCACAACCCTGGACATGTAGCCGCCAAGTGTCAAATATTCCCTGAGCCCATGGACTGCAGCCTAGGCAGACGGGTCTCCTATTATGCCTATCCAGCCTGTAGCGTGGACTGTCGACCCGGCAAGGGACCGCAGGCGTGTGCAGTATCCATTAATGGAATAAAAGTGCTTGGGCTGTTGGACTCCGGGAGTCTGGTGACCTTGATCAGAGCATCCCTTCCGCACCAGTTGATCCCTTCCAAAACCCTGGGTGTTCGGTGCATCCATGGTGACGCCAAGGACTATCCCGTGGCCACAGTAACAGTGGGGACAGACTGTGGTGCCCAGTCCCATGAAGTCGGGGTGGTAAAGGACCTGATACATCCCGTCATATTGGGCCGTGATTTTTCCTTATTCTGGGACTTGTGGGGGAAGGGAACTGGACTAAGTAGCATGGGGAAAAGCGAGATCCTTGAAGAAGAACCCCCGACAGAGTCTCAGAGAGAGGAGTTCCCACTGTGCGTCCTTGTCGGTGATGAGGGTGAGACGGTGACCGAGGAGGCCGACCTACCTGCGTTAGATATGTCCAGAGAGAACTTTGGGACTGCTCAAGTTCGAGACCTGACCTTAAAAGGGGCGTTTGACCAGGTTACTGTATGTAATGGGGTTGCCCAAGAGCCGGGGGCCGACACCAGATTTCCCCACTTTGCAGTACAGGGGGAGTTGCTATATCGGGTGACCAAACTGAGGGGCGGTGAGATAGTGGAACAGCTGTTAGTGCCGGGGCCATACAGACGGCGGGTGCTAGACATGGCCCATTCACATGTTCTGGGGGGACACCTAGGGGTCGAGAAAACTCAGGAGAGGATACTGAGGAGGTTTTATTGGCCAGGGTGTTATCGAGAAATTCAAAACTTTTGTAGGTCCTGCCCCACCTGCCAAATAACCGCTCCCTCCTCCCACTTCCGTAGCCCCTTAGTTCCACTACCTGTGATAGAGGTTCCCTTTGAGAGGATTGCCATGGACCTCGTGGGCCCCATAGTCAAATCAGCTCGGGGCCACCAATATATCCTGGTCGTCATGGACTATGCGACTCGGTATCCAGAAGCGGTTCCCCTAAGGAACATGTCCAGTAAAAGTATAGCCCGAGAGTTGGTCCATATTTTTGCTCGGACAGGTCTACCAAAAGAGATTCTAACAGACCAAGGAACCCCCTTCATGAGCAAGGTGATGAAGGAGCTTTGCAGAGTCCTTCAGATAACTCAGCTGCGGACCTCGGTTTATCATCCACAAACGGACGGCCTAGTGGAACGCTTCAACAAGCCCTTAAAGGCGATGCTCAAGAAGGTCGTTGAAAAGGATGGGAGAGACTGGGACTACTGCTCCCATTTTGCTTTTCTCGGTCAGAGAAGTTCCTCAAGCCTCCACGTGCTTCTCTCCATTTGAGCTCCTATATGGGCGGCATCCAAGAGGTCTCCTAGACATCGCCAAGGAAACTTGGGAGGCTGAAGTCACGCCACACCGGAGTATCATCAAACATGTCGCCCAGTTACAGGAGAGAATGTCAAAAGTGATGCCCATCGTAAAGGAACATCTCTCCAGGCGCAGGAAGCCCAGGCGAGAGTCTATAACTGGTCGGTGAGACTAAGACAGTTCCAGCCCGGAGACCGTGTTTTGGTGCTGATCCCTACCTTCGAGAGCAAGTTCCTCGCCAAATGGCAAGGTCCATACGAGGTGGTGGAGAAAGTCAGCGAGGTTAATTATAAAGTCCACCAGCCTGGCCGAAGGAAGGCACATCAAATATATCATATAAACTTGCTCAAGCCGTGGCGGGACCGTGAACCTGTGGAAACTCCTTGCCTGGGAGCCGCACCAGAAGGCAAGGTGGAGGAGGTCACTATTGCAGAGACTCTATCACCAGCCCAGAAGCAACAGTGTCGAGAGTTACTACAACGGAATCGGGACCTGTTCTCAGAGTTGCCAGGGCATACACAAGTGATAGAGCATGACGTGCTGACAGAACCACATGTACGAGTGAATTTGAAGCCGTATCGGATTCTGGAAGCACGCCGGGAGGTGATCTCGGCTGAGGTGAAGAGGATGTTAGACCTCGGGGTAATAGAGGAGTCGAAGAGTGGGTGGTCGAGCCCAATCGTCCTCGTGCCGAAACCCAATGGAGAGTGGAGGTTTTGTAATGACTACCGTCGGCTAAATGAGGTATCCAAGTGTGACGCCTACCCGATGCCCCGCGTCGACGAACTCATCGAGAGGCTTGGACCGGCGAGGTACATCACCACTCTTGACCTGACGAAGGGCTACTGGCAGATACCCATGTCCCAGATGGCTAAAGAGAAGACGGCTTTCTCAACACCGGATGGCTGTTTTCAATACACGCGGATGCCGTTTGGACTACAGGGGGCCCCAGCCACTTTCCAGAGGGCTATGGATCGGATCCTAGCCCCACATAAAAAGTATGCCGCAGCCTACCTCGACGACATTGTGGTCTTTAGCTCAGACTGGGCTAGTCACCTACCTAAACTACAGGCTGTTTTGGACGCGCTAAGGAAAGCAGGATTTACCATAAATCCGAGAAAGTGTGCCATCGGAAAAGAGGAGGCCAAGTACCTGGGCTATGTTCTTGGGGGAGGCGAAATAAAGCCGCAGATCAAGAAAGTGGAGGCAATTCAAACCTGGCCGCAACCGCTCTCAAAGAAGCAGGTGAAAGCATTCCTGGGAATGGTGGGATACTACCGGCGGTTTATCCCGAATTTCGCCACGATTGCCGCCCCACTAACAGATCTTCTAAAAGGCACCAAATCAACCATGGTGAAATGGACGGAAGAAACGGAGACCGCGTTTCAAAAGCTGAAGCTAACACAGTGCAAGCAGCCTGTCCTGGTCGCGCCAGACTTTAAGAAAGAATTTGTGGTCCAGACTGACGCATCAGAGGTTGGTCTAGGGGCCGTACTCTCCCAAGAAATAAATGGGGAAGAACATCCCATTCTCTATCTAAGTCGAAAGCTGTCCTCCTGCGAGAAGAACTACGCCATATTAGAGAAAGAGTGTTTAGCCATAAAATGGGCCGTGGATACACTGAAATATTACCTACTAGGCCGGAAGTTTAAATTAGTATCAGACCATGCCCCGTTGAGATGGTTGAGGGAAAAGAGGGGAAAAAATGCTAGGGTAACTAGATGGTTTCTAGAGCTTCAAGAATTTAACTTTCACGTGGAGCATAGGCCAGGGAAGTTACATGGGAATGCAGATGCCCTCTCTAGGATTCCCTGTCTGGTGTCAGAAGGTGCCCAAACCCCCGGCTTTGGGCAGAGGGGGGGAATATGTGACAGTGTCACTGGTTTTATATGTGAGGGGAGGTATGTGTCACACAGGATGCTCTCCTGTGTGAACTAAGACCTGCTTTATTTATCTGCCAGCATGTTATATGCTGGTAGGTTTACTCTGTTAAAGGGTGTGGCTGAGCAATGTATAAAAGCTCAGTCCTGTTTTTTTTCTCTGGTGTGGTCTGGAGAGGAAAGTCTCCAGACAGGATAGTGGAAGCTGCAGAGCTTTCCACAAGGACTTTAGCAGTGCAGTTTATGCTACCGAGAGCGGGCGGAACCCACTCATCTATGGACTGAGTTATTGTTTTTTTTTTTTATGTTTTTCCCGTTTAACCCAGAGGGGTCATGTTTACTTTTCCTGCGAAACCTGCATGAGTTTATGGCTGATAATAAACCAGCAGAAAGAAAACCCAGAGAACGTGTGTCCTGAGTCTGCCTTCAGGAGAGTCGAGCGAGTCGTCTTGCCACAGTATATATATATATATATATATATATGTATATATACATAATACAGTGGGTACGGAAAGAATTCAGACTCCTTTAAATTTTTCACTCTTTGTTTCATTACAGCCATTTGGTAAATTCAAAAAAGTTAATTTTTTCTCATTAATGTACACTTTACACCCCATTCTGACTGAAAACCCCCCAGAAATGTAGAAATTTTTGCAAATTTATTAACAAAGAAAAACTGAAATATCACATGGTCGTAAGCACCCTTTTGAGCTAGTACAGCCATGAGTCTTCTTGGGAATGATGCCACAAGTTTTTCACACCTGGATTTGGGGATCCTCTTCCTTTCTTCCTTGCAGATCCTCTCCATTTCCGTCAGGTTGGATGGTGAACATTGGTGGACAGCCATTTTCAGGTCTTTCCAGAGATGCTCAATTGGGTTTACGTCAGTGCTCTGGCTGGGCCAGTCAAGAATGGTCACAGAGTTGTTCTGAAGCCACTCCTTTGTTATTTTAGCTGTGTGCTTAGGGTCATTGTCTTGTTGGAAGGTGAACCTTCGGCCAAGTCTGAGTTCCAGAGCACTCTGGAAGAAGTTTTCATCCAGGATATCTCTGTACTTTGCCGCATGTATGTTTCCTTCAATTGCAACTAGTCGTCCTGTCCCTGCAGCTGAAAAACACCCCCACTGTTGGGATTGTATTGGGCAGGTGATGAGCAGTGCCTGGTTGTCTGCACACATACTCTTAGAATTATCAACAAAAAGTTCTATGTTCGTCTCATCAGACCAGAGAATCTTATTTCTCGTGGTCTAGGAGTCCTTCATGTGTTTTTTTAGCAAACTCTATGCGGGCTTTCATATGTCTGGCACTGAGGAGAGGATTCCGTCGGGCCACTCTTCCATAAAGGCCCGACTGGTGGAGGGCTGCAGTGATAGTTGACTTTGTGGAACTTTCTCCCATCTCCCTACTGCATCTGTGGAGCTCAGCCACAGTGATCTTGGGGTTCTTCTTTACCTCTCTCATCAAGGCTCTTCTCACACAATTGCTCAGTTTGGCTGGACGAACAGGTCTAGAGAGACTTCTGGTGGTCCTAAACTTCTTCCATTTAAGGATTATGGAGGGTACTGTGCTCTTAGGAACCTTAAGTACTGCAGAAATTCTTTTGCAACCTTGGACAGATCTGTGCCTTGCCACAATTCTGTCTCTGAGCTCCTTGTCCAGTTCCTTTGACCTCATGAACAAGTAGAACCATCTCAAGGAGGATCACAAGGAAATGAACTGCATGTGACTTAAATATGAGTGTCTGAGCAAAGGGTCTGAATACTTATGACCATTTGATATTTCAGTTTTTCTTTTTTAATAAATTTGCAAAAATGTCTACATTTCTGGGATTTATCAGTCAAGATGGGGTGCAGAGTGTACATTAATGAGAAAAAAATGAACTTTTATGAATTTACCAAATGGCTCCAATGAAACAAAGAGTGAAAAATTTAAAGGGGTCTGAATACTTTCCATACCCACTGTGTATATATATATATATATATATATATATATATATATGTTTTTTTTTTTGCCTAAAATACAAAGTCAACTTTAACTTTAGGCCTTTTAAAGATCATTTCATTTTCAACTTACGGTACTTAACTGTTCACAATAACAGTAATTTTGAAATGGTCTGCCCAAACTTTTACATGTCACTGTACATTGTAAAAGCCACTTCCAGGTCACGCAGAGCGCAGCATGACCCTGAGGGTCTGCAGAGCAGTAACATCACTGAGAAGAGAAGTACGGCACTAGAGACCCGAGAGAGCAGCAGTAGGTGAGTGAGTGTATTAATACACTCACACTACATTACATGCATACACACTTTTAATGAATAAAAAGCTTAGTGGGAGTGCCTCATTACTGATACATGTGATTACGCAAAGCACTTTAGCTCCCTCTAGTGGTAACTGCAGCCAGCTATAAATTGAACATTTTGCTCTTTTTATATGCAGGGGATTTAGAATTCTGTATCATAAGACAGTGCTCTCTATAATGATTAAATGGTGTTCAAGAAAACACACTGACTTAAAGCCTTGATCCTGAACAGGGAGTAGAGATTTATGAGTATATGTTTATTTATAGTGCTTGGCTTTATACTGGTTGATTTAAAACTTGTAAGCTGTAATGGTTATAGTTACAGTTTCTGCTTGACTTAAAAGATTAGTGCCAATGGGTTCCTGTATGTTCTACTTTGTTTAGCAGATAAAGAGAACAATGTAGAGATTGTACAGAGAGAGAAATATTACTAGAAATATTTATACTGAAGTTCTGTTTCTGAGAGATAACTGCTGTGAATGGACCAGCAGTATTTTCAGTTGAAACACATGTTTTAATGAACCTTATGACTGGCATTAACTGTGTGGTTACCACGTGTTACATCAATTTATTCTGTTGTATATCCTCATTGTGTGTATTTTCTCTTACTACTTGGAAATGGTTAACAAGCAGGTCACCTGCTGACGGATCACAGCTAATAAATTTGTATTATTTTCCAATCATAGCTCATAAGAAATACATAATCTAGTCTTTCCTATTAACAAATGATTACTAAATGATGATGAAACAAGGTCATCAGCAGCATCATGCTGGCTGTTTCCCAATGAACCACCAAAGTAACCACATAGCAAATGTCCATCAAAGGCAATGCAACAGTTTGAGATAGTTTGTACAACCCTTAGAGGCAATTGCAATGTCAGTTCTAGGGGACACTATTAGTAAGATGGATCATCACAGTAACACATTAGTATCCTTGAAACGGCAGGCTTTCATTTTGATTGGTTGTCATTATGGGAGAGTGGAGTATATATGGTCTAGGTTTTGTGTATCAAACACAGTCAGGCAGGAACAATTTATTTTGCTGTTTGGGTTATCTGAAGAACCACTCTATAAGGAAGATATGGTTAGGTCCAGAGATATTTGGACAGTGACACAAGTTTTGGCAGTTTAGCTGTTTACCAAAACACATTTAAGATACAGTTATTAGTGATGAGCAAGGTGTTATCCGAGCATGCTTGAGTGCTAATCGAGCATCTCAATGTAATCGAATACTGTGCTCGAGTCGCCACGACTGTTCGAGAGCCGCAACACATGCAGGAATTGCCTGTTAGAGAATCTCTGCATGTGTTGCGGCTGTATATTATGTAGCTGCCTCTTTTTAAAGGGACCTAAAGTAATTGGAAAATTATCTCAAAAGAACTTTAATGGGCTGCAAGGGCTAATCCCTAGTTAATCCATCATCAATTAAGCAGTTAAAAGGTCTTGAGCTGATTCCAGGTATGCATTTGGAAGTTGTTGCTGTGAACCCACAACATGCAGTCAAAGGAACTCTCAACGGAAGAGAAACAGGCGATCATTAGGCTGAAAAAACAAAACCATCAAATAAATAGTAGAAATGTTAGAAGTGACCGAATCAACAGTTTGATACATTCTGCAAAAAAGAGCACATTGGTGAAATTGGGAACTCAAAAAAGATAAATGAAACTAAGCTCTGTAAAACATGGTGGAGGCAGTGTGATGGCATGTGCATGCTTGATTTCCAATGGCACTGGGTCACTAGTGTTTATTGATGATGTTGTAGAGAGATGGACAAGAGAGACTAACTGTAAGCGAACACTGCAATCTGCTGAACCAAACTGAAATTGAAAGTAAAAACAAAAAGAATTGTGTTAGCAAGAACCAAATTGTGCTGGGAGATTTGCAGGGGGAGTGAATTTGCCTGCTGAACCTGAACAGGTGTCACACAGGAAGAACTTCCTTAATAAAAAAGGCCTGTCAGGCTGAGAAGAGGCAGTTAGCGTTAGAACCTGCTCCAGGGCAGGTTGAATGCCTGTGAGGTGGGCTTGCAGCCACTATCACCACAGTAGAGTCCGAGAGCGGTCAGATGCTGGAGAAGGCCTGAGTTGTGAGGAAGATCCATGCCCTGCTTCAGTGGAAAGCCGAGACCAGAGCCGAACCATGCCAGAGAGACGTTACAGCCGAGTTACTGGGACATGCTTGGAAAGAGAGACAGGCGGGATGTAGTGAGCCAGTACGCAAGATTCGGATGCCTCCAGTCGAGGCCTGTGATCCAGATATCACTGGTCAAGTACCGAAGACCAGAGCAATGCCGTGAAGACACAGAACCCAGATGATGCCAGTCAAGAGTCGAGGATCTTCATCAGATCGAGGAGACGCCCGTCAGCAATCAAGCACTGAAGATACCTGAAGAATATGCGACCAGAGACTGTCACCTCAGCTGGTGATTGGAGGACTCGAGAGAGCAGGGCCATTGCTTTTAGCACAGACTCACGGTACTGCGTGTGGGCAAGGGGGAGGCTACAGATGAGACAGGGCCTAGCTGATACTAAAGCATCCCAGAAAGCATTATTAGACTTTGTCAGGGAACGGAAAGCTGCAAGTGTGCCATAGAGACTGTTCCCGCAAAATACAGTGCTTGCCCCCTTTTCGGTTAGACCTAGGTTGGTCTGTAGACCCCATACTGATCTCAAGGACATAACTCTTGTAATGTACTAACAAATATAACTCTATGCATAAAATTGCCTGTTGCCTGTAAATGATACTGTGAATATTGTTCTTGTGTGATTTATCTGTGATAATAATCTTACCTGCATTTGACCCTGTTAACTGAATAAAGCAGAAGTAGATTGTTGATCCCGCCTGTTGTCCCTGCTGTTTCATTCAGATCACCTGCATTACATTGTGACTGAAGACAGAAGCAGCCGGATGAATTCTGAAGTGTTCAGGGCTATACTTTCTGCTCAGATTCAACCAAATTCAGCAAGGTAGATTGGACAAAGCTTCACACTTCAGATGGAGAATGACCTAAAACATCCTGTGAAAGCAACCCAGGAGTTTTTTAACGCAAAGAAGTGGAATGTTCTTCAATGACTAAACCACCAGATCGCAACCCCATCAAGCATGCATTTCACATGCTTAAGACCTGGGGCGGACACTGACAGCTTGGGGCCCCTGTGCAAAAAATATGTCTGGTCCCCTCTCCCTGCCTGGCATGTCGCTTGAGCGGAATCTGGCTATGGAACCCCCTGGAGCTTCAGGCTCTGAGGAACAGGCCAGATTGCCCTCATTATCACATTTCACATGACACCATAGTAAAAGTTCTATTTGGGCCCTCACACCTCAAAAAAAAATATTTTGTTACTGAGCTGGAGATTTATATCTCCATTAGGATTCGGTTCTGCTGAGCGCAACCATGTATATATTATATTATATGTCTGGTATGTATACCATCTAGTGTCTGATAAAGGGTTATTCCCCAAATAAATCAAGTTATCCCCAGTTCCAATAATAAGGGATAACTTACTGACTTTTGGAGGACTGACCACTGGGACCCCCAGCAATCCTGAGAACAGGACTGCAGCTCAGCCATGAATAGATTTTAGGTATGCATTCTTCACTTCTGATCTATTCATTGTCTATGGAACTGATGGAAACAGCCGAGCGAAGTGCTCAGCATCTCTATAGATAAGGGTGAGCAGAGGCCGAGCATTCACAATTCTGCTCCATCCAGAATGAGTCCACAGACCCCTGTTCTCAGAATCTTGGAGGGAGTGGCAGTGGTTGGATCCTATGAATTTGAGAAAACTTGATTATTTGGTGACTAACCATTTAAAGAGCCAGGTTTATTTTCCTATTCTTTACAATTACAGTATCATACAAGAACCAAAAGCAAATATGTTCACATACACAAAGACATACACACGTGTGTTTACATAAACATACATACATACATGCACACACACTCATATAAACATAGATACACACACATATTATACACACATACATACACATATACATACACATACCTTTATAAACAGAGATGCACATACACATACATGTATAAACACATGCACACACATGTATAAACATATATACACATGTACAGACAGTCACACCGGGCTGGCTCCAGGTTTTCATGAGCCCCGGACGAAAGAGTCTCAGTTGGCTCCTTTAACACATACCATGATTCATAAAGCATAGATAAGAAATCCCACTTATTAAACCTGACAGGGCACACCAGTGAAGTGAAAACCATTTCCAGTGGCTACCTCTTGAAGCTCATCAAGAGAATGCCACGAGTGTGCAAAGCAGTCATCAAAGCAAAAGGTGGCTACTTTGAAGAACCTAGAATATAAGACATAATTTCAGTTGTTACACACTTTTTTGTTAAGTATATAATTCCACATGTGTTAATTCATAGTTTTGATGCCTTCAGTGTGAATGTACAATTTTCATAGTCATGAAAATACAGAAAAATCTTTAAATGAGAAGGTGTGTCCAAACTTTTGGTCTGTATAGTATATAATATAATATATATATATATATATATATTTATATATACTATTAAGGGTCCTTCATAATCCATAATATATTAGTGAATATTCAATGTATTCATAAGGAAGCATGCAGCAACTGTCACGGTTCTACCCCGCTGTGTGTCTGGGATGCAGTTACTGACAGTTCACCCCATCCAATCTGGTACAGGGGCGTGGTGAAGCTGTCGGTACTTTGACAGCTCAGTCAACCAGTCTGGTGCAGGGGCGTGCTGAGCTATCAATGTGTTGATTGACAGCTCAGCCATCCAATCTGAGACTGGGAGGCACTGGCTGTCTCCAACTGTTCATTTTTCCAGGTGATTGCTATGCTGCTTAACTGAGCTGTTTTCTCCCAGACCTCTGCCAAATGTACATTTAGCTACAGTGTAATTCTATCTCTGTGCCTTGTGTTCTGTATGTTGATCTTTTGTTGCCTGACCTTGGACCTTGTTCTGACCATCGTCTGTTTAACCCCTTCTGGTCTGATCTGCTATCCTCCTGGTATTCTGATCTTGGGATGTTACCTGACTATGCTTTTCTCTCTTGCTTCTGTTTATGACAAACCATCCAGGCTTCTGACCTTGGACTTTTTGACCATCCTAACTCATTGCTTGGCTATGAGAACTGACTAGCCATTACGTATGACAAATATGTTTTTATTTTTCACCAATATGGATCCTGTTCACATGCTTTGTGACCAGGTAGCGAATTTGACGCAAATGACTCAGGATCTGACTAAGGAATGCCAGAGTCTAGAGTTATAGCAATATCAGTTGCAGGGTCAGATAATTAATTTGATGAAGACCCCCTATAGCCCTCCACTGCCGGCAGTGACTATGACGTCAGTACTTGCTGATGTATAGTTGGTCTCTCCTGAACCTGTAATGACCCTTTATGATAAACTTTCGAGAGAGAAAGACCCATTTAGGGCATTTCGGGAAAGCTGTAAGCTATTTTTTACCCTGTGCCCCCAATCCTCAGGGGAGAAGTTCCAGTGAGTGGGAATAATCCTGTCCTTACTGCGAGGGGGTCCTCAGACCTTGGCATTTTCTTTGTCCCCACAAGCCGCAGAACAGTTTTGTGTTCATGTCTTTTTGACAGGTTAGGTCTGATATATGATGAACCTGACAGGATTCAGGTCGCTGATGATAAGATCATGAACCTGGCACAGGGGGGTTGCATAGCTGAGGAATACTGTACTGAGTTCTGACAGTGGTTCACTGAAGTTCTATGGAATTATGCTGCTCTCAGGTGCCAGTTCCAAAAAGACCTTTACAAAACCCGCAAGGTTGCTCTGGTCCTTCATGACGCCCCTTGCTTTCTGGTGAATGCCTTATGAATGGACCTCATAATCCTTGAGAGACATGGTGAACAGCAGTCTGCTCATTATACATCCCTGGAGCAGATCCATTTACCAGAGGTGAAGTCATTGTAGGTTAGAGTTGCCAGTCTTCGTTTTGTGGACAAAAGATGTAGGCAAGATCTCGGACTCCATCTATACTGTGGTCTCCCTGGACATTTTCTTCAGAATTGACCAACTCGTCCTCATCTAACAAACCATCGGGAAAACGTCTGAATCTGGGTGATGGCCGAGGAGGTCACCCAGACTCCCAGGTACCTTTTTCTTCTACTGATACAGTACTGATAAATACGGTGTTATCCTTCAAGAACCAGGAGTTATCAACATTGGCATTCATTGACTGTGGGTTTGCTAACTTTATTATTTCGGGACTGGTTCTTAAGTTAGGGTTAGGGACAGTTAGCTTAGAAAGACCCGTTCAAATCTTTTCCCTTGAAAAGACACTGTTAGCTCACAATTTGGTCGAGGTCAATGGTGGATTTCAATCTCCAAGTGGGAGCACTCCACTCTGAATCCATCTTCTGTTTTGTGTTGGATAATTTACCTGCTGGGTTGGTACTGGGGCTTCCTTGGTTGCAGATTCACAATCTAGTTATTGATTGGTGTCAATATTAGATTGTTATATGGAGCCCCAAATGTTGTAAGAAATGCCTAAAAACTGTACAAATATGCTCTTCTAGTCTGAAGGGTATCCGTCGGTAATTGAAGGACTTCCGAGATGTGTTCTTGGAAAAAAAGGCTCGTGATCTTAAGGCTTTGCAGTGTTTTCTGGGATTCGCCAACTATTAAAGGAAATTTAGCAAGTGTTTTTCTCAGATTGCTAAACCACTTACTGACCTTACACGTAAGGGGGCGAATCTCAAGGTTTGGTCGCTGCGTGCTATCAGAGCATTCGAAAGATTAAAACAGTGTTTTATCTCTACTTCCATTCTTATACAACCTGATCTCCAAGAAATGTTCATTGTGGAGGTGAATACTTCCGAGATCAGAGCAGTTTTATTGCAGGGGCCCAAACGCTGACTAACCTGCATCCGTGTACTTTTTTTTTCTAAAATTTTTTTTCACTGGTGGAAAGAAATTATGATGTTGGGAATCGAAAGTTATTTGCTGTCAAATTGGCCTTTGAGGAATGGAGGCGTTTTTGGAGGGGACAGTTCAACTAGTTACGATGGTCACTGATCACAAGAATCTAGCTTACATTGAATCAGCGAAAAGGTTAACTTCTAGACAGGACAGATGGCCCTTGTTTTTCTCTAGATTTTTCTATTACATTTCGGCAGAGGTCTAAGAATGCAAAAGCAGGTGCATTATCTTGTAGTCTCGATTCAGTTTCTCCTCCAGAACCTTCACCGTCCATTATTCCTCAGGGTATTGTGGTTTCCATGGTAACCTTGGAATTGGAAGAGGGGATTCATAAAGTCCAGTCCTTGGCTCCTTCCACTATTCTAGGGTCCAATTATTTATGCCTGTGTACCTAAGATTGCGGGTGTTACAGGAATTACATGATTCTGTCTTGAGTGGTCATTCTGGGGTTACTGCAACATGGAAAGCTATTGCTAGTAGTGTTGAGCGATACGATACCGCAAGTATCGGGTATCGGCCGATATTAGCTCTATCGGACTTTCGATACTTAGTTCCGATATTTTCGTCTTATCGGATACCGGAATCGGATTTGTCACTGTCACTGTCAGTGTCCGTCGGTCGGGTCTGTCAGGAGTCAGCGGCACTTACCTGGCAGAAGATCTCCGGCGGTCACGGGCTGGACTGCTTGATGGCCGCCATCATCTTTCCCCGGCGGTCACATGCAGTTTCTCGCGATAACTGCAGTGACTGCTGGGTAATCCCGGCCGTAAAGCAGTCAGTCCGATGACGTCACCGCCGGGAAGCAGGTAATCAGCTGTGCTGCGTCGAGATGACAGGCTCTGCCTGTCATTGCGATGTAGCAGAGCTGGATCGTCGTGGGACTGTCGTTACTATGGACTGCGTCGGACAGGTGGTATACTGTTGGTTTTTTTTTTTTTCTTTTTTTACAGGAGATCGATGGCGTCGCAGGAATGAGTGTATAATAAAATTAATGAAAACTGTGTTGTCTCTTTTATTTCATTAAAATACTTTTTTCTTGCTGTGTCTTTTTTTTTATACATTTAAAAACTTTGGGATTAATAATGGATCGGTGTCTTATTGACACCTCTCCATTATTAACCGGGCTTATTCTCACCGTGCAATCAACGGTGACATTAACCCCTTATTACCCCACTTGCCACCGCTACAGGGCAGTGGGAAGAGCCGGGTAAAGTGCCACAATTGGCACATCTTTTGATGCGCCAAATGTGGGGCTGCTGTAGCCTGGTATTATCAGGCTGTTGAGGGCCAAAATCCATGGGCCTTGACAGTCTTTTAATACCAGGCCGCAGCAGTCTGCATTTTACTTGGCTGGTTAACAAAAATAGGGGGACCCCTACGCCGTTTTTTTTTTCGAGGGGATCCCCTATTTTTGTTAACCAGCCAAGCTAAGCAGACTGCTGTGGCCTGGTATTATCAGGCTGGCAAGGTCCATGGATATTGGATCCTTACCAGCCTGAAAAACCAGGCCTCAGCAGTCTGCTTCATCTGGCTGGTTAACAAAAATAGGGGGGACCCCACGCCAAATTTTTTTCGAGGGGATCCCCTATTTTTGTTAACCAGCCAAGATATGCAGACTGCTGTGGCCTGGTATTATCAGGCTGGCAAGCAGGGTCGGACTGAGGCACCGGGACACCGGAGAAACCTACGGTGGGCCCCAGCTCCTGCGTGGTGGGCCCTGATTTGAAAGGATAGGTCGGGGGCAGAGGGGGCGGTGGCCCCGGGGCCCGCGCTCTGAGGGGGCCCACCCGGAGCTACGATACAGTTACATTCTGCGGCAGAGCAGGGAGAATCGCTCTCCCTGCTCTGCCGCCTGGAAGCTATGGGGCCTGAACAGGCGTTGGGGGGGCCCGGTGCCAGCAGTGGGCCCCCCACCCTCATCGGAGGGTCAGCTGTATCGGCATCCAGCCGATAAAGCTGACCGCATGGAGAGAGAAGGAGCGAGCGCTCCTTCTCTCCCATAATCCCCCTCTCAGCGTATGACAGCGGGTGCAATAACATCACCTGCCGGCGCCCGCTGTCAGACGCTGAGAGGGAGAACAGTGAGCAGCACAGGAGCCGGGAGGTGAGGTTTTTTTTTATTTTTTTTTTAATGGGGGTGCAGTCGAGTCCTGGCTGGAGAAGTCGTCATGTCGGTGTGGGCCAGATGGAAAAGACATGAAAAGTGAACAATTCCATTAGAAAGAACATCAGCGGTAAGTCATTATCTGTACCTGTGCTGTAATCTATTATATGTTCTGTAGGACTGGTATTATTTAACACAGACCATATGGCGGTAATATCAATATTGGTCTTTTTATATATAGATTATTTTGGCCAACAGCGCGGTCATTTGCTGAGGTTCTCTGATGATGGGCCCATTCAGAAGTTTTGCCCCCACTAAACCAAAACCCTAGCTACGCCTATGGCTCTCTCTCTAGTCTTTCTTTCTCGCTCTCTGTTCTTTCCTTCTCGCTCTCTGTTCTTTTTTCTCTCTGTTCTTTCTTTCTTCTTTTCTTTCTTTCCTCTCTTTCTTTCTCTGTTTGTTCTTTCTCTCTCGCTGCTCTTTCTTTCTTTTCCTCAGTACCAGCCACTGTGCCCTCATTACCAGTCAGTGTGATCAGCAGTGCTAAATGGTTACGCTTGGGGCGAGGATATGGGTGTGATTAGCTGTGAAATGGGTGTTGTCGGGGCGTGGCCTAAAATTTTCAGCGGCGCACAACACGCGCCGCAGCCTTTAATCCTCTTTCCTGTCTTCCAAATTTGGGAGGTATGCTGTATGACCTCCCTACAACTTCTGGCCATGCTCCTGATGAGCGCGACGGATGGTCTCGTGAGGGATCTCCTCCCACACCTGGACTAAAGCATCCACCAACTCCTGGACAGTCTGTGGTGCAACGTGGCATGGCCTAAAATTTTCTGCAGCATGCACAGCGTGCCACAGCCTTTGTCCCTCTTTCCCTTATTCAAAGGTTGGGAAGTATGATGTTGGGCCGCAAGAATATATTTTCTCTGGTGGGCCCAAGGTACTCCAGTCCGACGCTGCTGGCAAGGTCCATGGATATTGGCTCCTTAACAGCCTTAAATACCATGCCTCAGCAGCAGGGGCGTACATATAAATCATGGGGCCCCATAGCAAAAGTCTGAATGTTCCCCCCCCCCCCAAAAAAAAACCCAGAGGCATTGTAAATGTAAAGTGCCAGCACAGTGAGGGAAGTTGAGTCGCACAGATACAGGGGTTTTGGGGTACTCGGCACCGATCACGTCGACTTCTATGGGGGATGTCACGAGTAGCACAGCTCGGTCCGTGACCTGGGCGATCACTGGAATGTGGGATATTTCCAGGGGATGATAGAATGTTCGTGTAGTTTGTCGTGACGCCACCTGTAGTACCTGGTCAGGGTGTCCAGCGCTGCTGTGCAGGTCCTCTGGCAGGGATGGTGTAGTGCAGCTAGGTGATAAGTCTTCTACAGGTAAGACGGTATCCTTCCAGGGCAGATAGATGTGAGATAGAGCAATGGTGCAGAGTGATGTAGCAGAGTGGACTATGCGACGTAGTAAGAAAGCAGGAAAGGAAACAATTCTTACTACAAAGACATGCAGCATAAGGCTGCCTCAACCCCTCCCATCCAACTAGCTACACCCTGTTCTAACCAGCCTGAGCTAGACCATCCCATTGGGTCCGCCTACACTCAGCTGGCATAGTGTACTGTTGAATGCAGTGGTTGGAGTCAATGGGGTGTTTCCTCCTTACCTGAGAGTAAGTTGTCACACCGCTGGGTGCGATGCAACATCTCTGTGGCGACTGGACCCTCGGGTGCTTCTGTCTTTTCACAAATGCCGGCTTTACCCGGCAATTGAATCAGAGGCTATTTTACTATGTAGAAGTGAATAAACTATAAATATATGTATATATATATGTCACAATGTCATGTATATATATATATATATATATATATATATATATATTGTATTCTAAGTGTGTATATTTTGTGTTTACAAGGAAAGAAAGTGTTTTTTTAGTTGCGATATTTTGTTCCCATAGACTTACATGGGACTTCCGGTATCGGAATCGGATATCGACGATATTTAGTGATATCGGCGATACCATTCCGATCCGATATTTTTAGATATCGAGCAGTATCGCTCAACACTAATTGCTAGACTTTTTTGGTGGCCGTCCATACATAATGATATTAAAGATTTTGCATTTGTCTGTGAAGTCTGCACACACGCTAAATTCAGTCATAGCCAGCTGACTGGGGAATTGGCTTCATTGCCGATTCCAGAAAGAAAATTTAAAAGGAAGAACAAGGGAATGTTCTTGATGCAAGTTAAAATTATGGTGTTTAATTATATACATTTGGTATACATACCAAAAGTAAATAACACTGGCAGGGGCAGCTCGTGTGGCCAGTGTTATTTAATTTTGGTATGAATATCAACCCTCATCTGTCTATGGTACCTTGCTGCGATGAGTATGGTTACTATATTATCGCTGCACCTCTAGTTAAATATACTATTTAGTATTATCATTATTTTTGTTCGTATGAGGTATCATTTGAAGTTCCTGCCCACACTTGTTGCCACCTGCCTTTATGAGTATATGTTTTTTGTGGCACACTACAAGTTTTTTATCCCATGTACTTTTACCTGTAGTTATCTAATCAAGCTGTTTTTTTACTTTTCTAATTTGACCATTTGACTGCTTGTCTTTCTATTGCTGTTCTTATTGAATATGCAGTCGGTCTGATACAGTCCTCTCAGTCTGAGATATATATTACACATTGTTTACCACTAGAGATGAGTGACTTTGCCTTTTTTAGGGTCGAGTCGGGTTTCGTGAAACCCGACTTTCTCAAAAGTCGAGTCGAACGAAGTCGGCCGACTAACGGAAAAGGTCAGGTCGGAGTCGAAAATCCGACCCCAATGCAAGTCAATGGGGAATAAAAGTCAGCAGGGAGTGGAGGACAGTAAACACACTTACAGTGCCCATTTCAATGCCAACGACATCAATTCTTATTACTTAAGCTTGAGATCACCTACATTTTGGGTCGACAGCCGTGTCCTTCTTTCTGTCAGGATTGATCCAGCAGCACTGAAGACTCTTTCTGATGGCACACTAGCAGCAGGGCAAGCAAGCTCCTGTAACGCATATTGTGCCAATTCAGGCCAGGTGTCCAGTTTACAGGCCCAGTAATCAAAGGGGAATGAACTGTGAGGGAGAACATCGATAGGGGAGAGAGGTAAGTTTGAACCATAGTTGACAACTGCTGTCTCCTGTCTGTTGCAATCGATTCAGTATTACCAGTCGTGTGAGCGGTACTCGAGAAATCAGACCACAACATGGTCATGAAACCCCTGTCTCCAACGTCACTTCAGCTGTGTGCACCACGAACACCTCTGCCATTTGGCCCAGTATGGCTCATGGTAGAACCTGCACCGCTGCTGTGTGCTGTCAATGCCTCTAACAAACGGTTTACCAGAGTTGCTTGTTTGTTCGACAATATTAGCTCTAGGTTCTCCTGTGGCATGATGTTCTGTAATTCGCCTTTAAGCATGGATCGAGGATGCTGGCCAACCAGTAGTTGTCATCCTTCATAATTTTGGCAATGCGGGGGTCCCTTTTTAGGGTCCGCAAGACATAATCACACATGTGGACCAATGTTCCATGTGTCAATGATGCACTGCCAGTGGTGGGTGGAGGAGAACTTTCTGCCAAATCCACATCCCTCCATTCACGCACAAACCCTGTACCTGACGTTGGCAAGCCAACATTTTCTCTTGCCCCCTGAGAAGCATCATCATCCCCAAAATAATCATCCCCCTCATCCTCATCCTCCTCCACTTGCTCTTCTTCCTCCACCTCATCCAGGACAGTTCCCTGAGCAGACAATGCTTTACTGTCATGAAGGCTTCCCTCCTCCTCCACCTCCTCCACTGCAGACGCCTGATCCTTAATGTGCGTCAAAGTTTTCATGAGCAGATGCATAAGTGGGATGCTCATGCTTATGATGGCGTCGTCTGCGCTTACCAGCCGTGTGCATTCCTCAAAACACTGAAGGACTTTACAGAGGTCTTTCAGCTTTGACCACTGCACACCCGACAACTCCATGTCCATCCTCAAACTGCCTGCCCGTGGATCCTCCCACAAATGCATTACAGCCTGCCTCTGTTTGCACAGCCTCTCAGCCATGTGCATGGTGGAGTTCCACCTTGTTGCAACGTCTATGATTAGGCGGTGCTTGGGGAGGTGGAGAGATCGCTGCAGCCTCTGCATACGACTGGAGTCTACGGGCGAGCGACGGATGTGCGAGCACAGTCTTCGCACTTTATGGAGCAGGGCTGGTAACTCCGGATAATTATTTATGAAGCACTGCACCACCAGGTTCAAGGTGTGAGCCAGGGAAGGTATGTGTCTGAGTTTTGCCAGGGCTATGGCCGCCACAAAATTATGGCCGTTATCACTGACTACCTCGCCTGGCTCAAGATGTAGACTGCCCAGCCATGACTCAGTTTTTCGCTGCAAGTAGTCGTCCAGTACCTCCGCGGTGTGTCTGTTGTCACCCAAAGACATCATCTTTAAAACAGCCTGCTGACGCTTACCACTAGCTGATCGATAGTGGGACACCTCTTGTGCAACACTGGCAGCTGCGAATGGAGTGCTCGAGCGACTGCGCTCTGTCGAAGAGCTTTTGCTTCTGGAGGAGGGTCGAACGCCTGCAGCCAACTGTTGCCTATACCATGGGCTAGGCAGCACTGTCCCACCACTGCTGTCCCCTGTGGACCCTGCATCCACCACATTAACCCAGTGCACAGTGATGGACACGTAACGGCCCTGGCCATGCCTACTGGCCCATGCATCTGTTGTGAGGTGCACCTTTCCACTCACTGATTGTTTGAGTGCATGGACAATGCGGTTTTTCACATGCAGGTGGAGGGCAGGGATGGCTTTTCTAGAAAAGAAGTGCCGACTTGGTAGGTCATAGTGTGGGACAGCGTAGGCCATGAGCTCTCGGAACGCTGCGCTTTCAACCAAACGGAAGGGCATCATCTCTAATGAGATCAGTTTGGCAATGTAGGCGTTCAAAGCCAGTGAGGTTTTGTAGTCCGTCCACGCTTGCAAGTGCATGGTGTTTAAATGTCTAAGCATGCAACTGGTATTCAATTTTCTGAGATTTTTCCCTCAGCTAAAGGTCCTTCCGCACTTCTTACAGATAACCTTTGCCTCATCAATAGGATTTTGTTCAAAAAAGTGCCAAACTGCATTCTTCCTACTATGGGATAACTTTTCAGGGCTTGCACGCTGTGCTAATTTGACCGTCTGGCCAAGCTGTCCTGCAACCCTTTTTGTTTTTTTAACACGTTTTTGGACTGCTACGGTCCTGCCAGATAACCGCAGCTGCGATGTCGATGCCTGCCGCGGATCCTCCTCCTCTTCTGAGCTATTGCCAGCGGCACCCTCTTCCCCCAATGGATGCCAATCCGGGTCAACAACTGGGTCATCCATCACTTCCTCTTCAATTTCATCTGCACCTTCCTCTGTGTCACCGTGTAAGGTGTTAGAGTATGCGGGAAGGGGCACCTGAGTTTCATCAGGGTCAGATTCTGGCTCAGTAGACTGCGAGGGCAATGTAGTGCTCTGGGTGAATGTACCAGCAGAATCAGATAGCAGTGGCTGTGCATCAGTGCACTCCATGTCATATTCATCTTGGACTGGGGAATTCAGGATTTGACTTGATAACCCAGGTATGGTATGTGAAAAGAGCTCCATGGAGTAATCTGAAGTGTGGCCTGCCGCATCCTTCACTTTTGGTGGGGGTGAAGGACACAAGGAAAGGTGTTGTTCCTGACCAGGAGCCTGCACTGACGACTCAGTGCTTGCATTTTTTGAAACTTCAGAAGAGGAGGCGATAGAGCTGGAGGCTGTTTCGGCAATGTAAGCCAAAACCTGTTCCTGATGCTTCGGCTTTAAAAGCGGTTTACCTACTCCCAGAAAAGGGAGCCTTCCAGGCTTTCTGGAGCCAGACGATGACGCAGGCTCAACACCTCCTGCCTTAGGTGCTATTGGTCTTTTGGCACTACCACCACCATCATTCCCAGCTGCCCCCCCCCCCACGTCCCTGGCCTCTTCCACCATACTTCCTCACGTTTGGTAAAATGTACCAAAAATACAAGCAGATATATCGTACTGTATGAGGAGCGTACAGCTGTATATGGTGTAGGGTAAAATTGCAATCTCCGTATATATTTCCGGAGTCACACACACGCTCACTCAGTATGGAATTGACCTTAATACAAAGAGCAGATATACAGTACTGTATCAGAAGCGTACAGCTGTATACGATGTAGGGTAAAATTTCAATCTCCGTATATATTTCCGGAGTCACACACAGATGCTCACTCAGTATGGATTTGACTGTAATACAAAGAGCAGATATACGGTACTGTCTCAGAAGCGTACAGCTGTATACGGTGTAGGTGAAAATTGCAATCTCTGTATATATTTCCGGAGGCATACACAGATAGTCAGCAGCATGTATTTGTCCGTGATACCAGCCGGTACACGGTAGTGTGTGAGTAGCATACAGCTCTATACGGTGTGGGAAAAATGAATGGTCGGAAAGTGTGCAGAAAAAAAGAATCAAAATATTAGGGCTGTGTAAAAAGCAGTCTGCACAGCAGTGTACACACAGCAATACAGCTAGCAGGCTGCCTATTAACTAGCGCTGCTGCACACAAGAAAATCCTCCCCTGTCACTGGCAGGCAGCCTAATAACCAGTGCTGCTGCACACAAGAAAATCCTCCCCTGTCACTGCACACTAACTGCACACTAACTGTACAGCACAATTGCTATCAGCACAAGCACAGAAGAACTTCTCTTTCCTGCCTAACTCTCTCCCTACTGATAAACAGCAACCTCTCCCTACTGTTAATATCGGCAGAAGTAAGATGGTGGTGGATGCTGCCCATGTCACCTTGTTGCCCACAGTGTACGTCCACCTGCAAGCATTATGGGAAAACCGACTTGGGCGCTCAGGTCGACGACCGCATGGCTGACTGCACGTTATGGTCGGGTTTCGGCCAACGAAAGTCGGCGACTTTTGAATCTGACCGACCTGTTTCGCTCAACTCTATTTACCATCATTCCCAGTGAGGAGTGGTATTATTATGGACTGACATGCTAATCAACCGATAAATGTGGTTAACCCTCGCCAGGCCAGATGGTCCTTGTTTTTCTCCCGTTTTGAGTTTGAACTACGCTTCCGGCCGGTCAACAGTAATGTTAAGGCAGACGCACTGTCTAGGTAATTTCAGTCTAGGACATAGAGGAGGAACCGATGCATATCATGGATCCTTCCAAGATCATTACTGTGGCTCCTTTAAAGATGACCTATCCACCACCGGGCAAAACCTTTGTAATGGAGGACGACAAAAGGAGGGTGTTGTTCTGGGGACATTCATTGAAATTTGCCGGCCACGCCGGAATTAAGAAGACTTTCCTTCTCATCACTCGCTACTATTGGTGGCCCACTGTGCGTCTGGATGTCAAGGAATTTGTCACCTCGTGTCTATCTTGCACCAAGAACAAGGTCCCTAGACAGTTACCTCATGGAACCCTGCTTCCTCTCCCAGTTCCATCAGCTCCATGGCAGCATATTGCCATACACTTCATTACCGACCTACCAAGTCCCTCTGGCTGTACCATCATCCTTGTGGTAGTGGATCGGTTGTCCAAGATGGCTCATTTTGTTCCCCTGCTCTGGTTACCCTCAGCTCCTGAATTGGCGAGGATCTTTATTGAGAGCGTCTTCAAACTCCACGGATTCCCGAAGCACATCGTATCCGATAGGGGGGTTCAATTTACTTCTCGTTTTTGGAGGGCCCTGTGCAAACTCTTGAAGGTGACTCTGGATTTCCCCTCAGCCTACCACCCTCAAACCAATGGTCAGGTAGAGCGGACTAATCAGATCCTAGCCACCTATCTACGACACTTCACCAATGCTCATCAAGATGATTGGGTCAGTCTGCTCCCTTGGGCTGATTTTGCTTACAATAATCATTCTAGTGAGTCCTTTGCCAAAACTCCTAACTTTATCGTCTTTGGACAACATCCGGGTATTCCCCTTCCTGTTTTACCAGCTTCAGGGGTACCAGCGGCGGACTCTCTGACTCTGAAATTTTCCACGATCTGGAGGGAGGTTAAAGAAGCACTCTATAAGGCATGTGGAAGAATGAAAAGACATGCCTACAAGAGACTGCTAGATTCCCCTTCTTTCAAACCCGGCGACAAGGTGTGGCTTTCCTTGAGGTACATCAGACTCAAGATACCATTTTATAAATTAGGTCCCCGCTACATTGGCCCCTTCGAGGTTCTGAGTCTAGTCAACGATGTTGCCTTTAAGCTGAAATTGCCTGCTTCGCTTCGCATTCCCAACACTTTCCATGTGTCATTGCTCAAACCCGCTATCTTTAACCACTTCCATCCTTCACCTTGTGCTTCTCCTCAACCTGTCAGTGCCGATAACATATTTGAGGTGAGAAATATTTTAGCTACTAAAAAGATTTGTGGGAGATCCTTTTTTTTGATTGACTGGAAGGGTTTTGGTCCCGAGGAGACATCATGGGAGCCCTTAGAAAACATCAATATTCCTTGTGTTCTTAACAAATTTTTCTCCAGTCTGAAGGGGAGTGATTGTAAGGAGAGGGGTGCTGTTACCGCTCCTGTGTCTACTCTCCCGGTGGTCGCGTCTCCAGCTCTGCTTCCGGGTCCTCGCTCGCTGTCCACGCTCGTCCCCGCTCTGTTCTTCCATAGCTTCTGATCCCGGCATCTGCACATGTGCCCTGGCATCCTTAGAGGGCGCGAGCGCATCCCTGCAGCTCCTTTTGCCCTCGGATGCCCGGACCTGGAAATCCCATACAGCCAATCCGGGTAGGGCGTGCAGTATATCAGGCTGCCTTATTTTAGTAGAGGTTGCCTGATAGTCATATAGACTCCCGATAATGTCACAGGCCTGTACTACGCCGTGCGCTATTAGTTCTTTCCCTGTACATGGTCTTGCACTCTGTCCTGTACTCTGCCTTGTTCGCTGCGCTGCTCGCTCGCACCACGTGCGCCGCCGTACCTGTACCCTGCAGGTTCATATCTTTGTACCCAGTCCTAGTCCCATACTCCTCTGCTGTCTAACCCTCTCTCTCCGTAGCTGTCTCCCGCCGCTGCCTTCCCGTGTACCCGTTCTTTCATCCATCCGCTGCTCCTGGTTCCTGTTCTACTTTATCCACCGTCCCCCTGCGCTCTCCCTCTATTCCTCGTCCCACTCTCTATCAGAGCTGCCCCTCTTGGTATCGGCCTCCGTGGTCCAGTGACCTCTGGACTTGCTCCTGACAGTCCCAGTATACGGGTCGGCTTCCACAAGGTCAGTTCGCCCAGGGGTAGGTCAGTTCCACGGTCCAGAGGGTCCACTCTAGATTCTTGTCTCCCCAAGTGGCGTCACAG
This sequence comes from Oophaga sylvatica, assembly GCA_033576555.1. NCBI lineage: Eukaryota > Metazoa > Chordata > Amphibia > Anura > Dendrobatidae > Oophaga > Oophaga sylvatica. The sequence goes on along the minus strand of JARQOD010000004.1, from coordinate 208,590,719 downwards.
TATTATTACTGCATGATGATCGTGCATGCACACGAGCGGTGCGCGAGCGATCACTGCTGGGTGTCAGCTGATTCTGACAACTGACACCCAGCACTAAGTGCCAGGGGCGGTCACACACCGCTTCCGGCAATTTAACCCCCTAAATGTTGCGATTGAATGTGATTCTAGCATACCGGTGAGCCGGCATAGGGCTGACAGCCCCTTTGCCTTTGGATCATTGCCATGGTGTCCCAATGTTGTCATGACGACATCTGGGTCACCAGAGCTAGGAAACTTGCTGATCATGCCCAGTGCATGATCAGCAAGTTTCTCTGTCAGTGCAGTGTATGCTGTAGAAGCAATCGGCATGCAAAAAATTATAGTCCCATAGTGGGACAAAGTAAAACAGTAAAAAAAATGTTTTAAATAATTTTAAAAATATTTAAAAAAAAAATCAAAAATAATAAAAAAAATCTAAAGATATTGTACCCATAAATAAATATTTGAATAAAAAAATATAGAAACAATAAAACTACACATATTTGGCATCTTTTTTTATTTTTTTTTTTTATTTTCACGACTCAACGTTATAAACTTCTGTGAAGTACCTGGGGTTTCAAGGTGCTCACCACACATGTGAATACATTCCTTGAGGGTCTAGTTTCCAAAATGGGGTCACTTGTGTGGGGGTTTCCACTGCTTAGGCACATCAGGTGCTTTCCAAATGGGACATGGCATCCGCTAACGATTCCAGGAAATTTTACATTCAAAAAGTCAAATAATGCTCCTTCCCTTCTGAACCCTGCCATGTGCCCAAACAGTTCTCTCCCTCATATTGGGTATCAGCGTACTCAGGAGAAATTGCACAACAAATTGTATGGTGCAATTTCTCCTGTTACCCTTATGAAAATTCAATATTTTGTGCTAAAAACATATTTGTGGGGAAATTTTTTTTTTTTTTTTTTTTTTTTTTAGTTTTATGGCTCATTGTTATAAACTTCTGTGAAGCACCTGAGGATTTAATGTGCTCACCACACATCTAGATCAGTTCCTTGAGGGGTCTTGTTTCCAATATGGTGTCACTTGTGGGGGATTTTCACCGTTTAGGCACATCAGAGGCTCTCCAAACACGACATGGCGTCAGCAGATTGTTTTAGCAAATTTTGCATTCAAAAAATCAAATGGCGCTCCTTCCCTTCCTAGCTCTGCCGTGCGCCCAACAGTGGTTTTCTCCCTCATATGGGGTATCGGCATGCTCATGAAAAATTACACAACACATTTTGGGTTCATTTCTTCCTGTTACCCTTGTCAAAAGAAAAAAATATGGATCTTAAGTAAATTTTTTGTAAAAAAAAAGGTTAAATTTTTAATTTTTTTCCAGCATTTCAAAACTTCCTGTGAAGCACTTGAAGGTTTAATTAAGTTCTTGAATGTGGTTTTGAGGAACTTGAGGGGTGCAGTTTTTAGAATGGTGTCACATTTGGGTATTTTCTTTCATATAGACACCTCAAAGTGACCCGTCTCCAGGATAGTGGGA
>JARQOD010000004.1:208241270-208589103 GCA_033576555.1 Oophaga sylvatica | reverse complement strand
ATCGCTGGTGAGCTCGCTGCTGCGTCACAAAACTAGTGACTCAGCAGCGATCTCGGTAGCGATATCGCTATGTGAGACGGGCCCTTAAGTGGAAAGCTTAATTGATTGCTTTCCACTTTCACTTCAGGTCAGCCAGGGACACCATCAGTGACGTCAGAGGGAACTGATTAACAAAAATAGGGGTTCCCTTCGAAAAAAAAATGGCGTGGGGTCCCCCCTATTTTTGTTAACCAGCCAGATGAAGCAGACCGCTGAGGCCTGGATTTTCAGGCTGTTAAGGAGCCAAGATCCATGGACCTTGCCAGCCTGATAATACCAGGCCACAGCAGTCTGCATATCTTGGCTGATTAACAAAAATAGGGGATCCCCTCGAAAAAAATTGGCGTGGGGTCCCCCCTATTTTTGTTAACCAGCCAGATGAAGCAGACCGCTGAGGCCTGGATTTTCAGGCTGTTAAGGAGCCAAGATCCATGGACCTTGCCAGCCTGATAATACCAGGTCACAGCAGTCTGCATATCTTGGCTGATTAACAAAAATAGGGGATCCCCTCGAAAAAAATTGGTGTGGGGTCCCCCCTATTTTTGTTAACCAGCCAGATGAAGCAGACCGCTGAGGCCTGGATTTTCAGGCTGTTAAGGAGCCAAGATCCATGGACCTTGCCAGCCTGATAATACCAGGCCACAGCAGTCTGCATATCATGGCTGATTAACAAAAATAGGGGATCCCCTCGAAAAAAATTGGCGTGGGGTCCCCCCTATTTTTGTTAACCAGCCAGATGAAGCAGACCGCTGAGGCCTGGTTTTTCAGGCTGGTAAGGATCCAATATCCATGGACCTTGCCAGCCTGATAATACCAGGCCACAGCAGTCTGCTTAGCTTGGCTGGTTAACAAAAATAGGGGATCCCCTCGAAAAAAAAACGGCGTGGGGATCCCCCCTATTTTTGTTAACCAGCCAAGTAAAATGCAGACTGCTGCGGCCTGGTATTAAAAGACTGTCAAGGCCCATGGATTTTGGCCCTCAACAGCCTGATAATACCAGGCTACAGCAGCCCCACATTTGGCGCATCAAAAGATGTGCCAATTGTGGCAATTTACCCGGCTCTTCCCACTTGCCCTGTAGCGGTGGCAAGTGGGGTAATAAGGGGTTAATGTCACCGTTGATTGCACGGTGACAATAAGCCCGGTTAATAATGGAGAGGCGTCAATAAGACACCGATCCATTATTAATCCCAAAGTTATTAAATGTTTAAAAAAAAGACAAAGCAAGAAAAAAGTCTTTTAATGAAATAAAAGAGACAACACAGTTTTCATTAATTTTATTATACACTCATTCCTGCGACGCCATCGATCTCCTGTAAAAAAAGAAAAAAAAACAAACCAACAGTATACCACCTGTCCGACGCAGTCCATAACGACAGTCCCACGACGATCCAACTCTGCTACATCGCAATGACAGGCAGAGCCTGTCATCGCGACGCAGCACAGCTGATTACCTGCTTCCCCGGCGGTGACGTCATCGGACTGACTGCTTTACGGCCGGGATTACCCAGCAGTCACTGCAGTTATCGCGTGAAACTGCATGTGACCGCCGGGGAAAGAAGATTGCGGCCATCAAGCAGTCCAGGACGTGACCGCCGGAGATCTTCTGCCAGGTAAGTGCCGCTGACTCCTGACAGACCCGACCGACGGACACTGACAGTGACAGTGACAATCCCGATTCCGGTATCCAATAAGACGAAAATATCGGAACTCGGAATCGGAATTCCGATACAGCCAATATCGGCCGATACCCGATATTTGCAGTATCGGAATGCTCAACCCTATTGCTGAGCCATATGACCTTTTTGGTTGCAGCGGTAGCAGACGATCTCCCGGCGAGGATGGTGTTGCTCCGGAGTCGCTCCTGGGGGTGGCGTGGTCCTCCTCCGGTGTGGCGACGTCCTCCATTTCCTCCGGTTCATCCAAGGGACATCCTCCGGACAGTCGGCTAGTAGGATCTTTCCTCCTTCCTCTTTCCGCAGTTGCAGGGCATCCATTACAGTGGCCAAGTTCTTAGTCAGCTGGCGCACTTCTGAGCGCAGACATTCCAATTCACTAGGGGGCGCCACCTGCGTTTTAGCTTCTGCCACCTGTGGAGAAAAGGTGGGTACTGCCGGCTTAAGAGTGGCTTCACCCGGGTGATACTGATTTGCCACCTCAGGCTTTTCCAGGGGTCGCAGTCCCTTTATTGCCATGTCCTTTAGAGCATCAAAAGTGGCATCTGGATGATCCAAGGACCACCAGTTTACAGTCCTGCCTTCCATTGGAGACCTCAGTCCCCGCACGAATTGCTCCTTCAACATTTGGCTCTCATCAATGGGACTTGTGGGGTTAGCCTGTTTGAGAGCTCGCAGGGCCCCCTGTAGTCGGCAGGCGTAGTCCCTAATACTGTCACCCGGTCCCTGGAAGCACTGATAAAATGCCATCCGGAGATCCGTTTCTGTGTGGTCCTCGAAGATGGCCTGTAGCTTTAAGAGTATCGCAGGTACCGACTCCTGGTCTGCAATGGGCCAAGTCTCTACTTCTCTCTCAGCCGCACCAGCTAACTGTCCTATTACCACAGCAGCTTTTTGCTTTTCAGTCATTGAATACATATCCAAAATACTACATATTTTCCGTTTAAATCCTGGCAGGGTGCCTGACTCGCCGCTGTACTAGGGGAGCCACTTCGCTCCAGGCATGTATGGGAGGGTTAGCGGCATGAGCGGGACCACCGGGCCAGGTGAAGGGCCCGCACCTCCATCCTGCGGCACGACGCCAAGCGGTGGGCTATTAGGGCCCCCAACGGGGCCCGCTCCGTCTGCCGGTTGCTGCGACATATTGGTGCCCCCTTGGTTAATCTGAGCCTACCTCTTTCACAGGCTGCAGCGTCGCAGGCACAGCGGTGGAGACAGGACCTTCGTAGCAGGCACAGCGGTGGAGACAGGACCTTCGTCGCTGGACTGTGATGTCAGAGCGTTCACTTCCTGTTTCACAGGACCTGCCGCCGCGTCAGAGTTGGGGGCGAGGCCAGGGAACCAGCGCGCACTTTCAGGTACGCCCCCCTTCTTCACCAGCGCCTGAGGGCGCGAATTTTTCGGTAAAGATGGCGGTATTTTGGCGCCAAATGCAGCAAACAGTTCAATAGACACACAGGACTCACAATTGCAAGCTTTCGTATCCTGTTCGTGACGCCAAAGATTGAGTCGCACTACTTAGTACCAGGGCAATGGGGTACTCGGCACCGAGCCCATGGAAATCTATGGGAGTTGTCACTGGTAGCGGTGGCTCGGTCCGTGGCCCTGGGCGCTCATACAATGGGGGATATATTTACAGGGGATTATTAGGATAGGTAGTTCGTGACGCCACCTGTGGTCTCTGGTCAATTGGACCAGCGCTGCTGTAAGGGTCTTCACAGGGGATGTTATGGGGCAGCTTGGTGGTAAGTCTCCCACAGGTGAGACTGGTCCCTGGAAGTCTATGGTGATGATGATGATGCAGGGTGTAGTAAGAATTCAGCCAAACACAATGCAGCTTCTTTTCATACCTTTTACTGATGGTGGTTCAAGCAGATCCCGGGGAGCTGGTCGGGGTGGAGAGTGCACATTCGGGTAACAGCTGAGCAGGTTAGAGGCCTCCTTTACTTCCATATACATGTGAATCCAACTTGCCTGAAGCGAAGTTAATTCTGAATCCCCAGCTTTCTCAATAGCTGTACTGCCCGGCCAACATTATGGTGGAGCCTTCTAGGTGATGAAACTAAGTCCTTACTTTTGCTGGGCCCCAGCTCAAAGTCCCTGTTCCACCTGACTCCGGTTACGTATTGACACTTAGGGCTGCTCTCTGCGACCTGTAGTCCAGATGCCTCCGGTTTTCTTGTTACTATGCCTGAAACAGTAGCAACGCTTCGGACCCCGGTGTCCGGCAATTTAGTGCAAGTAATCCAATACCTGTAGCACTTCTCTGTCTTCTCCACTGTGCCCTTCGCCCTGCTTTCCGCTCTTAACATAAACACTGGTGGCTTTTGTGGAATAATGTCAGCTTCATCCAGAGCTCGCTGCACAGCTCTCAGTTTCCTCCAAAGTCCACACAGGACCGAGACTGAATGGCTGCTCTGTCCTTGAGACAGAAGCTAACAGGCTGAACTCCACTGAACACTAAGCTCCACACAGACTGATCTTATCTCAGGCAGATAACTATCCAGGGGATGACTCACTCCTGAGCCTCCCGGAGCTAAAGGGTATGCCACACTAAACAATATCGCTAACGGGATCGCTAAAAAACGTCACTATTTAGCGATCCCGTTAGCGATATTGTTCAGTGCGGCAGCTTCCAGCGACGAGCTTCCTGCTGTGATCTCGCTCGTCGCTGGAATCGTTCCGGACCCTATTTTCTCGTCGGCGCTCCCGCTGGGTAAGTATCTAATCGCTGTGTGGCACCTTTTCTTAGCGATTTAGCGGTACTTTTGTACCGCTAAAGTCGTTAAGAAGATCGCTAACGGCGATAGCGTCGTTAACTATATCGCTAAATGTGGCCGCATTTAGCGATATAGAAACAATCCCGCTAGCGATCGCATTAGTATGCGTCGTTATCGTGATCGCTAGTGGGATTGTTTAGTGTGGCAGTACCTTAACTGACTGACTCCTCTCGGAAGACTATCTCCACTGTCCTTAGACAGGAAGCTAGACTAGACTGCCACGTGTCACTCCCCCTTATAACTCAGATGGGTGTGTCTAAAAAGTGTGAGTGACAGTGAATGCATATCAAGCTTTTGCTGTTACCTTCCAGTGCACTCTCCTGGACTTTTATGTGTGCCTGCGTAGCTGGGCTACACACTTTTATTTGGCAATCATGCCTGCAAGAGGAGAAAGTTGGTACGCACAGCAGAAAAGGGAAACTCTTGCTGGAATATGCACGTACCGAGGCCTTGACTCCATGAGCCAAACCAAAGCCTAACTGGTCCTGACCCTGGCGGCACTGGACGAGGCTGAGAATGTGGTGGGCGCAGGAGCCGGCCCAAACAGGGGTGGTGCTGCAGCAGAAGCCCAATCACTGAATGCTTACACCCAGGGCAGGTTGGACCCTTACCTGCAGGCGGCCTTGGATCAACTTCCCGCCGAAGACCAGGATGGACATCTGCAGCTGATCCAGCAAGCTCGAGAGAGAGTTGACCAGCAGGATGCCGAGCGGGAAGAGAGAGCCAAGCGCCAAGCCCAGCGAGAGGCAGAGCAGCGGGAAGCCGAGAGAGCCGAGCGCCAAGCTCAGAGAGACAATGAACTGGAAATGCTCAGGCAGGGGGCGATATCCTCCACAGCCCGAAGCAGTGAGCCCAGCAGCGCTCAGAGTCCGAAGCCGCGGCCAGAGCATTTCCCCAGGATGGACACGGACGGGGACTTGGACACTTGGTGGCCGCAGACAGAAGGCGGCAACCATTCCTCATAACACCAACACGACGGAAGTTGTCATTACAACTGTTCGGTCTTCTCGAGTCTGGTTGTTTTTTAAAGACTCTGCTGATAACCCCAAACAGGCCATTTGTACCACCTGCCATGCCCACATCAGCAGAGGTAGCAAAACTACCAGCCTGACCACCACCAGCATGATCAGGCACATGGCAGCGAGGCACCTGACTTTGTGGGCTGAGCCCCAGAGTCCAGGAACAGTGTCTGCGGGTGACACCACAGCTGTTACCACTGTTGTGCATGGAAGCCAATCCCCTGTCCATGGTGACTGCAAAGATGCCTCCTGCTCTGCACCTGTCATTGCACACACTCAACTACCACCATCAGTAAGCACGTCTATGTCCTTGTTCCAGCGCAGCCTTCAGTTGTCCATACCCCAGTCATTGGAAATACGCAGCCAACGCCCCACATGCCACGATACTAAATTCACACATTTCTCTTCTGCTTGCGCTGTAAAAGTTGCCTTTTAGGCTTGTGGAGACCGAAGCTTTCTGCAACCTGATGGCGGCGGCCGTCCTATGGTACTCTGTCACCAGCCGACACTATTTTTCCCGTTGTGCCATTCCGGCATTACACAAGCACGTGTTCCACAACATTACCCATGCCCTCAACAATGCAGTTACAGGGAAAATACACTTAACCACAGACAAGTGGACAAGTGCTTCTGAGTAGGGACGGTACATCTCGCTGATGGCACACTGGATTAACATAGTGGAAGCTGGGACCCAGTCTGACCTTGGGATGGAACACGTCCTACCAACGCCGAGGATTGCGGGCACTAGGTCAATCAGGGTGGCCCCCATAGTCTACAGCTCCTGCACTTCATCCTCCTCCTCCTCTTCAGCCTGCATCTCTGAAGTGACCACATCAGTCGCAAGCTGGAAGCACTGCAGAACTGTCTCAGCCAAGCGGCAACAGGCTGTGCTTAGGTGACAAACCTCACAATACTGAAGAGTTGTGGATAGCTCTGAAAGAGCAGGAAGATATGTGGCTGACACCGCTGAACCTACAGCCAGGCATGGTGGTGTGTGACAATGGCCGAAACCTGGTAGCGGCTCTGAGGCAAGGCGAGCTCACACACGTACAATGCCTGGCCCATGTGCTTAACCTTGTGGTTCAGCGGTTTCTCAAAACCTACCCAGAGCTGACGGATCTGCTTGTGAAAGTACGCCGCCTGTGTGCCCATTTTAGAAAGTCAGCTACAGCTTCAGCTGCCCTTGCCGTGTTTCAGCAGCGTTTGTAGCTTCCGGCTCACCAACTGGTGTGTGATGTCCCCACGCATTGGAACTCTACACTGCATATGCTGGAAAGGATTTGTGAGCAGAAGAGGACAGTTGTTGAGTATCAGCATCAACAAGGGTATCAGTATTCGGTTCAGACTCCACACATAAGACCTCAGGAGTGGACATGGATATCAGACATATGTACCATCCTACAAAACTTTGAGGAGTCCACCAATATGGTGAGCGGCGATGACACCATAATTAGTGTCACCATCCCGCTTCTCTGTATTCTGAAAAGCTCTCTGCTCACAGTCAAAGAGGATGCATTGCAGGCGGAGCACGATGAGATGGAGTGAGGAACCAAACAGGGTGATTACACACAACCCAGCCTCATGTCATCCCAACGTGGATTGGTTGACAATGAGGAAGAGGAGGAGGAAGAACAGGAGCTAATTTTCTGCGCTATAGACGGTACTACAAGCACAACTGTCATACCGTCTGTTCAGCGTGGATGGCCTGAGGACAGGGAGGAGGAGGAGGACAGCATGGTCAGTCGTCCTGTTGGTGAGGACATGGAAGGCTTGCCTGTTATCAGTCTGGCACACATGGCAGACTTTATGTTGCGCTACCTTTCCCGTGACCCTCGAATTATCAAAATTTTAGTGGACACTCAGTGCTGGTTGGTGACACTTCTAGACCCACGCTACAATGAGAACTTTCAATCCCTAATTCCAGAGTCAGATAGTTGTATCAAAATGATGCAGTACCAGAGGATCGTTGTTGCGGAATTACTGAAAAAATTCCCATCTGAAAACGCTAGCGGCAGAGGTCACAGTTCTTTGGCCAACCAAGGAGTAGAGGTGAGAGAGACCCAACTACAATCCAGCAGAGGCAGGGGAACACTGGCAAAGCACTGGGACACTTTTCTCAGACCCTCCCATCGCCCTGGCCCAGAGTCGCAGGGTAGCCTCACAAGGCCTGGAAAGTTTGGGAAGATGTTGAAAGAGTACCTTGCTGACCGTACCAAAGTCCTATGTGTCTTTTAATTATTGGGTATCCAAGCTGGACACGTAGCATGAACTGGCTCTCTACGCCTTGAAGGTCCTGGCCTGCCCTGCCGCTAGCTTTTTATCAGAGTGCATTTTTATTGCCTCTGGTGGAATAATAACTGATAAATGCTGACAGGCTAATTCTTATAAAAATGAAAAAGGCCTGGATTGGGGCAGACTTCTGTACACCACCAATACAGTGTATTTTTTGGGAGGTGTATTACCATGCACCTCTTCACACCCAGACATGGGTATACGCTTCCTGACTTTGGCTATTTGGTGTGTTATCCTCCACCTTCTCCTCATTCTCATCATCCTCATCATCCACCACCACTAGAACACGAGGGTGACCATGGTCTGTGATGCAACAGCAAGTAGAAATTTTTTCAAGGGTGTTTTGATGCCTGTAACAAAAATGTTTACACTCTATGTTGAGGTGTCACCCCCAGGGGAAAATGTTTTTCAGCCTATGCACTTAGTGTACGGGCATTTCAAGTATAGGAGACTCGCTCCTTTAAACTGGGAAGACATTTTTCACAGGCCATACTCCATGTCACTTCCTACACCACCCCTAGATCACCAGGGTGACTGTGTTCAGTGATGAAACAACCACTATATTGTTTTGCCAGGGTGTTTAGGATGTCCGTAACTACAAATATTTACAAAAGCCGGTTGATGTGCCCCCCCCAGGGGAATCAGCCTATGCACTTTGTGTATGGGCATTACAAGTATAGGAGACCTGCTCCTTTAAACTGGGAAGACCTTTTTCGCAGACCATATTCCACGTCTCAGACACCACCACTAGAACACGAGGGTGAACATGTTCCGTGATGAAACAGGCACAGCCATTAGATTGTTTTGCAAGGGTGTTTAGGATGTCCGCAACAACAATTAGTTACACAGTAGGTTGATGTGTCCCCCCCCAGGAGAAAATGTTTGTCAGCCCATACACTTAGTGTATGGGTATTACAAGTATAGGAGACCTGCTCCTTTGTAATGGAAACAAATTTTTAGGAGGACTTCATACACATCTCTTCAAAGTGGCATTTTGGTTTGTCCAAATTTGGGGCAGGACTTCCATTCAATGCATAGGCAAATAGTATGGGAGACCCACTTCCTAATAATGTGAACTTTGTTGGTTGTTAATCTTCTTCAACATTGCAATTCTTCAATGCCAGTTCTTCAGCCCCAACACTGCAATGCTAAAATGCAGGGTCTTCTGACTCACCACTAGTGATGAGCGAGTATACTCGTTGCTCGGGTGATCTTTAGCGTCAATACTGCAATTGTCCACTGCCGGTTATTCAGCCTCAACACTGCAATTGTACACCGCTTTATCTTCAGCGTCAACACTGCAATTGTCCACCACTGGGTCTTTAGCATAAACACTGCAATTGTCCACTGGTGGTACTTCAGCATCAACAATGCAATTTTAAACTGCAGGGTCTTTAGCGTCAACACTGCAATAGTCCACCGCTGGGTCTCTTACATAAACACTGAAATTGTCCACTGCCGGGTCTTCAGGCTCAACTATTCACTGCATAGCCAAACAATATGGGAGTAACAAATTAATTGAAAGAATGCCTTCAGGTGGCCATCAAGTACTTGGGTTCAAAGGCTTATTGGGGTGCGTTTCAATTTGATGCAGGGCGGGCCTTGCATTCAATGCATAAACTAACAGTATGGCAGTGGCAAAATAGTAATGCGAACTTGGTTTTCCTGTGTACATCCACTAGGTCGGTTCAAAGCTTTATTGGGGTGTGTTTGAATTTGATGCAGGGCGGGCCTTGCATTCAATGCAAAAGCTAACAGTATGGCAGTGGCAAAAGAGTAATGTGAACGTGGTTTTCCTGTGTACATCCAGTACGTTGGTTCAATGCCTTTTTGGGGTGTGTATGAACTTGATGCAGGGCGGGCCTTGAATTCAATGCACAAGCTAACAGTATGGCAGTGGCAAAAGAGTAATGTGAACTTGGTTTTCCTGTGTATATCGACTACGTCGGTTCAAAGCCTTTTTGGGGTGCGTTTCAGTTTGATGCAGGGCGGGCCTTACAGTCAATGCATAAGCTAACAGTATGGCAGAACAAAATGAATAATGTGAACTTGGTTTTACTGTGTACATCCACCAGGTCGGTTCAAAGCCTTTTTGGGGTGCGTTTGAATTTGATGCAGGGCGGTCCTAGCAGTCAATGCATAAACTAACAGTATGACAGTGGCAAAAGAGTAATGTGAACTTGGTTTTTCTGTGTACATCCACCAGGTCGGTTCAAAGCCTTTTTGGGGTGCGTTTGAATTTGATGCAGGGCGGCCTAGCAGTCAATGCATAAACTAACAGTATGACAGTGGCAAAAGAGTAATGTGAACTTGGTTTTCCTGTGTATATTCACTACGTTGGTTAAAAGCCTTCTTGGGGTGCGTTTGAATTTGATGCAGTGCAGGCCTTGCAGTCAATGCATAAACTAACAGTAATGGCTGGGGCAAAAGGGTAATTGTGAACTTGGTTTTCTTGTGTCCATCCACTAAGTTGGTTCAATGCCTTTTTGGGGTGCGTTTGAATTTGATGCAGGGCGGGCCTTGCATTCATTGCATAAGCTAACAGTATGGCAGTGGCAAAAGAGTAATGTGAACTTGGTTTTCCTGTGGCCATCCAGTATCTGGGTTTTAAAGACATATTGGGGTGTTTGTTACTTTGCTGCAGGGCAGGTCTTGCATTTAATGCATAGGCTAACACTATGGGAGACCTATTTTCTTATAATTGGAACACTTTTTCATGAGGCCCTCCTGTACCTCTCATCAAAGGGGCATTGGGGTGCATCCTAATTTTTGGCAGCGCAGACACTCAATGCATAGGCAATAACAGTATAGGAGACCCACTGTTTAATATTGACCCTTTAAGCAGTAATAGTAATGCTGACTGATGCCCCTATAAAAATTGGCTTTGTGACTTTAACAGTCCCTCCTTCATAAATGAAACAAGATGTGTCTGATGAGGTGTCACACACCACATGGCCAGCTAAGGTTGTTAAATGCTACAATGACATTTCACAGTAAATGCATTTGTCATGGTTGAAAGCAATGGTAATGTTAAAAAAATGCATCAAAAACGCTACGTGTGAACATAGACAAAGTGGTGGAGGAACATTTTTACTTTGGGTTCATTATTATGCCTTATATAAAAGTCATTAGCCTGGAAAGGATGTTCCCTGACATATTTCCCAGGAAAATCCATTTTGGTTTAGTTTTTGTATGTTTTTGGGTGCACCTGTAAAAATGGCGTAAGACTCTGACAACATTGCTCACAGCTGTGAGCTGGGAGTCAGAAATGCTTCCAGGGGCATTGCCCATGATGTTCCCGTGTAACTTGAGCAGTGTTTCCATCATTTACAGACGTTTTTAGACTTTAAAAGGACCCCCAGGGGGATCGCGGCAAAAATGCGCGGTTTTCCCGTAGACTTACATTGGGCTCGAGTATTCCAATTTGCTCGACCCGAATAACGAACACCCGAGCATTTAAGTGCTCACTCATCACTATTAACTATATATTGGGGACTATTGTGTCTCTTTGTGGAGACCTACATGAGAAGCAAGGCTTATAAAGGTATGCAAAATAAGCCAGCACCCAGTATGAGAACAACTGTCTCTTTAAAGTTACCTACAGGTAAGTACATTGTAAGTAAAGGTCAAATCCTTGAATTATGATGACATTGAATTATTTGAAAAGATTCACTTCAGAGGTATGTTCACATATCTTTTTTATGTGGATTTTGATGCAGAATTTGAGCCAAAATCAAAGTCAAATGATGCTTCAAATCCACATATTATAAGTGTCCCATTCATTTACAAAATGCTCCATGTACAAAAACTGCTTAAAATTTTTTTTAAACATTTTTTTATGTGCTTTATTTAGCCTAAAAAACCCAAGTTAAAAACATCTGTGTGAACAGACCCTAAATTGTTTTTAATCCATTTAAATGTATACTACTGACTGACAGGCCACCACAAAATAATGTGAACACTTTAGTGCTATGAAGATTATGGATCTGTCTTCTTGTTATTTAATATGTGCTTGTCACTGTTCAATCAGCTTATTATAATTGTTATTATTGTTCTTTTTTCCAGCGTGACAAATTGAATGCTGTGAAAATTGATGAGAACAAATGTAGCAAAACTGAACCAGCTGCTGAAATAGAAAAAACAGCGGTTGTCCTCACGCTGAAAAATGAAGTTGGAGGATTACTACAAAGTTTAAAAATCTTTAAGGTAGGTTTCCATCTATTGCATACTAAAGAGAAAGAAAACAATTTTCGTCTCATTGCTCACAATTAGCAATTATTATTAAAGTGAGATTACTGCTAAACTATTTTAGTTTGGTACATAGCTAAAAAAGGGGTTTTATTTTCTATTATTATTTTAGTTTTATAGCCGAATAAACTGTTACCTTATCAATTTTGCTTTATTGCACTAATTAATCTAAAATGAAAAATTAAGAAGCACTTTTGCAAGTAGAGTTGATTAAAACTAACCATTTCATGTCTACAGCTGCTATGCAGAACTATGCATCTCCATGGTTGCAGACTTAAAAAAAAACACTGAGTTCTATGAACCTGTAGGCATACTCCCTCACATCTGCCCTTAAATTCACTGCAACATACTATAAATTCCCTGCATAATAAATTAGCATGTAAAGATATTATTAAATTAGGGCCATGTTCACACATTCAATATTTGGTCAGTATTTTAAATCAGAAGTGGGTAAAAAATACAGAAGTGGTGCACGTGTTTCTTAGAAACACCTGAAAGATTAACAAACTTCCTGATAATTTTGAGTACTATGAGGGGTGTTTTTTTAATGAAATCGCTGAATCACTGAGTTATTACTACATAAAGTGAGACTTCAGATTTGAAAAATTGGTTTTGTCAAAATTGGCTACCTGAATAAGAGGTTAAAAGGAATCTGTCAGTGAGATCAACCCTCCTAAGGCTATGGTTCCACGGTCCGGAACCATAGCGCTTTGGACGGAGCGGAAATTCCGCTCCGTCTAAGCCCCGCCCCCTTTCTGACGCGCGCTCTTTCCGGAGGTGTTCAGGACACCTCCGGAACACCTCCGGAAAGAGCGCAGGGCTACATAGCCCTGTGTTAATTCTGTTGCGGCGACGCACCGTCGCCGCAATACGCGAGGACATGCTGCGGTCTGAAAAGACGCGCCGCATGTCCGTTTACGCAGGTCTGCCACCTGCGTATTGTTACGCATAGTGGAGACGGGATTTCTTGAAATCCCCTCCACTATGCTGTAACATCTGGACGCTGCGTGTTTGGCGCTGCGCCAGCGCACAGCGCCAAACACGCAGCGTTTCCTGACCGTGGAAACTCACCCTTAGCCGTCTACTTGGACATGCAGCCCATGGAAAGTTGAATAAATTTATGCCATGATATCTGTGCTTTGATGTGTTAATCCATAGAATTCCACATTTTTCTTATACGCATGTGAACTGTTGTGAAGTATGGACCGGACACTGATCTCCCTGATTATCTACTTCCAGAGCTTGTTTTAAATGAAAAGGGGCGTTAAAAGTGTGAGACATGTAATTACTGACAGTATGCTCTCCTGAGCCACATGTCTCATACGGGTATCGCCCCTTTCATATGATATTACAATAACCTCTGGAGGAAGATTCTCATGCAGATTATTGTCCGGCTGTTGTGAATATGCTGGAGGCTGCTTCTGAGCTGGGACTCCCTCCAGTGGTTGCTGAGGGTAATGAACTGATTACTGAATGGCCTTCAGCTGGCGCTGAATGGTAGGATATAAGTGGCCTGAGTTCCCAGCAGCCTTGCCGGTTATCAATTGTTCCTTCTGGTCTTGCTTGAAGCACTGCTAGTTTCCTGCTCTCCTTCAGATAAGTGTTTGCTGTTTTTTTTCCTCTGTTGGATTTTCTCTGCTGGTTTGCTGCTTGCAGTGGACTGCAGCCTGTCCCCTTTTGGGGGTCTGGCACTGCAATTGTGCTTCGTTTTTGTCTGCACTTTTGCTTTGCTCCTTTGTTACTTTTTATTTGCTGAATAGCGTTTTGTTACACCAGAGATCTGATTTAGATGGATGAGATCGTGTGATCTCAGTTTTTTTGGCAATCAGAAGTGTTGGTATTTTTGTTAGGGTTTTTTTTTTGGATTGCAGTCAGAATTCTTTCCTGTACTTTTCTGTCTAGACAGATTGGGCCCCAGCGTTTG
This sequence comes from Oophaga sylvatica, assembly GCA_033576555.1. Taxonomy (NCBI): domain Eukaryota; kingdom Metazoa; phylum Chordata; class Amphibia; order Anura; family Dendrobatidae; genus Oophaga; species Oophaga sylvatica. The sequence continues at coordinate 208,575,125 of JARQOD010000004.1, read as the reverse complement.
CTCATTCTATTTTCTGTCTGTGTCCGTGCTTTCTTTTTGTCTAACCGACATTACATGTTTGGGGCTTCCTATTTTCTTTGGCGATCTGCTCCGGGGCAGATAGCTTTCATCTTTCTGCCTTTAGGTGTAGTTATCTCTCAGGCTGTGACGAGGCGTCTTGGATCACCGTAGGAACGCTCCACGGCTACTTCTAGATTTGTGGTTAGTTCAGGTTACTGCAATACAATAGGTTCCAGCATCTCTGGTGTATTACCACTTTTGCTGTTTTTTTTGCTATTTCGCCTCAGTTACCGAAACATAACATCCGGCCTATAGATCTTAATTGCTCATTTACATTATTTAGAACAATGTGGATTTCTCTGGAATAAGACATTACATCACAGATATCAATGTCTCACATTATTCAACTTTCTATGACCTGTATATCCTTATAGATTGCTTAGGAGGGTTAGATGACTTTAACCTCTTAACCCAGCCTATTTTGACCTTAAAACCTTGCCATTTTTTGCACTTCTGACCAGTGTCCCTTTATGAGGTAATAACTCAGGAACGCTTCAACGGATCCTAGCAATTCTGAGATTGTCTTTTCGTGACATATTGGGCTTCATGTTAGTGGTAAATTTAGGTCAATAATTTTTGCGTTTATTTGTGAAAAAAATGGAAATTTGGCGAAAATTTTGAAAATTTCACAATTTTCAAATTTTGAATTTTTATTCTGTTAAACCAGAGAGTTATGTGACACAAAATAGTTAATAAATAACATTTCCCACATGTCTACTTTACATCAGCACAATTTTGGAAACAAATTTTTTTTTTTGTTAGGAAGTTATAAGGGTTAAAAGTTGACCAGCGATTTCTCATTTTTGCAGCAAAATTTACAAAACCATTTTTTTAGGGACCACCTCATATTTGAAGTCATTTTGAGGGTCTATATGGCAGAAAATACCCAAAAGTGACAACATTATAAAAACTTCTCCCCTCAAGCTACTCAAAACTACATTCAAGAAGATTATTAACCCTTCAGGTGCTTCACAGTAACTAAATCAACGTGGAAGAAAAAAATGGACATTTAATTTTTCCAACAAAAATTTTATTTTAGCATCAATTTTTTCATTTTTTCATTGGCAACAGGATAAAATGGATCCTAAAATTTGTTGGACAATTTCTCCTGAGTACACATATACCTCAGATGTGGTCATAAACCACTGTTTGGGCGCACGGCAGGGCTTAGAAGGGAAGGAGCGCCATTTGACTGTTTGAATGGAAAATATGCTGGAATATTTAGCGGTTGCCATGTCGCATTTGGAGAGTCCCTGTGTGCCTAAACATTGGAGCTCCCCCACAAGTGACCCCATTTTGGAAACTAGACCCCCCAAGGAACTTATCTAGATGCATTGTGAGCACTTTGAACCCACAGGTGCTCCACAAATTGATCCGTAAAAAAAGAAAGTGCTTTTTTTTCACAAAAATTTTATTTTAGCCTCAGTTTTTTGATTTTCACATGGGCAACAGGATAAAACGGCTCCTAAAATTTGTTGGGCAGTTTATCCTGAGTACACAGATACCTCATATGTGGTCATAAACCACTGTTTGGGCGCACGGCAGGGCCCAGAAGGGAAGGAGCGCCATTTGACTTTTTGAATGGAAAATTAGCTCCAATCGTTAGCAGACACCATGATGCGTTTGGAGAGCCCCTGTGTGCCTAAACAGTGAAAAACCCCTACATGTGACACCATTTTGGAAACTAGACCTCTTATGGAACTTATCTAGATGTGTTGTGAGCACTCTGAACCCCCAAGTGCTTCACAGAAGTTTATAACACAGAGCAGTGAAAATAAAAAAATAATATTTTCCTCAAAAATCATTTTTTAGCCCGCTATTTTTTATTTTCACAAGGGTAACAGGAGAAATTGGACCACAAAAGTTGTTGTGCAATTTGTCCTGGGTACACCAATACCCCATATGTGGGGGGGAACCACTGTTTTGGCACATGGGAGAGCTCAGAAGGGAAGGAGCGCCATTTTGGAATGCAGACTTGATGGAATGTTCTGCGGGCGTCATGTTGCGTTTGCAGAGCCCCTGATGTACCTAAACAGTAGAAACCCCCCACAAGTGACCCCATTTTGGAAACTAGACCCCCCAAGGAGCTTATCTAGATGTGTAGTGAGCACTTTGAACCCCAAGTGCTTCATAGAAGTTTATAAATGCAGAGCAGTGAAAATAAAAAAATCATTTTTGTTTCTCTAAAATAATTTTTTAGCCCGCTATTTTTTATTTCCCCAGGGTAACAGGATAAATTGGATGCCAAAAGTTGTTGTCCATTTTTTCCTGAATATGCTGGTGCCCCATATGTGGGGGGAACCACTGTTTGGGCGCACGGCAGGGCTCAGAAGGGAAGGAGCGCCATTTGACTTTTTTAATGGAAAATTAGCTCCAATCGTTAGCAGACACCATGTCATGTTTGGATTGGAGAGCCCCTGTGTGCCTAAACTTTGGAGCTCCCCCACAAATGACCCCATTTTGGAAACAAGACCACCTAAGGAACTTATCTAGATGCACATTGAGCACTTTGAACCCCCAGGTGCTTCACAGAAGTTTATAACGCACAGCCCTGAAAATAAAAAATAATTTTTTTTCTCAAAAAATGATTTTTAATCCCCCTATTTTTTATTTTCACAATGGTTACAGGAGAAATTGGACCCCAAAAGTTGTTGTCCAGTTTGTCCTGAGTATGCTGGTTCCCCAAATGTAGGGGGTAACCACTGTTTGGGCACACGTCAGGGCTCGGAAGGGATGTAGTGACGCTTTGAAATGCCGACTTGATGGAATGGTCTGCTGGCATCTTGTTACGTTTGCAGAGTCCCTGATGTGCCTAAAAGGTAGAAACCCCCCACAAGTGACCCCATTTTGTAAACTAGACCCCCAAGGAACTTATTAAGATGTGTGGTGAGCACTTTGAACCCCCACGTGCTTCACAGAAGTTTATAATGCAGAGCCGTGAAAATAAAAAATCATTTTTTTCCTCAAAAACTGATTTTTTTAACCCGCAATTTTTTATTTTCACCAGGGTAACAGGAGAAATTGGACCCCAAAAGTTGTTGTACAGTTTGTCCTGAGTACACTGGTACCCCATATGTGGGGAGGAACCACTGTTCGGGCACACGTTGGGGCTCGGAAGGGAAGTAGTGACGTTTTGAAATGCTGACTTTGATGGAATGGTCTGCGGGCATCATGTTACGTTTGCAGAGCCCTGTTATGAATGTGCTAGATATGGTTTCTGAGCAGAGGCTCCCTCTGGTGGTTACAGACAGTACTGAACCTTTCAGCGAGGAGTGGCAATCTGGAATCACGGACTGGTCTGATATAAGGGAAGTTCCCTCCCATGATGGTTGCCGGTGATCAATTGTTCTTGTCTCAATTGTGGTTCCTGGTTCCTTTGGAAGTTTGCTGGAGTCCTTCCTGCATCTCCTGCTTTCAGATAAGATATTTTTTGTTTTTCTTTTTGTGCTTGCTTTTTGCATTGTTTTCTGCACTTTTGTGGAGGTCAGCAAGGTCCCCTCCTGGGGCCTGAGCTCCTCACAGTTTTTCTGCAGCCACTGTTATTTGCTCATTTGCTTTTTTCTGTTTTTTCAGCGGCTGCGGCTTGGTTTTTGTTCACACTGAGATCTGATTTAGTGGGTGGCGAGATTGTGTGATCTCAGTATTTTTGTAATCAGAATTGTTGGATTTTTGTAGGGTTTTCTGGGTTGCAGAAAGTAATCTCTCCTGTCCTATCCTATTTAATCAGCTTGTGGCCCCAGCATATGCTCAGTCTATTTTCTGCCTATGTTTGTATTTTCATCTTGTCTAACCGCCATTATGTTTGGGGGCTTCCTATTTTCTTTGGGGATCTGCTCCGGGGCAGATAGCTTTCATCTTTCTGTCTTTAGGTGTAGTTATCTCTCAGGCTGTGACGAGGCGTCTAGGATCAACGTAGGAACGCTCCACGGCTACCTCTAGTTGTGTTGTTAGTTTAGGAATCTGCAACCCATCAGTTACCAATATCTCAGGTGTTCGGCTGCCCTGCTGTTGTTCCTGTCCTCCTCAGCTACCGAAACATAACAGAGCCCCTGATGTGCCTAAACAGTAGAAACTCCCCACAAGTGACCTCATTTTGGAAACTAGACACCGCACGGAACTTATCTAGATGTGCGGTGAGCACTTTGAACCCCCAAGGGCTACACAGAAGTTTATAACGCCCGGGCATGAAAATAAAAAAATCATATTTTTTCCACAAACATGATCTTTTAGTCCCCAATTTTTTTATTTTCCCAAGGGTAACAGGAGAAATTAGACCCCAAAAGTGTTGTCCAATTTGTCCTGAGTATGCTGATATCCCATATGTGGGAGAAAACTACAGTATGGGCACACGTCGGGGCTCGGAAGGGAAGTAGTGACTTTTTGAAATGCCGACTTGATGGAATGGTCTGCGGGCATCATGTTACGTTTGCAGAGCCCCTGATGTGCCTAAACAGTAGAAACTCCCCCCAAGTGACCCCATTTTGGAAACTAGATCCCCCAAGGAACTCCTCTAGATGTGTGGTGAGCACTTTGAATATCCAAGTTCTTCACAGAAGTTTATAACGCAGAGCTGTGAAAAGAAAAAATCATTTTATTTCCACAAAAATAATTTTTTTAGTCCCAAATTTTTTTTTCCCAAGGGTAACAGGAGAAATTAGACCCCCAAAGTTGTTGTGCAATTTTTCCTGAGTACGCTGATACCCCATATGTGAGGGTAAACCACTGTTTGGGCACACGTTGGGGCTTGGAATAAAGGGAGCACTGATTGACTTTTTGAATGCAAAATTTGCAGGAATCAATGGTGGCGCCATGTCGTGTATGGACACCCCCTGATGTGCCTAAATAGTGGAAACCCCTCAATTCTAACTCCAACCCTAACCCCTACACACCCCTAACCCTAATCCAAATCCTAACCATAACCCTAACCCCAACACATCCCTAACCCTAATCCCAACTCTAACCAAAACCCTAACCACAAGCCTAACCCTAATCCCAACCCTAACCCCAAAACACCCCTAACACTTATCCTAACTCTAACTCTAACCACAAACCTAACCCTAATCCCAACCCTAGCCCTAATTCCAACCCTAATTCCAACCCTAACCCTAATTCCAACCCTAGAGGCACTGTCACACTTAGAGATCGCAGCAGCGATCACGACAATGACACGACCTGGCAAGATCGTTGGTACGATCGCTATATGATCGTTAGTTAGCTTCCAAACACAAAGATCTCATCAGAGATCAGCGATCTGTATAACGACCTCTGCGGTCATTGGGAAAACCTAGTCCCACCTGCGCCTCTGGTAAAGTCGTTCCTAAAGGGTGTCACACTCAGCGATTCAGGCTCACCAGCGGGACACCAACGACCAAAAACCAGCTCAGAACGTTCATGAACGATCAGCGACATCGCAGCAGGGGCCACATCGCCGCTACATATCACACACAGCGACATCGCTAACGATGTCGCTGCTGCATCATAAAATCGCTGACGCTTTAGCGATCTCGTTAGCGATCTCGCTTAGTGTGACAGTACCTTAATCCTAATTCTAACCCTAACACTAATTCTAACCCTAATGTTAACCCTAAGGCTAACCCTGACCCTAGTTCTAACCCTAACCCTAGTTCTATCCCTAACCCTAAGGCTGGGTTCATATTGCGTTTTACCAGCCCGTTCAAAACAGAGCGTTGATGGGCTGGTAACGGTATAGTATAACGCGATCACGTTATACTATACCTGCTAGCACAGATGAATCAGCAGATGATTCATCTGCGCTAGCGGTGATGGAGCCCAGACATTGCAGGCCGCGTCTGAGGCTCCGTCACTGAATGACGGCACGTCGCTAACGCATGCCGCTTTACGGTATGCGTCGCGATGCGCCCGCAAATGGGGGTGAATGGCAGCGTTAACGGACTGCGTTATACCGCGGTGTAACGCAGTCTGTCTAACGGACTGCCATAACGCAATATGAACACAGCCTTATAATCGTAACCCTAATAAGAAAAAAAAATAATAATTTTTTTTTTATTTTATTTGTCCCTACCTATGGGGGTGATAAATGGGGCGTTTATTTAGTTTTTTTTTATTTTGATCACTGTGAGAGTTTATCACAGTGATCAAAATAAATTTCTGGACTCTGGAAGGTGCACTGCGCATGCACCCGCCATTTTGCAAGATGGCGGCGCCCATGAAACATCTTGGACGGACGCCGGGATGGATCCAGGGGCTTCGGAGGACCGGGAGAGGTGAGAAGGGGGGTCGGAAGGTAAGGCGGGGGATTGGAAGGTGGAGGGAGCGGAGGCAAGGAGGAGGGGAGTAGTAAGTGACGGCGGTGACCAATTGCCGCCATTTATCGGTGGCGGCGGCCGATCGCCGCCGTGACTCGGTGTGGGGGGGGTCGGTTCTCGGTCTCCAGCCATGGCAGATGCTATTGCATCATCGGCCATGGCTGGATTGTAATATTTCACCAAATTTCATTGGTGAATTATTACAGATTGCTCTGATTGGCTGTTTCACTTTTAACAGCCAATCAGAGCGATCTTAGCCACGTGGGGGATAAGCCAACCCCCCCTGTGGTGAAGCACAAAGGGTCTTGTGCCTGCGGGTCGGGTGACCTTTCAGTGACCCCGGTCACCTGACCTGCAGGAACGCTATCCTTTCATGACACAGGGTATGCGTCATAGGTCGGATTGGCACCGACTTTCATGACGCATACTCTGTGTCACAGGTCGGGAAGGGGTTAAGTAACCTACTTCTAGAACAGCCCATTTTGAATTTAAAGAGATCCTATTAACAGTAGACTAGGGGCAGCAGTTGGCCAAAATGATACCCTGTGTCCGATATTAAAGCTAAGAATGGTGAGTCATATGAGAGTTGCTTCTAGTAAGACTCCAAAGAAACAAAGATATGTTAGAGATTGTATTACATATGTTTGAGGCACTCATTACTCTCACTACCTTGGTTGACACTTTTGAGGATACAATTAGTGTTTGGTTATCTGTTTCAGTGATTATCTATGGTCATAAATGTATGGCTCTAATGCCCCAATGTAAAGGTATCTTCTCTTAGTGATTTAGGCAATACAGTTATTAATTTGACGGTTAAATATAGTTTTGGGAAGTATTGAATAATCCGTGTCTGTATTTCTATGCATGTGGAGAATTACAGATAAAGAACTTCTACATTGTTTGTAGCCTGAATTTCTAATAGACTCCAATAGACCTGTTGCCTGAGGCTTGTCATTTAGTAGATTGATAGATCTGCACTTTTCCAGTAGAGCAGGTGTATAGATGAATATGGCCCCAAATGTTAGATGAGTTGCATTTGTACCTGTCTAATTAAACAAATCACCTCAATATGACCCTTCTCTGCAGTGTCTTCGATTCATGAAGCCCAATTACATCTTAATGTGGTCTTTATGGTTGTAACTAACATTTAGCTTTTTTTTAATTTAAACCTATTGTAGAATTTTGTGAACATTTTGAACGGATTTTACTTGTTAACAAGCAGATAAAATTTCAGTTGTAGAAAAAAGTACAAATTGTACATGTCACTTAAATTTAACTCTTTCTTTCGGAAAAATGTATTGGATTGCCAGAGATATCTGTGTTAGAAAGTTTTTACAAATATATATATATATATATTGTAGTGCAGCGTTCACTGCACGGGTTTGGAGAACACTCACTTGGCTGTGATAATCAGGCACACAGGAAAGTTCTTTCTCTTAAAAACAGTCTATGTGGTTTATTTTTGTCATAAACCCTTGTAACAGGTACACGAGGCAAACAGTCTTACAGCAGACAGATGAACCCTTTTATGTCCATAGTAGAGCTCAACTCTCTCAGGCCTGTGGGCATACCGGCTGTCCCATATCCAGCACGCAGGCTCTATAGTCTACACACAGTCTCTCACTGACCCCAGTCAGTATAACTCACGGTTCTCGGACCGTCCACTTCGGAGGTATCTCTCAGACCTTCCTTCCTCTGGCTCAGACTAGCCAGCACTCCTCAGGCTGTGCGATGTCCAGCAAGCAGGTTTGGTCTGGAGCCACACACACAGGAAGACTTCTTCTTCACTGCACACAGACCACTCTGACAGACTCCCTCACACTCTCATGTGCTAAACACACCTCCAATACATAGCTTGTAACCATACCCACAGGTGAGGTATGGATCACATGGGCTGGTCACATGGTCATGACCTCACGGCAGGTCCTCAAACTCACCACCACAAGTGGGCGGTGTATGTGTGGTTAGCCAGTCCCGTCCAGCTCTCCAACTAACCCTGTAAGCAACCCTAGTAAAGTAAACACAACTCTTGTGGGACTACAAGTCCCAGAAAAACTTTACTGGCTTACAGCATAGAGGACTTTTGCGACACATACCGGCTATTCACGATCATGCCGGTCACTGTCTCACCATCATAATTATGCCTCCATGCATATCTTGAGGAGCACATACAGCGCCCCCTAGGTGCAACATGAGTCACTGCATCACTATGTATATGTATATATATATATATATATATATATACAGCTCTGGCAAAAATTAAGAGAAAACTGCACAGTTTTATAAAAATCAGCTTCTCTACATGTCTGACAGCCATTCCTTTCCAGTGTCAGTTGAATTCCAACCAGAGTACATCTCATTCTACTTAATGAGCTTCTGATTAAGTGATCACCTGAACCAAATCTCATTTAACAAAGGAAAGTATAAAAAACACTGCTGTGGTGTTCACAATCCTCTTACAATAGGACAAGCTGGATGGCAAAACAAGTGCTAGTAATATCCCAAAAGTAATAGGAATGAAGAAGTAACTTTTAACCATGCCAAAGGAGTTGAAAAGAAAAGTCTTGAGTGAGGAAAAGAAGGGCTCAATTCTGGCTTTACTAGCAGAGGGATACAGTGAGCATCATGTTGCCTCCATCCTTAAAATTTCTAAGACGGCAGTCAATTACAACAAGGTCAAGTAGCAGACATTGGGGACAACAAAGCTACAGACCGGCAGAGGATGAAAACGACTCTCCACTGACCAGGATGACCGTCAGCTTATTTGAATGTCACTCAACAACCACATCAAGTGACCTACAAAAGGAATAGCAAATGGCAGCTGGGGTGAAGTGCATGGCAAGAACAGTTTGTAACAGGCTCCTAGAGGCAGGGTTCAAATCATGTAAAGCTAGAAAAAAGCCTTTCATCAATGAGAAGCAAAGGACAGCCAGGCTGAAGTTTGCCAAAAACCATAAGGATTGAACCATAGAGGACTGGAGTAAGGTAATCTTCTCTGATGAGTCTAATTTTCAGCTGTGCCCAACACCTGGTTGTCTAATGGTTATACGGAGACCTGAAGAGGCGTACAAGTCACAGTGTCTTGCACCCACTGTGAAATTTAGTGGAGGATCGGTGATGATCTGGGGATGCTTCAGCAGGGCTGGAATTGGGCAGGTTTATCTTTGCGAAGGTCGTATGAATCAAGCCGCATGCAAGGTTATCCTGGAAAAACAGTTGATTCCTTCTGCTCAGGCAATGTTCCCCAACTGTGAGGACTGTTTTTTCCAGCAGGACAATGCGCCATGCCACACAGCTAGGTCAATCAATGTGTGGATGAAGGATCACCACTTCAAATCCCTGTCATGGCCAGCCCAATCTTCAGACCTGAACCCATTGAAAACCTCTGGAATGTAATCAAGAGGAAGATGAATAGTCACAAGCCATCAAACAAAGAAGAACTGCTTAAATTTTTGTACCAGGAGTGGCATAAGGTCACCCAAAAGCAGTGTGAAAGACTGGTGGAAAGAATGCCAAGACTCATGAAAGCTGTGATTAAAAATCTTGGTTATTCCACAAAATATTGATTTCTGAACTCTTCCTGAGTTAAAACATTAGTAATTGTTTTTTCTAAATGATTATGAACTTGTTTTCTTAGCATTATTTGAGGTCTGCAAGCACTGCATTTTTTTTGTTATTTTTGCCATTTCTCATTTTCTGAAAATAAATGCAAAATTTATTGCTTAGAAATTGGGAGACATGTTGTCAGTAATTTATAGAATAAAAGAGCAATTTACATTTTACTCAAAAATATACCTATAAAAGAAAAATCAGACATACTGAAAATTTTGCCAATTTTTGCCAGAGCTATATAGATAGATAGATATCAATATATATCTATAGATATATATATCTATAGATATTGATATCTATATCCATAGATATCGATAACTATATCTATAGATATCGATAACTATATCTATAGATATCGATGTCTATATCTATAGATATCAATATCTATATCTATTGATATCGATATATATATCTATAGATATCGATATCTATAACTATAGATATCAATATTTATATCTATAGATATCGATATATATCTACAGTGGGGGAAATAAGTATTTGATCCCTTGCTGATTTTGTAAGTTTGCCCACCGACAATATGAACAGTCTATAATTATAAAGGTAGGTAAATTTTAACTTTGAGAGACAGAATATCAAAAATAAAATCCAGAAGATCACATTGTATAAATTATATACATTTATGTGCATTTTGCAGTGAGAAATAAGTATTTGATCCCCTATCAGCCAAGAGTTCTCTCTCCTACAGACCAGTTAGACGCTCCTAATCAACTCATTACCTGCATTAAAGACAGCTGTCTTACATAGTCACCTTTATAAAAGACTCCTGTCCACAGACTCAATTAATCAGTCAGACTCTAACTTCTACAACATGGGCAAGACCAAAGAACTTTATAAGGATGTCAGGAACAAGATCACAGACCTGCACAAAGCTGGAATAGGCTACAAAACCATAAGTAAGATGCTGAGTGAGGAGACAACTGTTAGTGCAAAAGTATGAAAATGGAAAAAAAAACCAAAGTGACTGTCCATCGACATGCATCTGGGGCACCATGCAAAATCTCACCTCGTAGGGCATCCTTGATCATGAGGAAGGTGAGAGATCAGCCTAAAACTACATGGATGGAACTTGCTAATGATCTCAAGGCAGCTGGGACCTCAGTCACCAAGAAAACCACTGGTAGCACATTACGCCATAAAGGTTTAAAATCCTGCCCATCTGAAGTTTGCCATTAAACACCTGGATGATTCTGTGAGTGATTGGGAAAAGGTGCTGTGGTCAGATGAGACAAAAATTTAGGTCTTTGGCATTAACTCAACTAGCCATGTTTGGAAGAAGAGAAATACTGACTATGACCCAAAGAACACCGTCCCCACTGTCAAGCATTTAGGTGAAAACATTATGTTTTGGAGGTGTTTTTCTGCTAAGTGCACTGGACTACTTCACCGCATCCTGAGTGACAACCTCCTTCCCTCCGCCATGACATTAAAAATGGGTCATGGCTGGGTCTTTTAGCAAGACAATGACTCAAAACATACAGCCAAGGCAACAAAGGAGTGGATCAAAAAGAAGCATATTAAGGTCACGAAGTGGCCTAGCCAGTCTCCAGACCTTAATCCCATAGAAAACTTTTGAGGGAGTTGAAGCTCCAAGTTGTCAAGTGACAACCTGAAAATCTTAATGATTTAGAGATGATTTGCAAAGAGGAGTGGACCAAAATGTATCCTAACATGTGCGCAAACCTCATTATCAACTACAAAAAGCATCTGACTGCTATGCTTGCCAAGAAGGATTTTGCCACCAACTATTAAGTCTTGTTTGCTAGAGGGATCAAATACTTATTTCTCACTGCAAAATCCAAATAAATTCATATAATTTATACAATGTGATTTTCTGGATATTGTTTTTGATATTCTATTTCTCATTGTTAAAATTAACCTATCCTTAAAATTATAGACTGTTCATGTCTTTCTCATTGGGCAAACTTACAAAATCAGCAAAGGATCAAATAATTATTTCCCCACTGTATGTAAATACAATTAAAACATTTTAAAACTGAATATATTTGGTATCATTACATTCTTGAAAGTCCATTTTATCAAAGTAAAACATTTATTAACCCATATGGTAAATGAGGTAAAGTGAAAAAAAGAATAAAATGCCAGAATTGTAGTTTTTCCTTCAGCACGTCTTGCTAAAAAAATGCAAAAAATAGAATCAAATGTTGTATATACCTTAAGGCCGGTTTCATATATCCGTTTATTTCCAGTACCAAAAAAACCAGTGCTGGAGATATCCGTGTCCGTGTGTCCATGTGTGTAATACTTGCGGCACACATGTGGCAACCGTGTGCTGCTTGTGTGCCGCATCAGTATCACACGGATGGAAGCCATGGAAGAAGCGCTATAGTAAGCGCTGTTCCCTTCCCTGGCGGTGGGTGCTGAAGACGGCTCTCATCATTCTCCCCTGCTCTGCCGGCGATCAATGCGAGCAGGAGAGAATAATGAGAGTTAAATTAAAATTAGAACGATGACAGCAGGTGGGGGCTTTTGGGACTACTACTGCCATCATCCGACACCTTCTGCTTCTAATAACAGTGACAACAGAGCAGATGATTGGGGTATTCCTCATCCGCCCCCTGCAATATACTGTAACTAAATAAATGAATGAAAAACCCCACGTTGGTTCCCCCCTATTTTCTTTAACCAACCAGGCAAAACTCACAGCTGGGTTCTGCAACCCTAAGCTGTCAGCTTCAGCAAGGTTGATTATCAAGAATAGAGGGGGTCCCCATGCTTTTTTTTTAATTATTTAAATAAATAATTAAAAAAAACGGTGTGGGGTCCTCCCAATTTGTGACAACCAGCATTGCTAAAGCTCACAGCTGGTGGCTGGTATTCTCAGACTGGTAGGGTGCCATTGATATAGGCTCCTCCAGTCTAAAAACAGAGGAAAATTCTCATGGTACTCTCCTGTGAAGACACTAACCATGAACTGCGGTGACCTCATCACTGACTTTTTCCCACGATCCTGAGGTCACCGCAGTGCAATCCTGCTGGGAACCTCGATGAACTTCTAAGGGTCAGGCTTCAATTGGCATTCTTTTCTTCATTTGTTTTCAGTCCCCTCATATGTATTTTTTAACTTGATCCTAATTTTTTACTTTTTTACATGTGGTGCTGCCATCTTCCTAGCTCCCATGTATCAATATGGCTTCACTTTTCGAGTGATTTTCTTGTTCTACGGTCCTTGAAAGATCATATCTGATCTGCAGCCAGAATGATCTGCCCTCCATAATAACTTACAGGGGGTACGGAAAGTATTCAGACCCCTTTATATTTTTCACTTTTTGTTTCATTGCAGCCATTTGGTAAATTCAAAAAAGTTCATTTTTGTTCTCATTAATGTACACTCTGCACCCCATCTTGACTGAAAAAAAACAGAAATGTAGAAATTTTTGCAAATTTATTAAAAAGGAAAAACTGAAATATTACATGGTCATAAATATTCAGACCCTTTGTTCAGTATTGAGTAGAAGCACCCTTTTGAGTTAGTACAGCCATCAGTCTTCTTGGGAATAATGCAACAAGTTTTTCACACCTGGATTTGGGGATCCTATGCCATTCTTCCTTTCAGATCCTCTCCAGTTCCGTCAGGTTGGATGGTGAACGTTTGTGGACAGCCATTTTCATGTCTCTCCAGAGATGATCACTTGGGTTTAGGTCAGGGCTCTGGCTGGGCCAGTCAAGAATGGTCACAGAGTGGTTCTGAAGCCACTCCTTTGTTATTTTAGCTGTGTGCTTAGGGTCATTGTCTTGTTGGAAGGTAAACCTTCGGCCAAGTCTAAGGTCCAGAGCACTCTGGAAGAGGTTTTCATCCAGGATATCTCTGTACTTAGCCGCATTCATGTTTCCTTCAATTGCAACCAGTCGTCCAGTCCCTGCAGCTGAAAAACACCTCCATAGCATGATGCAGCGAGCACCATGTTTCACTGTTGGGATTATATTGGGCAGGTGATGAGCAGTGCCTGGTTTTCTCCACACATACCGCTTAGAATTATCACCAAAAAGTTCTATCTTCATCTCATCAGACCAGAGAATCTTATTTCTCGTAGTCTGGGAGTCCTTCATGGGATCCTATGCCATTCTTCCTTGCAGATCCTCTCCAGTTCCTTCAGGTTGGATGGTGAACCTTGGTGTACAGCCATTTTCAGGTCTCTCTAGGGATGCTTAATTGGGTTTAGGTCAGGGCTCTATATGGGCCAGTCAAGAATGGTCACAGAGTTGTTCTGAAGCCACTCCTTTGTTACTTTAGCTGTGTGCTTAGGGTCACTGTCTTGTTGGAAGGTGAATCTTCAGCCCAGTTTGAGGTCCAGAGCACTCTGGAATAGGTTTGCATCCAGAATATCTCGGTACTTGGCCACATTCATGTTTCCTTCAATTGCAACCAGTCGTCCTGTCCCTGCAGCTGAAGAACACCCCCATAGCATCATGCTGCCACCACCATGTTTCACTGTTGGGATTGTATTGGGAAGGTGATGAGCAGTGCCTGGTTTTCTCCACACATACCGCTTAGAATTATCACCAAAAAGTTCTATAAAAAAACAAAAAACTAACGGCACTCCAAGGAAATAAAAAATAAAAAAATTTTTATAGTGGCAATGGAGCTGAAGACTCCCCCCCCATGCAAAAAGTTCTATCTTCATCTCATCAGACCAGAGAATCTTATTTCTCATAGTCTGGGAGTCCTTCATAGGTTTTGTAGCAAACTGAGCGGGCTTTCGTATGTCTGGTACTGAGGAGAGTCTTCCGTCTGCCACTCTGCCATAAATGCCCAACTGGTGGAGGGCTGCAGTGATAGTTGACTTTGTAGAACTTTTTCCCATCTCCCTACTGCATCTGTGAAGCTCAGCCACAGTGATCTTGGGGTTCTTCTTTACCTCTCTCACCAAGGCTCTTCTCCCACGATTGCTCAGATTGGCTGGACAGGTCTAGGAAGACTTCTGGTGGTCCCAAACTTCTTTCATTTAAGGATTATGGAGGCCACTGTGCTCTTAGGAACTTTTAGTACAGCAGAAATTCTTTTGTAACCTTAGCCTGATCTGTGCCTTGCCACAATTTTGTCTCTGAGCTCCTTGGCAAGTTCCTTTGAAGTTCCTTTGACCTCATGATTCTCATTTGGTCTGACATGCACTGTGAGCTGTGAGGTCATATATAGACAGGTGTGTGCCTTTACAAATCAAGTCCTATCAGTTTAATTAAACACAGCTGGACTCCAATGAAGGAGTAGAACCATCTCAAGGAGGATCACAAGGAAATGGACAGCATGTGACTTAAATATGAGTGTTTAAGCCAAAAGTCTGACTACTTATGACTATGCAAATTGCCTCTTCAAACAAAGAGGACTTGTACTCTATAGCGCCACCTATTGGAAGTAGCGATCCTACAAGTCACAATCAACCCTTTAACGAGTCTTGTAATATGACTTAGGATAAAAGCCAAATCAGAATCTCCATTTGCAGACACGGTGTTTCGGACTATTGGTCCTCGTCAGTGCAAAGTAGGAGAGATCTGATTTGGCTAGATGAGAGGCTCTGGACTAAGGTCTAGGGGGTAAGGTTTCTCCTTGTGGAGAGTGACATACCAGCTCTGGCGTGTCGAGGTAAGGAGGCTTATTCGCCATGCAATGCTCCTCTGGGAAATTTTAATATGCAAATTGCCTCTTCAAACAAAGAGGGCTTGTACTCTATAGCGCCACCTATTGGAAGTAGCTATCCTACAAGTCACAATCAACCCTTTAACGAGTCTTGTAATATGACTTAGAATCTCTCCTACTTTGCACTGACGAGGACCAATAGTCCGAAACACCGTGTCTGCAAATGGAGATTCTGATTTGGCTTTTATCCTAAGTCATATTACAAGACTCGTTAAAGGGTTGATTGTGACTTGTAGGATTGCTACTTTCAATAGGTGGCGCTATAGAGTACAAGTCCTCTTTGTTTGAAGAGGCAATTTGCATATTAAAATTTCCCAGAGGAGCATTGCATGGCGAATAAGCCTCCTTACCTTGACACGCCAGAGCTGGTATGTCACTCTCCACAAGGAGAAACCTTACCCCCTAGACCTTAGTCCAGAGCCTCTCATCTAGCCAAATCAGATCTCTCCTACTTTGCACTGACGAGGACCAATAGTCCGAAACACCGTGTCTGCAAATGGAGATTATGATTTGGCTTTTATCCTAAGTCATATTACAAGACTCGTTAAAGGGTTGATTGTGACTTGTAGGATCGCTACTTCCAATAGGTGGCGCTATAGAGTACAAGTCCTCTTTGTTTGAAGAGGCAATTTGCATATTAAAATTTCCCAGAGGAGCATTGCATGGCGAATAAGCCTCCTTACCTTGACACGCCAGAGCTGGTATGTCACTCTCCACAAGGAGAAACCTTACCCCCTAGACCTTAGTCCAGAGCCTCTTATCTAGCCAAATCAGATCTCTCCTACTTTGCACTGACGAGGACCAATAGTCCGAAACACCGTGTCTGCAAATGGAGATTCTGATTTGGCTTTTATCCTAAGTCATATTACAAGACTCGTTAAAGGGTTGATTGTGACTTGTAGGATCGCTACTTCCAATAGGTGGCGCTATAGAGTACAAGTCCTCTTTGTTTGAAGAGGCAATTTGCATATTAAAATTTCCCAGAGGAGCATTGCATGGCGAATAAGCCTCCTTACCTTGACACGCTACTTATGACTAGAAATTAGCAAATATTTCAATGTTCGGTTCAGCTCACGATTGCCAAATTTGCAATACCTGCCAATTTAATCGCCGAATATAGCCAAACATGCACAGCACAAAAGCCAGTGTTTCCTAAGCTGTGTGACAGCGTGAAAAACACCGGCGTAGTGCTTTTGAGCAGTGGTGAAATCATCCCCGCCGGTCAGAGTGCCGTGGTTCTCACGCTGTCAGAAGACAGTGTGAGCGCTCACCTGTGATCGGAGGTACAAAGTTTACCTCCGGTCACTGGTGTCAGCTGATGGGACTACAGCACCCATCAGCTGCCACCTGCTGCCACTAATAACAGTGAGAGCAGGCGCGCCGGATGGGAGTATTCATAAGCAGCTCCTGCACTGTAATTAAATAATAAAAAAAACCTGCATGGGTTCCCCTGTATTCTTGATAACCAGCCAAGCAAAAATCACAGCTGGGGGCTGCAAACCTGAGCTGTCAGCTTCAGCAACATTGGTTATGAAGAATAGAGGGGTCCCCCAAAAGCCAGCAATTCATGTGCCGCATTAAGTAAAATCACAGCGTGACAGATTAGAATAGAATATATAGAATATATATACATAGAATATATAGATAGATAGATAGATATAGATGTCAGTGACACATATATATGTGTATATTTATTACATAGATGGAAGAATAGCCTCCTTACAAGGCTAATTATACAGCTGTGAGCTGATATTAATAGCCTGGGAAACTTCATGGGTATTACCCCTTCCCAGGCTATAAACGTCGGCTACCAGCCATCGGCTTTCTCTCTGCTGGTACGAAAATTACGTTGGAGCCCACGCCATTTTTTTCAGAAAAATAATCTTTTATTAATTACAGGTCCTTCTCAAAAAATTAGCATATAGTGCTAAATTTCATTATTTTCCATAATGTAATGATTACAATTAAACTTTCATATATTTTAGATTCATTACACACCAACTGAAATTTGTCAGGTCTTTTATTGTTTTAATACTGATGATTTTGGCATACAACTCCTGATAACCCAAAAAACCTGTCTCAAAAAATTAGCATATCAAGAAAAGGTTCTCTAAACGACCTATTACCCTAATCTTCTGAATCAACTAATTAACTCTAAACACATGCAAAAGATTCCTCAGGCTTTTAAAAACTCCCTGCCTGGTTCATTACTCAAAACCCCCATCATGGGTAAGACTAGCGACCTGACTGATGTCAAGAAGGCCATCATTGACACCCTCAAGCAAGAGGGTAAGACCCAGAAAGAAATTTCTCAACAAATAGGCTGTTCCCAGAGTGCTGTATCAAGGCACCTCAATGGGAAGTCTGTTGGAAGGAAACAATGTGGCAGAAAACGCTGTACAACGAGAAGAGGTGACCGGACCCTGAGGAAGATTGTGGAGAAGGACCGATTCCAGACCTTGGGGGACCTGAGGAAGCAGTGGACTGAGTCTGGTGTAGAAACACCCAGAGCCACCGTGCACAGGCGTGTGCAGGAAATTGGCTACAGGTGCCGCATTCCCCAGGTAAAGCCACTTTTGAACCATAAACAGCGGCAGAAGCGCCTGACCTGGGCTACAGAGAAGCAGCACTGGACTGTTGCTAAGTGGTCCCAAGTACTTTTTTCTGATGAAAGCAAATTTTGCATGTCATTCAGGAATCAAGGTGCCAGAGTCTGGAGGAAGACTGGGGAGAAGGAAATGCCAAAATGCCTGAAGTCCAGTGTCAAGTACCCACAGTCAGTGATGGTGTGGGGTGCCATGTCAGCTGCTGGTGTTGGTCCACTGTGTTTCATCAAGGGCAGGGTCAATGCAGCTAGCTATCAGGAGATTTTGGAGCACTTCATGCTTCCATCGGCTGAAATGCTTTATGGAGATGAAGATTTCATTTTTCAGCACGACCTGGCACCTGCTCACAGTGCCAAAACCACTGGTAAATGGTTTACTGACCATGGTATTACTGTGCTCAATTGGCCTGCCAACTCTCCTGACCTGAACCCCATAGAGAATCTGTGGGATATTGTGAAGAGAAAGTTGAGAGACGCAAGACCCAACACTCTGAATGAGCTTAAGGCCGCTATCGAAGCATCCTGGGCCTCCATAACACCTCAGCAGTGTCACAGGCTGATTGCCTCCATGCCACGCCGCATTGAAGCAGTCATTTCTGCAAAAGGATTCCCGACCAAGTATTGAGTGCATAACTGAACTTTATTATTTGATGTTTTTTTTGTTTGTTTTTAAAAAACACTTTTATTTTATTGGACGGTTGAAATATGTTAATTTTTTGAGACAGGTTTTTTGGGTTATCAGGAGTTGTATGCCAAAATCATCAGTATTAAAACAATAAAAGACCTGACAAATTTCAGTTGGTGTGTAATGAATCTAAAATATATGAAAGTTTAATTGTAATCATTACATTATGGAAAATAATGAAATTTAGCACTATATGCTAATTTTTTGAGAAGGACCTGTATATACTTGTACAGTAAGCGGCACACACACTGTCCTAATTGTATTTGTCACTGATATCTATATATCTACCTATTCTATTTGTATTTACTGTGTGTATTCCAGCTCTTCTATCCTGTCGGCTCCTGCTGTGATTTAACACTACCGCGGCTGCTGAATTACCTGCTTTTCTTGTATCTATTCTATATATTCTATTCTAACCTGTCACACTGTGATTTTACTAAATGCGGCCCATGCATTGCCGGCTTTTATTATATTTTTTACCAAATGTTACCGACTTTTTCCGATTTTAAGAAAAATGCTTGTGTTACCGATCACGAATCCAAAGGTACCATATTCTTGCCGAATTTATGTTTGGCGATTGTTTTCCGAACATATTCGCTCATCTCTACTTATGATCATGAGATATTTCAGTTTTTCTTTTTTAATTAATTTGCAAAAATTTCTACATTTCTGTTTTTTTTCAGTCAAGATAGGGTGCAGAGTGTACATTAATGAGAAAGAAATGAACTTTTTTGAATTTACCAAATGGCTGCAACGAAACAGAGTGAACATTTTAAAGGGGTCTAAATACTTTCTGTACCCACTGTAAATGTTTTCCTTTTTTCTCACTTTGATCTTCCTTGTGCACCCTGAATCCCTTCCCTCTCTGCTATCACAAATAATAAGAGAAAATAGGGCTAGAGCAGGAAGAGCCAGCAGCTGGTAGAAAGCTATTGGATTTATGCCAAATTTTGCAGAACTGCTGGATAGGTGAAATGGAACAAAAATTAGTATTTAGTAGATTTGTGTCAGGACATATGCAGACCAGTTAGTACAACACAAGCTCCATTAAAGAACAAAGTTTCATCTTTATGCTTGCAGTGTTCAGCATGGCAATTATTTATATTCTGAGGGAAAATGGCATTACTAATAAAGCAGCAGGGTGGTTATTTGTTCTCTCATATGCTTTGTCTTTTATATTTGTTTCATCAGGAAAAATATGTCAACATTATTCACATAGAATCAAGAAAGTCCAAAAATGGCAGCTCTGAGGCAGAGGTCTACACAGAATTTGAATGTACCAAGAAAAAAGCCCAGGAATTAATTCATCTGTTAAAGCTTCAGCCAAATGTTATCTCCTTGAATCCTGCAGAAATAAAATGGCGAGAAGATGAAGGCAAGGCCTCTGCTTATGTAATCACATGTTGAGTATGATAACGTCTTAAGGATTTTATTTAAAGCGGGATCATTAGTAATTATTTTTTAGAAATATTTAGTTGTTATGCTACTTTAACCATTAGTAGAAGGACAAACTGGCATTTAGGGTCAACAGACACAATACTTTTCTATACATTTTTTCCCCTCAGGTTTTTTTTGCAGCACCACAAAATTGACCTGCTGATTTTAAAGGGAATCTGGCATCAGAAAGTGATCTATTATTTCAATAAGGTTTTTATGCTGAATATATTTTTAATTCATTTAACACATTTTAAAAAAAAATAATATTTTTAGAAATATTCATCAATTTTATCAGTTTCACTATGGCCACTAAACCTCATATTTCATTTTCTGTGCTTAAGACTTTTCAACAGTCTCCTTATCATGCCAGACAGTATTACATTAAATGGAGCACCTCAATATACATATATACACTATATACTATATACAGTCATGGCCAAAAGTTTTGAGAATGACACAAATATTATATTTTCACATGATCTGCTGCCCTCTGGTTTTTATGTGTGTTTGACAGATGTTTTTATCACAGACAGAAATATAATTGCAAACATATGAGTAACAAAAGCTTATATTGACAGTTAGAATGAGTTAATGCAGCAAGTCAATATTTGCAGTGTTGACCCTTCTTCTTCAGGACCTCTGCAATTCTCCCTGGCATGCTCTCAATCAACTTCTGGACCAAATCCTGACTGATAGCAGTCCATTCTTGCACAAACAATGCTTTCATTTTGTCAGAATTTTTAGGTTTTTGTTTGTCCACCCGTCTCTTGATGATTGACCACAAGTTCTCAATGGATTAAGATCTGGGGAGTTTCCAGGCCATGGACCCAAAATCTCTATGTTTTGTTCCCTGAGCCATTTAGTTATCACCTTTGCTTTATGGCAAGGTGCTCCATCATGCTGGAAAAGGCATTGTTGATCGCCAAACTGCTCTTGGAGGGTTGGGAGAAGTTGCTCTTGGAGGAAATTCTGGTACCATTCTTTATTCATGGCTGTGTTTTTAGGCAAGACTGTGAGAGAGCCGATTCCCTTGGCTGAGAAGCAACCCCACACATGAATGGTTTCAGGATGCTTAACAGTTGGCATGAGACAAGACTGGTGGTAGCGCTCACCTTGTCTTCTCCGAATGAGGCGTTTTCCTGATTTCCCAAACAATCGAAAAGGGGATTCATCAGAGAAAATAACTTTACCCCAGTCCTCAGCAGTCCACTGCCTGTACCTTTTACAGAATATCAGTCTGTCCATGATGTTTTTTCTGGAGAGAAGTGGCTTCTTTGCTGCCCTCCTTGAGACCAGGCCTTGCTCCAAGAGTCTCCGCCTCACAGTGCGTGCAGATGCACTCACACCTGCCTGCTGCCATTCCTGAGCAAGCTCTGCACTGCTGGTAGCCCGATCCCGCAGCTGAAACACTTTTAAGAGATGGTCCTGGCGCTTGCTGGTCTTTCTTGGGCGCCCTGAAGCCTTTTTGGCAACAATGGAACCTCTCTCCTTGAAGTTCTTGATGATGCGATAGATTGTTGACTGAGGTGCAATCTTTCTAGCTGCGATACTCTTCCCTGTTAGGCCATTTTTGTGCATTGCAATGATGACTGCACGTGTTTCTTTAGAGATAACCATGGTTAACAGAAGAGAAACAATGATGCCAAGCACCAGCCTCCTTTTAAAGTGTCCAGTGGTGTCATTCTTACTTAATCATGACAGATTGATTTCCAGCCATGTCCTCATCAACACCCACACCTGTGTTAATGGAGCAATCTGTAAGGTTCTTTGTCTCTTTTGACATGTTCCTTGAAACTCAGTTTTCCGTCCGCCATTTTGCTTTCTGTCTTTCTGCAGCTCTTGCCCTCAGTTAATATGGAGTTTCCAGTTTTCATGTTCCCGCCCTGATTCTTCCCTCTTGCTTCTTAAGCAGCCTCAGCTGAACAATCAGTGCTCCTGAAACAAGCCTCAGTCAGCCTGTGACCTGACTCCTGGAAACCTAGGATTTTGGACTCCAGCTATTTCCTACTGAGGAACTTTGGAACACTTTTAGACTTTGGAAACCTGCTGTCTGGTGAATCCATGTTTGCAGAGGAATTACGGTACAGAGAAGAGATCCTGAACCTGCTTGGAGAGTTATTGTAGAGCTTGAAGTTACTCTGGCCTGCTGTGTTCTCCTGCCTCTGTTCCTGCAAACTGTGTGACCTTTTCTGCATGCTTGTATGAAGTAATACAAGTCATTTCATATCAACCTATGTCTCATGTGTTTTCCTCGCACCCAAGCACAAGACGCTATAGAAACTGTACACTATACATGACAAGATTCAGGAGCCAATGTTTAGTGTCTGCTGGGTCTGGGAAAGCCGTGTCTGCTGTGACTGTGGATATCAGATGTCCGTTTAATACCTTCTGTGATGACAGTGGTTGTGACTTCTCACAACCATTCCAGGTGAGCACATTCCCTTAAATGTTACTCTGGAGTGTTACCACAGGTAAACACTATTGTTTTTTTTTTTCCTTTCCTCTTCTCCTTCCAGCACTTCTGCCTTAAAAGATCTGGAAGATGGAGGCCCGCATAAAAGAGCTTTGCGGAGTGACTGATACAATCCTTGCAGATATACAGACTATAAAGACCCGTTTTGCAAGCCTACAGGACCTCACTAATCATAATTTGCAAGTGTTTGGACAAACTACTCAGGAATTACGAGCCAGGATTGAGGTTCTAGAGGAACGAGTCCAGGCTCCTGCCATAACCCCGAGTTCTGGGATCCCCAAGTTACCTCCTTTTCGTTTTGGCGGTGAACGTGAGAAATTCACGGGATTTATTAACCAATGCAATCTATTTTTCTCTGCACATGCTTCACAATTTCCCACTGAACGATCCAAAGTGCTTACTATAATCATGTTGCTTACCAATAAGGCTTTGATGTGGGCAAACCCTCTGATTGAGACTGAGGATGATTGTTTGAATCACCTTGATGCTTTTATTTCAGCCATGGGGCAGGTGTTTGATGACCCCAATCGAGGTGCAACAGCTGAAGCAGCCATGTTAACTTTGCGCCAAGGTAAGCGTTCAGTAGCCGAATATGCCTTGGATTTCAGGAGATGGGCTCTTGATACCACTTGGGACACTTCCGCCAAAAAATCTATTTTCGGAAAGGGTTGTCTCCACTGATTAAGGATGAACTTGCTCGTGCCGACCCTCCCACTGCGTTAGGTGACTTTATTAACTATTGTATCCGTATTGATGCTCGTCTGACTGAACACAGACAAGAGAGATGGTTCGAAAATAATCGCACTAACCTTTTCCTACCTCCCTCCTCAGCTAAGGAACCTTTGAGTAGGATCACAAGGGAACCAGAACCTGAACCCATGCAGGTGGACTCTTTACAAAGACGGGTTAGTGATGCACGCAAAGAACATCGTATAAAGGAAAATCTATGTTTTTACTGTGGTAAGTCAGGGCACTTCATTATAAACTGCCCCAGCCGTTCTCGTAAGACTACTGCAGCAGTCATTCACTGTGAGTGTTGCGAGAGGAGCTCTGTCATGTCCGAGCCTCAGACTCCAGAGAGATCTGCTGCAAGAGATCTTGATTTTTCGGACTTAAACTCTGTTAGTTCTGGGGACAATGACGGTATAAACGCTGCAATTTTTCAAGTTTCCTCAGCGGTGTCCCAGCTGAGTTGTAAAAGAAATAATTCTCATTGCTTCCTTTCCATCAAACTCTGGGTGGACTCAGTCTGGGTGTCTAGCTCTGCTATGATCGACTCAGGAGCAAGTGGAAATTTTATGGATATCTCCTTTGCTCTGAAACAGGGGATACGTTCAGTGAAGAAGGCTACTCCAGTACAGATGGAGACTGTGGATGGCTCCCTGCTGACCTCTGGACCAGTGGATCAGGAAACAGAGCCTTTGAGGGTCCTTATGGGTAAAGATCATCAGGAGAAAATGTCTTTTATGCTTATCTCTTCTCCCCACTTTCCCATTATTCTAGGGCTATCATGGCTGCAGGCGCAGAATCCTACGATTAACTGGGAGACCAAGGAATTACACTTTCCGGAGAAACAGATGAGTCAAGGAGTTTCAGCTTGCTCTGTTCCTAAAGGAACCATGTCAGTCCCTGAACTACCAGCTGTATACCAGGACTATGTGGATTTATGTGACAAGAAGAACGCTGATCAGCTTCCTCCTCACCGTCCATATGATTGTCCAATCAAATTATTGCCTGGAGCCGAGATACCTTTTGGTAAGATCTACCCCCTAGCGGGGCCCGAGCTAAAAGCTTTGAAGGACTACATAGATGAAAATCTAGCCAAAGGCTTCATCTCCCGCAGGTGCACCCATCTTCTTTGTGAAGAAGAAAGATGGATCTCTGAGACCCTGGATAGACTATAGGGAACTCAATAAGGTTACTATTAGAAACCGTTATCCATTGCCTTTAATCCCTGAGTTGTTGGAGAGAGTGCGGCACGCCAAAATTTTCTCTAAACTGGATCTCCGTGGGGCCTATAACTTGGTCCGTATTAGACCTGGGGATGAATGGAAGACTGCATTCAGGTCACGCTATGGACACTTCGAATATCTAGTTATGCCTTTTGGTCTGAGTACCGCCCCAGCCACTTTCCAACACTTGGTGAATGACATCTTCAGGGATCTCCTAGATACATTTGTGGTGATTTATCTGGATGGTATTCTAATTTTTTCTAACTCCACAGAGGAACATCATGGACATGTGAGAATGGTCTTAGAACGCCTAAGACAAAACCATCTCTACATCAAACTTGAAAAGTCTGAATTCCATAGGACCGAAATTCAATTTCTGGGGTATGTACTATCTACGCAAGGGATTAGTATGGATGGAAGCAAGACCCAAGCCATCAAGGATTGGCCAATTCCTAGAAATGTGAAGGAGGTGCAGCGCTTCATCGGGTTTGCCAACTTCTATAGACGTTTCATTAGGAATTTCTCTGAGGTAGTGTCACCTATCACCCAACTTACCCGGAAACAGTCTAGGTTCTCCTGGACCCCGCAAGCTCAGGAAGCATTTTCCTGTTTAAAGGACAAATTTACCACCGCACCTATCTTAGTACATCCCAACCCCGAGCTTGCCTTCATAATAGAGGTGGATGCTTCAGACTGTGCCGTTGGAGCTATACTCTCTCAGAGAACAGGTGAGAAGAATGTCTTGCATCCCTGTGCCTTCTTTTCCCAGCAGTTGTCTTCGGCTGAGAGGAACTACGATGTGGGCAATAGAGAATTGTTGGCCATTATTGCCGCCTTCAAAGAATGGAGACACCTTCTTCAGGGAGCTGCACAGCAAATAGTCGTCCTGACAGACCATCGTAACCTTGAATTTATCAGGTCGGCTAAGTGCCTGACTCCTCGCCAGGCTCGCTGGAATCTTTTCCTAAACCAATTTAATTTTGTCATTTCTTATAGACCAGGATCGCGCAATGGAAAGGCTGATGCACTCTCTAGGATTCATTCAGCAGAGACACGTCCACTTACTCCTCCTAAGACTATTCTTCCTGACTCTAGATTCCTGGGAGTGATTCATAATCAAGACCTACTTAAGGACATCAAGGAAGCATACCATGCGGATTCTTTGTTGGCTCAACCCCCAAGGGACGTAAGTCTTGTCTTTAAGAATGGTGTGTGGATTCAGGGACAACGTCTGTATATACCTGAAACAGTCAGATTGAGAGTATTGCAACTCATCCACGATTCCAAGATAGCCGGGCATAGGGGAATTCTAAAGACACAAGAATTTCTTTCTCGTTTCTTTTGGTGGCCCACTTACAGGAAAGATGTTTTAAACTATGTCACTTCATGTGAAGTCTGTGCAAGATGCAAAACACCTCGCTCCTCACCAACTGGTCTGTTACAACCTCTTCCCACCCCGTCCCGCCCGTGGGGATCCATTTCTATGGACTTCATTCTGGAGTTACCAACCTCTCAAGGGAAGAACACCATTCTAGTGGTGGTTGATCGTCTAACAAAGGCAGCTCATTTTATCCCTTGTATCGGCTTACCCACTGCAAAACAGACATCAGACTTGATGATTAAGAATGTGTTTCGCTTACATGGAGTACCGGATGAGGTCATTTCAGATCGAGGGGTGCAATTCACTTCAAGGTTTTGGCAAAATTTCTGTGCCGCATTGGACATTAAAGTAAACCTTTCTTCTGCTTTTCATCCCCAGACTAATGGACAGACAGAACGAACCAATCAGACCCTGGAGCAGTATCTCCGCTGCTTTATCTGCCACCTACAAGATGATTGGGTGGATCTACTTCCACTGGCTGAGTTCTCTTATAATAACTCTCAGAGCGCCTCCACTAAGCAGTCTCCTTTTTACTCCAATCTAGGTTATCATCTTAATATTCTTCCTCGATTTCCCATAGATACGCCCTTGCCAGCAGTGGCTGAAAGAATCACTTCTTTACAAAAGAATATGGATCTTCTAAAGGAAAATCTAGAATTGGCTCAGGAAAGGTACAAGAAAGCAGCAGATAAATTTCGTAAACCTGCACCAGCTTTCAAGGTAGGAGATTTGGTCTGGCTGTCAACCAGAAATCTTAAAATAAAGATTCCATCGTCTAAATTGGGACATAAGTACATTGGACCTTATAAGATCAGTAAGATTATAAGTGCTGTTGCTTGTCGTCTTCAACTGCCCAGAACTATGAGAATCCACCCTGTCTTTCATGTATCCCTACTAAAGGCTGCAACACCCAATACGTTTCCTGGACGCTCTTCTCCTTGCCCTGACCCAGTGCTGGTCGATGGTCAGGAAGAATTTATGGTGGAAAGGATTCTAGATTCCAGGTTGTACAGAAATCAGTTGCAATATTTGATTAAATGGCAGGGCTACCCAGTGGAGGACAACTCATGGGAACCAGTCAATAATGTAAATGCTCCTCGCCTGCTCCGCCAGTTTCATCAGAGGTACCCTGACAAGCCTGGTCTGAGGTCAACCGGAGGTTGTCCTTAAGGGGGGAGTAATGTAAGGTTCTTTGTCTCTTTTGACATGTTCCTTGAAACTCAGTTTTCCGTCGGCCATTTTGCTTTCTGTCTTTCTGCAGCTCTTGCCCTCAGTTAATATGGAGTTTCCAGTTTTCATGTTCCCGCCCTGATTCTTCCCTCTTGCTTCTTAAGCAGCCTCAGCTGAACAATCAGTGCTCCTGAAACAAGCCTCAGTCAGCCTGTGACCTGACTCCTGGAAACCTAGGATTTTGGACTCCAGCTATTTCCTACTGAGGAACTTTGGAACACTTTTAGACTTTGGAAACCTGCTGTCTGGTGAATCCATGTTTGCAGAGGAATTACGGTACAGAGAAGAGATCCTGAACCTGCTTGGAGAGTTATTGTAGAGCTTGAAGTTACTCTGGCCTGCTGTGTTCTCCTGCCTCTGTTCCTGCAAACTGTGTGACCTTTTCTGCATGCTTGTATGAAGTAATACAAGTCATTTCATATCAACCTATGTCTCATGTGTTTTCCTCGCACCCAAGCACAAGACGCTATAGAAACTGTACACTATACATGACACAATCACTGAAAAGAGGTTAGCTGGTCCTTTTAAGGCAGGGCTGCAATGATGTTGAAATGTGTTTTGGGGATAAAGTTCATTTTCTAGCCAAATATTGACTTTGCAAGTAATTGCTGTTAAGCTGATCACTCTTTAAAACATTCTGGAGTATATGCAAATTGCCATTAGAAAAAGTGAAGCAGTAGACTTTGTAAAAATTAATATTTGTGTCATTCTCAAAACTTTTGGCCATGACTGTATATCCTCTAGATAACAGAGGATCCTCAGAAAAAAATGTGGTTTGGCACCCGTTTTCACATGTACTGGAGGCATGTACACATGCACACCTATTATAAACTATGAGGCTGCACACATATCCGTGTTTTCACACAGTGTAATGTATGGTGTACAGTTCATATAGCGTCTTGTGCTTGGGTGCGAGGAAAACACATGAGACACAGGTTTGATATAGAAGGACTTGTATTACTTCATACAAGTGGCAAAAATGGTCACACAGTTTGCAGGTACAGAAGCAGGAGACACAGCAGGCCAGAGTAACTTAAGCTCAGCAATAACTCTCCACAACAGGTTCAGGATCTCTTCTCTGTTACCGTAATTCCATGCAAACGTGGATTTATCAAATAGCAGGTTTCCAGAGTCCACAAGTGTTCCAAAGTTCCTCAGTAGGAAATAGCTGGAGTACAAAGTCCAAGGTTTTCCAGGAGTCAGGTCACAGGCTCACTGCAGGCTTGATTCTGAAGCACTGATTGCTCAGCTGAGGCTGCTTAAGAAGCAAGAGGGAGAGAATCAGGGCGGGAACATGAAAGCTGGAAACTCCATATTGACTGAGGGCAAGATAGCTGCAGCAAGACAGAAAGTAAAATGGCCGACGGAAAAACTGAGTTTCAAGAAACATGTACAAAGAACCTTACATTACTCCCCCCTTAGGGACAACCTCCGGATGACCTCAGACCAGGCTTGTCTGGGTACCTCTGATGAAACTGGCGGAGCAAGCGAGGAGCATTAACGTTATTGACTGGTTCCCATGAGTTGTCCTCCACTGGGTAGCCCTGCCATTTA
The DNA here is from genome assembly GCA_033576555.1 of Oophaga sylvatica. Taxonomy (NCBI): domain Eukaryota; kingdom Metazoa; phylum Chordata; class Amphibia; order Anura; family Dendrobatidae; genus Oophaga; species Oophaga sylvatica. The sequence continues at coordinate 208,546,175 of JARQOD010000004.1, read as the reverse complement.
ATCAAATATTGTAACTGATTTCTGTACAACCTGGAATCTAGAATCCTTTCCACCACAAATTCTTCCTGACCATCGACTAGCACTGGGTCAGGGCAAGGAGAAGAACGTCCAGGAAACGTATTGGGTGTTGCAGCCTTTAGTAGGGATACATGAAAGACAGGGTGGATTCTCATAGTTCTGGGCAGTTGAAGACGACAAGCAACGACACTTATAATTTTACTGATTTTATAGGGTCCAATGTACTTATGTCCCAACTTAGACGATGGAATCCTTAACTTAAGATTTCTGGTTGACAGCCAGACCAAGTCTCCTACCTTGAAAGCTGGTGCAGGTTTACGAAATTTATCTGCTGCTTTCTTGTACCTTTCCTGAGCCAATTCCAGATTTTCCTTTAGAAGATCCATATTCTTTTGTAAAGACGTGATTCTTTCAGCCACTGCTGGCAAGGGCGTTTCTATGGGAAATCGAGGAAGAATGTTAGGATGATAACCTAAATTGGAGTAAAAAGGAGACTGCTTAGTGGAGGCGCTCTGAGAGTTGTTATAAGAGAACTCAGCCAGTGGAAGTAGATCCACCCAATCATCCTGTAGGTGGCAGATAAAGCAGCGGAGATACTGCTCCAGGGTCTGATTGGTTCGTTCTGTCTGTCCATTAGTCTGGGGATGAAAAGCAGAAGAAAGGTTTACTTTAATGTCCAATGCGGCACAGAAATTTTGCCAAAACCTTGAAGTGAATTGCACCCCTCGATCCGAAATAACCTCATCCGGTACTCCATGTAAGCGAAACACATTCTTAATCATCAAATCTGATGTCTGTTTTGCAGTGGGTAAGCCGACACAAGGGATAAAATGAGCTGCCTTTGTTAGACGATCAACCACCACTAGAATGGTGTTCTTCCCTTGAGAGGTTGGTAACTCCACAATGAAGTCCATAGAAATGGATCCCCACGGGCGGGACGGGGTGGGAAGGGTTGCAACAGACCAGTTGGTGAGGAGCGAGGTGTTTTGCATCTTCCACAGACTTCACATGAAGTGACATAGTTTAAGACATCTTTCCTGTAAGTGGGCCACCAAAAGAAACGAGAAAGAAATTCCTGTGTCTTTAGAATTCCTCTATGCCCAGCTATCTTGGAATCGTGGATGAGTTGCAATACTCTCAATCTGACTGTTTCAGGTATATACAGACGTTGTCCCTGAATCCACACACCATTCTTAAAGACAAGACTTACGTCCCTTGGGGGTTGTGCCAACAAGGAATCCGCATGGTATGCTTCCTTGATGTCCTTAAGTAGGTCTTGATTATGAATCACTCCCAGGAATCTAGAGTCAGGAAGAATAGTCTTAGGAGGAGTAAGTGGACGTGTCTCTGCTGAATGAATCCTAGAGAGTGCATCAGCCTTTCCATTGCGCGATCCTGGCCTATAAGAAATTACAAAATTAAATTGGTTTAGGAAAAGATTCCAGCGAGCCTGGCGAGGAGTCAGGCACTTAGCCGACCTGATAAATTCAAGGTTACGATGGTCTGTCAGGACGACTATTTGCTGTGCAGCTCCCTGAAGAAGGTGTCTCCATTCTTTGAAGGCGGCAATAATGGCCAACAACTCTCTATTGCCCACATCGTAGTTCCTCTCAGCCGAAGACAACTGCTGGGAAAAGAAGGCACAGGGATGCAAGACATTCTTCTCACCTGTTCTCTGAGAGAGTATAGCTCCAACAGCACAGTCTGAAGCATCCACCTCTATTATGAAAGCAAGTTCGGGGTTGGGATGTACTAAGATAGGTGCGGTGGTAAATTTATCCTTTAGACGGGAAAATGCTTCCTGGGCTTGGGGGTCCAGGAGAACCTAGACTCTTTCCGGGTAAGTTGGGTGATAGGTGACACTACCTCAGAGAAATTCCTAATGAAACGTCTATAGAAGTTGGCAAACCCGATGAAGCGCTGCACCTCCTTCACATTTCTAGGAATTGGCCAATCCTTGATGGCTCGGGTCTTGCTTCCATCCATACTAATTCCTTGTGTAGACAGTACATACCCCAGAAATTGAATTTCGGTCCTATGGAATTCACACTTTTCAAGTTTGATGTAAAGATGGTTTTGTCTTAGACGTTCTAAGACCATTCTCACATGTCCATGATGTTCCTCTGTGGAGTTAGAAAAAATTAGAATATCATCCAAATAAGCCACCACGAATGTATCTAGGAGATCCCTGAAGATGTCATTCACCAAGTGTTGGAAAGTGGCTGGGGCGGTACTCAGACCAAAAGGCATAACTAGATATTCAAAGTGTCCATAGCGTGACCTGAATGCAGTCTTCCATTCATCCCCAGGTCTAATACGGACCAAGTTATAGGCCCCACGGAGATCCAGTTTAGAGAAAATTTTGGCATGCCGGACTCTCTCCAATAACTCAGGGATTAAAGGCAATGGATAACGGTTTCTAATAGTAACCTTATTGAGTTCCCTATAGTCTACGCAGGGTCTCAGAGATCCATCTTTCTTCTTCACAAAGAAGATGAGTGCACCTGCAGGAGATGAAGAGGGGTGTATGAAGCCCTTGGCTAGATTTTCGTCTATGTAATCCTTTAAAGCCTTTAGCTCGGGCCCCGCCAGGGGGTAGATCTTACCAAAAGGTATCTCTGCTCCAGGCAATAATTCAATTGGACAATCATATGGACAGTGAGGGGGAAGCTGGTCAGCGTTCTTCTTGTCACATAAATCAACATAGTCCTGGTATACAGCTGGTAGTTCAGGACTGACATGGTTCCTTTAGGAACAGAGCAAGCTGAAACTTCTGGACTCATCTGTTTCTCTGGAAAGTGTAATTCCTTGGTCTCCCAGTTAATGGTAGGGTTCTGAGCCTGCAGCCATGGTAGCCCTAGAATAATGGGAAAGTGGGGAGAAGAGATAAGCATAAAGGACAGTTTCTCTTGATGATCTTTACCCATAAGGACCCTCAAAGGCTCCGTTTCCTGATCCACTGGTCCAGAGGTCAGCAGGGAGCCATCCACAGTCTCCATCTGTACTGGAGTAGCCTTCTTCATTGAACGTATCCCCTGTTTCAGAGCAAAGGAGATATCCATAAAATTTCCACTTGCCCCTGAGTCGATCATAGCAGAGCTAGACACCCAGACTGAGTCAACCCAGAGTTTGATGGAAAGGAAGCAATGAGAATTGTTTTTCTTACAACTCAGCTGGGACACCGCTGAGGAAACTTGAAAAATTGCAGCGTTTACACAGTCATCGTCCTCAGAAGTGACGGAGTTTAAGTCCGAGAAATCAATATCTGTTGCTGCAGATCTCTCTGGAGCCTGAGGCTCGGACCTGACAGATCTCCTCTCGCAACACTCACAGTGAATGACTGCTGCAGTAGTCTTACGAGAACGGCTGGGGCAGTTTATAATGAAGTGCCCTGACTTACCACAGTAGAAACATAGATTTTCCTTTAAACGATGTTCTTTGCGTGCATCACTAACCCGTCTTTGTAAAGAGTCCACCTGCATGGGTTCAGGTTCAGGTTCCCGTGTGATCCTACTCAAAGGTTCCTTAGCTGGGGAGGAGGGTAGGAAAAGGTTAGTGCGATTACTTTCGAACCATCTCTCTTGCCTGCGTTCAGTCAGACGAGCATCAATACGGATGCAGTAGTTAATAAAGTCACCTAACGCAGTGGGAGGGTCGGCACGAGCAAGTTCATCCTTAATCAGTGGAGACAACCCTTTTCGAAAAATAGATTTTTTGGCGGAACTGTCCCAAGTGGTATCGAGGGCCCATCTCCTGAAATCCAAGGCATATTCGGCTACTGAGTGCTTACCTTGGCGCAAAGTTAACATGGCTGCTTCAGCTGTTGCACCTCGATTGGGGTCATCAAACACCTGCCCCATGGCTGAAATGAAAGCATCAAGATGATCCAAACATTCATCCTCAGTCTCAATCAGAGGGTTTGCCCACATCAAAGCCTTGTTGGTAAGCAACATGATTATAGTAAGCACTTTAGATCGTTCAGTGGGAAATTGTGAAGCATGTGCAGAAAAAAAAAGATTGCATTGGTTAATAAATCCCCTGAATTTCTCACGTTCACCGCCAAAATGAAAAGGGGGTAACTTGGGAATCCCAGAACTCGGGGTTATGGCAGGAGCCTGGACTCGTTCCTCTAGAACCTCAATCCTGGCTCGTAAATCCTGGGTAGTTTGTCCAAACACTTGCAAATTGTGATTAGTGAGGTCCTGTAGGTTTGCAAAACGGGTCTTTATAGTCTGTATATCTGCAAGGATTGTATCAGTCACTCCGCAAAGCTCCTTTCTGCGAGCCTCCATCTTCCAGATCTTTTAAGACAGGAGTACTGGAAGGAGAAGAGAAAAAAAAAAACAAAAAACAAAACAATAGTGTTTACCTGTGGTAACACTGCAGAGTAAAATTAAGGGAATTGCTCACCTGGAATGGTTGTGAGAAGTCACAACCACTGTCATCACAGAAAGTATAACCGGACATCTGATATTCACAGTCACAGCAGACACAGCCTTCCCAGACCCAGCAGACACTAACATTTGGCTTCAGAATCTTGTAATGTATGGTGTACAGTTCATATAGCGTCTTGTGCTTGGGTGCGAGGAAAACACATGAGACACAGGTTTGATATAGAAGGACTTGTATTACTTCATACAAGTGGCAAAAATGGTCACACAGTTTGCAGGTACAGAAGCAGGAGACACAGCAGGCCAGAGTAACTTAAGCTCAGCAATAACTCTCCACAACAGGTTCAGGATCTCTTCTCTGTTACCGTAATTCCATGCAAACGTGGATTTATCAAATAGCAGGTTTCCAGAGTCCACAAGTGTTCCAAAGTTCCTCAGTAGGAAATAGCTGGAGTACAAAGTCCAAGGTTTTCCAGGAGTCAGGTCACAGGCTCACTGCAGGCTTGATTCTGAAGCACTGATTGCTCAGCTGAGGCTGCTTAAGAAGCAAGAGGGAGAGAATCAGGGCGGGAACATGAAAGCTGGAAACTCCATATTGACTGAGGGCAAGATAGCTGAAGCAAGACAGAAAGTAAAATAGCCGACGGAAAAACTGAGTTTCAAGAAACATGTACAAAGAACCTTACACACAGACCATGTGTTGATGTGATCTACATGTCCCTTTTTTCCCGACATCATGGATGACAATATGTACATACAGATTACATAAAGTGTGATATCTGTGTGCCATCTGTGTGTATGTGTGTACCATCCATGTGCTCTTCGTGTGACATCCGTGTGACATCTGTGTGACAAGTACCGGAATAGAATACAGAATAGAAATGAAAGATTTTTATGTGCTAAAGATGTGCAAAGATAGAGATAGATAGTTAGATGTGAGGTAAATAGATAGATAAATAGATATCCATGAGATATATAGTTAGTGCCTTGCCTTGTGTGTGTAGCTTACTGAAGTGGGGTCCCCCATTTTTGGTAGCTAGCAAAGGTAAAACAGACAGCTGATAGCTGATAATAATAGGCTGGGAAGGTCCATGGTTATTGGGCCCTACCCAGCTTAAAAATACCAGACCTCCACCGCACCCAGAAGTGGAGCTTCACATGAGATGAGCTAATTCTGGTTCTTCATCTTCATTCTTCCTGATGCTCTGATGCATTGGCAATTTGGGTTATGGTAATGAGGGTTGATGTCAGTTGTCAATTGTTCAAAAACATAGCTGGCATCAAACCCTAGTGTTAGTAATGGAGAGGTGTCTATCAGTCACCCCCATTAATAACCCAGTAAGTAATAAGAAAGAACACACACACTGAAATACTTTAGTTAAAAAAACACTTCTCGACTCTCGTGTTCACCAATCTATAAAAACAAAAGAAGTCCCATGCAGGTCCGACGTAGTCCAGGGAATCCGAAAATGGAAAAATGGAAATCTGAAAAACATTAAAAGAAATAAATAAAAACAAGATACTGTCCCTCACTCACCAATTTATTATAAAAAAGTTCCCACGCAGGTCCGTCGGAGTCCAGCGCTTCCCACGACGTTCCCCGAATCTGTCATCCACAGCCAACCTAATGTCTACTCTTGTTGTGAAATTAGATTTCTATCTATCTATTGTGACGTTCCACACTGTGTGTGGACGGGGATCACTCACTTTGCTGGTCTTAGAGGTAAACACTGGCACGCTCAGGGTTAAAACAATAGTCCATTTCGTTTATTACAGCAAACTTGACACAAAAATACAGTCTTTCACTCACGAATTCTTCTCTCTGATCCCGATCAGCATAACACGGTTTTCAAGACCGTTACCTGTTGCTATCAGCCACACAGGTTCCTGGAGACCTCTTGTCCTCAGAGGTATCCAGCAAACATTAAACACAGTCTTTCTCTCACAAATACTTCTCTCTGATCCCGATCACCATAACACAGTTTTCAAAACCGTTACCTGTTGGCATAGGCCACACAGGTTCCTGGAGACCTCTTGTCCTCAGAGGTATCCAGCAAATATCAAACAGTCTCTTTCTTACCAATACTTCTCACGACTTGAACACAGTCTTCATGACCCCGGTCATCTCACCACAGACTCCTGTCTGTCACCTGTTGGCCACGCAGGTTCCCGGATTCCTCAGGTACTTTTCGACTCTTTGTACCTTCAGAGTGCTCCACACTCTCCAGCTCTTCAGCAACAGTTTCTTCTTTATTGACCTCCTCAATGGGTGCAATTTGCTCAGGCTCTTTGCGCCCTCTACGTCTCCGCCGACGGGAGGACTTTCCCTCCTTGTGGGGCCCTTCCTTACTGTACTCTCTTTCTATCTTAGAGTCACAGTCACCCCCGGAGTCTGAGTCACACCCCACAGTATGGTGAACCCTCCAGTTACCCTCTAACTGGGTGTCCGTTTCAAACATCTTATCTACCACATCATCATCGGTCATTCTGTCATACACTTCAGGGGACATCAGGTCCGTAAGTTGGGCAGACGCACCCTTTCCCCTTGCGTCACAGTCTGAATGGGAGTCACCACCACTCGGTCGGTCATCCTCTGCTAAGTCACCGAGTTGGTCAGATCCGTCCACTTTGGGAGGTGTCACTGTACCAATACCCTTTAACGTCGGAATGCTCCGCCCCTTTTTTGGCAACCATCCCTGCTTGGGTTACCAGCCCTTTTAGGCCACCACCCCACTCTGGGATACACCCCGTGGACTCCCCCACGGCTTTCTTAGGCACCAGTCCCACAGTACAGTTTATGTCTTTCGGGCTTGTACTGGCCCTTTAAGAGTTTGTGTGACCTGGTTCACACTGTCCTCCTATGACACCACACCAGCTCCTGCTGGCACTGCCACCGCTTCTGTTGCAGCCACAAACCACCGGCACCTCCAGTTGCCGCTCACAAGCCGCTGCGGCTGTCACTGCAGCTCCTGCTGCTGCAGAACCTCTTGCTGCAACTGTCACTGTAGCTCCGGCTACCACAAGTCTCTGCACGGCTTTGCACCGCCGACTTTGTGGACCCGCCGATCCACAGAAAAACCTACATAACCCTGCCGAGCTACAGTCAGACGTCTTCAGTCTTCGTAGCCCCGCCGAGCCACAGCAAGTTGAAAAAGAAAATAAAATTCATAGACTTGCTGATCCACATAAAAAAAAAACCCTGCACAAGTGCTTCTTGGGCCGCTGCCAGCATTCTAACACCAATTGTGACGTTCCACACTGTGTGTGGACGGGGATCACTCGCTTTGCTGGTCTTAGAGGTAAACACTGGCACGCTCAGGGTTAAAACAATAGTCCATTTCGTTTATTACAGCAAATTTGACACAAAAATACAGTCTTTCACTCACGAATTCTTCTCTCTGATCCCGATCAGCATAACACGGTTTTCAAGACCGTTACCTGTTGGCATCGGCTACACAGGTTCCTGGAGACCTCTTGTCCTCAGCGGTATCCAGCAAACATTAAACACAGTCTTTCTCTCACAAATGCTTCTCTCTGATCCCGATCAGCATAACACGGTTTTCAAAACCGTTACCTGTTGGCATAGGCCACACAGGTTCCTGGAGACCTCTTGTCCTCAGAGGTATCCAGCAAACATCAAACAGTCTCTTTCTTACCAATACGTCTCACGACTTGGACACAGTCTTCATGACCCCGGTCATCTCACCACAGACTCCTGTCTGTCACCTGTTGGCCACGCAGGTTCCCGGATCCCTCAATCTCAGAGGTATCCAATCCACACTTCTTACTTCACTCTGACCCCGGTCAGTGTCACCACGGTTTTCAAGATCGTCCATTCCGCTGGCTCAAGCTCGCCAGCCTTGCTTCCCCAGTCTGGGCAACATCCAGCCTGGATGTCAGGGAGCTCTGTCCAGGCTGACAGACTCCCAGCACACTCACAGACTTTTCACAGCCTCAGACTCCACTCTCAACATGTGCCAAACACTTCCTTACATACATGTAGCCCCTCCCCCAGCTGCGGTATGGAGCACATGGTCTGGTCACATGCACATGACCTCATCACAGGTCCTCAAAAAACTCACAACCACCAGTAGGCGGTGTATGTGTGGTTATCCAGTCCCACCCAGCTCACCAGCCAACCCTGTAAGCCTCCCTAGAAAATAAACACAACTCTTTTGGGACTACAAGTCCCAGAACACCATTACTTTGGCTTACAGCGCAGAGGAGTTCTGTGACACATACCTGCCATTTACAACAATGCCGGGGACTGTCTTTCCATCCAAATCACGCCTCCACGCATATCTTGAGGAACATATATAGCACCCCCTAGCTGCAGCATGGGTCACTACACAACACTATCTATCTATCTATCTATCTATCTATCTATCTATCTATCTATCTATCTATCTATCCCATGTCTATCTATCTATCTAATCTATCTATCTATCTATCTATCTATCTATATCTATCTATCTATCTATCTATCTATCTATCCCATGTCTATCTATCTATCTATCTATCTATCTAGAGTCTTTGCAAAGTTTGAAAACCTTTAACACATAGAAATATTTATTTTCTGCAATTTTATTCCGGTACATAGCACACAGATGACACACATGTACACAAGCAGCTATCGATCACCAATAGCTGCTACTGGGCTGGTGCAGTGGACGCCATTTGCAAATGTATTTTTTTGAATATCAGAATAACCTGAAACATTAATTATATACACAGTACTTATGCGATTATGATGCAGTGCAGATGCCACGGCTGGCACCAGCCTGCAGGAGGTTTTTTTACTCAATATGTATTGTGAGGGGTTGACATACTTAGCTGCTTTATCAGATAGACACAGGAACACTTTGGTGGTGAAGCACCTGCTGGTTTATTAAAGTCAGTATAGACCAAGGCAGGGTTCAGAAAACAAAAACAAAGCCTTCCTAGCTTAATGAAAAACAAAACAAACAAAGTTCAAGTAAGTCCTTTCTTTGCAGGTTTCAACCTGCAGACACCACACACTGCTCTCAGCTCCTCCTTGGAGCTATATGGGAGTACCTCCTCTCCCAAGACAGCCACCACCCAGACTGACTGTCATGTCCAGGAATTTAACAACCCATGTGATGATCACATGACCTTGACCTGAAGCTTTGAGAAATGGCTGTATAACCTTTTCTAGACTGATCAATCTCAATTACTTTGTTTCTCATTTGTTCTATAATTTTTTGGGATCACAGTATGATGTCTAGCTTTTGATGATCTTTTGGTCTACTTCACTTTGTCAGTCAGGTCCTATTTAAGTAATTTCTTGATTGAGATCAGGTATGGCGGTAATCAGTCTTCAGTCTGGCTATGGAATTTGAACTCAGCTTCCCAAATATGTTATGAACAACAGTTAATTTATGTTTTAAGGGTGGGGTGGCAATAACTTTTTCACACAGGGCGCTGTTGGTTTGGATTTCTTTTTCCCTTAATAATAAAGACCTCTATTTAAAAACTGTAATTTGTGTTTACTTGTGTTATCTTTCTCTAATATTTAAATCTGTTAAATAATCTGAAACATTTAAAAGTGGCAAACATGCAAAAGAATAGGAAATCAAGAAGGAGAAAAACACTTTTTCACACCAGTGTATATTCTGTATATATATATATACAGTACAGACCAAAAGTTTGGACACAACTTCTCATTTAAAGATTTTTCTGTATTTTCATGACTATGAAAATTGTACATTCACACTGAAGGCATCAAAACTATGAATTAACACATGTGGAAATACATACTTAACAAAAAAGTGTGTAACAACTTATATTCTATATTCAGTCTTATATTCTAGGTTCTTCAAAGTAGCCACCTTTTGCTTTGATGACTGCTTTGCACACTCTTGGCATTCTCTTGATGAGCTTCAAGAGGTAGTCACCGGAAATGGTCTTCCAACAATCTTGAAGGAGTTCCCAGAGATGCTTAGCACTTGTTGGCCCTTTTGCCTTCACTCTGCGGTCCAGGTCACCCCAAACCATCTCGATTGGGCTCTGGTCTGGTGACTGTGGAGGCCAGGTCATCTGGCATAGCACCTCATCACTCTCCTTCTTGGTCAAATAGCCCTTACACAGCCTGGAGGTGTGTTTGGGGTCATTGTCCTGTTGAAAAATAAATGATGGTCCAGCTAAACGCAAACCGGATGGAATAGCATGCCGCCGCAAGATGCTGTGGTAGCCATGCTGTTTCAGTATGCCTTCAATTTTGAATAAATCCCCAACAGTGTCACCAGCAAAGCACCCCCACACCATCACACCTCCTCCTCCATGCTTCACGGTGGGAACCAGGCATGTAGAGTCCATCCGTTCACCTTTTCTGCGTCGCACAAAGACACGGTGGTGGGAACCAAAGATCTCAAATTTGGACTCATCAGACCAAAGCACAGATTTCCACTGGTCTAATGTCCATTCCTTGTGTTCTTTAGCCCAAACAAGTCTCTTCTGCTTGTTGCCTGTCCTTAGCAGTGGTTTCCTAGCAGCTATTTTACCATGAAGGCCTGCTGCACAAAGTCTCCTCTTAACAGTTGTTGTAGAGATGTGTCTGCTGCTAGAACTCTGTGTGGCATTGACCTGGTCTTTAATCTGAGCTGCTGTAAACCTGCGATTTCTGAGGCTGGTGAGTCGGATAAACTTATCCTCAGAAGCAGAGGTGACTCTTGGTCTTCCTTTCCTGGGGCGGTCCTCATGTGGGCCAGTTTCTTTGTAGCGCTTGATGGTTTTTACAACTGCACTTGGGGACACTTTTAAAGTATTCCCAATTTTTCAGACTGACTGACTTTCATTTCTTAAAGTAATGATGGCCACTCGTTTTTCTTTACTTTGCTGCTTTTTTCTTGCCATAATACAAATTCTAACAGTCTATTCAGTAGGACTATCAGCTGTGTATCCACCAGACTTCTGCACAACACAACTGATGGTCCCAACCCCATTTATAAAGCCAGAAATCCCACTTATTAAACCTGACAGGGCACACCAGTGAAGTGAAAACCATTTCCGGTGACTACCTCTTGAAGCTCATCAAGAGAATGCCAAGAGTGTGCAAAGCAGTCATCAAAGCAAAAGGTGGCTACTTTCAAGAACCTAGAATATAAGACATAATTTCAGTTGTTACACACCTTTTGTTAAGTATATAATTCCACATGTGTTAATTCATAATTTTGATGCCTTCAGTGTGAATGTACAATTTTCATAGTCATGAAAATACAGAAAATTCTTTAAATGAGGTGTGTCCAAACTTTTGGTCTGTACTGTATATATATATATATATATATATATATATATATACATATACACACACACAGGTGCTTCTCACAAAATTAGAATGTCATCAAAAAGTTAATTTATTTCACTTCTTCAATACAAAAGTGAAACTCATATATTATATAGTCATTACAAACAGAGTGATCTAATTCAAATTTTTATTTCTGTTAATGTTGATGATTTTGGCTTACAGCCAATGAAAACCCAAAAGTCTTTGTGGCGCCCCTGAGGGTCCAGTAACCACAGAGGTGCTGCACCTCAGCCAGAGGTGTGGTAACCCACTCTCAGGTAAGGAGGGTGCACTACCCAGGACTCAACACCACTCCAGTCAGGGCATCCGAGCGTACCCTATGGGACGATGGCCTCAACTCAGGCTGGAGAAAGGTAGAGGGTGTGGGTGGAGCGAGTAGAATGGGCGGAGCTTAAGGGAGCGACAGTTGGTGGGAGAAGTTAGTGCTTAGGTGAATAGATTGTTCTGGAAAGAGCTAGTCAGTTGTAGAGAGATGGAGTATAAGAGAGGACGTGTGAGGAGCAGAAGGAAGCTCCTGGAGCAAGAAGTGGTCCTAGGGGCACAGGAAGTGAAAAATCCACCTCTGGCACCTGAATCCAGCCTGACCAGAGTCGGGTGGAGGGACCAGGTCGCAGTAGGGGAACCAGCCCCCAAGACTAGTGGAGGACTACAAGACTCATCTAGCAAACCGGAGGCGGTGGTAACTGTATATGCTACAGCCACATCCACACACATTCGCCGAAAAGGTAGCCAGATAGGATCAAGGGGACCTAAAGTATGTCGCCCGACAAGATCTGAGGCTGCTGGCTTGGGACCCTATGTGTGAAGGCGTGGGGCAGGAAGGGCGTGAGCCTGCGCAGAATGAGACGGCCACAGTAGAAACATAAGGAAGGAGTCCTCGAAACGTGTACCCCAAATCATCTGAGGGTTGGCTGGGCCACAGACCCAAAGGACGCAGCACACGGCTGGAGACAGTATCTGCAGAACTGTGAATTATTACCTGCGTCATCTGCCCTGCACCAAGACCGTTACCATCATCCACTTTAAACACCATAACTGCCCTGGGGCCTAGCTCTGCCTGTAGAGAGATATAACAACTTTGGTACTTCACCAACTGCCCCAGTGGATCTGTACCGTAGCGTCGGCCATCACCTTCATTGCCGAATACCACAGGTGGTGTCACAAACAATTCCCCTATAAACTTTTCCCCTTTCATCATCATTATTCATAAACCTTTTTATTGGACGCCCAGGGCTGTGACTAATCCCCTCAAGAGCTGTCTGACCCGGGTCCGAGTATCCCCAGGCCCTAGGGGGCGCTCTATCATTATCTCAGTAAATTTAAATAATTAACAAAAACACACCTGCAAAGGCTTCCTAAGCATTTAAAAAGGTCCCTCAGTCTGTTTCAGTAGGCTCCACAATCTTTGGAAAGACTGCTGACGTGACAGATGTCCAGAAGGCCGTCATTGACACACTCCACAAGGAAAGTAATTTTGCATTTCATTTGGAAACCAAGGTCTTAGAGTCTGGAGGAATAGTGGAGAGGCACACAATCCAAGCTGCTTGATGTCTAGTGTGAAGTTTCCACAATAAGTGATGGTTTGGCGAGCCATTTCATCTGCTGGTGTAGGTCCATTGTGTTTTATCAAGACCAAAGTCAGCACAGCCGTTTACCAGGAAATTTTACAGCACTTCATGCTTCCCTCTATTGACAAGCTTTTTGGAGATGGATATTTCATTCTCCAGCAGGACTTGGCACCTGACCACACAGCCAAAAGTACCAATACCTGGTTTAAAAACAACAGTATCACTGTGCTTGATTGGCAGCAAACTCTACTGACCTTAACCCCATAGAGAATCTATGGGGAATTGTCAAGAAGAAGATGAGAGACACCAGACCCAACAATGCAGACAAGCTGAATGCTGCTATCAAAGCAACCTTGGCTTCCATAACACCTCAGCATTGCCACAGGCTGATCGCCTCCTTGCCATGCTGCATTGATGGAAATGGAGCCCCGATCAAGTATTGAGTGCATTTACTGAACATACATTTCAGTAAGCCAATATTTCGGATTTTAAAATGATTTTTCAAGCTGGTGTTATAAAGTATTCTAATTTACTGAGATAATGACTTTTGGGTTTTCATGGGCTGTAAGACATAATCATCAACATAAACAGAAATAAACACTTGAAATAGATTTATCTGTTTGTAATGACTATATAATATATGAGTTTCACTTTTCGTATTGAAGAACTGAAAAAAATTAACTTTTGATGATATTCTAATTTTGTGAGAAGCACCTGTATATATATGTATAGCTGACATATGGATTGCATATGGATAACAATACAGATTAAAATGTAACCTTTTTTCCTGCATGAAAACAGGATGATTCTTCATATGCCCTCGTGATCTTAGCCTGATACGCAGTAATTGCCTCCTGCATTTTGCAGAGGAGGATCTTTGGTTCCCAGAATTGGAGCTTGGGTAATTTTTGCTTGTAATTGAGTGGTTTTCATAGTGGAAGAGGAAGGGAATGATAATAGAAATAATTGTCTGTGCTGGAGACCTTTTATTTCTAAGCTTCATACTCTGTTTTTTTTCTTTCCAGGAGAACTTGATGGAGTCCCTTGGTTTCCAAGAAAGATCTCAGAACTTGATAAATGTTCCCACCGGGTGCTTATGTACGGTTCAGAATTGGATGCTGACCACCCTGTAAGTGTGATATATGTGGTACATGATGATAGATGATATCATAAATACTTATAATGAACAAACAAGTCTGCAAGTAAGTTTTTATTGCTGGAAGTGTATATATGTGACTGGCAGGAGAAACGCAATCAGGGCTAAATGATTGATAGGCATCATTTTAACTGAAATTTTAAGGAAACAGCTTTTTATTTAGGGAAGTTCTGCATATTCTTAGTTAGCTATATTCTGTCCCGAAGCTGCTAACTGAATTTCCACATTTCAGGTTCAGCTTTTGGTAGTGCAGTTTTTACAGGTGAAACATGCATAACATATTCTTTACAAAAAAAAATTACACCGCTAAGCCCTATTAATTTGTTCAAAAATGTTTGTGGTTGTGCCACATAATTTCTGATGACACTATTGTCTCATACAATTACACCTGTAGAAATCACATAATTATAATTAGTCAAGTAGAAATCACTTGCACGGTATTCAAGCTGTTTCTAAAGATTGTGGCATACTTGTCAGACCGAGTTCACACGCTGCAGTGCATTTTTTGTCTGCAGTTGCAGTAGAACCATAACTTTCTTGCAACAATGTTGGTAAATCAGAGCCAGACAACACATTCTTATTGCAAATTTGGCCATAATTTGTAAACGCAGGTTTAGACAATGTGCCCACATGTAAAAATGCTGATGTTTTTCTGCTGCATTATTTTTCTGCAAGTGTCAGCATCAAAATACATAATGAAAAACTGGTCTGATTATTGCATTTTTACTGAATTTTTTCATGTATTATCACCTTGTTTGGGTACATTCCCACCGTCAGTAAACACTGCGGGTTGGTCGCTGCGTACATCTGCAGCGTCCAACCCGCAGGGTCCAGATGTTACAGCATAGTGGATGGGATTTCAAGAAATCCCACATCCACTATGGGTGCACTGGTGCCCGTGGCTTCCTTGTGGAGACGGACATGCGTGTGTCTCTCCAGACCGCAGCATGTCAATTTATCTTGTGGCGACGCGAGTCTCTGCAAGATAAATTTCAGCAGTCCATTGTATTGGAGGCAGTGATTCCGCACGGTTCAATGAACACATGCAGAATCATCTGCGTTCAAAAGCCGGCTGCATCCAAATGGCAATTACTGACTATGGGGGCGTAGCCTTTAATGTACTTTAATGCAGATTTGATGCCTTTTTTATGTGCTTTGTACTGAAGAAATGCTGGGTTTCTGCACTTTTTTTTTTAAATATATTTTCCAAGTGTAATGGTGTGACAGGGATGGTCATACGCCTCTCCCCTTGAAAATAACATTTGTGAATTGTATGAGTAATGTGGTTTTATTGTGCATAGAACCATATATGCACTAAGGTGCGCAGTTAATATATTGTAATGTGGTGAATGTATAATGTTCCTTATGTATGACATATAGAGAAAATCTAGGGTTATTTATAGGGCATGGGTATAGCTAGAGCTTCAGGTATAGGTTAAAAATGGGAAAGATACAGCTGTGGGCACTTTAGATACAGGAAATAGGAAGTAAGATGCACAGGATAGAAACAGTTAAGCATTCCGGGAACAGCCCGAACATGGGAGCAGGAAGGGTTAGTTAATAAGGGAATCACTTCTTAATTAGTGAGAAGGAGAGATTATATTGAGAAGAGAGATAGCAGCAGTTGGAGACCAGAGGGCAAAAAGAGCACAGGCTGGTTAGCAGCATGAGAACATCAACCTCAAACTTCAGCACAAATTTATGGGGAGCCAGTGAGTGGGAGAACAGCAGTTCCTTGCCCATGACTACTGCTCTATGAATCTTACACAAGCTCTCCATACATACCTATTGTAAAAAATATACCAAGACAAGGACAGTTCAACATTGTCTTTAATGGCATGAGTTCTCCTGACACCACATCCGCTTTGCTTGAACTAACAAATGCAGAAGATTTTCCACACAAAAAATGCAGCGTAAAAAACATTACAGGGTGTGGGTAATGTTCTTTATTTATCTCAAATTGCTGGTTGGTGTCACGCTGGGTGAGTGAGAAGCTAGTCGAATTCTAGCACTTCCAACAGACATAGCTAAAAACAGCTATCACCGATGCCTTGCTGAAGCAACTAAAGGAATTTAAACATCCAGTAAGGGTGTGTTAATCAGCAGCAGATGATGGAGATCACCATTAGGTCCTTAATAGAGAAGGATATCACTCCACAGCAGAGATGCAAGATCCAGAATGTGCCTGCAGAGCCAAGCGCAATGACCTTCTACAGCTAGATCCAGAATGACTGTCTGTCATGCCTGACACACTCGTGACACCTGTACTTGCAACTTGAAACAATGACAATGTAATCAAGTAGATCAGAGTAATAATCATTACATAAATTGTAATACAGGGCCAGATGGCCACCGCAAAACTATCATAGGGTGACAGGACACTCGTATAAATATGTATGAAAACTAAAAAGGATGGAGTCAGAAAGTCTGTCTATAATGAATTCAAAAAAGTCTTTATTATTACATAGAACAGTAAAATTTAGGCTGGAGTCACACTTAATGTATAAAAATACAGTCCATTTTCTACGGACGAGAATCACAGAAATGTTTACTGAACAGTGATCCATATGTCATCCGTTTGCAATGCAAGGATGCGATTTTCTCGCATCTAACCATCCGTGTAACATCCGTATGGCATTTGTATGGCGAGATTTTTTCACCGGCTTGCAAAATAGACATATAATGGATCCATGGCGTCAAATATTTGTGAAAACAGATATACAGTCTATATATGTATATATATATACACATATATGTGTATATATATACATATATATATATACATATATAGGTCAGTGAGACACACACACACATATATATATAGATGGCAGAATAGCCGATAATTCAATTGTTGGCTTCTGTAAAATCATTACAGAACCTGACAAGATATGAGACATGGTTTACATACAGTAAACCATTGCATATCCATTAAATTTATATATGTCCCTCACTAATAATGTTAGTAGTGTGTGTGTGTGTAAAATTTTGGAGCTGTAGGTGTTAAATTAAAGGATTAATTCACGGAAAAAACTTGCGTGGGCTCCCACACAATTTTCTCCACCAGAGAGGGCAAGCTAGTGATTGAGGGCAGAAATTAATCGCCTAGAGAAGGACCATTGTTTTTGGGCCCCCCTGGCTAAAAAAAATCTGCCCCCAGCCACCCCAGAAATGGCGCATCTGTAAGATGCGCCAATTTTGGCAGTTAGCCTCTCTTTTCCCACTGCTGTGTAGCGGTGGCATATGGGGTAATAAGGTGTTAATGTCACCTTGCTATTGTAAGGTGACATTAAGCCAGGTTAATAATGGAGAGTTGTCAATAAGACACCTATCCATTTTTAATCCACTAGTCTGAAAGGGTTAAAAAAAAACCACACACATTAAGAATAAAGAGTTTTAATGAAAAAATTAAACACACATTTTTTCCATCTTTATTTAACTTCCAATCCATTCGAAGCCATCGTTCTCCTGGAAAAAATAAAACATAAAAAGGCAACTATATACCTATACCTGTCCGCTGTACAGTCAAGTCCCACGCTGCAATCCATCTGAAGGGGTTAAATAGTTTACAACCTAGAGCAGCGCTAATGCGACCGGCCTGGCTGTAAACCACGGAGGAATGAAGGAAAAGCTGCCTGCACAGCCTCCCTGCCTGACCGGAGATGAACTGATTAACGTGGGAAAGTTTCTAAACATTTTCCCACGCTGTCAGTTCACTGCGGGTCAGGCGGGGAGTCTGCGCAGCCTCAGTGACTACCGCTGACACTTATTTCATTAAAACTCTTTATTCTTAATGTGTGTGTGTTTTTTTTTAACCCTTTCAGACTATTGGATTAATAATGGAGTGGTGTCTTATTGACACCACTCCATTATTAACCTGGCTTAATGTCACCTTACAATAGCAAGGTGACATTAACCCATTATTACCCCATATGCCACCGCTACATGGCAGTGGGAAGAGAGAGGCTAAGTGCCAGAATTGCCGCATCTTACAGATGCGCCTTTTCTGGGGTGGCTGGGAGCAGATTTTTTTAGTCAGGGGGGCCCAAAAACAATGGTCCCTCTCCTTGCTATTAATTTCTGTCGCCCTCAGTCACTTGCTTGCCCTCTCTGGCATAGAAAATTGCACAGGAACCCACGCAAGTTTTTTCTGTGAATTAATCCTTTAATTGAACAACTGCAGCTCCAAAATTTTACACACACAGACACACTACTAACATTATTAGTGAGGGACATATATAAATCTAATGGATATGCAATGGTTTACTGTATGTAAACCATGTCTCATATCCTGTCGGGTTCTGTAATGATTTTACAGATGCCAACAATTGAACTTTCACCTATTCTGCAATCTATATCTCTGTGAAATATATATATATGTGTGTGTCAATGGCATATATATATATATACCTATACTATGTTTATACATGTATTCTATCTATTCTATTTTAACCTGTCAGTGTGATTTTACAGTATAGCGCACTGAATTGACGGCTTTTCTAAGGACACTGGTGCGTAATTCTCGCAAGTCACACTAATGGTCCGTGTGGTATGCGAGTTTTTCTCACACCCATAGACTTGCATTGGCGATTCTATTACGCTGCAAATCGCAGCATGTTGCGATTTCACTCGCACGTATAATACGGCTGAGAGAAGAAACGGTGATGGGAGCTGCCCTATAGCTTAACCTTGTTCCGAGTGCAATGCGATTTTTTCTCGCATAGCACTCATCCGTATTTCTCTCTAGTGTGACTTCCACCTTAGTAAAATATTTTTCACCAATATAAATAGTAGTACAAAGCGACAGGTAGATTGCAAAGGACTCAGGTAGAGGGAGTCTGGGAGTCAACACAAAACATTATAGTAAAAGGACCGGGAGAATCATGTTCCTGAGGAGTACACCCAAGTTAAATAAATGTATAAATACGCCTTTAAAAGGCCAAAAGTGTAGTAGCTAATTTAGGACTGATCCTTACCCATGTAGATCCCAGTGTTACTCTGGACTCACAGCCCCTGAAGTGTGTATTACACATTTATTTAACTTGGGTCTAACTTCTCAGGAACATGAGTCTCCCGATCCTTTTACTATAATGTTTTGTGTTGACTCCCAGACTCCCTCTACCTGAGTCCTTTACAATCTATCTGTCGCTTTGTACTACAATTTAAATTGGTGAAAAATATTTTACTAAATGTTGTTGTTCTATGTAGTAATAAAGACTTTTTTGTATTCATTATAGCCAGATTTTCTGACTCCATCCTTTTCAGTTTTCTTGAAACAATGAAGTCCATCTGCAGCGTGGCAATTATCGGTGAACTATGGCCACTAAAACACATCCAAAACTTGGTAACACTTCGTAGATTACCACTACTTGCTGTACTACTGTACTGTACTTGCACTTTGGAGCCATAGTGAGTATTGCATCTGCAAAAACCCCTGCCATTCAATAGCACCCTAACCCTGGGGTAACTACCCCGACCATAACCGCTATTTGCAGTGTGATTTTGACTATTGATTTTTAAATGCAGTTTGCAGAAATGTTTTATGTACAGCCACATATGACAGAAAGATTTGTTACAGAAATTTCTACAACTACCGCAATGGAGTCGAACATGCAGAAATCCATGTGCATGTTGCAGTAATTCTCCAGTCAATTGTGTGAATGGGATTTTAAGTTAGCGAAATGTTTGCAACAATTCTGCATTTCAGCAAAGTGGATGGATTTTATAGAAATCTCATGCCCACTGTGCTTTCTTTTCTGCACTGTAAACGGACCTGCGGTGCGTGTTTGCGATCGCAACATATCAATCTCTCTTGTTGGTATGTTGAGTTTTATGTGCGGATCTTACCATAGAAATGCACTAGATGCAGAAAATCCACAGGTAAAAAACTCATGAGTTTTTTGCACATTTTCTCTGTGTAAATGCAGTAAAAATGCATGTAAATGGCACATGACTGTATCAATAAAATATTGTCAAAGAGAAATACCAGGACATATTAAAAACAAAGCAGCTTTACTTATAACATGACATGGAAAAAAAAAAAAGATTAGAAAAACGGCATCAAAAACGTGATAAAAATGCACTGCAAAATGCAAAGAAGATATGTAAGTAACTTAATTTACATAATAGGGGCTGAAATGCTGCAGAAAATCTGGAACATCAAAAACTCACCAAAAGCTCTTCGTATGAATGTCGCCTTAAGGGGAATCTGTTACTAAGATCATTTCTCCTATATATTGATACCTTGATATCCGAGATCTGTTGCCTTATACCAGAGAAATTCATGTTTTTTATCAGCCAATGAGATGCTAAGCGCTCTAGGTGTGACAGAGCACTTCCTGCGAGCCATTACCCATAAAAGGGAGAACACTGTGCAAAACCTAAGTGAATGGCTCTGCACACTTGCGAAATTTCATGAATGGATGACACATACAGTGAGGGATAAATTTACATACAGAGGCATTGCTAAGCATGGAAACAAGCTAAGGAGCCAGTCTCTCTGGAAGCAAGCTGTCACACTCAAACCACTTAAAGCCTCATTTGCATGTTAATAAAACATAGGTTTCTCTAAATAGCTCTTCGAGTTGTCGATATCAAGGTATCAATTAGTTTATCTTTCTATGACCTAGGAACCCATATAGATGGTTTCGGAGGTTTGATCTTAAGTGATGAGTTCCCTTTAGAGAAGTCAAGTAAGCAGTGCCAGCCACACAGTACCACTTGTAACAATGTCAACCACACACAGCTCTATTAGTAAATGGGTAACTCTGTTCCCATGTGGCACACAGCTCCTGCTTCTCTCAGGTATGGATTATCCATGTGAGAAGTCACTAAATACTTGTAGTATCTACGACCAATACAGGAAAGACAGCACTCTGGTTTCTGCATCAGAAGTATGTGCTTGTCCTTTGAATAACTGGGATTCAGTATAAAATGTCCTCCATAAAATGGCATCATGTGCTGCGTAGCAAGTGAACCCCTGTCTTTGTTAATCTCTAGACAGTAGGAACAAACAAAATAAGCCAAATGACAAGCCTTGTGGTCGATGAGCTATAGAATAATAGTGTGGATGTCATATTGCCGTACCAGGGGGCTATCGGATTCTCTTTTATATCGTGTATATATGCCTTGTATACTTAGCTGTTAGATATAATCCTTGTGGGAAATAGTAATGAGACCATGCCAGATATGCAGAGCATTTGACAAAAGAAACCCTGACGCGCAGAATGTTGATGGCTGTCGGGCATTTACTGTTCTCTACATCTAAACAAAAAAGCAAAAAGCATGGACCATTTCTAATTCATGGTTATAATTTCCTTTTCCATAAATATCACATACACCAGCTTTACCGTCATCACATTTTCACCTGATCCTTCGGTCTCTAAGCATGGCTTATTATAACCCATGGCTGTGAAACACCGCAAACAATGAGCTTTGAAGGAAATGCCAGCTGTGATTTCATCGAGCTCTCCTCTGACAGGATTAGCATGAGTTAGGGCATGACATAGGAGTACAGACAATAAACGGAGAAAGTTTGTAATTCACCCGTGGAATATTGGAGCAGGAGGAAAAAAAAAAGAAAGGAAAGGTGCTTTATAAGTTATAGCCGTAAATGCTCAGCTCTTAAACAGCGCAGCTGGGCTCTTTACCTCATAAACCACCATAAACACGACGGAATATTTCTACCTCAGCTGACAACAAGAGTCCAGAAATTTCTTTCACAACTATTAAGATTGGCTTTCTGATGAATTATGGTCCGTCATTTGGATTGCAAAGAGTAGATTAATCAAAGAGTCATATAAATATTGCTTTATAGCCGGCCGTAATTAGTATTGGGATTGCTATGATAAGCTCCGCTATTTAGCTTCCTGCCATCTTTATAGATCATGGTGGATTAATGAAAGTCCAGATAAACAGTCCGGCCTGTCAGCGCAGATTCTGTTTAATCAAGAATTACTTCGGACTGGTTAGACCCCTCGGGATAATACCACCAATCATTTAAACCAACATTTATTCCCGTCCCTACGCTGTATGGAAGATACTGGGAAACTGTATATTTACTGTCCAATTCCATTAGGCCGGTTTACAGCGGTACTTAAAAGAGCAGAATGGTTTTCTTCAAGAATATACAAAACGGAGAGATGCGTTCCCGGTGTTCAGCTTCAAACATGTCAGCACTTTGAAGTGGACTGGCTTATCGGAATTTAATTTCAGCCTCAGAGTGGCAATTTCCTTTACAGCGGATATTTTTTTTGCTGCCTGCAACATCTGGAAAATAAAAGGGGTGCAAATTAAGATTGATATCTTCCATCTTTTGTCGAATAATGAAAAGCTCATTTGTATTCGGCAAATAACAAGAAATGTATGCAGAGCGCTGACATTTACAACATCTCTACTTATTGTGCGTGTGTTTTATAGCACATTTTAAACTCCTGTATGTTTCTTTTACAGCTCTGAAAAACGGCAGCACCGTATATGTGCAATACCCTTAAATAACAAAAACAGACTTTTCTCAAATTTGCTGTGATATTTCATAGTTTATAATGCAGTTAAATCACTTGACATCCTAATCTGAGGAGACATAAAAATGTAAAGGATTCACTGGAACTGTTTTTACTTAAAGTTCTGCTTACAGAGAAATTTCCATGCCGTGTAGAAATAAAGCTTGTATTATTATAATACCGTTGATGTTTTATAACCCATTTACAACAATTTCTCACACTACTCCAAGCGGGTAAGTTTACTTTAGTGTGATTTAACACGGAGATTATCAACCCTTTCTTCAAGTACATCTAAAGGACTTTCTAAGTTTGCTTGCGCATAAGTGTACATTAACCAACACAGACTGACTAAATAGAAAAATATCACTACACACAAGGAATGATGAGCTATGGAACTGTGGTAAATTGAACCATCATTTTGCATCTAAATTTTGTACATAGTTCATAGAAAAATCAATATGATGTAAGAAAACACACCCATTGAAGGGTCTTGTGAATTGATCAGGGGCTGTGAATCTGTCAGCAGAATGCAGATGCTGTTTATGGCTGAGGTTTTCTAATGTTTCAATATTTTAAGCAACTCTTCTGCATTGTAAAATTGCTCATCCTTGTGAGCGGATGATTCGTAGTTTTTTTAGGCCTCATTCAGACATCCGTATCTCATTGTCTACGTAAAGACCACACTGCAAGCACTGGTTGCAGGTCTCCTAAACCAAATTTAACAGTCTTATATATCAAGCAGTCAAGTTTGGGACAAGAGAACAGTGGCTAATACATGGACTATTGATGGCTTATATGAGGCCTTATACATGCTCTTTATATATAGGGTAAACATAATTTCCAGCTCTTCATAGAGGTCACCAGACACACGAGTCCCTATTCCCAGTAGGGTTTAACGTCTCCATACATGTTAAATATTAGTCGGCCTAACCCTTGTTTGACGGTTATCTCTGCCGACTCTTGAGAGCACATGTGTTTCAATCAGGAGCTGAGCAAGCTCCTGCCAAACAACTGGAGTGGTGGCTTATCTGATGGGGAAACTAAAGTATGGGCAATGTAATTAAACATGTCTGATCCTTTTCTTCCCAGATATCTTGAGAGCCAGGAAATCTTCATACACATTACATGGTTAGCCCATCCCATCAAGATTATTGTGTTCATCCAACCTTAAATGGAACCTGTCACCTGGTTTGACCAATAAGAGATAAGACCACCACCTTTCTGGCCTGATATACAGCCGGGAATTATAATGCTCTTTGACATTTCCCGGCGCCTGTGCGCTTCAGTACTTTGCTCTGCCCTCATCGGGACAGAAAAGTACACCTGTGCAGGAGCGCGATGCTGGGGATACTGTGTGGATGATGTACAGTGGGTTAGGAAAGTATTCAGACTCCTTTAAATTTTTCACTCTTTGTTTCATTGCAGCCATTTGGTAAATGCAAAAAAGTTCATTTTTTTCTCATTATTGTACACACTGCACCTCATCTTGACTGATAAAAAACAGAAATGTAGAAATTTTTGCAAATTTATTAAAAAAGAAAAACTGAAATATCACATGGTCATAAGTATTCAGACTCTTTGCTCAGTATTGAGTAGAAGCACCCTTTTGAGCTCGTACAGCCATGAGTCTTCTTAGGAATGATGCAACAAGTTTTTCACACCTGAATTTGGGGATCCTCCCATTCTTCCTTGCAGATCCTCTCCAGTTCCGTCAGGTTGGATGGTGAACGCTAGTGAACAGCCATTTTCAGGTCTCTCCAGAGATGCTCAATTAGGTTTAGGGCAGGGCTCTGGCTGGGCCAGTCAAGAATGGTCACAGAGTTGTTCTGTAGGCCACTCCTTTGTTATTTAAGCTGTGTGCTTGGGGTCATTGTCTCATTGGAAGGTGAACCTTCGGCCAAGTCTGAGGTCCAGAGCACTCTGGAAGAGGTTTTTATCCAAGATATCTCTGCACTTGCATTAACGTTTCTTTCAATTGCAATCAGTCGTCCTGTCCCTGCAGCTGAAAAACACCCCCATAGCATGATGCTGCCACCACCATGTTTCACTATTGGGATTTTATTGGCTTTTTCATAAGGATACCACCAATGTATATACACAAATAGAGGTTTCACTGTTCTTAAATATATGCCAGATTCAAATTTCGGCGCCAACACTGTCACATGACAAGTCAAAGTTCATAGCCAAAAAAAACTATAAAAAAGTCCGTTAACATGTAGCATTATCCATTACGAATTGATTCATTTCTAACATAGTCCTTGAATCAATTTGTAATGGATAATGCTACATGATAACAGACTTCTTTCTATTTTTTTTTAATGAAACAAAGAGTGAAAAATTTAAAGGGGTCTGAATACTTTCCGAACCCACTATAGGAATGCGTCATCCATGCGATTCAAGAAGGAGGACAGCCTTGCAGGTGAGTATAGTAAAAGATCATTTTCTTGTCTTGCAGGTTGGGTTGGGGGCATATGTACAGCATTATATCAGGCCTGAAAGGTGGTTGCCTTATCTCATAACGTTCTAACCTTGTGACAGGTTCGCTTTAAGCTAATCTATATGGGGATCTTTACAATCTAGTTTTTCTAACTCTTGGGCATACGATTTCTAACAACATATGTTTTTGGAGTGTGAAAGGGAACCAAACAATCTATGCAAACATGTTGAGAACATGCAAACTACATACAAATGTTTTCATTGGTCACTTTTGAACTTGGAACTTTAGAAATGAAAGACAACCGCAGTCACTGGTCACACGTATGTTATGGAATTGCTATATTTGTCTATAACGTTTATATACAGTATATACAAGCCTGAGTTACATGTCAAACATAGTTAAAATCATAATGATTGATAGCACCATGAATATTTATTATCAAAATACGTTACAACCTTAGATATTATAGATTACCATGTAGTTTAATTACAATCTTGTGTTAGTTAAGACCACTCAACCACATTGCTCCAGTGATCTGTGGTAATTACATGGCCATCCATGCATATAGTGTGTAAATAGATTTCTTTTTATATTTTCTTCCTGTAATTATACCTTTTGTGTATTTCACTGTACTCAGCTTGGCTGTTTTTCTTTAAAGGGATTTAAAGACAACGTGTATCGACAAAGAAGGAAATATTTTGTGGATGTGGCCATGAGTTATAAATAGTAAGTTCCTGTCACATTTTCCTTACATCTTTATGATTTGTATGTACATTTATATACTCATGCTAAAACTTAGCTTTATAGTTTTTAGTATTATTGCCCAATTGTTACACAGTATATACACTCTTCAACAATGAAAGTGTAACACCAAGAAGGCAAAGTCGTGGAATTATGAAAATCAGATGATTGATAGACAACTTAATGATATACAATTATTAAAAAATGGAAGCAACATTTTCAGAACATCTCATTTTATTCAGTATCAATTATTATGAGAACCAAACGAAGAAATACATACAATTACATGCCTTTGCAGGCTATCAATGAGGTTATTAATGGGTGTCTGAGGAATGTTCTGCCACGCTGAATGCACATGGGCACGCAAATCATAAATATCCTCTGCTGGCATTTACCAACCAAAAAAGTCTCAGATGTGCTCGATGGGAGACAACTCCTGAGATGTTTTAGCCATGCTGCTTACCGTAGCATGAGCAACATTCATCCTGGGATTGTCATGTTGCAAAACAGCTCACGAGACACTTTCAAATTCATTTGTAAATGCCTCTTCATGGCCTTACCCACATAGCCTCCAGATTAATTTGGGCTATCATTAGCTCCAAGACAAAAGAGTAGTTCATCACTGAAGAGGATAGTCCCCCTTTCTAGCCTCCATTGCTGTCTTGTTCTATACCAAAGGGATGAGATCAGTGGACCACGTATAGCTGGATATCTGGCACAATGTCACCTAAACACTTTCTTATAGATTGTGTAGACACTGTTTGACACCTTAAGCTTAGTATGCAACAGCTAATTTCACTTGCAGTGCACAATAGATCACTACATGTCGTTCTGTGAATTTGACAAGACCATGTTGGCAGCACCATGCAGAATCCTTCAGAGGGAACATCACGTCGGTCCTACTCCACGGATTTTGGTGTGGGGTGGCATAATGTGAGGTAATCAAACCTGTGTAGTCTTCATCTCAGGTACACTAACAGCTCGGTTATCCATTAATTTGGTTGTAGAATTAATTGTAAAGTCATTTTTCCGAAGTGCCCCAGGAGCTGTTTTTCAATACAACAGGGCCAAGCCACATATTGCTTATGCTACTGTGAGCAGTCTATGGCCTGGATGTGGTACCATAGCATGCACAGTCTCCAGACTTGTCTCCCATCAATAATATCTGGGACTTCATTGTTCAAAAATTGCAAATGAAACTGCCACAGCGGATCTTGATGATATGCGTGCCCAAGTGCATTCAGCATGGCAGAACACTCATCGGGGAACCATGAATAACCTCATTCATGACATGCCAAGGCATGTAAGTGCATGTATAGATATCTGCACGTGGTGCTCAAACTCGGTACTCAATAAATCGAGAAGATGCATTGAAAATTTTGTTTCCATTTTTTTTATCATTTATATATCACTGATGCGTCTTTCAATCCTGTTATGTTTATAATTTCACTACTTTTCCTTTTTGATGTTTTAATTTCAAAGTCAAGAGTACATTTATGCAATCGCTAGCTTTCATAAAATGTTTGTAACCATCAGGTGGTTTTGCAGAGGCAGTGCTGGTGCACATTTCAATACAGTACAGAACTGTATGGTATATATGGTATGTGTGAGACAGTGAGAGTATGTGTGTTGAATGGGGTGTACATTTCACCTAGATACTTTGCTGACTGGTATAAGGGAAATGTATGGCTTTGTAAACCTAGTGGTAGAGAAAGGTCACTACACCTTACATTCAGTACGCACTTGCAGCTCAGGCCTGAAACCACTCAGCTGTTAATTAGGAAACCAGAAGTAGGTGTCTGGGAACACAGTCAGAGAGCTCGCTTAGTCTGGACAAGGAGTCCAGGCACAAGAAGGAGTCTCCAGGAGTATGAGCTGTCTCAGTCTGGGTGCTCGGTGTACCCCGGACACAGGAGTAGTCTCTGTGAGAATCCATGCGGATAGCTGCTGAATAGGAGGGGAGCTCTCTCAAGTCTGGACGTTGGATATGCCTTCAGACACAAAGAGGAGACTCTGTGAAACTCCATGCTGGTAACTACTGAACATATGTGTTGTTTTGGGGACAGGCTGTTAGAGTCTGGTCCCGGATAGAGAGGGAAATCTTTCTAAGTGTAGTAAGTGGCTGGACAAGCCCAGGGCTTATGTTTATGATTTGGTTTTGCTTATGTTCTGTTTGCTGTGGACTTTAATAAAACTGGTTGCGGCCAGTTTTTACCAGAACTGCTGTCTGTGAATGAACTGTTTTATGCCATTCCATCTACCAGGACGGCGATCCCGGAGCTATATCCCCTGAAAAGCTTACAATTGGTGCTGGAATGTGCGTGCAGCACAGTGGCTTAGAGACAGCAATAAAGGAGAGAAGTCTGTTGAAGCAGCAGCAGAGAAAAAAAAAAGTGTGTCAGCAAAAACGTCTGATTGGAGCAGTCTTAAAGAGACAGTAGCCCTAATAGACTTTGCAAAGAAAAAAAAAAAAAAAAGTGTGTCAATAAAGGAGAAACGTCTGTTGGAGCAGTCTTAAAGAGACAGTGGCCCTAATAGAGTTTGCAGAGGAAAAAAAAAAAAAGTGTCTGCACAGCAAGGCTGAATTTTCTGTGGAAAAGACTGTGGAGTGTGTATGTCTTGAGTGAAGACTGCTGTTGTTGAGACAGAGAAGTCTGACAGCATGGATGACAGCATGGAGGCGCTGTTTGAACAAATGGCGCAAGTTAATGTGCAACATAAGACTGCCGTGGTTGAGACAGATAAGTCCGGCAGTATGGAGGAGCTCGTTGAGTACCTGGTCCAGGCCCAGCGAAGCATGCAGCAGAGCATGGAGCAGCAGCGCCTGCAGCACCAGCAGCGCATGCAGCAGCCCCAGCAGCAATTCCTGCAGCAGCAGCAGGAGAATAACCGGTTGTATTTGAGCAGGTTGCAGCACTACAAAAGACTTGCAGCGCATCGTCCCAAAGTAATGTTGCAAAGTCACCTGCATTGTCCGCTGTAAAGAAGGCGGTAAGACGGTCCCTGAAAAAGATGATACCTCGTGATGATGTGGAGGTATATCTCACTAGGTTTGAGGGACTGGCAGAGAAGGAGAATCTGCCCCTATCTGAATGGGCCATGATGGTCGCACCCTATCTGATTGGAGAACCCCAAAGGGCCTATGCTGACCTGAGCGAGCAGGACAGCCAAGACTATGCCAAGCTGAAAGCGGAGATTCTTACCCGGCTGGGTGTTACGGTGACAGCCCGTGCCAGGGGAGTTCATGACTGGAGATGCAGTTGGGAGTCTGCAGTCAGCAAACCTGATTATGGAGTTGAAAAGGTGATAGTGGACCGCTACACCCAAGCACGTCCTCCTGAGGTACAGCCAGAGGTCAGACAAGGAGACCACCAGGACGCCAATCGTCTGGTCAGCCTGATGGAGAGGGCCTTCGCCACCAAGGACTGCCTCCGTGACCAGCCGTCTGAGAGGTCGTCACTTCGGAGTTCCTGGACGCCGAACTCTCCCGGTAAGAGCGTTCCAGCTGTTGGGATCGTGTGGGTGGGAGAGTGTGATGGACAGTGTTGGAGATGTCGTGAAATTGCAGCCAACTGTCCAATAGAGGGGGAGCCTATGTGTTGTGATGTTGGCGGATCCCTCTCTCCCTGCGCAGAGCCTGCGTGTGTGTCCACCTCAGCCGAAGAGACTGGACCACAGGGGTCCCCGGTGGTTGTAAATGACTGCCCAGCACAGGCCCTCTTGGACTCAGAGAGTCCAGTGACTTCCGTATGGGACAGCCTGATTGATAGGGACTTTATCCCTGATAAACACCTGAGTGTGGTGTGCGTCCATGGAGACACCAAAGTCTACCCAGAGACTGTCGTGGACTTGATCCCCAAACGCGGGGAGGTTTCATGTGAAGTGGGGGTAGTGAAGAACCTGGTGCCCCCCGTCATATTGGGTAATGACTTTCCCCGGTCTAAGGATCTCTGGGGGAAAAATGTTTCTGATGGACAGTGTGATGAAGCTCCTATTGAGGGTGCGCAGTCCCGAGGGGCGGAACACAATGCTAGTGGGCCGTTAAACTTATGTGATAATGATGATGATGATGATGATGATGATAATGATAATCATGATAATGATGATGACCATGATAATGATGCTGATGCTGATAATGATAATGATGATGATCATGATAGTAATGATGATACTGATCATAATCATGATAATGATATTGATAATAATGATGACTGTGATAGTGATGAAATTCCTTTGCAGGTGATGTTGGGAGACGAGGATGGTGGTTCTCGGGAACCGAGTGTCCCTGACTTACCTGTGTCCTGTGACAATTTTGAGAGTGAGCAGTGGCGAGACCCCTCTCTTAAAACGGCCCAGGAAAATATAAATGTTCTAAATGAGGTTTCCCAAGAGCCTGGCTCTGAGGAGAGGTTTCCTCATGTTGCCATAAACACTCACCTGTTGTATAGGGACACTGAAGTCCAGGGAGAGGTCGTGAGCCAGCTCCTAGTACCTGAGCTATATGGAAGTATAGTGCTGGGGTTGTCACATAGTCACATACTTGAGGGACCACCTGAGGGAAACCAGGGACCAGATGGTGAAGTTAATGTTGTGGATGACATGTTAACTAAGGTTCCAGATCAAGATGTGAATGAGAATGAATTGTATAACCCTGACAGTGAGCAGGATGTGAATGAAAATGAAGTGTATAACCCTGAAAGTGAGCAGGATGTGAATGAGAATGAATTGTATAACCCTGACAGTGAGCAGGATGTGAATGAAAATGAAGTGTATAACCCTGAAAGTGAGCCAGATGTGGCTGAGAAAAAGGGGTCAGACAGGGATAGTGGTAGTGATAGTGAATCATCTGATGACAATCAAGCAACCAGTGCAAATGAGGAAGGCATGGTAGCAGAGGAGGTTGAGAGTCCTGAGAGGAAGGCTGATGCTGACCTTGCAGTCGGACAGAAGATGGCATCTGAAGATGTTTTACAGTTGGCCGGTTCCCTGGCGAAGACTAAAGTGAAAGGAGGAGAGCTGAGCTTTAAAGGCAGGACTCTGAAACTGAACACAGCCCAAGTAGATGCTGTTGGAAATGTGAAGTTACCAAGGTATGGTGTGGATCTGTATCGTGCCAAGGACTCTGAGGGAGATGCTGCAGAGGTGGAAAAAGCCATAGAAGTGGTAGTCACCAAGCCAGATGCCTCATCAGAAGCTGAGGTCTCAAGTGAAGCTGTGAGGAACAAGACTGAAGATATGGGACTGACTCTGTCCAGGAATCTGTTTCTGCCGAAGACAGCGGCGTGGACGGGTTGCGGTTCGGATCAGTAGCTGCAACTCGTGAAGCTCAGGCTGGAAGTTCGGCGCCCGGAGCCCCAGCGGTGTTCCCGAGTGACACCAAGAATCTGGATAAGTCACAAGATGAGATTTTGAGACATCAGGCTGGCGTTGGTGAGCTCAAGCACACTTTCATGGAGTCTACATCGGAGCCACGTCCCAACAAATGGGAAAAGCGATGTGTCACTCCATTGCCGCTGCAGACACACGGGAGCTCAGATGGGATGCAGAACGTGGTGGAAGAGAAGAATCCGGCGGGTTCTGAGTATACAGATGCAGCTATCAAGGAGAACTTGAAAGCCGGAATAAATGGAAATATTGGAGACCATAATGATGTGACTGAAGAGGTAGAATGTAAGACTGACGGTAGGGCTTCTGAGCATGTTCTACCAGAAGAGCCTGAAGAAGGGGCCGAAGACATAAAAGACGTCCAACAGGTACCAGATGAATTGATGACTTCTCAGAAAAAACTCCAAACTGTGATGAAGGAGTGTGATGAAAGCCATGAGCATCTTCGTGAGAAGGTCAATGAAGTAAAAGGAAGGATACAGGGAATCTCTTCGTTGCAAGAGCAAATGCTGCTCAATAAGTCTAAGGCTCTATATAAGAATGCTGTTGTCACGGTAGAACATTACAATTCAGCTGGAGACTTAGCGGATGAATTATGTGTACTGCAAAAGAAAAACAATCTGCTCCTTCTACAGTCCCAATCATTTGAACAGAGTAGCTTAAAATGGTCAGAGACCATGGCAGAGGAGCTTAAGGTCTGTGAAATAGACTTTATGAGTCAACCGATATTCAAGAAAATAGATGTGCTAAAGAGGGTTCAAGGGGAACTAGAGAAAAGTGAAAAACCCCCTATACCTTCTGTGATAGTTGGTGACACATGGTCAGTGCACCAAGGACAGGAGGTACGTGAGTTTCTGAGGAAGAGTCAGCAGAAGTGTTCTGATGTTCCGGGTCGTACTTCTCTGGCCAGGCACTATATCGAAACTGAGCCCGGCCCTAAGGTCAAGATGAAACCGTGCAGGATACCCGAGGCCCGCAGAGAGCATAGGCCTGGGAGGGTACAGGGTAGTGCGGATGCTTCAGATGAAGAGAAAGCTGATGTTGGCTATGGCTCAGGTGAAGATACAGATGACAGTAGTGAAGATGAAGCTGATGAGGGCCATGACTGGTCCAGAGTTCACTGTCTCTTTTGGATTGTTGACCAGCCCTCCGGTCTGGATGACCAGCCCTCCGGTCTGGAGAAGAGGGGGGGATATGTGAGACAGTGAGAGTATGTGTGTTGAATGGGGTGTACATTTCACCTAGATACTTTGCTGACTGGTATAAGGGAAATGTATGGCTTTGTAAACCTAGTGGTAGAGAAAGGTCACTACACCTTACATTCAGTACACACTTGCAGCTCAGGCCTGAAACCACTCAGCTGTTAATTAGGAAACCAGAAGTAGGTGTCTGGGAACACAGTCAGAGAGCTCGCTTAGTCTGGACAAGGAGTCCAGGCACAAGAAGGAGTCTCCAGGAGTATGAGCTGTCTCAGTCTGGGTGCTCGGTGTACCCCGGACACAGGAGTAGTCTCTGTGAGAATCCATGCGGATAGCTGCTGAATAGGAGGGGAGCTCTCTCAAGTCTGGACGTTGGATATGCCTTCAGACACAAAGAGGAGACTCTGTGAAACTCCATGCTGGTAACTACTGAACATATTTGTTGTTTTGGGGACAGGCTGTTAGAGTCTGGTCCCGGATAGAGAGGGAAATCTATCTAAGTGTAGTAAGTGGCTGGACAAGCCCAGGGCTTATGTTTATGATTTGGTTTTGCTTATGTTCTGTTTGCTGTGGACTTTAATAAAACTGGTTGCGGCCAGTTTTTACCAGAACTGCTGTCTGTGAATGAACTGTTTTATGCCATTCCGTCTACCAGGACGGCGATCCCGGAGCTATATCCCCTGAAAAGCTTACATATGGTATATATGGTATATATATTACATATACGGTATCTACTATATAATTGTCCAACTTTTCACTTCTGTCTGTAACGGAAATCCTGCGTCGTTGATTGGTCGCGCCTGGCTGAACATGACCAATCAGCCACAGGCACATCCGGCCCACGCCACCGCTATCGTCGGGATATCAGCGACGCTAGCCGCTGATCTCCCGATGGTAGCCGCGAGTCATCTCCAGTACATACTCACCTTCTGTCCGTGCATTCCTATCCCAGCGTGTCTGCTTCTATCCTGTGCAGTGCGGTCACATAGTACCGCTCATTAAGGTCATGAATATGGACGCGACTCCACTCCCATAGGCGTGGCATCCATATTCATGACCTTAATGAGCGGTACCACGTGACTGCACCACAGAGGAAGAAGCTGACGCGCCGGATAGAGATGCAGGGACGTGCAGCGACGAGTGTTGAGGGGAAGTATGATGAGGGAGGACGGGGAGCCCAGCGGAGGGTGGGAGTGGAGCCATGTATACAGGGTGGGAGTGGAGCCATGTATATAGGATGGGAGGGTGGGAGCGGAGCCATGTATATAGGATTATAGGGTGGGAGCGAAGCCATCTATACAAGGATGGGAGGGTGGAGCGGAGCCATATATATAGAATTGGGCGGTGGGAGCGGAGCCGTGTATATAGGATTGGAGGGTGGGAGTGGAGCCATGTATACAGGATGGAAAGGTGGGAGCGGAGCCATGTATATAGAATTGGAGGGTGGAGCGGAGCCATGTATATAGAATTGGAGGGTGGGAGTGGAGCCGTGTATATAGGATTGGAGGATGGGAGCGGAGCCATGTATATAGGATGGGAGGGTGGGAGTGGAGCCATGTATACAAGAATGGGAGGGTGGGAGCGGAGCCATGTATATAGAATTGGAGGGTG
The DNA here is from genome assembly GCA_033576555.1 of Oophaga sylvatica. Classification (NCBI taxonomy): domain Eukaryota; kingdom Metazoa; phylum Chordata; class Amphibia; order Anura; family Dendrobatidae; genus Oophaga; species Oophaga sylvatica. The sequence continues at coordinate 208,511,847 of JARQOD010000004.1, read as the reverse complement.
GGAGCGGAGCCATGTATATAGAATTGGAGGGTGGGAGTTGAGCCATGTATACAAGGATGGGAGGGTGGGAGCGGAGCCATGTATATAGGATTGAAGGGTTAGAGTGGATCCATGTATACAGGATGGAGGGTGGAGCGGAGCCATGTATATAGAATTGGAGGGTGGGAGCGGAGCCATGTATGTAGGATTGGAGGGTGGGAGCAGAGCCATGTATACAAGGATGGGAGGGTGGGAGCGGAGCCATGCATATAGGATGGGAGGGTGGAGCGGAGCCATGCATATAGGATGGGAGGGTGGAGCGGAGCCATGCATATAGGATGGGAGGGTGGAGCGGAGCCATGTATATAGGATGGGAGGGTGGGAGCGGAGCCATATATACAGGGTGGGAGTGGAGCCATGTATATAGGATGGGAGGGTGGGAGCGGAGCCATGTATATAGAATGGGAGGGTGGAAGCGGGCCATGTATATAGGATGGGAGGGTGGGAGTGGAGCCATGTATATAATATGGGAGAGTGGGAGCGGAGCCGTGTATATAAGACGGGATGGTGGGATTGGAGCCATGTATATAGGATGGGAGGGTGGGAGCGGAGCTATGCATACAAGGATGGGAAGATGGGAGTGGAGCCATGCATAAATAAACTACATACATATTCTAGAATACCCGATGCGTTAGAATCGGGCCACCATCTAGTATATATATTTATATATATATAGTATATGTATGGTGTGTGTGTATATATATATATATATATATATATATATGGTATATATATATAATATATATATATATATAGTATATATATATATATATATATATTGTAGCCTTCCGGGGGTTTAGCTCTAGGATCGCTGTCTGGGTAGACAGAATGGCACGGAAACAGTTCATTCAGACAGCAGTTTGGTGAAAACTGGCCGCAACCAGTTTTATTAAAGTCCACAGCACACAGATAAAAACAAATCATAAACAGAAAACCTGGGCTTGTCTAGCCACTAAATTACACTTAGATAGATGGCCCTCTCTATCCGGGACCCAGACTCTACCAGTCTGTGCCCAAAACAACACATATCACATATGTTACCAGTATGGAGTTTCACAGACACTCTCTTTATGTCCGAAGGCAACTCCAATGTCCAGACTTGAGAGAGGTCACCTCCTATTCAGTCGCTATTCGCACGGATTCTCACTGTGACTACTCCTGTGTCCGGGGTACTTCCTGCACCCAGACTGAGATAGCTCACACTCTTAGAGACTGCTTCCTTGTGCCAGGACACCTCCCTGTGTCCGGGCTAAAGACAGCTCCCACACTCTTAGAGACACCTTCTGTGCCTGGACCCCTTGTCCAGACTGAATGAGCTCTCTGACTGTGCTCCCAAGCACCTACTTCTGGCTTCCTAATCAACACCTGAGTGGATTCAGGTCTGAGCTGCAAGCGTGTACTGAATGGCAGGTGTAGTGACCTTTCTTTACCACCAGGTTTACAAAGCCACACATTTCGCTCATACCAGTCAGCAAGGTACTTAGGTGAAATATACACCTCATTCACCACATATTCCTTCACTGTCTCACATATCCCCTCCCTCTTCTCCAGACCGGAGGGCTGGTCATCCAGACCGGAGGGCTGGTCAACAATCCAACAGAGACAGTGAACTCTGGACCAGTCATGGCCCTCATCAGCTTCATCCTCACCACTGTCATAGCCAACATCAGTTTTCTCTTCATCTGAAGCATCCGCACTACCCTGTACCCTCCCAGGCCTATACTCTCTGCGGGCCTCGGGTATCCTGCACTGCTTCATCTTGACCTTAGTGCCAGCCTCAGTCTCGGTATAGTGGCTCACCAGATAAGTACGACCAGACACGTCAGAACAGCTCTGCTGATTCTTCCTCAGAAACTTTCGTACCTCCTGCCTTTGGGGCACTGACCCTGTGTCACCAACTGTCACAGGAGGTATAGGGTTTTCTCTAATTCCCCCTGAACTTTCTTTAGCACATCTACTTTCTTAAATATCAGTTGATTCATAAATTCTACCTCACAGAACCCAAGCGCCTCTGTCATGGTCTCTGACCATTCCGAGCCACACTGTTCAAACGATTGGCACTGTAGAGGGAGCTGATCGTTTTTCTTGGTCGGTACACATAATTTATCCTCTTCTGGTACAGGCTCACTTTGCATAAGACTCAGAGCTCTTACTTCTTTCTCCAGGAGATCCTCATGGCTACGCATCTTCTCCTGTAGTTGTTGGACGTCCTTTACGTCTTCGGCCCTTTCTTCAGGCTCTTCTGGTAGGACATGCTCAGAAGCCCTACCATCAGTCTTCTTTACCTCTTCAGCCACGTTCTGCATCCCATCTGGGCTCCCGTGTGTCTGCAGTGGCAACGGAGTGACACATCGTTTTTCCCATTTGTTGGGACGTGGCTCCGATGTAGCCTCCCTGAAAGTGCGCTTGAGCTCACCAATGCCAGCTACTGATCCGGACCGTAACCCGTCCACGCCGCTGTCTTCGGCAGAAACAGATTCCTGGACAGAGTCAGTCCCCATATCTTCAGTCTTGCTCCTCACAGCTTCACTTGAAACCTCAGCTTCTGATGAGGCATCTGGCTTGGTGACCACCACTTCCATGGCTTTTTCCACCTCTGCAGCATCACCTTCAGAGTCCTTGGCCTGATGCAGATCCACACCATACATTGATAACTTCTCATTTTCAACAGCATCCACTTGTGCTGTGTTCAGCTTCAGAGTCCTGTCTTTCACCTTAGTCTTCGCCAGGGAACCGACCAACTGTACAACATCTTCAGATGCCATCCTCCGTCCGACTGCAAGGTCAGCCTCAGCCTTCCTCTCAGGACTCTCAATCTCCTCTGCTACCATGCCTTCCTCACTTGCACTGGTTGCTTTATTGTCATCAGATGACTCACTATCACCACCACTATCCCTGTCTGACCCCCTTTTCTCAGCCACATCTGGCTCACTTTCAGGGTTATACAATTTATTCTCATTCACATCCTGCTCACTGTCAGGGTTATACAATTCATTTTCATTCACATCTTGATCGGGAACCTTAGTTAACATGTCATCCACAACATTAACTTCACCATCTGGTCCCTGGTTTCCCTCAGGTGGTCCCTCAAGTATGTGACTATGTGATAACCCCAGCACTATACTTCCATATAGCTCAGGTACCAGGAGCTGACTCACGACCTCTCCCTGGACTTCAGTGTCCCTATACAATAGGTTATTGTTCATGGCAGCATGAGGAAACCTTTCCTCAGAGCCAGGCTCTTGGGGAACCTCATTCAGAACAATTACATTCTCCTGTGCCGTTTTAAGAGTGGGGTCTCGCACCGGCTCACTCCCAAAATTGTCACAGGAGCCAGGCAGGTCAGGGACACTCGGTTCCCGAGAACCACCATCCTCGTCTCCCAACATCACCTGCAAAGAAATGTCATCTTTATCACGGTCATCATCAGTATCATCACTATTATGATTAGCATTATCATCATTATCAATATCAGCATCCTCATCATGGTCATCATCATCATGATCATCATTATCATTATCAATATTATCATGGTCATCATCATTATCACATAAGTTTAACGGCCCACTAGCATTGTGTTCCGCCCCTCGGGACTGCGCACCCTCAGTAGGAGCTTCATCACACTGTCCATCAGAAACATTTTTCCCCCAGAGATCCTTAGACCGGGAAAGTCATTACCCAATATAACGGGGTGCACCAGGGTCTTCACTACCCCCACTTCATATGAAACCTCCCCGAGTTTGGGAACCAAGTCCACGGCAGTCTCTGGGTAGACTTTGGTGTCTTCATGGATGTACACCACACTCAGGTGCTTATCAGGGATGAAGTCCCTATCACTCAGGCTGTCACATACGGAAGTCACTGGACTCTCTGAGTCCAAGAGGGCCTGTGCTGGGCAGTCACTTACAACCACCGGGGACCCCTGTGGTCCAGTCTCTTCGGCTGAGGTGGACACACACACAGGTTCTGCGCAGAGAGAGAGGGATCTGCCATCATCACAACACATAGGCTCCCCCTCTATTGGACAGTTGGCTGCAATTTCACGCCAGCTCCAACACTGTCCATCACACTCTCCCACCCACATGTCCCCTCGGGCCTGAACCCGCTTATCAGCATACCCCATGTCCCCAACAGCTGGAACGCTCTTACCGCGAGAGTTCAGCGTCCGGGAACTCCGAAGTGACGACCTCTCAGACGGCTGTACCTCAGGAGGACGTGCTTGGGTGTAGCGGTCCACTATCACCTTTTCAACTCCATAATCAGGCCTGCTGACTGCAGACTCCCAACTGTATCTCCAGTCACGAACTCCCCTGGCACGGGCTGTCACCGTAACACCCAGCCGGGTAAGAATTGCCGCTTTCAACTTGGCATAGTCTTCGCTGTCCTGCTTGCTCAGGTCAGCCCAGACTTTTTGGGGTTCCCCAATCAGATAGGGTACGACCGCCATGGCCCATTCAGATAGTGGCAGATTCTCCTTCTCTGCCAGTCTCTCAAACCTAGTAAGATATACCTCCACATCATCACGAGGTGTCATTTTTCTCAAGGACCGTCTTACCGCCTTCTTTATAGCGGACAACGCCGGTGCCTTCACAACATTACTTCGGGACGCGGCACCGAAATCCTTTTTTGGTGCTGTCATCTGCTCAACAAATAACCGGTTATTCTCCTGCTGCTGCTGCAGGAATTGCTGCTGGGCCTGCTGCATGTGCTGCTGGTGCTGCAGGCGCTGCTGCTCCATGCTTCGCTGGGGCCTGCACCAGGTACTCAACGAGTTCCTCCATACGGCCGGACTTATCTGTCTCAACCACGGCAGTTTTATGTTGCACATTAACTTGTGCCATTTGTTCAAACAGCGCCTCCATGCTGTCATCCATGCTGTCAGACTTCTCTGTCTTAACAACGGCAGTCTTCACTCAAGACATACACACTACACAGCTTTTTTTCCACAGAAAATTCAGCCTTGCTGTGCAACCACTTTTTTTTTTTTCCTTTGCAAAGTCTATTAGGGCTACTGTCTCTTTAAGACTGCTCCACAAACTTTTCTTTTGCTGCTGCACATTCCACAGTCATTTTCACAACAAGTTCAGCTTTGCTGTGCATACATTTTCTTTCTGCAGACCCTATCAGGGCCACTGTCTCTCCAAGACTGCTCCAAACAGACGTTTCTGCTGACACACACTTTTTTTTTTTTTTTTCTGTTGCTATTTCAATAGACTTCACCTTTAATGCTGTCTCTCGCCACTGTGCTGCATGCACACTCCAGCACTAACTGTACCAGGCCCTGCGCTGCCCGCATTCTCCACCAATTGTAGCCTTCCGGGGGGTTTAGCTCTAGGATCGCTGTCTGGGTAGACAGAATGGCACGGAAACAGTTCATTCAGACAGCAGTTTGGTGAAAACTGGCCGCAACCAGTTTTATTAAAGTCCACAGCACACAGATAAAAACAAATCATAAACAGAAAACCTGGGCTTGTCTAGCCACTAAATTACACTTAGATAGATGGCCCTCTCTATCCGGGACCCAGACTCTACCAGTCTGTGCCCAAAACAACACATATCACATATGTTACCAGTATGGAGTTTCACAGACACTCCTCTTTATGTCCGAAGGCAACTCCAATGTCCAGACTTGAGAGAGGTCACCTCCTATTCAGTCGCTATTCGCACGGATTCTCACTGTGACTACTCTTGTGTCCGGGGTACTTCCTGCACCCAGACTGAGATAGCTCACACTCTTAGAGACTGCTTCCTTGTGCCAGGACACCTCCCTGTGTCCGGGCTAAAGACAGCTCCCACACTCTTAGAGACACCTTCTGTGCCTGGACCCCTTGTCCAGACTGAATGAGCTCTCTGACTGTGCTCCCAAGCACCTACTTCTGGCTTCCTAATCAACACCTGAGTGGATTCAGGTCTGAGCTGCAAGCGTGTACTGAATGGCAGGTGTAGTGACCTTTCTTTACCACCAGGTTTACAAAGCCACACATTTCGCTCATACCAGTCAGCAAGGTACTTAGGTGAAATATACACCTCATTCACCACATATTCCTTCACTGTCTCACAATATATATATATATATATATATATATATATATATATATATATATATATATATATATATATATATATGAACCTTATTCCACAACTGTTCTAAGCCAGAATATGGCAAACACCACTAGATCTAGAAAAAAAGAACAGACAATTCATTATTACTTTCATGAGGTACAGACATCCTGGAAACTTGTCAAAATCCATCTGGGAAAGCGTCTCGTGGACAGATGAGACCAAGATAGAGCTTTTTGGTAAAGTATCTCATTCTACTTTTTACTGAAAATGGAATGAGGCCTAAAAAGAAAATAACACAGTACCTACAGTAAAATGGTGGAGGTTCAAAGATGTTTTGGGGTTGTTTTGCTGCCCCTGACGCTGGGTGCCATGACTGTATGTAAGGTATCATGAAATCTGAAGATTACCAAGGGATTTTGGGTCACAAAGTAGTGCCCAGTGTTAGAAAGCTGGGTTTACTTCCTAAGTCATGGGTCTTCCAGCAGGACAATGACCCCAAACATACTTCAAGAAGCACCCAGAAAAAGATGGAAACAAAGCACTTGAGAGTGCTAAAATGGCCAGCAATGAGTCCGGATCTAAATCCCATTGTACACCTGTGGAAAGATCTTAAAATTGCTATTTGGAGAAGGCACCCTTCAAATGTGAGAGAACTGGAGCAGTTTGAAAAAGAAGAGTTGTCCAAAATTCCAGTTGAGAGGTGTAAGAGACTTGTTATAGGAAGTGATTGATTATGTTTATTTCAAAGGGTATGCAGCCAAATATTAAGTTGAGGGTGCCAACAATTTTTTCCTGCCCATTTTGGTCCTCTGTGTGAAATTATGTCCAATTTCGTCATTTTTTTGTGTTGTTCCAATACACACAAAGGAAATAAACACATGCATAACAAAACTTGAGTAATTGCAATAATTTTCTGGGGTAAATAATTCATTTTCTGGAACAACAATTTCAAGGGTGCCATGTCTGTGTGTGTTATTGTTTACAACTGCATATAAAGAGATTTGACAAAGTGATTTTTTAGGTGAGCAGTACCTTCTATTTACTGTAGCATACATTAACTTAGTTGAAACTGATGGATTTCTAATCAGTTGGAACAATCATAAGGTACTTTGAACTTTCGCTTCCTGTAAAAATAGTGGCCATATTTATAGAACAGAGGTTGGAAGTTTTTCCAGTTTTTTAAATTTTAACCCCTTCACCTCGAAGAGTGTTTTCACCTTCATGACCAGGCCAACTTTTACGATTTTGACCACTGTCAATTTATGAGGTCAGAACTCTGGAACGCTTCAATGGATCCCATTAATTCTGAGATTGTTTTCTCATGACATATTGTACTTCATGACAGTGGTAAAATTTATTTGATATGATTTGCATTTATTTGTGAAAAAAACGGAAATTTGGTGAAAATTTTGAAAAGTTTGCAATTTTCAAACTTTTAATTTTTATGCCCTTAAATCAGAGTCATATCACACAAAAAAGTTAATAAATAACATTTCCCACATGTCTACTTTACATCTGCACAATTTTTTAAACATAAATTTTTTCTTAGGAAGTTATAAAGGTTAAAAGTTGACCAGCATATTCTCATTTTTACAACAAAATTTGCAAAACCACTTTTTTAGGCACCACCTCACATTTGAAGTGACTTTTAGGTGACTATATGACAGAAAGTGACACCATTCTAAAAACTGCACCCCTCAAGGTACTCAAAACCACATACAATAAGTTTATTAACCCTTCAGTTGCTTTACAGGAATTTTCAGAATGTGGAAGGAAAAAACAAACATTTACTTTTCTTTCACAAAGTTTTCCTTTAGACATAATTTTTTTTTTACTTTCGCAAGGGTAACAGGAGAAAATGGATACTACAATTTGTTGTGCAATTTATCCTGAGCATGCTGATACCCCATATGTGGGGGAAATCCACTGTTTTGGCACACAGCAGGGTTTGGAAGAGAAGGAGCGCCATTTCACTTTTTGAATGTAAAATTTGCTGCTATAATTAGCGGATGCCATGTTATGTTTGGGGAGCCTCTGATGTGCCTAAACAGTGGAAACACATAGAAGTGACACCATTTTGGAAACTAGACCTCTTAGGGAACTTATCTAGATATGTATTGAGCACCTTGAACCCACAGGTGCTTCACAGAAGTTTATAACGTAGAGCTGTGAAAAAAAAAAAAAAAATCTAATTTTTCCCAGTTAAATCTTTTTTAGCTCCAAATTTTGCATTGTCATAAGGGTAAAAGAAGAAATTGCTCCATACAATTTGTTGTGCAATTTCTCCTGAGTGTAAAGATACCCAATATATGGGGGAAAACAACTGTTTGGGTGCATGGCAGGGTTTGGAAGAGAAGGAGCGCCATTTCACTTTTTGAATGTAAAATTTACTGGAATAATTAGCGGATGTCATGTCACGTTTGGAGAGCTCCTGATGTGCCTAAACAGTGGAAACCCCACTTAAGTGACACCATTTTGGAAACTAGACCCCTTTGGGAACTTATCTAGATATGTATTTAACTCCTTGAATCCCCAGGTGCTTCACAGAAATTTATAATGTTAAGCCGTGAAAATAATAGAATCACATTTTTCCCGCAAAAATCATTTTTAGCTCCAAATTTTGTATTTTCACAAGTGTAACAGGAGAAAATGGACCCCAAAAATTGTTTTGCAATAACTCCTGAGTTCACCGATACCCCATATGGGGTTGAAAACTACTTTTAAGGCACAGTGCAAAGCTCAGAAGGGAAGTAGCGCCATATTACAGTGAAAATTTTGCTGCAGTGGTTTGTGGGTGCCATGTCACATTGGCAGAGCTCCTGAGGTGCGAGAACAGCATAACCCTAAATAAGTGACCCCATTTTACAAACTAAACCTCTCAATGAATTCACCCAGGGGTGCAGTGATTATATTTACACCACAGGTGTGTCACGGAATTTTATACAATTGGGCAGTGAAGTAATAATAATTTACATTTTTACCACCAAAATTCCTCACCAATCACACATTTACAGTTCCCATCACCACATACATAACCAACAGCTTTTGTTTTGCCAAAAGATTTTTTAATCCGCCACTATGACAAGGTAGACTCTTTTGGCCAGGCCCTACTCTACTGTAACTTACTAAACATTTGTTAAAATATCCAATACAATATAGGTATATTTTTTATTTTTCAATTTTTAAAATGACCAATAATATCACAAACAAAGAAAAAATAACACCACACCATGACCAGACCACATATTACCACCATATAGTGATCAAATAATACCACATACAAGTTACAAAAACTGCTACACCATGACCAGACCACATGTTACCACCACATGGTGACCGAAAAATACTACATACAAGGAACAAATACCACCACACCATGACCAGATCACATATTACCACAACATAGTGACCTAATACTACAATACTGATCATTAATAAAAAAACACAATACTAATATCACCATAAGTGCCATTATACACAGGGGATCTGTACTTCGGAAACAGTGTCCGTTTACAGGTAATACAGTGATCGCCGGTGACATACTTAGGAGCTCTGTATATAGTGTCAGTGTACAGGTAATACAGTGATCACCGGTGACATTATGCACAGGAGCTCTGTATATAGTGTCAGTGTACAGGCAATACAGTGATCACCAGTGACATTATACACAGGAGCTCTGTGTATAGTATACAGTGTATAGTGTCAGTGTACAGGTAACACACTGACTCACCGGTGACATCGCTAGTTGAAGTCCTTCATCTTCACTTTTCATCTTCATCCAGCACACACTGCCATCACTTCTTCCAGCCAGGACTCATCTCTGCAGAAAATAACACAGTAATTTAGAGCACATTCCCCAATTTTTCCACAACCTCTACACTAAGCCAGATGAAAAAAAAAAAAAGCAACCGTGTCGCCCTGCACAGTAACAGGACATCTCCTCCCCCACACAGAAAACAGTATCCTCAAAAATAATATTAGCCCCTACAGTAATAATATTCCACATTCTGGACCCCACGTGTCCTCGCTCTCTGCCTCATGTCTCTCTATATTGCCCTCATAGTCATCCATAATAGTATAATGTACCCCATAGTCATATATAGCAGTGTAATGCACCCCATAGTAGTATCATGTACCCCATAGTCAAATATAGTATAATGCACCCACATAGCAGTATAATGCACCCCCGTAGTTCTATAATACACCCCCATAGTACTATATTGCTCTCCCACAGTACTAGAATGCACCCCCATAGTACTATAATGCACCCCTATAGCAGTATAATGCACCCCCATAGCAGTATAATTCACCCTATAGTACTATAATGCAGCAGTCCCATAGGAGTATAATGCAGCAGCCCCATAGTATAATGCACCCATAGTATAATGGAGCAGCCCCATAGTAGAATGCACCCATAGGAGTATAATGCACCCCATAGTATAATGCAGCAGCCTCATAGCAGTATAATGCAACCATAGTATAATGCACCCCCATAGCTGTAAAATGCACCCCATAGTATAATGCAGCAGCCCCATAGCAGTATAATGCACCCATAGTATGCAACCCCATAGCAGTATAATGCACCCAAAGTATAGTGCAGCAGCCCCATAGGAGTATAATGCAGTAGCCCCATAGCAGTATAATGCATCCATAGTATGCAGCCCCATAGCAGTATAATGCAGCAGCCCCATAGCAGTATAATGCACCCATAGTATAATGCAGCATCCCCATAGCAGTATAATGCACCGATAGTATAATGCAGCAACCCCATAGTATAATGCACCTATATGAGTATAAAGCACCCCATAGTATAATGCAGCAGCCCGATAGCAGTATAATGCACCCATAGTATAATGCAGCAGCCTCATAGTATAATGCACCCCATAGTATAATGCAGCAGCCCCACAGCAGTATAATGCACCCATAGTATAATGCAGCAGCCCCATAGTATAATGCACCCCATAGTATAATGCATCCCATTCCCCTCACAGTAGTATAATGTACCCCCATACCAGTATAATATGCCCCATGCTGTGGCGCAGGTTTTCAAAATAAATTAGTTTTTCCTTACCAGGCCGAGCTACAGCGATGACCTCACCTATGGGGGCGCTGACGTCAGCTGCCAGCCTGTGATTGGCTGGCAGCTGTTAACTGTTGCCCTGTGGGAGGAATCTCCTGCATGGCAACAGATTTTAACTGATCGTGCATCAGAGGATGCGCAGTCAATTACTGAAGCGGCAGGATCCTGCCACTGCGGGCCCGGTGAGCAGAGGACAGGGGGCCCGCTGTGGGCCCCCTCTGCTCATCGGCACCCATACACCAGTAAGGGCAGTAACGCCCTGATGTTGGCCCTGGATCCATTCACTGTAATGATGCCGCAGAGTTACTCCGGACTCGGTCTGGCCTCTGTTCAGCGGTGTCCTACTTTTCACAAGTGCACAAAACTGGCCGATGGCACTTTTATGCAATCCTAAAAAGATGGATCACAGGTCCTATGGCGTTGTCACGCTGTCTAATGATATGTATACAATGTCAGTAAACTATTAATACAGGAACAACACTCTATACAACAACTAGTATAGCAACATCAGCATGTAAGTATAGAATAGATTTACCTGACACGATATCTGCTGAACTCAGGGTTAATCTTGAGGACTTGATGAGCTGAAACAGGAAAGAGGTGGACCGGGATCTAACCTGACCCTAAACTGGGGTCCTAACTAATCCCTCACCTTGGAGGTACTGATAATGGTTCAGAGGTCCAAGTCACCAACCTAACCCTGTCTCCTATCAGACCCTGAACCCTGTAATCAGTCCTAAGAAGGATCCTGACTACCACCAAAGGGATATGGGCTGATCTTAGCTAAATACACAGATTAGACATATAAGACAGACAGGATAACACTCGCTTGCATACACACGCAAACACCAAAGGAACATAAATGGTCTGGGAAATAAACTCTAACCAAGTTGAGCTTAGAACAACTAAGGAGCTCACAACTAAAGTCTATACAGATTCATTCCTATCTGTGGTCTGCATGAAGGTTTCACTGGCAACTCCCCAAGCAGACAACCAGGAATTTAAAGGAAACCAATCAACAAATAATCAATTGCAGCCGGGAGAAACTGCACCCAGTCCCAGAACCGAGCACAGACAGAATTAACCCCCTAGCTGCCAAACACAAAGAAACAGCAGCTCAGCTGTGAGAAGTCAAAATGTGCAACCGCGACGATCTTCGTGGCAATGCACACATGACAGGCGTCCACAGTGCCTCCATCTGCCTCTATATCGGGAATCTTCCGACAGAGGTTCCGTCTGAATCACGTATTTAAGAGATTTACACGGAAACCCTGGTGTAAGCGCTCAGCGCAGAGAACAGGATAAATGTGCACTGAGCCTTACTGCAATCTTTAGGAAGCAGAACGAAAAAATCAACAGCAGGTGAAGAATTGGTTTTATTTATTTTTTATGCCATTCCTCGTGCAGTACAAGTGATTAGGGGACTTTATTCTTCGGGTCGGTGCGATTACAGCGATACCAGATTTAAATCAGGTTTTTAATGTTTTTCTGCTGTCACGCACTAAAAAGCGCTTTTTATTGCAAAAACTAGTTTTTGCATCAATATATTTTGAGGCCACGCGATCGGTCTGCCGTACCTGTACTGCTGTTTGGGGGAATGCAGCTCCCACAGAGCAGTACAGGAACGGCGAATGTCGGGATGGGGTTAAATAGATATTTTTTCTTTCCATATCAAATATCCTTATTAAATCAAGTGCAGAATATATTTACATCAGTATTTTTAATTGTAAGGATATGTACGCTTGTAAAAGCAAAGAACACCTTTAAAATGGATAAAATTATTTTTACATACTGTATGTTGGTGATTACCTTTATTTAATAAAATTGCACTAACTTGCAGTATGCAGTCTTCCTTCCTACACTGATTTCACATCACCTGTTATGTAGTTTAAAGCCTGTTCCAAGTTTCAGATGTTGGCAGTGTCTCTACCAGTAATACAGTATATATATGCAGTGGGGGAAATAAGTAATTGATCCCTTGCTGATTTAGTAAATCAATGACAAAAACATGAACAGTCTATAATTTTAAGGGTAGGCTTATTTTAACATTGAGAGATTGAATATCAAAAATAAAATCCAGAAAATCATATTGTATGAATTATATAAATTTATTTGCATTTTGCAGTGAGAAATGAGTACGGTATTATCCCTCTTTCAAACAAGAATTAATACTTGGTGGCAAAACCCTTGTTGGCAAGCACAGCAGTCAGACGTTTTTTGTAGTTGATGATGAGGTTTGCGCACATGTCAGGAGGAATTTTGGTCCACTCGTTTTTGCAGATCATCTTTAAATCACTAAGATTTTAAGGCTGTCGCTTGGCAACTTGGAGCTTCAACTCCATGACCTTAATGTGCTACTTTTTGAGCCACTCCTTTGTTGCCTTAGCTGTATGTTTTAGGTCATTGTCTTGCTGGAAGACCCAGCCATGACCCATTTTTAATGTCTTTGCAGAGGGTAGGAGGTTGTCACTCAGGATTTTACGATACATGGCTCCATCCATTCTCCCATTGGTGCGATAAAGTAGTCCTGTGCCCTTAGCAGAGAAACACCCCCAAAACATAATGTTTCCACCTCCATGCTTGACAGTGGGGATGGTGTTCTTAGGCAGCATTTCTATTCCACCAAACCCGGCGAGTTGAGTTAATGCTAAAGACCTCAATTTTTGTCTCATTTGACCACAGCACCTTCTCCCAATCACTCACAGAATCATCCAGGTGTTCATTGACAAGCTTCAGATTGGCCTGCACATGTGCCTTCTTGAGCAGGGGGACCTTGCGGGCACTACAGGATTTTAAACCTTTACGGCGTAATGTGTTAGCAATGATTTTCTTGGTGACTGTGGTGCCAGCTGCCTTGAGATCATTAACAACTTCCCCCCGTGTAGCTTTAGGCTGATCTTTCACCTTCCTCATGATCAAGGATACCCCATGAGGTGAGATTTTGCATGGTGCCCCAGATCAATGTCGATTGACAGTCATTTTGTATTTCTTCCATTTTCCTACTATTGCACCAACAGTTGTCTCCTTCTCACCCAGCGTCTTACTTATGGTTTTGTTGCCCATTTCAGTTTTGTACAGGTCTATGATCTTGTCCCTCACATCCTTATAAAGCTCTTTGGTCTTGCCCATGTTGTAGAAGTTAGAGTCTGACTGATTAATTGAGTCTGTGGACAGGAGTTTGTTATAAAGGTGATTATGTAAGACAGCTGTCTTTAATGCAGGTAAGAAGTTGATTAGGAGCGTCTAACTGGTCTGTAGGAGCCAGGACTCAATGGTTGGTAGGGGATGAAATACTTATTTATCACTGCAAAATGCAAATGCATTTATATAATTTATAAAATGTGATTTTCTGGATTATATTTTATATATATATTTTATATATATATATATATATATATATATATATATATATATATATATATTAGATAGATAGAATAAAAGCCCGCAATTCATATGCCGTGTACAGTAAAATCGCAGAGCGACAGGTTAGAATAGATAAAATAGATATATACACATAGGATAGGTAGATATATAGATGTCAGCGACATACACATATAAATGTATATATATTACATAGATAGATAGATAGAAGAAAAGCTGGGAATTCAGCAGCCGCATAGCGTAAAATCACAGCAGGAGCTGACAGGATAGACGAGATGGATTAAATACAGTAACTACACATAGAATAGGTACATGTACAGATGTCGGTGACATATACAATTAGTGCAGTGTGTGTGCAGCTTACTATACTGTACATGTATTTAATTAATAAAAGATTATTTTTCTGAAAAAAATCAAAAAGCATAATGAAAACCAAGGAACACGTCAGACAGGTTAAGGATAAAGTTGTGAAGAAGAGTAAAGCAGAGTTAGGTTATAAAAAATAGCCCAAGCTCTGAACATCTCATAGAATACTGTTCTGCATCAGCCAGAAATTGAAGAAGTATGGCACAATAGAAAACTTGTCGAGGTATGGCCGTCCACCTACACTGACATCTCAAACAAGGAGAGCACTAATTAGAGAAGCAGCCAAGAGGCCCATAGTTAATCTGGAGGGGCTGCAGACGTCCACAGCTCTGTTGGAAGAATATATCCATAGGACATCTATTAGCCAAATCTGGTCATTATGGAAGGGTGGAAGAGGAAAGCCATTTTTGAAAACAAGAAATAAAAAGTCCTGTTTGCTGTTTTCAGAAATTTATGTAGAGAACACAGCAAGCATATGGAATAATGTGCTCTGGTGAGAGGAAACCCAAGTAGAACTTTTGGTGCTAAATGCAAAATGCTGTGTGTGGCATAAAACTAACACTGCACATCACCCTGAGAATACCATCCCTACCGTCAAACATGGTTGTGGCAGCATCATGCTGATGTGATGCTTTTCTTCAACATGGATAGGACGCTGGTCAGAGTTGATATGAAGTTGGATTGTGTTAATATGGGGCAATCCTGGAGGAAAACCTTTTAGAGGCTACAGAAGACTTGAGACTGGGGAGTAGGCTCAACTTCCAGCAGGACAACGATGCCAAACATACTCCCAGATTACAATGGAATAGTTTACATCTGGGGTGGGCAAATAATTTTCCCGTGGGTCAGTATAAGAGACCATGATTGTTGTGACGGACCTAACCAATAAGCTGAAAATAATTATCCTCCATATTGATGTTAACATTATCCTCAATATTAATATTAACATATTAATATTAATGACAATTATAATAATTTTATATTTATATTATCACTTCATATTGCGCTAAATTAAGTATGCTGATATCCCCCTATATACAGCATGAGCCCCCACAGTCTCCCTATGTACAGCATGAGCCTCCACATAACCCCCTTTATATAACATGAGGCATAACACAGCCACCATATATACAGCATGAGCCCCCATATAGGCTCCAATATACAGCATGAGCCCCCACACAGCTCCTTATATTCAGTATGAGCTCCTACATAGCTCCTATACAGTATGAGCCCGCACACAGACTCTATATACAGGGTGAAACCCCTCAAAGTCCCCTATATACAGGAAGAACCCCCACAGACCCCCTATATA
This sequence comes from Oophaga sylvatica, assembly GCA_033576555.1. NCBI lineage: Eukaryota > Metazoa > Chordata > Amphibia > Anura > Dendrobatidae > Oophaga > Oophaga sylvatica. The sequence continues at coordinate 208,495,606 of JARQOD010000004.1, read as the reverse complement.
CAGTATGAGCCCCGAAACAGCCTCTATATACAGAATGAGCCCTTACATACCCTCTTATATATTATGAGCCCTCACATAGCCTCCTAACTACAGCATGAGCCCCCACTTATCCTCCAATATACAGCATGAGCCCCCACATAACCCCTATATTCAATATGAGACAAAAAATAGCCTGCAATATACAGCATGAGCCCACACACAGGTACCTATATTTAGTATAAGCCCTCACACAGTCCCTGAGAGAACAGAGAGGGTGAGCTGAGAACTGTGAGAATCAGGAACAGGAGTACTGATGAATTTATAACATTTTTGCGGAACACTGAGCAAGATAATTGTGTTTACTTTAAAACATATCATAAATTTAATTATCATTAATTTATGTAAACTATACTTAGAGTAATTAAAAACAAAAGGATTGCTGTAAAAAATATAATGCAGATAACATTACACAAAAAATACTAACACCCATGCTCATGTGAGGATACCAAGACATTTTCGTTTATACTTGGGAAAATCACAAAAATAAATGGGTTATACATCTTTCTGTACCTGCATTTTTTCCACCCAAAACTCTGCAAAACTGATAGCACTTTTTTTGCTGCATTTTTGCACTTGCTCTTTGCTTTCTATGGGTAAAAGAAAAAATGCAAAAACGCTCAAAGAATTGACATACTACAGTTTCAAAAAATGCAGCATTTTTTCGATTGAGTCAGAAAAAAAAACAAGCGTGTGCATGAGATTTCTGAAATTTCACAGCTTTTACTTTGCATGAAATAAGCAGCAAAAACACAACATGTGAACATAGCCTTATGGTCTTCAGCAATAAAAATGTTAGAACATTTGTATTGAAGACTATTTAGAAAGTTGCTTAACTTTGAACTTAGGAAGAAAATGAAAAAAATCCATGCAAATGTAAATTTAGCCTTTAAGAATTATAACTGTAAAAAAAGTTACATTTGAACTAGATTTCTGTTTTATAGTAAAACAATAACTAAGGCTTGGAAGTAATATAATAGGATGTTTGTATTGTCCCAGTAACAGTCATGGCCCAGTGAATGTGCTACACCACTTTACGCACCCACAGCTACTGACGTCTGGATTAATAGCATTATACAAGGAAGAATAGGATAACACTTAAGAAAAATGAAAGATAAATGTGTCTTTTTTAATTTAGTGCTCATTAATCTTATGTGCATCAGTGTGTTGAAAGAGCAAAACCTAACAGGTTGAGAAGACATGCCTAACACAATTTTGGTACAGAATTCATAACTGGGAAGGTGACATTGTATTTTTGCACTTGCGCTGGAACATCACTTTTTATGACAAATAGCAGTGTACCTGTATTGCCTATGACAATGAGCTTGGATTTATTTATTATTTTGCAAGAAAATGTTAGACACTATTTGGCTACCATGGGCAACAAAAAAGTTTTACATACAGTGCTCAAAATAAATGAGAAAACCCCCTTGAAAAGTTTTGTTTTAATCAATATCTCACTGAACACTAACAATTTCCAAAATTTTGACAACTGAGCTTCATAGACCATTTTTTAACCCATAACATGAAAATAAGGTTAGCATAACTTTTACCACATAATCTTCAGTTTTATTCAAATTAGTTGCTTCAAAAATGAATACACCCCACATCAAAAACTACTATATTTAGTGTTTTGTGTAACCTCCATGAGTTTTAACGACATCACCAAATCTTCTAGGCATGGAATGAACAAGTTGGTGACATATTGCAACATCTATCTTTTTAAAAAATTCTTCAAGAATGACCTATTTTAGAGCCTGGATGCTGGATGGAGTGTGATGACAACTTATCTCTTCGGAATTCTCATAGGTGAATCGGTTGGGCTCATTTATGCTGAGCATTGGATGCAATGGTTTTTGTTATGCACAAGCCTCTATTGGTCAAGGCCTTGGAGAAAGCATCAGGGATTCGGAGTTGAATTAATTCGCAACATTACTAGTAATAAAGATAATTAAAACAAGCTGTAAGCATTTCAGAGACGCAGATTTGTGGGAAATGTCACAGTATAACTTGCATGTTATTCGTTTAAAGAGTCCAAACAGCTGATACATGCAGCTCAATCCATGGACAGTATGTATCAGGCATCGGCTGTATGATCTCAGCCAGGTATGTCTGATTCTGAAACACATACTTTAAAAGCCGCTAGAGACCACTACAGAATTATCAGACAGTCGGGTCCCCGGCGGATTCTCCCACCAGCTTCCCTGGATTGACAGCTCTCTGCCTATGTGCGCCTATAGAGCAGTCTCGTTCCTACGCAGCTATTATGTTTTTCACTGAACCGCCGTAGTGTTTCAGAGTTAAACATATTTGGCTGAGTTCATACAGCCAGTGCCCGATACATTCTGTCTATGGATTGGGCAGCATGTATCAGGTGTCAGGTTCACTTTAAATCACTGTTTGTGCTGGACTTAGCAGTGAAAAGGTTGGTCCTAATCAGTGACTGGCAGCTATCTCTGTATACATGCTTACTACCCCACTGACCGTTTTTCCCTCCATATCAATATAACAGGTTCCTTTTAATACTATGGTGATAAAAGTTCTGGATTTCTATATTAAAATGATATAATGGCTTGTAGTTTGTTGCTATTCATGTTTTATTATGTCAATTTAGTGGCCATCCTATTCCAAGGGTGGAGTATACAGCAGAAGAAATAAAGACATGGAGCACAGTGTTCAAAGAACTCACAAAACTCTACCCAACTCATGCCTGCAGAGAATACTTGAAGAACTTGCCTTTGTTAACAAAATACTGTGGCTACAGGGATGATAATGTACCACAACTGGAGGATGTTGCACATTTTTTGAAAGGTGAGCTTTAAAGCTTACTTTTACTTATTTATAGAGATGTACGGATTGATCCGCAGAGGATCAAACTCGAGTCAAATTTTCTGAAATTCACGGTTTGTCTTTTTGCTTCCTCCCTCCTCCCTCTCTCTTATGTAGCATGTAAGATTTTATTCTCAGTGGGGTTCTTTCTCTCCCTCTTCTGTATAGAGTAAGCTCTTATGACCAGCAAGGTACTTTCTCTCTCTATATGGTATAAGAATTAAGCACAGTGATGGAGGCAGAAAGAAGTGACCGCTGCGCCACAGCATCCATCACCACTGCTACAATTCTTCTATACCAACATCACCTTGCAGTTTCTGTTCCCAATCCCTCTTTCACAGAGTCGAGACATTATAAGGGGCGGTGATAGAAGCAGGGTGAGTGACAACAGTGCTGTCCCACAGCTTCTGTCATTAACCTGAAATGAAACATCATTAAGTGGCAGTGCTGCTGTCACTCACCCTGCTTCTATCAACGTACCGTGGTCATTATTTGTTTCAGGTCAGTGACAGAATCTGTGGGCAGTGCTTTTGTCGCTCTCCCTGCTTCAGTCACCTCCCCCGATCATGATTTGTTTCAGGTCAGTGACAGAAGCTGTGGGGCAGTGTTGTTGTTACTCACCTTGCTACTATCACCTCCACCGATCATGAATTGTTTCAGGTCAGTGACAGAAGCTGTGGGGCAGTACTGTTGTCACTTACCTTGCTATCACCACCCCCTGATGACGTCTTGATTCAGAGGTGGTGGGGACAGAAGCTGTCAAGTGGTGTTGAAGAAGTGTGGTGGCAGTGAAGCTGCATCATTATTGTAATTTCTTTTTGCCTCCATAACCACAATTGATTGCCTGTGTCATCAGGGGTCGTTGTTGAAAGAAAATGTAAGTGACAGCAGCGCCGCCCCCTGATTTCCTGTTTCGGGAGGTGTGATAAAAGCTGCAGGAAGTAGCTGCAGGTCTCTTCTCCTGATGACATCCTGTTTGAGACTCGCCTCAAAGAAAACATTGCAGAAAGTAAAGTAAGAAAACAAAAATTAGATATAGGGAATAGCTCTATAAAGAGAATGGTATGGAATTGTCAAATAAAGCAAGCTATAAAAGTAGTTAGGGCTTAAACATAGACATTTTTACAGGGCATTTTAACCCCTTTAAGTGCATCTGTTGTTATATTTGTAAAATCATTAGTTTACGTGGACACATGAACCTTTGTTGTCAAGGGACAGTAACCCCTTCCTCATCTTATGTAGTTTTTTGTCCGTCATATAGGCTCTGAGTAAATACGTATAAAAGTTCACAAATCTCACAATTCCTCCACTCAAATCCCAAATTCTGTTTAGATTAAAACAGTAGGGAAAGGCCGTAGTGACTCCGCACATTCCCATATGGCCTCTGTCTTTGTGCGGGTGCATTCTATAAAAGGAGTGAAGTGGAAAGAAGTGTAATAAGCACATTCAGGGGTGGACATACCTTTGGTGAACGACACAGGGCCATCTCCAAAGCAGATGGAATTGGGCATTATGATGAACTATTGGACTGCAAAGGTCCCATATACTGTTCTTACACAGGGGTCCTCTCTGACTATGTCCGCCCCTGGACAAAATAGTATCATAGCATGCAGCATCTGCCCGCTCGGCCGGGTACGGAGAGGAGATATGCATCTACAAAAGGCATGCATTGCAGAGGTGCAATGGGCCGTTGTTACAGCCTTTGTAGTCCAGTAGCTGTAGGGTCTCACTAACTTTTGGAAAGAAGTAGGGGGTGGTAGGGCACAAATTTGATTGCGACTAAGTCACATCCACTGCTTTTATCTCTATGATCAGTTTCAGCCATTGGGAAATGATTTTCTCTAAGTTTATTTGATAACTGACTCCCTCATCAAGCTTGAAGCCTATGATCTTTGGCTTAGTGCTGCCATCTCTCTGGTTCGTTAATATCTGATATGGAATTATAAAGAATGTAGCTTCTATCACACTAGTGCCACTGTTATGCTTTTATTTAACAAGACAAATGTTAAAAGGGCTTTCAGCCTGCAAATATATGTCATTTCTAATCAGCTCCTCGTTACAACAGATTGCATTGAAGTCTGAACTCGATCTCACAGCAGGTGGCACTGTTGCCTTGATATCTATGAGAAGAATGGGCACACAGCTATCTGGTTACTAGCGGTACTGCAGGGGACAAGTCACTTTCTAGTAAATGAATGTCTGGTCCATGCATCCCATGGATATGTTGTAATCAACAGAAAATGTTCAGTCCACAGTATATTACAGAACATAATCACATCCATAAAAGTGGATACTTACAGGAAAGTCAATAGGTAATGGATTGAAAAAATTGATTGAAAAATGGATGCATTTTGTACCATTTATATCCATTAATCCTCATAAAAGAAAGCTCTAGAGAGTAGTTACTGATAAAACAACATAGCAATATCACATATTCTTCGACAAATGAGTCATTTTGTCACTTTAGCTAAAAGTGTCCCGTCCCCAAAAATGGGGGTTATAGTATCAGTATCTCTAATTATTATTGAATTCGCCGTATATCACGGCAGAATGCAGCACTCTCATATTTATGTTCAGTGTGTCCTCTGATTTTCCTTTCTTCTCTATCTTAAGATGATTTTAACTCCTGTATAGAAAATGCATGTGGCCACCTATGATTTTCAGCCCAGGGGAAGGGTTTTGATATATACATTATTATTCACCACAACTTTAGGGGGCAGGCATACCAAAGGGCTTCATGCTAATGGAAAAACATAAAAGACCGGAGGCCTTTCCAGCACCACTGGATACAAATGCATTCTCCTTTTATATGCAGATGTGCGGGTTGTAGGAGAACCATTTTTCAGTCCTAATAAAATAATTAAAGTGTATTAAATTCCCTGTTTTCCTATTAAATGTCTGGAATATATTTTTTCCACATCATTTCCCTTGATAAATGCCTAACTAAGTATTCTTGTCTTTTTCTATAGAAAGATCTGGATTCACAGTGCGACCTGTGGCTGGATACCTCTCCCCAAGAGACTTCTTAGCTGGGCTAGCCTATAGAGTGTTTCACTGCACTCAGTATGTCAGACACGGATCAGATCCGCTCTATACACCTGAGCCGTAAGTATTCTCTGCTTCTGTCTTGTAGCTATGAAGTCAGGCTGCGGAGATTAATATGCAGCAGAGGATGCAGCACTTAAATTATAGCACATCCAATTATGCTAGGGTTCCTCTGTGCACAATACGACTAATGAACAACATCTGTCATTTTCTATCCAAGAAAATCAATAAAGGTTGAGTTCACTTGATTATAGGAAAATACATGTTTCACATTGCGTTTCTGCATGCAGATATTTCTTTGCATCGAAGGCAGTGCCCGTACGTCTTTACTTAGACTTGACTCTTCTTGCCAAATTATACCTAAAAGCAATTAGAAAAAGAACACTCCAGTCTAGAATGAGCCTTCAGGATTCGACATAGGTACAATTCCAAATTTAGTCTGAAAGCTCATCGACTGCCACAAAGATAATGATTTGGATAAACTATGTATGCGCAGTCAGCTGTAATATTTATATACATTTTGGATCATTGCCAAACAAAAAAATATTTCATTCATATAAAGATTCTAGCTGAGAAAATGCTGCAGATGACATAGACCGGAGTGATAATGCTGATAGTGGAACATTTCACAATAGATCATTAGTAGTACTTGAGTATTAGTGCACTGGACCCCATGAAATAGCAGAACAATCCTTTCAAAGACATCCGTACTTAAAGGGGGTATCTGGGACTTTACAAAAATGTATCTAAGCACTAGCAGGCAGGTAATTGCAACTCACCTGCCTGTTGTGCACGGTCACAGACCTCTCCTGCCAGGGATTCAGCTGCCTCTGCTGAAGTGACGGGTGGGGACTTCTGAGGTCATTCTGATTGACAGCCGGCTCCCCTAGTTAGGCAGCGGGGATCCGGCTGTCAATCAGAATGACCTCAGAAGTCCCACCCCGTCGACAGAGAGGCCCGGTAAAGAAGCCTCCGCTCTGTAGACGTTATGTCAGCAGATGCAACTTAATCCCCGGCAGGAGCGTCTGTGACCGCTCTGTGCCAGGGAAGAATGGCGTCGGGAACAACAGTCAGGTAAGTTGCAATTACCTACCTGTTAGTGCTTAGATACATTTTTTTTTGTAAAGTCCCGAATACCCCTATAATAAGACCATTTAATGGAACACCTATAGCACTAGCGAACGCTAACACCCTTCTGTTTTGTCATTAGTATGGTGTAATGGTTGCTAACAATTTTTATTAATTAAAACTGTTTTCTGTAAAGAGGACCTAGCATGGTGGCTCAGTCGTTAACACTCTTGTTTGCAGTGCTGTTGTCCTGGGTTCAAATCCCACCAAAGACAATAAGTTCCTGTAAAGCTGAGGGGCGCTATTGTGTACAAGCATAACTTATTATCTGTTCGCTCAGGCTGATTGATGAGGAGAAAAATCAGGGTTGAAGCAGGAGAAGAAAATTCTGCTGACTAATCAGAACATACTTCACTTCTTTTCCTACTGTCCTTCTCAATGCTCAATTGTAAACCTTTTCTGCTCAGTCATATTTGCAGTAGTGTAACATGGCACGGGGCGGTAGCCATGGGTGAGGTACTCATACCGTCACGCTGCATGAAGATGAGGGTACTTGCTGCGTGTGTGAGCGTTGTCTATCGGGGCGCTACGTCCTTGCAGGCCACATGCTACTGATGACTTTAGTTGGTCAGGACAAGATGTTGGAAGGTTCAATGAGGGAGACCACCAGTCCAAAATAAACAGTCTTTCACTAAACAGCCACTTGGTGGGAGCTATGTACAGTAGATAGCGGGTGCATAACTTCACGAATGATTCCTTTGCAACACAGAGCATTTTCACACATGGTCTCTTTACTTCTTCCATACTTAGTTTTTTCTGTCGTGACTAGTTTCCTTCACCACACCCTAGCACAGTACTACAGTCCAGTTAATGAAAAGACTATTGTTAACCCGCGGTTTCGCATCCTCGCTATTTCTTAAAGGAACTAGTTTGCCTATATGGCCTGTCAGGGCCGGCGTCAGCACCCGGCATACCCGGGCAAGTGCCGGGGCCCTGAGTAGGCGGGGGCCCACTCGCCGTCGGGCATCCCGGCGCCCGTTAGCGGTGTCAGCGCCGCCACTGGGCCCCCCCGTTGCTCAGGGCCCCGGCAGCAGCCGGCGCAATACTTACCTCTCCCCGTGCCTCTGCTGTCACAGCTCAGGGCTCCAGGGGACGCCTGCGCCGGCGCTTCCTCTCTCACAGCAGCCGGCTGTGGCAGAGAGGGCGCGGATGCAGGACAGGTGAGGTGTGTGTGTGTGCCTGCGTGTGTGTATGTGAGAGAGTGCTGTATGTGTGATGGTGGTGGGGGGAGGCAGTGATGGTGGTGAGGAGGCAATGATGATGGGGAGGCAATGATGATGACGATAGGGAGTCAATGATAATGGGAAGGCAATGATGATGATATTAATGGGGAGGCAATGATGATGATGATGATGATGATGATGATGGGGAGGCAATGATCATGGGAAGGCAATGATGATGATGATATTAATGAGGAGGCAATGATAATGATGATGATGGGGAGGCAATGATAATGGGAAGGCAATGATGATGATGATATTAATGGGGAGGCAATGATGATGATGATGATGATGGGGAGGCAATGATAATGGGAAGGCAATGATGATGATGATGATGTATATTAATGGGGAGGCAATGATGATGATGATGGGGAGGCAATGATAATGGGAAGGCAATGATGATGATATTAATAGGGAGGCAATGATAATGATGATGATGGGGAGGCAATGATAATGGGAAGGCAATGATGATGATAATGGGCAGGCAATGATGATGATAATGGGGAGTCTTTCCACAGCACCCTTTCCAGAGCCGTAACAGTGCAGAACGCAGCACATTGTAGAGGAGAGCTCCATATTTTGTATGGAGCATTATATGTGGTCCAGTATTCTGTATGGAGCATTATATTGGGTCCAGTATTCTGTATGGAGCATTATATGGGGGATGGCGGGGTGACATCCTGCATGGGGCATTATATGGGTGATGAGGGGGAGACTATGTGGTGCCCATAATATTGTATGGAGGACTGTACTGTCCAGTCTGTATTGTGCGCTGTGAGGATTTGGCGGTTTCTGAGCTATTGCACAATTTACAATAGGTATCAGTCATGTAATGGAAGAAGAGAAGTGTTTGGCGTTGTGCTATACCCATATTTCTCTGTAGAATCTGTGCATCATGAATCGTGGTCTGTGTTAAGGGGCCCACTGAGACTCTTTCGCCCGGGGCCCATAAAAACCTGGAGCCGACCATGTGGCCTGTACTTAGCTTTTCTGCTTCTGACACCTTGTAACTCCTCTCTTTGTCTGACGGTCTCTGTTCTGTCCCTTTACCTCTGTGAGTTATAAACAGGTGTCCTATCCCAGGACCCGTCTTTGGTTGATCACTCTGTTCTTCTATAGCTTTTCTTTTCTCTGTCTGGATCACACTATTCACTGGCTCGGTCACCACTTACTTTGGGGCACCCAACTCATGCGACTCTGCTGAGTTCTCAGACCAAAGTTCTGCTCTAACTGCTAGGCCCTGTCTGACTTGCTGAGAGGAAACTGTCTCTGTCCCTTCACCTTATCCTCCCCTACTCTGGGCTAGTCCCAAACATTCACCCTAGTTCTCCCTACTGTCAGAGAAAACACAACATTATCACCAATAACGCATGTCACAATACACATTAAAACAATACAAGGGGGACCTGTCTTCAAGGGGGACCATGGACAATGTGTCCATCTCCTATACGTAGGGCACAGAGGCTGACTGAGTAAAATGTGTAATTTACAACTAAACACAGAAGAGGACTGTAGCTGGAGAAAAACTCCATCATGCACCAACAGTCAGGAAAGCTGTTCTTTTCCTGTTTCAGCCCTAATCTAGTTATAATCCTGGAAATGAGTGAGAAGATCAGTTATGCTTGTTCATAATGTTGCTTCTCACCTTGAGAGGAACTTGCTCTAATATAAGTCAGAAACATTTGTCCCAAGCACTGTTCCTCTGTCAACATGTCCCTATGCATGCCTAGGATTGGTTGCAGCCTGAAAAATATGAGGGTAGCAAATTTGGATAACTTCTCGGAGAATCTCTTTAAGTAGCCCATGTAGCCACACTGTATGCAGCCTTGTGAACTGCATTTTTCTGTATATACAGTAAATTGTCAGTGATTCTTGACATATGGGAACTACAGTGCTACATATTACAATGATTGCTCAAACATATAGTTTCTTTTAAATAAATGAGAATATTTTAGGAATTCTAATTAGAAATTAGGTGATTATCAACATTGCAGATTGAACATTGAAGGAGACATGTTTTTTTTTCTATAAATCCTTGTGAAACTCTAACTGAATTCCAAGTCATGTGATAAGTTGATCAGTTAATCAGAGATAAAATCACATGCATGTTTTTATAACATATGATTTGATATAGGCATGGGCTTATTGTAATGAGCTCTTTTAGACTTTTGACGTAAAGCAAAATAGTCAATTTTGACAGTCAGTATTTGGCAACATAAAGTTGCAAATCAGGGAAGACTTGGAATTGGCTGATTGAAACTTGACTGAGCTAGAGCTGCATCGGTATAATGTTAGCACCGACTACTGTGAGGCACAGTACAAGGTTTCTATCAGATGTTCACCATTAGGTGTACTAGTGGATGTGAACATCACTGATTAAATATCCAGTGTGGTCCCAATTTTCATTTCCAGTAGACATTAGGGTTGCAGACAGCAGCCTTAGGCTGGCCATACACATTAGATGGCAATACACATTGGAGCCAACTCTCCCATACACAGGAGCGATACTGTGTTCTCTATGAGGAAGCCGCTGAGTGACACGTCAGCCGGTGGCTTAGGAGAGCAATGCTATTGGCAGTCTGAAATCGGACATGTGCAATTAACGTCTCTCCTGACCATCAGTCAGCAGGTGTCCCCATACACATTAGACCTCGGATGAATCTGTTGTTATCGGCAGTTTAGACTACATTTGTCTAACATGTATGGGGGATTTTAATCTGAGACATAATCACTTGACATCAGGTTTAAGAATCAGCACCAGGAGGATGGTCAAACAAGCCAAGACAAAACGAGGAGTTGGTTAAATAGAAAAACATTATTAAATACAACACTAGTGTGGATACAACACCAAGGTTGATAACCGAGCTAGAATATTGCAGAACAGACGAGAGGTCAGGTCAAAGGTCAGTGGTCAGGCATTCGGTACACCACTAGAAATCAGATCAAGGCAGGGACCATCAAACACATGGACTAAATCCACTTTGTGAAGACTGATGTGTGTGGCCTTGCTAGATCAATGATGGTGTAGACATAGGGCAAGTAAATAATCAACCTTCTCACAATAATTTAGTTTATTAGAGATCTGAACGGGTTCCATGATGCCTCCTCACTCTACTTTATCAATCCACAGTTATTCAGTCCTCATGTGAGCGACTGTGAATTGTATGCATGCATTGCTTATGTCTGAGGCTAATCTACTGACAACACCTAGACCGGGGTAATAATATTTCACATTCACATCCAGGATATCAGAATATTATACTCGTATGAAAATAGCGTTACTATTACAGTTGACATATTCTCTCTCCTTCTACACTGTGTCTTATTTAGATTGATGGCAAGGTTGTTAAAGTCTCTCTCCTGTGAAAATCAAATTCATGTGAATGGGATGGTAATGGCAAAGGGCTTTAATAACTGCATATCAGCCAAAAAATGCTTGGTACAGCAGAAGTGAATGTATTATAAGAAGGATTTTCCATCAGGAAGATAAATTTATCTCCAACAGATGAAACACTTGAGAGAGTTTGGTGGGAGAAATAAATATGTATTCTATCTGTCTGTCCCATATCTATCTATCTATCTATCTATCTATCTATCTATCTATCTATCTATCTATCTATCTATCTATCTACCTATCTCATATCTATCTACAGTGGGGGAAATAAGTATTTGATCGCTTGCTGATTTTGTAAGTTTGTCTACTGACAAAGACATGAACAGTCTATAATTTTATGGGTAGGTTAATTTTAACATTGAGAGATAGAATATCAAAAATAAAATCCAGAAAATCACAATCTATAAATTATATTAATTTATTTGCATTTTGCAGTGAGAAATAAGTATTTGATCCCCTACCAGCCATTAAGAGGTCTGACTCCTACAGACTTGTTAGATGCTCCTAATCAACTCTTTACCTGCATTAAAGACAGCTATCTTATTAGTCACCTTTACAAAAGACTCCTGTCCACAGACTCAATTAATCAGTCAGACTCTAACCTCAACATGGGCAAGACCAAAGAGCTTTATAAGGATGTCAGGGACAAGATCATAGACCTGCACAAAGCTGGAATGGGCTACAAAACCATAAGTAAGACGCTGGGTGAGAAGGAGACAACTGTTGGTGCAATAGTAAGAAAATGAAAGAAATACAAAATGACTTAATCGACATCGATCTGGGGCACCATGCAAAATTTCACCTCGTAGGTTATCCTTGATCATGAGGAAGGTGAGAGATGAGCCTAACACTACACAGGGTGAACTTGTTAATGATCTCAAGGCAGCTGGGACCACAGTCACCAAGAAAACCATTGCAACACATTACGCCGTAAAGGTTTAAAATCCTGTAGTGCTCGCAAGGTCTCCCTGCTCAAGAAGACACATGTGCAGACCCGTATGAAGTTTGCCAATGAACACCTGAATGATTCTGTGAGTGATTGGGAGAAGGTGCTGTGGTCAGATGAGACAAAAATTGAGGTCTTTGGCATTAACTCAACTTGCCGTGTTTGGTGGAAGAGAAATGCTGCCTATGACCCAAAGAACACCATCCCCACTGTCAAGCATGGAGGTGGAAACATTATGTTTTTGGGGTGTTTTTCTGCTAAGGGCACAGGACTACTTCAATGCATCAATGGGAAAATGGATGGAGCCATGTACCATAAAATCCTGAGTGACAACCTCCTTCTATCTACCAGGACATTAAAAATGGGCCGTGGCTGGGTCTTCCAGCAATACAATGATAATATAAAAACGTCACTCCTTGCTATTAAAGCTGAGAAGGTGCCTTGATTAGGGATGCCAGTCCCATATTAACAATATCATAAGAATAAATCCGGCACTCAATTGGAAAAAAGAAATAATTTTTAATTCAGAAACGCAATCCACAACATGACGTTTCGGTCAAGCATCAGACCTTCTTCAGACAGATTGCAAAGAGACTGCAAAGCAATACGGCAGTTCTGCTGTGAGGTGAGCGCCTCACCTCAGTAGAACTGCCGTATTGCTTTACTAATTTAGCGCTTCATTTCTGACAAACTTTGTATGGACTACACATGAACTCACCCTACAGCCTTTTTGCAGTCTCATTGCAATCTGTCTGAAGAAGGTCTGATGCTTGACCGAAACGTCATGTTGTGGATTGCGTTTCTGAATTAAAAATTATTTCTTTTTTCCAATTGAGTGCCGGATTTATTCTTATGATATTCCAGCAAGACAATGACCCAAAATATACAGCCAAGTCAACAAAGGAGTGGCTCAAAAAGAAGCACATTAAGGTCATGGAGTAGCCTAGCCAGTCTCCAGACCTTAATCCCATAGATGTGCCGACTTGCAGAAAAGGGTGCTGACGCTGTGTATCTTGACCAGAAGCTCTGTAAAATCTGGGTATGTTTACAGAAACCGCTGAACTACCAAGTTGAGCACATGTGCCAAGCATGGTATGTGTGAGCTTGACCATTCGCACCTGCCCCACACCCTCAGCGTCTGCATGCACCATCATCAGCACTTCCACTTCCCCACCCATTAATGCATGCCTTACACATTTTATAATTGCTAGGTCTCTTGAAACCAAGTTTATTTTTATTAAAATAAAAAATTGGTCTCCTGTAGCAGTCAAAGCAGGTTTTGGGGGTTTACTACACTGTAATGTAACAGAAAGAACGCAAAAGTATATGGATGACAATAAAATTCAATCCAAAAAAAGCTTTTTTTTTCACTTTTATATGATCACAGAAATGTACTCAGACCACGTAGTACTGTATGGCTGAGAAATGGAAGCCTACTACATTTTTAAAAGCTTTTTTTAAGTTTTAGAGATCACAGAAATTTTCACAGGCCACATAACACTGTATTAGAACAAAAGGGTAAACCCCCCTTACGAGAATATATGCCTATAAAACAGTATTTTATTAGAACAATTTAAAACAGGAAATATACTAAATATATAGCACCAGAGGTTGCTAGGCACTAATGCAGGGACTCATTGGATACATCAGATGGGAATACATACATGTAACAATAGGTGTGTAAATTGTTAGAGCCCCTATACAATGCAATAATACATTGGTAAACCCCTTCCCGACATCATGTTCCATATATACAGCGTCGTTCCCACAAACCACGGTATACAGCGCATGCGCTAGTATTTCCTTGCCCCGGAAAATCCTGCTTGCCTTGGACGACTTCCGGGGCAAGGAAAGACTAGCGCATGCGCTGTAGTAATTTTATGCTTTGCCCACTGCTGAGCAAAGCATACTGCGCATGCGCTGGCAGAATTTTGAATTGCGCAATAGCGGGAAACTAACGCCGTCTGTGGTATTCACAGAGGCGATACGAAAGAGATGACGAGGAGCGGGGTAGGGGGAGGACATGAAAACCGCCGCCCTCCTGACCTGACTGCAGTGATTGACACGTTCAATCACCAACTTTACAAAGGTATTTTGCTATGAAAACGGGGGTATCATAATATATGATACCCACCGTTATCTTAGTTATGGTACGCTCTATTCAGCCATATCTTTACTTGATATGGCATTTTTGGGGTGACAGATTCCCTTTAAGTTTGAAAATTGCAATATTTTCCAAATTTTTGCCTAATTTACAATATTTTCACAAATAAATACAAGCCATATCAAATAACTGTTACCACTATCTTGAAGTACAATGTGTCATGAGAAAACATTCTCAGAATCAGTGTGATCCGTGGAAGCGTTCCAGAGTTATAGCCACATAAAGTATCAAAAAAGCGAGGATAGGCATTAGTTAGGGACCTGATATACGAGAAAGCCTTGACGTGGCTATCAGGCTCACATAATTTGGCCATCTTATGCGCTAAGACTTCTCATTTTTCATATTTCTAAGGTAATGATGTAATTCATTTTTCATATTTTTCATATTTCGTGTTTGCAAGCTATAGCGCTGCAGTGTGCTACCTTTTCTTCTTGTATGTATATGAGTTGGTGACTCTAGGTTTAGCACCTGTTCACATTGAATCTAAGTTTGGATGTGCCGGTCAGTTTTTTGATATGTATTCATTTACCTTCTGCCTGAGCACACCAGGCCTTGTAATTACAGCAGATTCATCACCCCTCCACAGAGATGTAGATTTTAGTCTGAAAAGAGGATTCATAGGTTCCCATGCAGACAGACTTTTCTAAAGCGAGGATAGGCATTAGTTAGGGACCTGATATACGAGAAGAGCCTTGACATGGCTATCAGGCTCACATAATTTGGCCATCTTATGCGCTAAGACTTCTCATTTTTCATATTTCTAAGGTAATGATGTAATTCATTTTTCATATTTTTCATATTTCGTGTTTGCAAGCTATAGCGCTGCAGTGTGCTACCTTTTCTTCTTGTATGTATATGAGTTGGTGACTCTAGGTTTAGCACCTGTTCACACTGAATCTAAGTTTGGATGTGCCGGTCAGTTTTTTGATATGTATTAATTTATCTTCTGCCTGAGCACTCCACCTGGTGGTCACAGGCCTTTTAATTACAGCAGGTTCATCACCCCTCCACAGAGATGTAGATTTTAGTCTGAAAAGAGGATTCATAGGTTCCCATGCAGACAGACTTTTCTAAAGCGAGGATAGGCATTAGTTAGGGACCTGATATACGAGAAGAGCCTTGATGTGGCTATCAGGCTCATATAATTTGGCCATCTTATGCGCTAAGACTTCTCATTTTTCATATTTCTAAGGTAATGATGTAATTCATTTTTCATATTTTTCATATTTCGTGTTTGCAAGCTATAGCGCTGCAGTGTGCTACCTTTTCTTCTTGTATGTATATGAGTTGGTGACTCTAGGTTTAGCACCTGTTCACACTGAATCTAAGTTTGGAAGTGCCGGTCAGTTTTTTGATATGTATTCATTTACCTTCTGCCTGAGCACTCCACCTGGTGGTCACAGGCCTTTTAATTACAGCAGGTTCATCACCCCTCCACAGAGATGTAGATTTTAGTCTGAAAAGAGGATTCATAGGTTCCCATGCAGACAGACTTTTCTAAAGCGAGGATAGGCATTAGTTAGGGACCTGATATACGAGAAGAGCCTTGACGTGGCTATCAGGCTCACATAATTTGGCCATCTTATGCGCTAAGACTTCTCATTTTTCATATTTCTAAGGTAATGATGTAATTCATTTTTCATATTTTTCATATTTCGTGTTTGCAAGCTATAGCGCTGCAGTGTGCTACCTTTTCTTCTTGTATGTATATGAGTTGGTGACTCTAGGTTTAGCACCTGTTCACACTGAATCTAAGTTTGGATGTGCCGGTCAGTTTTTTGATATGTATTCATTTACCTTCTGCCTGAGCACTCCACCTGGTGGTCACAGGCCTTTTAATTACAGCAGGTTCATCACCCCTCCACAGAGATGTAGATTTTAGTCTGAAAAGAGGATTCATAGGTTCCCATGCAGACAGACTTTTCTAAAGCGAGGATAGGCATTAGTTAGGGACCTGATATACGAGAAGAGCCTTGACGTGGCTATCAGGCTCACATAATTTGGCCATCTTATGCGCTAAGACTTCTCATTTTTCATATTTCTAAGGTAATGATGTAATTCATTTTTCATATTTTTCATATTTCGTGTTTGCAAGCTATAGCGCTGCAGTGTGCTACCTTTTCTTCTTGTATAGCCACATAAAGTGACACTTGCTAGAACTGAAAAATTTGGCCTGGTCAGGAAGGTGAAAACAGGCTTCAGGGTGAAGGAGTTAATAGAAGGAAGAAAAGGGCACATAGAAGACAGAGTAGACTTACATGTATATACAATAGCAGTGTTTCATTAGAACTTCATTAGGGAGTGTAGGGATTCGAGTTTTACATTGAGCACTGCCCATTGCTCACCGAGTAACGAACACATCCTAGCACCATGAAACTCGAGCGATAACCTAATATCACCGAGCACGTTCGCTTATCTATCTATCTATCTATCTATCTATCTATCTATCTATCTATCTATCTATCTATCTATCTATCTTAATCTGTCTATTAATCACCTATTATCTATCTATCTATTGATCTGGCTATCTATTATCTAATTTTTGATTAATCTATATGTCTGTATAAGTTAGATGGTATCTAGAAGTACCTTCAATTTGATGTTCTGTTGGGTTTGCAACCCATGATGAAGTTTCCAGGAGGATCACGTTTTAAAGGTATAATTAAACTAATCTTAATAGTGATTTATTTTAAAGAACATCCTTTTCTTTACAACAAGATAGCTCCATTAGGCTCTTGTGCTTGCCACAATGCTATTTTAAGAGTGTTTTTCTGATGTAATGACTCCCATGTGGGAGAACATACCAGTATAGATCAACCACAATGTTAGCAAATGGCTAAAAGCCCTATTAGGTTTTCTGCACTAAACATCTCCATTCCAGTAAAATGGATACAATACCTCAAGTATTACATTTGTCCACTGCTTTATCTGAGAAATGACTCTTTACATCTGGAGACTATAATGGGTCTAAGACTTTACAACCGAGGGTCTACTACAATTACTCCCTTTCTAAGTAATGTATTTTTGAACTGCAGACTGATACATTTTACCTACATGGATGAATTGTTGCAAACTATCAAATAGTAGGAAAATTAGTTGTCAAACACATCAATAAATCTTATCTCCACACCCATTTCTATCAGAAACAGGGTGATTTCCCGTGATATATGTGGATGATAGGGTGCACTACTACAAGAGCCAATATGTAAACATAAACATGAACAACAAGGAAAGGTGCTGTATCATGCATGGATAGCCTAGAAGTCAAGGAAAGGGGAAAGAAAGAACTACGGCATATAGGATGCACACACCTAGTGGATAAAAGTAGGCAACAATTTTATTAACATCAAAACAGGACATACGATAAATAAAACAATTTAAAAACAGGATGACAACAATGCAGCATCCCTGTGTCCACTTGGGAATGACTAGCAAAATGTATATATAAAATACAATCGGTACATGTTGACCTCAGAAAAATCTATCTAGAGAAAAATAATGAGCAGAGTCAATGCACGATACCTGAGGCACAAATATAAATATACAAACCGGAATTGGGCATCCCCAAGACTGGTATATAGACTAAATATATTTAAAAGGTACCTGATAAACAAATCCCCTACAGCATGTGCATATATAAGAGGGAAGATGTAATGAGGGTGCCCTAATGAGTGTTGGTGGCATCAAACAAATCACAGGCAAAGGCACAGATGGGGGGACATGTAGTGAAATATCCAGTTATTAAAAAGTAAAGCTGGAAAGAACCGGCAGGTGGTTAGAGAGAAATATATAAGTCATATGTTATAATAAGAATATCACTGTCAGATGCCATCCAGTAATCAAGCCATGTGGTCAAAATGTGCCATGATGAGCAATCAGCCCGGGGACACAAGGGGCGGGTGGGAAGCCCCATGCGTATCGCTGCAAGTGCAGCTTCATCAGGGGAAGTCTGTTAAGCAATATCAGTCAAAGAAGGTATTATATGGGCATATAATTAAAGCTATGCATACCCACAAGTAGAGTTGAGCGAAACAGGTCGGTCAGATTAAAAAAAGACCTACTTTCGCCAAAGCGTGAAGTCGGCCATGCGTTCGGCGACCCGAGCGCCAAAGTCGGTTTAACCATAATGCTTGACGGGCCTTTTCTCAGCCAATGAGCAAGGACGCACACTGTGGGCAACGCGATGACATAGGCAGCAGCCACCACCATCTTAGAGAAGGGCATTGCAGTGATTGGCTTGCTTTGTGTGGCGTCACAGTGCCTATAAAAGCCCTCACCGCCGACCGCCATTTTACTTCTGCCGATCTCAGCGTAGGGAGAGGTTACTGGCGCTGGTTCTCAGTAGGGAGAGCGCTATGCAGTAAAAAAACAGTAATTCTGTGCTTGTGCTGATAGCGATTAGCTGTACAGTTAGTGTGCAGTGACAGGGGAGGATTTTGTTGTGTGCAGCAGTGCTGGTTCTTAGGCTGCCTGCCAGAGACAGGGGAGGAATTGCTTGTGTGAAACAGCAGAGCTGATTATTAGTCTGCTGTTTGCCAGTGAGAGGGGAGGAATTTATTGTGTGCAGCAGCAGAGCTGATTATTAGGCTGCCTGCCAGTGACAGGGGAGGAATTTCTTGTGTGCAGCAGCAGAGCTGATTATTAGGCTACCTGCTAGCTGTATTGCTGTGTGTACACTGCTGTGCAGAGTGCTTTTTAACACAGCACCTACACAGCAATAATACTTTTATTTTTTTCTGCACAGTTACCGAGCGTTCATTTTTTCCCACACCGTATAGAGCTGTATGCTCCTCACTCCTCACTCCTCACCGGCTGGTATCACAGAAAAATACGTGCTGACTAGTGTTGAGCGATACGATACTGCAAATATCGGATATCGGCCGATATTAGCTGTATCGGCCTTTCGATTCCGAATACCGATATTTTCGTCATATCGAATACCGGAATCGGATTTGTCACTGTCACTGTCAGTGTCCGTCGGTCGGGTCTGTCAGGAGTCAGCGGCACTTACCCGGCAGAAGATCTCCGGCGGTCACGTCCTGGACTGCTTGATGGCCGCCATTATCTTCTCCCTGGCGGTCACATGCAGTTTTTCGCGATAACTGCAGTGACTGCTGGGTAATCCCGGCCGTAAAGCAGTCAGTCCGATGACGTCACGGCCGGGGAAGCAGGTAATCAGCTGTGCTGCGCCGGGATGACAGGTCTGATGTAGCAGAGCTGGATCGTCGTGGGACACTCGTTACTATGGACTGCGTCGGACAGGTGGTATACTGCTGTTTTTTTTTCATTTTTTTACAGGAGATCGATGGCGTCGCAGGATGAGACTGTAATAAAAGTAATGAAAACTGTGTTGTTTTTTTTATTAAATTAAAAAACTTTTATATGAACATTCACCCGTCCGGGTACATCAACAATTTAACTATTTACATACAGGGACCCTGTCCGGGTTATTTATAATTCTTTGGCAGGGGTGTTCCAGGTACCACCTGGTACTCTTCTGATGCTTGCCAAACATCCGAGACACCAAGGACCACCAGGACCTGATGACGTCGTGTGGCCTGTACAGTCAAGTCGTGACCCGCTATCTGTGTCTGTGTGGCCACCTCTTTCATCTCCTCCGGGTCTGGAGCCCTATGTCCCGGACTGAACGAACCCCAGGGGGCCTAACAGGCGCCGGGTACGGGCCAGCTATAGTTATCATGTCCATAGCTGGGGCTGCTGAGGAGACCACTGAGGGAGGCTGGGGAGATTTACGGCGTGGGGTGGGCACTTGTGCAGAGGCCTGGATGTGGGAGGCTGAAGGCTCCGAGGGTCTCACAGGTTCCTGACACTCTGGGGAGTAGGGGTCGCACCTGGTAACATTTAGGGCGTACCATCCATTGTAACCCCAGTGTCGGGTGTAAGTCACCAAGTCTCCTGGCAACAGGTCCCTCCCCGATGTCCTTCTGGGAGGTGAGTCTCCACGTCCCGCCGGGTCACAAAGACTTCTAAATAAAGTCCAGGCTCCTGGATGAAGCCCCAACCACCTTTCAATTTAAAGCTCCGTACTGCACCCTTACGCCGCGGCTCCCTCAGGGTTCCTTTATCTTTTCTCATCCGGTCCTTATCTGCCCGGTCCTTCTCCAGGTTACGTTGCCGAAGTTTTTGGGATTCTCGCTGCTCCCTTTGTCGCTCTGCTTCCCGCTCCCAACGTCTCCACTCTTCCTCCTGACGCCGGTTGTAATTCTCCTCCAGCATCTCCATGTCTCCACCATCAAACTGCAGCTTATGATGTCCGGTTTGCGGCAGCTCTCCTGGCGCCCCCCAGTCCAGCCGGCTCTGGAACAGATGACAGTCGGGGCTCCGGTACAGACAGGTAGACCTCTGGTGCCTGCGCGGCCTCCTCCATGAGGACGGGTGTCGCTTCTTCTGTCTCAGCGACGGGGGCAGACAGCGGGATCTGGGGTGCTGCCGGTGCAGAGTTTTTTGCAGGAACGGGTGCCTCCACTGCGACAACGTCAACCGGATCACATTGCAAGGGCTGGGATGCCCGCACGGACTCCTCTACTAGAACGGGTGCCTCACCTTCCGGTACAGACACTTCAGGTAAGAGGGATTGGCGCCGCTCCAAGTTTAGTTTTAGGGCACGCCAGCTGGCTTCCATCCTGGCGACCTCCTCCAGGTGCCGGGTGTAATACTATTGTAGGAACTCGAGGATTCTGATAGCGTGGGGCAATGAACAATCAGAGACGGGTTTCTTTGAATGCAAATAAGGTATTTGTGAAACAGCAAAACACCCAAAAACAATATTCAAACAACCCGTAGTGACATGCAATGAGTCCATATATATATATATACACAAGTCCAGTTATATGAATCCGGATATATAAGTCCTTGAACCTCTATAGCGAGGGTGGTAAAGTTCTGACGACGGAGTCCTCACACAAATGTGACCACAAGGTAAGTCTGATGCACAGGTAACGTTGCTGGATTTACACACTGCTGGTGTGTGAAGAGTCAGATCCAGGTATGCAGAAAACACAGGGAGGTCCAGGAACAAGTTAATCTCAGTTGTGGCTTAATTCAGTGAAGTCCAACAACAAGTTCATATGTCAGTAAGATTCCAGTAACAGTTCCAACAGCTCTCACCAGAGGTAATGCACGAAGGGTTAAACAGCAACAGTTCAGAAACACAGTTCTTATCAGATGGAGTGAACCAAGGGTTAAATTCCCAAGTCAACAGTTTAGTGATAACACAGTACGTGCAACTTACGTATGCAGAGAATGTCCAGAGCCATGGGTAGAAACTGCTGTGGCTGAGAAACACCTGAAGATAAGGTTATGCACTTTCCTGGTAAATACACAAAAGATCTGTGAGGAACAAAGCAGCTGGGTTGCAGGGAAACGGAAGCAGAATACTCCAGCAGTGAAGCCAGCACCTGAGCCGGGTTTTAAACAAACGAACAGGAAGTAGGGCACACAAAACAGCAAACTCCATTTTAACAAAGGGCAAAATCATTGACAAAGTTACCTAGAAAACCCGGAATACTGACATTACTCCCCCCCTAAAGACGGCCTCCGGACGGTCCTGGACCAGGCCTGTCCGGGTATCTCCGATGAAACTGAGCAATCTTCAGAGGCGCATTGATGTTACTTACTGGTTCCCAAGAATCATTTTCAGGAGAGTAACCTTGCCATCTAACTAGATACTGAAGCCGGTTTCTATGAAGTCTCGAATTAACAATATCCTGTACCACGAATTGTTCTTCGCCATCAACCAACACTGGTGGAGGGGGAGGTACGATACGTCCCTGAAACGTGTTAGGAGAGACTGGTTTTAATAAGGAAACATGAAATACTGGGTGTACCTTTAAAGTCCGTGGTAGCTTCAACCGACAGGCAACAGAGCTCACAATCCCAGTGATCTTGAATGGACCGATGAATTTCTGTCCCAGTTTCTGCGAAGGAACACCCAATTTTAGATTCTTGGTGGACAACCAAACTGAGTCTCCTACCTTATACATAGGTGCTGGTTTCCGGAATCTATCGGCCGACTTCTTGTAACGCTCCTGTGCTGTGGTCAGGGAGTCCTTCAAAACTTCAAGATTACGTTGCAACGCCGTCACTCTGTCTTCAACCGCTGGTACCGAAATCGTAACCGGAGACCTAGGCAAAATACTTGGATGATAACCCAGGTTGGCAAAAAAAGGCGTTACCTTCGTGGAACTGCTTTGGGAGTTGTTGTACGAAAATTCCGCTAGAGGAAGTAGCTTCAGCCAATCGTCCTGCAAATGACTGACGTAACAGCGTAGATATTGCTCCAAGGTTTGATTTGTCCGTTCGGTCTGCCCGTTGGTCTGAGGATGGTATGCAGAAGACAAGCAAACATTAATGTGGAGCGCAGAACAAAATCCTTTCCAAAATCTAGAGGTAAATTGTATTCCCCGGTCAGAAATGATGTCATCTGGTACCCCATGCAGCCGGAAAATGTTCTGGATAACTAGATCTACTGTCTCTGTAGCTGAGGGAAGACCAGCACACGGAATGAAATGAGCAGCTTTCGTTAAACGATCTACTACCACCAAAATAGTATTTTTACCACCAGAGGTGGGCAACTCCACAATAAAGTCCATCGAAATAGACCCCCAAGGGCGAGACGGTACAGGTAGCGGTTTAAGAAGACCAGTAGGTGAAACGCGAGGAACCTTGTACCGGGCACAAACTTCACAAGAGCGGACATAGTCATTCACATCCTTCAAGCAGGTAGGCCACCAAAAAAAACGAGTTAACAATTCCTGCGTCTTCTGTACCCCCCTATGACCAGCCAATTTAGAGTCGTGGACCAATTTGAGAACTCGAAGTCTTACAGCCTCTGGGACATAAATACATTGATCTCTAAGCCACACACCATTCCGAAGGACAAGATTCACATTGTCAGGTGGAGCTGCAAGAAATACGTCACCGTCATAGGCCAGCTTGATCTCCTGCCACAAGTCCCGGTTCCGGAGCACTCCAACGAAATTGGCCTCCGACAAGATGGTCTTCGACGGGGTCCCAGGCACGGAATCCACGGTATGGATTCGGGATAATGCGTCAGCTTTCCCATTACGTGAACCTGGGCGGTACGAAATAATAAAATTAAACTGGTTCAAGAACAAACTCCACCTAGCTTGTCGAGGAGAAAGACACCTGGCAGACTTAAGGAATTCCAAATTGCGATGATCCGTGAGTACTACTACCTGCTGAGTTGCCCCTGCAAATGGTGTCTCCATTCCTTAAAGGCAGAAATAATTGCCAAAAGTTCCTTATCTGCCACATCATAGTTCAGTTCTGCAGAAGATAACCTACGAGAGAAGAAGGCACACGGGTGCAGCAAACCTTTGTCTCCGGTACGTTGTGAGAGGATAGCTCCCAATGCACAGTCAGACGCGTCCACCTCCACGATAAAAGGCTGTGCAGGATCCGGATGCATCAATATTGGAGCCGTGGTAAAACAACCCTTCAGGCGATCAAAGGCTTCCTGAGCTTGCGAAGACCATTCAAACTTCTTCCCCTTCTTGGTGAGGAGAGTGATGGGACGGACAATTTCTGAAAAATTTCGGATAAACCGTCTATAAAAGTTAGCAAAGCCAATGAATCGTTGTACCTCCTTAATGTTTCCTGGTACCGGCCAGTCCAAGATTGCCTGGATCTTGCTGGACTCCATATTCAATCCCTGAGGCGAGATAACATAGCCTAAAAATTGAATTTCAGAACAATGGAACTCACACTTTTCGAGTTTGATGTACAAATGATTATCTCTCAAACGTCTAAGTACGGTCTTGACATGTTCCTGATGTTCCTGTAAGGAGTCAGAAAAGATTAAGATGTCATCAAGGTAAATTACCACATATTGGTCCAATAAATCCCTGAAAATGTCGTTGGCTAAATGTTGAAAAGCAGCAGGAGCGTTACAGAGTCCGAATGGCATCACCAAATATTCAAAATGTCCATACCGGCATCTAAAAGCTGTCTTCCATTCGTCTCCGGGCCGTATACGGAGTAAATTATATGCCCCACGAAGATCTAATTTGGTAAATACTTTGGCCTGGCGAACTCTTTCCAACAATTCTGGAATTAGGGGCAACGGGTACCTGTTACGAATGGTTACCTTATTTAACTCCCGGTAGTCAATGCAGGGTCTTAGAGTACCATCCTTCTTCTTTACAAAGAATATTGGAGCTCCCGCTGGTGAAGAAGATGGTCAGATAAACCCCTTGGCTAAATTCTCATCTATATACTCTCGTAAAGATTTTAATTCCGGAGCCGCCAACGGGTAAACATGGCCGAAAGGAATCGCTGCTCCAGGAAGCAATTCTATGGGGCAGTCATACGGTCTATGTGGGGGAAGTTGATCTGCCTTCCTTTTATCACAAATGTCTGAGAATTCCTGATAAATCAGAGGGAGAGTAGGTACCTGTATCACCTCTTCCAAGTTCTGGGTAACTGGAGCCGCTACAGTTGGAGTGATGGTAGAACTGCACTTCGGGAGAAAGGTTATCTCCTTGGTTTCCCAATTGATGATTGGATTTTGTGACCGTAACCAGGGAATTCCTAAAATTACAGGAAAATGAGGAGAAGATATTAACATGAATGAAAGTGTTTCTTGATGGTCTGGTTCCATCTTACACTCCAGAGGCACTGTCTCCCGATCTACTGGTCCAGAAACTAATGGGGAACCATCCACCGTTTCCATAGTGATTGGTGAAGCTCTTAGTTGTGTCTTTATACCATGTTCCTTTGCAAAAGAAGAATCCATGAAATTCCCACCTGCTCCAGAGTCTATCATGGCAGAACTTGATATCCACTGTTCCTCCCACTGAATCTGTATAGGAAGAGAACAATGTGAATATTTCTCCCCTTGATCTTTAGGGGAAGTCGGCATCAGTATTGGGGGAAAAACCGCATCTAGATGTAGACTGGTTTCCGAAACTTCAGACTCAGCGTCTGTGTTATCATAATCCCCTACTACCGCCAAGACCTTGTTGGGTCGCCTAGGACATTTAGGACAATTGATGAGGAAATGGTCCGATTGACCACAATAGAAACATAAGCGCTCACGGAGACGGTGTTCGCGGCGTTCATTATTCTCACGTCTCTGCAGTGAGTCCACCTGCATATGCACCTCCTCAGCCTCTCGCGGGTTTTTGCCTGTGGTTTCCCTGGACGGAAGAGAGTAATTAGTAATGCGATTTACAGCGGCCCATTTTTCTTGTCTGCGTTCAGTTAAACGGATATCAATACGTACACAGTGCTGTATAAACAATTCAAACTCCTGTGGAGACTCTGAACGAGCTAGCTCATCCTTGATTGCATTTGACAAACCTTTTCTAAAGATTGGTAATAAAGCATTGTTTTCCCACTGGGTGTCCACCACTAACCTTTTAAATTCAGTAACATATTCTATGACTGACCGTTTCCCCTGGCGTAAGGAAAGCAAGGCAGATTCAGCGGTAGCACGGCGGTTGGGATCGTCGAACATTTGCGCCATGGCTGCCAGAAAATTGTCCAAATTATTTAGACGGGTATCATGACTTTCAACCATAGGATTTGCCCAAGCCAGTGCACGTGATGTCAACAACATAATAATACATAGAACCTTAGATCTATCAGACCGGTAGTAGGAAGCATGTACATCAAAAAATAATATACATTGATTAACAAACCCACGGAATTGACTTCGGTCACCATTAAAACGGAATGGAGGCAATTTGGGCATACTGGTGGATGAGGTAGGCTCAGTAGGTAAGGCCTCCAGGACTCCTAACCTAGCACGTAGATCTTGGAGAGCCTGACCAAACCCCTGTGCATTGTGGTTAACCCGAGACTCCAAGTCTCTAATCTGATTGAGTGCAGCCGCCACCTCCTGCTGCAAGGAGTTAACTATGGTGAACAATTTGTCTGCCCGTGTCTCCGTCATTGCCCCAGCAGAATCCTCTTTTTTAGGCTGGAGTATCCTGTAATACTATTGTAGGAACTCGAGGATTCTGATAGCGTGGGCAATGAACAATCAGAGACGGGTTTCTTTGAATGCAAATAAGGTATTTGTGAAACAGCAAAACACCCAAAAACAATATTCAAACAACCCGTAGTGACATGCAATGAGTCCATATATATATATACAAAAGTCCAGTTATATGAATCCGGATATATAAGTCCTTGAACCTCTATAGCGAGGGTGGTAAAGTTCTTACGACGGAGTCCTCACACAAATGTGACCACAAGGTAAGTCTGATGCACAGGTAACGTTGCTGGATTTACACACTGCTGGTGTGTGAAGAGTCAGATCCAGGTATGCAGAAAACACAGGGAGGTCCAGGAACAAGTTAATCTCAGTTGTGGCTTAATTCAGTGAAGTCCAACAACAAGTTCATATGTCAGTAAGATTCCAGTAACAGTTCCAACAGCTCTCACCAGAGGTAATGCACGAAGGGTTAAACAGCAACAGTTCAGAAACACAGTTCTTATCAGATGGAGTGAACCAAGGGTTAAATTCCCAAGTCAACAGTTTAGTGATAACACAGTACGTGCAACTTACGTATGCAGAGAATGTCCAGAGCCATGGGTAGAAACTGCTGTGGCTGAGAAACACCTGAAGATAAGGTTATGCACTTTCCTGGTAAATACACAAAAGATCTGTGAGGAACAAAGCAGCTGGGTTGCAGGGAAATGGAAGCAGAATACTCCAGCAGTGAAGCCAGCACCTGAGCCGGGTTTTAAACAAACGAACAGGAAGTAGGGCACACAAAACAGCAAACTCCATTTTAACAAAGGGCAAAATCATTGACAAAGTTACCTAGAAAACCCGGAATACTGACACCGGGCCAGGCCTCTTAGGGTATCCTCCGCTTCTTGCAGCGTAGGAGGGTTTCCAGGCCGGGTGCCCAACGGTGGTTCCGTGGCGATCGGGTCGCTTCCGTGGGGGGAGAGCTCTGACTGCTCCATCCCTTCACACTTCTGCTCGTGTCCATTAGCCATCTCTGCCAAGTCACATGTGTCATTAGCATCTGGAGAGGGCCCCTCTTTTGTAGTGAGGCGGGACCTTCGTGTTAGTTTCCGCACACTGAGGAGGATGAGGAGGCGGAACTGAAGAGCTGTGGGGCACGATCTTACATTGCAGTACCATTTAGAGTGGTCGGCCATCGTTTTCACGCCACTGAGTGAGTGTACACCCACGAAGAGCACGCCCTTCTTCTTCACCAGTGCCTCGTCGTGACGCAGATATGGCGGAAAAATGGCAAATACATTCTCTGATGATTTTAGCAATTCTCAAGCACAAAACCAGTTCAATTCAGGCACACAGGACTCGCTTATAGCGAGCTACAGAATCCTGTTCTTGACGCCCAAGTTGAGTCGCACAGAGCCAGAGGTTTTGGGGGTACTCGGCACCGAGCCCGTCGACTTCTATGGGGTATGTCACGGCTTTACCCGGCAATTGAATCAGAGTCTATTTTACTATGTAGAAGTGTATAAACTATAAATATATGTATATATATATATGTCACAATGACATGTGTATATATAAATATATATGTATTCTATGTGTGTATATTTTGTGTTTACAACGAAAGAAAGGGTTTTTTTTGTTGCGATTTTTTGTTCCCATAGACTTACATTGGACTTCCGGTATCGGAATCGGATATCGACGATATTTAGTGATATCGGCGATACCATTTCGATACGATATTTTTAGATATCGAGCAGTATCGCTCAACACTAGTGCTGACTATCTGTGTTTGACTCCGGAAATATATACGGAGATTTCAATTTTCCCCAAAACCGTATACAGCTGGTATCTTCTGACACAGTACAGTTTTTCTGCCTTGTGTATTACGGTCAAATCCATACTGAGAGAGCGTCTGTGCGTGACTACAGAAATATATACGGAGATTTAAATTTTCCACAAAACCGTATACAGCTGGTATCTTCTGATACAGTACCGTTTTTCTCCCTTCTCTATTACGGTCAAATCCATACTGAGAGAGCGTCTGTGTGTTACTCCTGAAATATATACGGAGATTAAAAATTACCCCAACACTGTATACAGCTGTACGCTACTGATACAGTACCGTTTTTCTGCCTTTCATATTCTGGTGTAATCCATACTGAGCCTGTGAGCGTGTGTGTTACTCCTGAAATATATACGGAGATTTAAAATTACCCCAACACTGTATACAGCTGTACGCTACTGATACGGTACACTTTTTATGCTTTTCATATTGTAGTATAATCCATACTGAGCCTGAGAGCGTCAGTGTCTGCCTCCTGAAATATATACGGAGATTTAGAATATTTTCACTATACTATATATACCTGGTATCTGCTGATACAGTACCCCTTTTTCTTCTTATTATATTCTTGTGTAATCCATACTGAGCCTGTGAGCGTAATTGTCTGACTCCTGGTGATACACTACCCCTTTTTCATCTTTTTATATTATTGTGTAATCCATACTGAACACCCAAAATCCTGTCCATGATAAGACAAGACAATAAGAGCAAATTAAATTGATGAAAAAAAATCACTTTTATTTATCAAAATTCAAGACATATTATAAATCCAATAATTCTATCAAAAAGGTGCAGGATAAAAGAGGAACGTATAAGCTTCCTTAAATAATGAATTTTGCTGCATGGTAAGGCCTCAACAACCACCATATGTAAAAAATATAGCCATGCTAAACATGATTGCTTACCTAAAAAGCTAATGTCACCGGGAAATCAACAATTCTTAACCATAGTACATATTTACATATTTCAGTACGCAATGCCTAATTAATATATCTCTGGTATGTCTTTCAATAATCAGTTTTGACCTCAGTCATACTCAATAGACATCTGACAACCAGACTATATATAACTAACTTGTTCATACACCCGGTAGACAAAGCTGTAAAGCACATAAGCCAATATGGAGGTTCCCAGAACCATTACCTGGATCCCAGCAGCGTTAGAAGGAATGGTTAAAGCTTCCGTCCCTCTGCCCCTGAGCCTGAGAGCGTCAGTGTCTGCCTCCTGAAATATATACTGAGATTTAGAATATTTTCACTATACTATATATACCTGGTATCTGGTGATACAGTACCCCTTTTTCATCTTTTTATATTATTGTGTAATCCATACTGAGCCTGAGAG
Organism: Oophaga sylvatica; assembly: GCA_033576555.1. Taxonomy (NCBI): domain Eukaryota; kingdom Metazoa; phylum Chordata; class Amphibia; order Anura; family Dendrobatidae; genus Oophaga; species Oophaga sylvatica. The sequence goes on along the minus strand of JARQOD010000004.1, from coordinate 208,465,692 downwards.
CATCAGTGTCTGCCTCCTGAAATATATACGGAGATTTAGAATATTTTCACTATACTATATATACATGGTATCTGGTGATACAGTACCCCATTTTCATCTTTTTATATTATTGTGTAATCCATACTGAGCCTGAGAGCATCAGTGTCTGCCTCCTGAAATATATACGGAGATTTAGAATATTTTCACTATACTATATATACATGGTATCTGGTGATACAGTACCCCATTTTCATCTTTTTATATTATTGTGTAATCCATACTGAGCCTGAGAGCATCAGTGTCTGCCTCCTGAAATATATACGGAGATTTAGAATATTTTCACTATACTATATATACCCGGTATCTGCTGATACAGTACCATTTTTGGCAGAAAGTCCTCCTCCACCCACCACTCTAAGTGCATCATTAACACCTGTAACATTGGCCCACATGTGTCATTATTTCTTGCGGATCTGCTTTTTAGATTCTGGTGTGATCCATACTGAGCCTGTGAGAGTCTGTCTGTTACTCAGGAAATGTAGAAGGAGATTTAAAAATTACTCCAACACTGTATACAGCTGTACGCTACTGATACGGTACACTTTTTATGCTTTTCATATTCTGGTGTAATCCATACTGAGCCTGTGAGTGTGTGTGTTACTCCTGAAATATATACGGAGATTTAAAATTACCCCAACACTGTATACAGTTGTACACTACTGATACAGTACCGTTTTTCTGCCTTTCATATTCTGGTGTAATCCATACTGAGCCTGTGAGCGTGTGTGTTACTCCTGAAATATATACGGAGATTTAAAATTACCCCAACACTGTATACAGCTGTACGCTACTGATACAGTACACTTTTATACTTTTCATATTGTGGTATAATCCATACTGAGCCTGAGAGCGTCAGTCTCTGCCTTCTGAAATATATATGGAAATTTAGAATATTTTCACTATACTATATATACATGGTATCTGCTGATACAGTACCCCTTTTTCTTCTTATTATATTCTTGTGTAATCTATACTGAGCCTGTGAGCATCATTGTCTGACTACTGAAATATATACGGAGATTTCCAATATTTTCACCATACTATATATACCTGATATCTGGTGATACACTACCCCTTTTTTATACTTTTTATATTATTGTGTAATCCATACTGAGCCTGAGAGCATCAGTGTCTGCCTCCTGAAATATATACTGAGATTTAGAATATTTTCACTATACTATATATACCTGGTATCTGGTGATACAGTACCCCTTTTTCATCTTTTTATATTATTGTGTAATCCATACTGAGCCTGAGAGCGTCAGTGTCTGCCTCCTGAACTATATACGGAGATTTAGAATATTTTCACTATACTATAAATACATGGTATCTGGTGATACAGTACAGTCATGGCCAAAAGTTTTGAGAATGACACAAATATTATATTTTCACATGATCTGCTGCCCTCTGGTTTTTATGTGTGTTTGACAGATGTTTTTTATCACAGACAGAAATATAATAATTGCAAACATATGAGTAACAAAAGCTTATATTGACAGTTAGAATGAGTTAATGCAGCAAGTCAATATTTGCAGTGTTGACCCTTCTTCTTCAGGACCTCTGCAATTCTCCCTGGCATGCTCTCAATCAACTTCTGGACCAAATCCTGACTGATAGCAGTCCATTCTTGCACAATCAATGCTTTCGTTTTGTCAGAATTTTTAGATTTTTGTTTGTCCACCCGTCTCTTGATGATTGACCACAAGTTCTCAATGGGATTAAGATCTGGGGAGTTTCCAGGCCATGGACCCAAAATCTCTATGTTTTGTTCCCTGAGCCATTTAGTTATCACCTTTGCTTTATGGCAAGGTGCTCCATTATGCTGGAAAAGGCATTGTTGTTTGCCAAACTGCTCCTGGAGGGTTGGGAGAAGTTGCTCTTGGAGGACATTCTGGTACCATTCTTTATTCATGGCTGTGTTTTTAGGCAAGACTGTGAGAGAGCGATTCCCTTGGCTCAGAAGCAACCCCACACATGAATGGTTTCAGGATGCTTAACAGTTGGCATGAGACAAGACTGGTGGTAGCGCTCACCTTGTCTTCTCCGAATGAGGCGTTTTCCTGATGTCCCAAACAATCGAAAAGGGGATTCATCAGAGAAAATAACTTTACCCCAGTCCTCAGCAGTCCACTGCCTGTACCTTTTGCAGAATATCAGTCTGTCCATGATGTTTTTTCTGGAGAGAAGTGGCTTCTTTGCTGCCCTCCTTGAGACCAGGTCTTGCTCCAAGAGTCTACACCTCACATTGCGTGCAGATGCACTCACACCTGCCTGCTGCCATTCCTGAGCAAGCTCTGCACTGCTGGTAGCCTGATCCCGCAGCTGAAACACTTTTAAGAGACTGGTCCTGGCGCTTGCTGGTCTTTTTTGGGCGCCCTGGAGCCTTTTTGGCAACAATGGAACCTCTCTCCTTGAAGTTCTTGATGATGCGATAGATTGTTGACTGAGGTGCAATCTTTCTAGCTGCGATACTCTTCCCTGTTAGGCCATTTTTGTGCATTGCAATGATGACTGCACATGTTTCTTTAGAGATAACCATGGTTAACAGAAGAGAAACAATGATGCCAAGCACCAGCCTCCTTTTAAAGTGTCCAGTGATGTCATTCTTACTTAATCATGACAGATTGATCTCCAGCCATGTCCTCATCAACACCCACACCTGTGTTAATGGAGCAATCACTGAAAAGAGGTTAGCTGGTCCTTTTAAGGCAGGGCTGCAATGATGTTGAAATGTGTTTTGGGGGATAAAGTTCATTTTCTAGCCAAATATTGACTTTGCAAGTAATTTCTGTTAAGCTGATTACTCTTTATAACATTCTGGAGTATATGCAAATTGCCATTAGAAAAAGTGAAGCAGTAGACTTTGTAAAAATTAATATTTGTGTCATTCTCAAAACTTTTGGCCATGACTGTACCCCATTTTCATCTTTTTATATTATTATGTAATCCATACTGAGCCTGAGAGCGTCAGTGTCTGCCTCCTGAAATATATACGGAGATTTAGAATATTTTCACTATACTATATATACCTGGTATCTGCTGATACAGTACCATTTTTGGCAGAAAGTCCTCCACCCACCACTCTAAGTGCATCATTAACACCTGTAACATTGGCCCACATGTGTCATTATTTCTTGCGGATCTGCTTTTTAGATTCTGGTGTGATCCATACTGAGCCTGTGAGAGTCTGTCTGTTACTCAGGAAATATAGGAGATTTAAAAATTAGTCCAACACTGTATACAGCTGTACGCTTCTAATACATTACACTTTTTCCACTTTTTATATTCTGGTGTATCCATACTGAGCCTGTGAGAGCCTGTGTCTGACTCTGGCAAAATATACGGAGATTTACAATTACCCCAACACTGTATACAGCTTTACGCTTCTAATACATTACCCTTTTTCTACTTTTTATGTTGAGTGTAATCCATACTGAGCCTGAGAGCGTCTGTGTGTGACTCCTGAAATATATACAGAGATTTACAATTATCCATAGACTGTATACAGCTGTACGCTTATGATACAGTAACATATCTGCTGGTATTTTGGGTACATTTTCACAAAAATGAGGAAGTATGGAGGAAGAGGCCGCGGACGTGGGCGTGGTGGGCCAGCTGGTACTGATGGTGGTGGTGGTGCATCTGCTGGAAGTGCCATAAGCACAATAGCACCTAAGGCAGGAGGTGTTGAGCCGGCGTCATCGTCTGGCTCAAGAAGGCCTGGAAGGCTCCCTTTACAGGGAGTAGGTAAACTGCTTTTAAAACCGGAGCATCAGGAACAGGTTTTGGCTTACATTGCCGAAACAGCCTCCAGCTCTATCGCCTCCTCTTCTGAAGTTTCAAAAAAAATGCAAGCACTGAGTTGTCAGTGCAGGCTCCTGGTCAGGAACAACACCTTTCCTTGTGTGCTTCACCGCCACCAAAAGTGAAGGATACGGCAGCCCACACTTCAGATTACTCCATGGAGCTCTTTTCACATACCATGCCTGGGTTATCAAGTCAAATCCTGAATTCCCCAGCCCAACATGAATCAGAGATGGAGTGCACTGATGCACAGCCACTGCTAGATGATTCTGCTGGTACATTCACCCAGAGCACTACATTTCCCTCGCAGTCTACTGAGCCAGAATCTGACCCTGATGAAACTCAGGTGCCCCTTTCTGCATACTATACCACCTTACACGGTGACACAGAGGAAGGTGCAGATGAAATTGAAGAGGAGGTGATGGATGACCCAGTTGTTGACCCGGATTGGCATCCATTGAGTCAATAGCTCAGAAGAGGAGAAGGATCCGCAGCAGGCATTGATATCGCAGCAGCGGTTATCTGGCAGGCCAGTAGCAGTTCAAAAACGTCTTAAAAAAAAAAAAGAGTTGCAGGACAGCTTGGCCAGACGGTCAAATTAGCACAGCGTGCAAGCCCTGAAAATTTATACCATAGTAGGAAGAGTCCAGTGTGGCACTTTTTTGACCAAAATCCTATTGATGAGGCAAAGGTTATCTGTAAGAAGTGCGGAAGGACCTTTAGCCGAGGGAAAAATCTCAGAAATTTGAATACCAGTTGCATGCTTAGACATTCAATGAACATGCACTTGCAAGCGTGGACGGACTAAAAAACCTACAAATACCCCCCAGGGCCGGCGTCAGCATCTGGCGCACCCGGGCAAGTGCCGGTTCCCTGAGCAGGTGGGGGGGCCGACTGGTGGGCGACGGCACTGGCACAGGGCCCCTCATAGTACAAAAATGTGTCTCTGACGGTGGGAGGGCCCACTCGCCGTCAGACACACCGGCGTACTATGAGGGGCCCTATGCCAGTGCCGTTGCCCACGAGTTGGCCCCCCTGCTTGCTCAGGGCCCCAGCACTTGCAATGCTTACCTCTCCATGCTCCACCGCTGTGAAGTCTTCCGCGTTTTTTGACAGTGACATTCAGGTTAGAGAGCGCGATGACGTCACGTCTGTACGCCCTCTGCCTAAACAGTCCAAGTGCAGAGAGCTGTCAGATGGTGACGCTGAGGAGTCCAGAGTAGAGCAGTGCACAGCGAGGAGAGGTATTTCATTTTTTTTTTATGTTTGGAGCAATATATGGGGAGCATTATACACTGGAGAATTATATATGGGGCCCATCATACACTTGAGCATCATAGATAGGGCCCATCATACACTGGAGCATTCTAAATGGGGTACATCAGACACTGGAGCAGCATCTACAGGGCCCATCATACACTGGAGCATTCTAAATGGGGCCCATTATACACTGGATCATTATAAATGGGACCCATTTATATATGGAACATTATATTGGCCCATCATACACTGGAGCATTATCCATGGGGCCCATCATATACTGGAGCATTCAAAATGGGGGACATCAGACACTGCAGCAGCATCTACGGGGCCCATTATACACTGGAGCATTCAAAATGGGGCTCATTATATATGGAGCATTATATTGGGCCATCATACACTGGAGCATCATCCATGGGGCCCATCATATACTGGAGCATTCTAAATGGGGGACATCAGACACTGGAGAAGCATTTACGGGGCCCATTATACACTGGAGCATTCTAAATGGGGCACATTATGTATGGAGCATTATATTAGCCCATCATACACTGGATCATCATCCATGGGGCCCATCATATACTGGAGCATTCTAAATGGGGCAGATCAAACACTGGAGCAGCATCCATGGAGCCCATCATATACTGGAGCATTCTAAAGGGGAAAACAGACACTGGATCATTATAAATGGTGCCCATTATATATGGAGCATTATATTGGCCCATCATACACTGGAGCATCATCCATGGGGCCCATCATATACTGGAGCATTCGAAATGGGGCAGATCAGACACTGGAGCATCATCCATGGGGCCCATCATATACTGGAGCATTCTAAATGGGGCAGATCAGACACTGGAGCAGCATCCATGGAGCCCATCATATACTGGAGCATTTGAAAAGGGGAAAACAGACACTGGAGCAGCATTTAAGGGGACCATTATACAATGGAGCATTATAAATGGGGCCCATTATATATGGAGCATTATTTTAGCCCATAAGACACTGGAGCATCATCCATGGGGCCCATCATTTACTGGAGCATCATATGGGGTTCATTATTTATGGGGCATCATATAGGGTATGGAGCATCATATGGGGCACATATGGAGCCTATTCTGTATGGAGCATTATATGGAGCCCAATCTGTATGGAGCAACATATGGGGTCTATCATATACTGTATGGAGCTTTATATGCGACTCATTATACTGTATGGAGCAATATGTGGGGCTCATTCTATTCTATGGGGACCATCCTATACTTTATGGCACATTATATGGTGACTATCATATACTGGAGTAGTATGTGGAGCTCATCATATACTGTATGGAACATTATATGGGACCAATGATATGTGGAGCAATATATGGGGCTCATTATTCTGTATGGCGCACTATGTGGTGGCCATAATACTGTATGAAGGAATATACTGTCCGGTTTTTGAGCTATTGTAGATTTTAACATAGATATCAGTCATGTCATGTAAGAAGTGAAGTATTTGGCATTGTACTATACCTATATTTCTCTGCCGTATCGGAGCATCATAATTGTGGTATGTGTTAAAGGGGCCCACTGACACTCTTTGGCCCGGGGCACACGAAAACCGGGAGCCAGCCCAACCCCCCCACAAGTTTAGCCAAATAACCCCCAGTTTTCAATGCGTAACTATTATTATAAAGTTAATTAAGGTTGCCAAGCTTAAGTAATAAGAATTGATGTCGTTGGCATTGAAATGGGCACTGTAGCTGTTTACTGTCCTCTCCCTGCCGACTTTGCTTCCCCATTGACTTGCATTGGGTTTCGTGTTTCAGTCGGACCCCCGACTTTTCCCGATAGTCGGCCGATTTCGTTCGACTCGACTTTTGCGAAAGTCGGGTTTCATGAAACTCGACTTGACCCTAAAAAAGGCAAAGTCACTCATCTCTACCCACAAGCCAATCTGGTGTTTCCCGTGCTTCCTCAGTGACAGCGCTCAGCGAGACATACATCGGTAACCTTTTGTTTAATTAAAGATATGCCCATATATATCTGTGAAGAAAATGCTCTGAGTTCTGAAGGAAACATTCATAAGAATCTTTTGTATATACTGTATTCTCTACCAAGTTCTCCTTCATTGAACTGCAAAGAATCTGGTCATGCCAAATCAGCATCAATGGTAACATGCGGCCTGCACAGGTGTTGCACCCTCACAGCCCAAGTCCACACACCCAGCCAGGACACTCACTTTCATGTAATGTGCTTGGACAAAAGAGATGAGTACTACGTCCATGGCTACTATGCTGTGTCACATTACAAACATACCATTAGAGTGCTGATTGATGGAGGTGAGAGACCTGTAGGCAGAACTTGAACCTATCAGTCATTAATGGTATATGCTTTTGGTATTACATGAATATCACAAAAGATAGTATTCCTTTAATTTTTATTGTGGCTCTTGGAATTGGTTCAGTATGATAATGTGGCCCTTGGACCAAAAAAAAATTCTGTACCCCTTGTCTAGAGTATGTAATACTAATCACTGTCAAATCTTCTTTTAAAGAAGGTCCACCTTTCATTTCAGCAATGAAAGCACTCATAATGTCAAGTGAATAAAACGCCTCCCTTCTCTGAGATACATTTTGGCCCACTAGAAAGACTCTTCTAGTTATTTTGGTAAATGTGACCATATTTTGTTGTATGTATATGTATTTTTATGTGTTTTTGGTATGTGTTATTTTAGGTGTATACGTATGTGCGTGTTTGTGTATTTTTGAAAATAGCTCATAAAATTAAAGAGCTATTGCCACCTCCAAGACCCTATCCCAATAGGGTGTAATATTAATACTATTAGACAATACCTCCAATTAGAAATGTTGTATCGTTGTTCTGATTAGCTATGTCACTTGCCCATGTGCAGGGCATTGCAATAGCCTAGGTATCCATGGTTACGACCATTCATATAATGACAGCTAGTTAGATGTTAGTGGTTGTAACCATTTATATCTAAACTACTGTAATGCCCTGCACATCAGAAGAAGTGTACTACATTTCCAATTGGAGGGATTTACTAATATTTTTATTATTATTATTATTATTATTACACCTACTACATATTGTGATAGGACCTTGGAGATGTGAATATGCATTTAATTGTTAGGTTTCATTCACACACCTTGTTTTGTTGCTTTTTTTATGGTAAGAATTTAAAAAAAAACTGCAATAGAAACCGTACCAGTGAGCAGGTATCTAACACTATTTTTTTAAGGCATTAAAGGGATGTTCCACCAATAAGCAAGTTGAATTGACTGAGACTTTAATTGTCAGAAGAAAGGGTTTATTAACACTCACTTTTGTCCTGTGCAGGAATGGAGATTGACACAATCCACTGATCAACTCTGTTTTCATCACTTGTCATTGACTTCAAAAGGAATTGCCAAGCATGTGTGTGGCAAAGTTAATCTATAGTATTGTGACAGTCTGGGGACAGCATGAGGACAGAATTGTACTGGGGTAGTGTCATGAATATGTGTTTTCCATTACCAAGAATTAACGTTTCTCCTTGCTAAGAGCCATCTTCCACAAGGAGAAACTGTTGTTAACATGTTTGAGATGACTTAGGAGCTGAGGCTCTCTCTGGTGGTTGCTGAGGGTATTGAATCTATGTTGAACAGCAAAAATCCACCACCTGTAACTGATGATTGGTTATCAGGTGGTACGGACTGGGCTGATATAAGTGAGCTGACCTCCCATGGTTCTTGCCGGTGATCAATTGTTCTTCCTGGTCTAGGTTGGAATTCAGCTTGCTTTTCTGCTGTCTCCTGCTTGCATTCAGATAAGTCACTTTCAGTTTTTTTTACTGTGGTTTGATTTTCCTTGCTTTTTTGCTGCATTGCTTTTTGACTTCAGCCGGGTCCCCTTTGGGGGGCTTGGGCTTGTCTCCGTTCGCTTTCTGTATTTGTTCATTTGCTTAGTTCTTGTGATATTTTACTGCTGGGTAGCTACGTGTCCACACCAGAGATCTGATATAGGTGGTCGAGACCGTGTGGTCTCAGTATTTTTGGATTCAGAAGTGTTGGATTTTTTCCTAGGGTTTTTCTGGGTTGCAGACAGTATTCTCTCCTGTGCTGTCCTATCTAGACAGTTTTGGGCCCCAGCGTTTGCTCAATCTATTTTCTGTCTGTGTTCGTGTTTTCATCTTGTCTAACCGCCATTATATGTTTGGGGGCTTCCTATTCTCCGGGGCAGTTAGCTTTCCTCTTTCCATCTTCAGGGATAGCTAATCTCTCCGGCTGTGACGAGGCTTCTAGGGCACCGTAGGAACGTCCCACGGCTGCTTCAAGTTGTGCGGTTAGTTTAGGGGTCTGCAACCTATTAGTTTCCAACCTCTCTGGTGTTTGGCTGCCTATGCGGTTTCGGCTCCTGCCTCCTCAGCTACCAAAACATAACAAGAAACGTTAATTCTTGGATCCCGGTCTGACGTCTCTCACACAGTCATACCAGATCTCATACTTTGCACTAACGTGGGGTAGTACCCTGAAACACAGAGTCTGCAAATTGAGATTCTGGTTTTGGCTTTTATCCTAAGTCATGTATGTGACAAGGCTAGTCAAAGGGTCGACAGTGACTTCAAGGATTGCTACTTCCTATAGGTGGCATTAGAGTTCTAGTCCTCTTCATCTCTGAAGAGACTATTTGCATATTTTCCATCACAAGTGACACAAATGACACATGCACAAAGAACATACAGAACATTTCTGTACATACTGTAGTAAATGTCTGGTATCTAAATTTAGCCAGGTATTGACTACTGAATAGAAGAATTTTTTTAATTAACAGACTATAGTAACTTCCAGACAGTTGAAGTTTAATATTCCAAGTACGAGGTAGTCATCTCATAATGTACCTTGTCATTTGATCACAAATCTGATGTGCAGCTAGTATTTTTCAACAACTATACAAAGAAAAATAAAAATCTAAAAAAATATATGTGTGGGTAGTGGCAGTAAGTGTACAGTGGTGGCTGGCATAATTAACATAATTAATAATGCTGGAGTTGAGTGACAGCATTAATTGTTTGGGGTGGATGGCCACATTAATTGCACTATATGAGAAATCAAAAAATCACTCTTATAATAAGCCAGTTCATCAGAACCACAGAACCAATAGAAATAAGGACCCTCTGAGTATATAATAATCATAGAAAAACGTTATGAAAAAAACATTTTACACAAGATAAAATTGGGAATGCTCATGTGGGCAATAAAAGGGAAATCTAGGGGCGCCAAAAGGAAGAAAATTTTTATGTAAGGGCAAAATTGTGAGATATGCTCTTATGTGACCGCCCTGAATATTACTTTTATTTTGGGGGGTGGAGGGGAATTAGAACTTTTGCTTTGAGGCCCTATGATTTCTGTGTATGCCTCTGTGTTGCAGCAATATCAGAATACATAAAAAGTGCGTATAAGGTGCATATTAAGATGTACTAACATGTACCCATTGCATTAACTCCCACAACTACAGCAGAAAATGTTGTCATTTCAGTTCTGAAGAGAATTATTAATGACAGAAAGCATTCATAGCTATGGGTCAGGTGCAAAGCGAATAATTGCATTAAATAATCTTATTATTTGCTCACAACACCCGGAATTAGTGTGATTCTTTTTCTGAGCAGGGAGCTTGTAGGCACCTAGACTTTTTATGGCTGTATGTATAATCTACATAATCAGCACCTTGGGTGGTTATGCTTACACGCAAGCTTTTGTGAAAGCAAGACAAGCTTTAAAGCACGGTTTCAGGAATGTAATTTACTTCCTAGGTAGTAAGGGATACAATTATATTTGCTTAGGAATATATTTGTGCCCTAACAATAAAAAGATGGATAACTAGTTCTAATGAAACTCAAATTAAAGTCCTAATGTAATTTTCAGCACAAACTAGCTTAGTAACTACTGTTATTTATCTTTTTGCTTTAAATTACTGAATGCAAATTTTACAGTCAGGGATACAATTAGTTAATCAGGATTGTATAGGAACATTCAATGAATTGCTGGAGAATATTCGGAAATAACTGCAGTTTAGTTTTTGTTTTGCATATATTGCAATTTGCTGTGTTTATATGGCATTCTTTATCTGTTGAATGTCTTTGATTAAAAGCTTTATGTGCATTAATTGCCTCTGTATATTTAATTGGATAGTTGAAAGTGGATTGCAAAGGGCCTATATATTTGTGATTAAGTAATATATCATATCTTTATGTATTATATGTGAGTTTCCATCAGAGCAGCGGGTTTTACATAGCGAATGACACATACATGGAGAATATACAGTACAAATCTGTATATACTGTAGTATATTTCCGCTGTCTAAATATAGCCTGGCATTGACTACTGAATAGAATGAGTAGAAGAAAAGAAAGGTTCATTTTTCTTTTTCTCCTTTTTTATAAGAGACGGTAATATCCTCATTTGGAAACCCAGGCAGCTGCAGTTTAATGTTCCAAGTACAAGATAGGTATCTCATAATGTATCTGGCTCATTTGATCACAAATCTGAAACGCAGCTGGTATTTTTCAATAACTTTACGGAGAAAAATAAAAAGAAAAGAGTTCTGTGCAAAATAAAGCCTCTTAATTATGTGTGGTTGCCTTTAATAAACAAATGAATGATCCCTGAATTGGAACTTCAGGAAAACATCAATTAAAGGGCATCTGTCAGTAGGATGAACCCTCCTAAATAGAGATGAGCGAACCCGAATGTAAAAGTTCGGGGTTCGTACCGGATATTTGTATCCGGTGCTGAATGACGAACATGGACTTCTACAGGAATATTCGGAGTTCTGGGGCAAGTCCGTTGCAGAAAGAGAAAGAGAATTTTCCAGCTCAAAAGTTGGGGCCTCCATTCTTTTCAATGTGGTTCGGGTTCTGGTTTAAGTTCGGGTACAGTTCTGGTACCCAAAACAAACTTTGGAATAAAGTACTGGTCTACTACCATAACCCGAACTTCCACAGGGCCCTACTCCTAAGCCATCTATATGGGCATGCATGTCATAGGAAGTTGAATATAATGATACTTTGATCCTTCTAATCCAATGTCTTATTCCAGAGAAATCCATGTTTTTCTTAGTATGTAAATTACGTAGCTATTAAGATCTATGGGCCGGACAATGATCTGCATGAGAATCTGCCTTCAAAGATTATTTTAAGAGCTTGTTCACATGACTGTTTATATCGGATGAGTGTTATCCATGGTTTTGACATATAGCACTCCTACCCATGTCATTCTATGGGGGTGTGCACATGTCCAATTTTATCTTCAATAGAAAACATCAGACAGCATTCGGATGAAATCCTAATGCAGTTCGATTTTCATGGACTGACTACATGGAGAAGGTATAGAAACTTTTTTTTTTTTTCCATCTCCGAGAAAAACTAATCCCATTCTGATTAAACTCTGGTCGAGTCTGATTAGGATAATCGAGTGTTTTTCTCGGATGGAGGCATTAACTGTGAAAGGGGGCATTAATAGTGTAAGACATGTAGATCAGGAATAGCAGTCAGTCATTACATGTCTCACACTGGTAACTCCCCTTTTCTTTTAAAGTAAGCTCTGGTGGCGGATTTTCATGGAGATCTATATCTGACCCATAGATCTTAAAAGACCATTTGCATATTGAGAAACATGTAGATTTCTCTGGAGGAAGACTTTGGATTGCAGATATAAAGGTAGCATTTTATTCAGCTTACTATGACCTGCAAGCCCCTATGGATGGCTTAGGAGGGTTGATTATTCTGTCATATTCCTTTTAACCCCTTCAAGACATCTAACATAAGATTGGGGGAGGGTTCTCAGAAAATCATGCAAGCACAGAAGCTGTGTTGTCTGCATGATCTCCCCAGCAGCTTGACTTATGTGACAGGGCCACTTAAATTCCTAAATGCCATGATCAATTGTGATTGCTGCATTTAGAAGGCTGAGAGAGGAAGGGGGCTCTCTTTCCAATCCAAATGGCACTCCCGCGACATGATCATTGGGGCTGATGGTAGTCATGGCAACTAGAGGTCACATGATGACCTTCAGGACTGCCAGCTGTGATGGCCTGTTTAGACCATACCAGGAGCATGGACTAAAAGGAGTTCTGCCAGTGTAACAGTTACACATGCAATGCATTCAAATGAAGAGGATGAAGAAAAAAAAATGTGTTCCAGCTTCTAAAATTAAATTCTTTATTATTCCCATAAAAACATGAAATTATGGCGATCTCCTCAGATTTAAATGGATTCGCTAGAAGCGCTAATGGCAGCTTACGCGTTTCGATCCTATAGGGATCTTTATCAAAGCTCCCTATAGGATCCCTTTGATAAAGATCCCTATAGGATCGAAACGAGTAAGCTGCCATTAGCGCTTCTAGCGCATCCATTTAAATCTGAGAAGATCGCCATAATTTCATGTTTTTATGGGAATAATAAAGAATTGAATTTTAGAAGCTGGAACACATTTTTTTCTTCATCCTCTTCAGTCAAGTCACGCCGGAGTCCAGGCGGGTTCTTGTGCTTCTGTGGCGGTTGGTGAGCTGGCTATAGGGCTTTCAGCCCAATTTTTTTTCATTTAATGCATTAAAATGCATTTTATCAGTGATCTGAGTAATAAAAGTTAAAGAGCAATAGAAGAACTAATTAAAAAAGTGAAAAAAAGTATTTTTTTTATATAAAAAAATCACAAAATAAAGAACAAGAAAAATGAAAAAAAATATTATACCAACAAATATGTATATTGATGTAAAAAAAAACTAAACAAAAAAACTCCCCAAATGTACACATATTTTTGATCGCCGCGTCCGGAATGACTCGATCTTTATAACTCTCACATTATTTAACCCCTTCAACACTGTAAAAAAATAAATGAAAAATGTGGCAAATAAATTATGCTTTTTTCTCATACTGCCAAACAAAAGTGGAACAAAATGCTATCAAAAAGTCGAATGTAAATAGAAATGGTATAACTGAAAACGTCATCTTGTCCGGCAAAAAACAAGCCAATATACTGCTCCATCAGCAGAGAAATAAAAAAGCTTTAGCTCTCAGAATATAGTGATGCAAAAACAATTATTTTTTCTATAAAATAATTTGTATTGTGTAAAAGTGGCAAAATATAAAATAAATTGCATAAATTTATAAATGTGGTATTACTGTAATTGTACTGACCTGAAGAATAAAGCTGTTTTAACATTGTGATGACACGGTGAATTGCATAAAAAAAAACAAAAAACAATTCATCAACTTGTCCCGCAAAAAAATAAGCTCTTACATGACTGTGTTGGCAGAAATATAGAAAAATTATAACTTTCAAAATATGGCAATGCAAAAAGTTTTGTTTGCAAAAAAAAGGTTTTTTTTACTGTTTGATAGAAGCCAAACATAAAAAACTGTATGAATATGGTACCGCTGTAATCGTTGTGACCTGAAGAATAAAGTAATCTAATCACTTAACCCACTTGGTGAAAAAATAAATAACAGCAGTTATTGATCTGTTGTTGATTTGTTCATTCTGCCTCCCAAAGATCACAGTAAGGTGCTGCTCACATTTATCCAGCACTCTACACTGAGCACTTACAGCAGGATTTCCGTGTAATCCTCTGAAATATGTGATTCAGACAGAAACCCCTGATGGAACATTCACTATACTGAGGCAGATGGAGACACTGTGGACACCGTCTGGCTTGTGATACAGCGGTCTTTTTAAGCGTACATAAAAGTGTGATTGGCCACAGTTTTGTGCACTTCTGAAAAGAGAGACACTTCTGAACAGAGGCTAGACAAAGTGAATGGATCCCTCAGGAGTTTTATCTGAATCACGTCATTCTGAGATTTGGATGGATGTGAATACTTTTCTGCCCAATGATGACAAAAGTATTCTTGGAGTGATACCTTTATTGGCTAACCAGAAAATAATATATTTGCAAACTTTCAGAGCGCAGAGACTCCTTCTTGAGGCAAGAATACAAATAGATTATTATTATTTGTAATATTGCTTGAAGAAGGAGCCTCTGTACTCTGAAATTGTTATAATTTATTATATATTTTGTGTGGTTTAATTATCTGGTTTAAGATTATAAAAACTCAAAGTTTGAAAATTGCAAAATTTTAATTTTTTTTTGGTCAAATTTTCTATGGTTTCTTAAATAAACGCAAAACGATTCCGGTTTCTCAAGCTTCTTCAATCAAACAGTCTGTGAAAAACAGACAGCACATGACTGACATACTGTGCTGTCTGATTTTTTCATGGACTCGTAGATTTGAATTGCCGAGTTTTGGTGAATGACTTGAATCAAAATCGGACATGCCTCTCTGATTTTGTGCAGACCACTTGGTCTGCAAAAATACACGCACATGTGAAGAGCCTGATACACTATAATAGATGTGAGAACTTGAACATGAAAAACTGATATCTCAACTTTCCTTTAAAAGTAGATAAATGTGAAAAGAAGGATTAGGTTGTTGGATTTTAACATGTCCAATCTTTTCATTCTCAGGAGAGATAAGCTGCAACCAGAAGTATCTGGTAGCGACCTTTTCTACTCTTCCATTTCAAATACATGAATCAAAAAATTCAAGGATAGTTCACAAAAAAGCAATATGTTCATTTTATTTTATAAGTTTACTGCATTGTCAAAGCTGTAATCTCTGAAATCTGTTAAGAATATAGAGAAATGGTATGTAAGGCAAGGATGAGAGAAAGGAAAAGTAGTTATTCTATCCTCTAGTCACCTTTCTTTTTGATTGTAGTGCCTAGGTATCAGCCTAACCTTACAGTGAGGAGGCTACACAGATGTCAACCCAGAAGATAGCCCTGGCAGTTTGCCTCTACTTCAAGGGAAAAATATTTTGAGGAAAAAAAAAACCAAACAAACTAAAAATGGCAAAATTGCCATTTTTGTGTCACCATACTTCTCTGCAAAAATCCAATAAGTGAGGGCATGTCATATATACCTCAAAAAGTAAAGAAAACAAAACAAAGCAAAAAGCTACAGTTTAAAAACCTACAGTTGCAAAGGTCTGTTTTTTTCAAACAATGAAAGTTTAAAAAGAAACTACGGTATATAAGTTTACTATTTCTGTAATTGTACTGATCTGTGGAATCACATTGCCAAGTCATTTTTACTGCAAAATGAATGGCATAGAAATTAAATCCAAACCCAGTGATGGATTTCTGTTTTTGTTTTTTTTTACTAGTTCAGCCCACTTAGAATTACCGTATATACTCATGTATAAGCCGACCCGTGTATAAGCCGACCCCCCTAATTTTGCCGCAAAAAACTTTGAAAACTTATTGACTCGCGTATAAGCCGGGTGTATAAGTTGCCGTCCTGCTCTGTGCTCCCCCATCCAGCTCTGTGCGCCCCCATTCTCCTCTATGCTCCCCTCCTCCTGCTCCATTATCCTGTCCTGCTCGTGCTTTCCATCCTCCCCCGTCCTGCTCCATGCTCCCCCATCCAGCTCTGCACTCCCCCATTCTCCTCTGTGCCCACCCCCGTCCTGCTCCATGCTCTCCGTCCTCCCCCCGTCCTGCTCTGTGCTCTCCATCCTCCCCCGTTCTGCTCCGTGCTCTCCGTCCTCCCCCTGTTCTGCTCCGTGCTCTCCGTCCTCCCCCTGTTCTGCTCCGTGCTCTCCGTCCTCCCCCCGTCCTGCTCCGTGCTCTCCGTCCTTCCCCGTTCTGCTCCGTGCTCTCCGTCCTCCCCCCGTTCTGCTCCGTGCTCTCCGTCCTCCCCCCGTCCTGCTCCATGCTCCTTGTCCTCCTCCATGCTCCCCCCATCCTCCTCCATCATACTCACCCTCCCCGTGCCATCGCTGAACGTCCCGGCTGGCAATCCTGCTTTCTCCCTGGCTTCCTGCAGCTCTCCCCGGCTTCCTGCAGCTCTCCAGCGCTGAGCGGTGACGTAATACCGCTCATTAAGGCCATGAATATGGAGGTCACGCCTATGGGAGTGTCGTCGCGTCCATATTACATGACCTTAATGAGCGGGTATTACGTCATCGCTCAGCACAGGAGAGCTGCAGGAAGCTGGGGAGAACGCAGGGTTGCAGGGACGTTCAGCGATGGCATGGGGAGGGTGAGTATGATGCCCCAGCCACCGGCTCCTGCCGCCGCATCCCCTCCCCCGCTGGTTTCTGCCCTATGACTCGTGTATAAGCCGAGGGGGCATTTTCAGCACAAAAAAAGGTGCTGAAAATCTCGGCTTATACACGAGTATATACGGTAGTTATTTTATAATACATTGTATGATGAACTGAATGGCGTCACTCAAAACTACAACTCATCCAATCTCTCATATGGCTATGCTGGAGAAAAAATAAAAAAGCTATGACTCTTGGAAGAAAGGGAGGAAAAAAAATGAAAGAGCTTGATGTACCTGTTGCTACAGTTGTACTTATTATTCAAAGTTTAAAGGCTATGGAATTATAACCCACCTCCCTTAATGTGCCCTTGATGACAAATTGAAAAGCCAGATAATAATAATAATAATAATCTTTATTTATATAGCGCCATCATATTCCGCAGCGCTGTCATGTGTGCATTGCCACGAAGATCGTCGCGGTTGCACATTTTGACTTCTCACAGCTGAGCTGCTGTTTCTTTGTGTTTGGCAGCTAGGGAGTTAATTCTGTCTGTGCTCGGTGCTGGGACTGGGTGCAGTTTCTCCCGGCTGCAATTGATTATTTGTTGATTGGTTTCCTTTAAATTCCTGGTTGTCTGCTTGGGGAGTTGCCAGTGAAACCTTCATGCAGACCACAGATAGGAATGAATCTGTATAGACTTTAGTTGTGAGCTCCTTAGTTGTTCTAAGCTCAACTTGGTTAGAGTTTATTTCCCAGACCATTTATGTTCCTTTGGTGTTTGTGTGTGTATGCAAGCGAGTGTTATCCTGTCTGTCTTATATGTCTAATCTGTGTATTTAGCTGAGATCAGCCCATATCCCTTTGGTGGTAGTCAGGATCCTTCTTAGGACTGATTACAGGGTTCAGGGTCTGATAGGAGACAGGGTTAGGTTGGAGACTTGGACCTCTGAACCATTATCAGTACCTCCAAGGTGAGGGATTAGTTAGGACCTGTAACGGGTCTGGTAGGTGGAACCACTGACGGAAACGGGTCTGGTTGGTGGAACCACTAAGCTTTATTATACAAGACAATTTACTTGCAAGAGAGCGGGTGGCATCCGGGAATAGGACAGGGAATCACGGCAATTAGCCAGGCAGTCTCTGGACAGGCAGGTTGTCACAATAAGTGACCAAGGAAGTCTCTGGACAGGCAGGTTTTCACAGCAAGTGACCTGGGCAGTCTCTGGACAGGCAGGTTGTCACGGCAAGTGACCTGGGCAGTCTCTGGACAGGCAGGTTGTCACGGCAAGTGACCAGGGCAGTCTCTGGACAGGCAGGTTGTCACGACAAGTGACCAGGGCAGTCTCTGGGCAGGCAGGTTTGTCACGGCAAGTGACCAGGGCAGTCTCTGAACAGGCAGGTTGTCACGGCAAGTGACCAGGGCAGTCTCTGGACAGGCAGGTTGTCACGGCAAGTGACCAGGGCAGTCTCTGGACAGGCAGGTTGTCACGGCAAGTGACCAGGGCAGGCAGGTTTGTCACGGCAAGTGACCAGGGTAGTCTCTGGGCAGGCAGGTTGTCACGGCAAGTGACCAGGGCAGTCTCTGGACAGGCAGGTTTGTCACGGTAAGTGACCAAGGCAGTCTCTAGACAAATAGGCATATACGACCTGAGCTGGTGGAGCCTCCTGGTAGGCTGCAGTCGGATGGCAGATGATCGCTCCCAGGTGAGCAGGCAAGAGTCTCAGCAATAGCCGGGGATCTCCGCAGATGATGTCCAAACCTCTGGATAGAGCTGCAGTCGGATGGCAGATGATCGCTCCCAGGTGAGCAGGCAACAGCCGGGGATCTCTGCTGAAGATGTCCGAACCTCTGGATAGAGCTGCAGTCAGATGGCCGACAGGCAAACAGACAGGTAACAGGCAGGCAACTGGAAACAGGAGCTGATGGCTGAAGCAGAGTTAGACTGCACAGAAACAACATTGCTCGGGCACCTCCATTAAGGAGGAAGCCTTAATATAGGGTGGAGTCCACCAGCATTGGCTGGAGACTGATTTGGAAAATGCGCGCGGCTCCTTTAAGAGCGGGGGAGGGTGCGGGCGCGCGCCCTAAGGCCAGCAGCAGGGAAGGAGCGCGCGGGACCAGCAGGGCGGAAGGAGGACGCCGAGGATGCCAGAGGCGCAGAGGGGGCTGGGAGCACTGAGGACGCTGAGCGCAGGTGAGGAGAGCGACGTCCCTGTCTGGCAGCAGGCAGGGACGCGGGCGCTACAGTACCCCCCCTCTAGGCCCCCCCTTTTTAGGCCAGAAAAAAATTTAGCTAGGATGAGAGGGGCATGGATGTTCTCCGAGGTTCCCAGGTTCTCTCCTCAGGACCAAACCCCTTCCAATCCACCAAAAAATAAGTCTTTTTTCCTACCCTTTTTGTGGCCAGAATGTTCTCTACCTCAAATTCATCATCAGCAGACACTGGAGCAGGAGGTGTACCTGTAGACTTAAAAAAAGAGTTAAGAACCACAGGTTTGAGGAGAGATACATGAAAAGAATTAGGAATTCGCAAATTGACCGGGAGTTTCAATTTATAGGACACCGGGTTGATCTGACTGATGATCTCAAAAGGACCGATGAACCGAGGACCTAACTTGTAGGACGGAATTTTGAGTCGAACATATTTGGACGAAAGCCAGACTTTGTCCCCAGGACGGAATTGAGGAGGATCCAGACGTTTTTTGTCAGCATGTCTTTTCATGCGCTCGGATGACTGAATGAGTGCGGACCGGGTACTCTCCCAGATGGAGGAGAATTCTCTAACCAGAGATTCCGCAGCTGGATTGTCCACAGAGATGGAAACAGGGACAGGGATCCGAGGGTGTTGACCGAAGACTACAAAAAACGGGGACTTGGTGGAAGATTCGCTCTCATGATTATTGTAGGAGAATTCGGCCCAAGGCAGGAGCTCCACCCAGTCAGAATGGTGGGCATTAACGAAGTGTCGAAGATAACTGGTCAAATTCTGATTTATTCGTTCAACTTGTCCATTGGACTGTGGGTGGTAAGCGGAGGAAAAATCCAGGGTGACGTCTAGCAACTTACAAGTGGCTCTCCAGAAACGTGAGGTGAACTGAACCCACGATCCGACACAATGTGACGAGGCAGACCATGAAGACGGAAGATGTGGCGGATAAAGTCTTTAGCCAACTCGGGTGCAGACGGAAGACCTGGCAGAGGAATGAAGTGAGCCATCTTGGAAAAGCGGTCAGCGACCACCCAAATGACCGTACAACCGGCAGAGACGGGCAGATCCGTAATGAAGTCCATGGCTATATGCTGCCAGGGGGCAGCGGGTACAGGAAGCGGAAGAAGACGGCCGGTAGGCAGGTGTCTCGGAACTTTGTTGCGGGCACAGGAAACACAGGCAGAAACAAAGTCTATTACGTCTTTGTGCAGGGTAGGCCACCAATAATGCCGGGTAATGAGTTGGAGGGTCTTTTTTTGACCAGCGTGGCCAGCGAGTTTAGATGAATGACCCCAATGTAGGATTCTCTTCCGATCAGTTTCTGATACGAACGTTTTACCAGGAGGGAGACGATTTAAACTCACGGGAGCCACCTGCATCACTCTGGCGGGATCGATGATATGTTTAGGCTCATCTTCGAGATCCGACACCAGGAAGGACCGGGACAAGGCATCCGCCTTGATGTTTTTGTCAGCTGGGCGAAAATGCAAAAGAAAATCGAAGCGGGCAAAAAACAAGGACCACCGGGCTTGGCGAGGGTTAAGTCTCTGGGCATGCTGGAGGTATGCCAGATTCTTGTGGTCCGTGTAAATGATTACCGGATGAAGAGCCCATTCGAGTAGGTAACGCCACTCCTCCAATGCCAACTTGATGGCCAATAACTCTCGGTCTCCTATGGAGTAGTTGCGCTCGGAGGAGGAGAAGAGTTTGGAGAAGAAACCGCAGGATACCATCCTCCCGGATGAAGCTTTTTGGGTAAGTACCGCTCCGGCTCCAGCAGAGGAAGCGTCCACCTCCAGGAAGAACTGCTTGTTGCCATCCGGGCGATGCAGCACTGGAGCGGAAGAGAAGGCCTGTTTTAGAGAAAGGAAGGCCTCCTCTGCTTCGGGCGTCCACTGTTTGGGGTTAGCATCCTTGCGGGTGAGCGCGGAGATTGGCGCAGTCCTGGAAGAGAAGTGCGGTATGAAGAGACGGTAATAGTTGGCAAATCCCAGGAACCGCTGAATGGCCTTCAACCCCTCTGGTCGGGGCCACTTCTCGATGGCAGACAATTTCTCCGGATCCATTCGTAGGCCTGTCTGAGAAATGATGTAGCCCAGAAACGGAAGCGATGTCTGCTCAAAGAGGCACTTCTCATATTTGGCGAAGAGGTGATTCTGCCTGAGCCTGAGCAGAACCTGACGAACATCCCTCCGGTGAGACTGAAGATCCGGAGAGAAGACCAAGATGTCGTCAAGGTACACCACAACGCAGGAGTAGAGGAGGTCCCGGAAGATGTCATTGACCAACTCCTGAAAGACTGCTGGAGCATTACAGAGACCAAAGGGCATCACCAAGTACTCGTAGTGGCCGTCCCAGGTGTTGAATGCCGTCTTCCATTCATCTCCTCGACGGATACGAACCAGGTTGTATGCTCCACGAAGATCTAGTTTGGTGAAGACTCTAGCCCCTCTAAGATGATCAAACAACTCTGGAATGAGCGGAAGAGGGTACTTATTCTTCACCGTGATCAAATTTAGGCCTCTGTAGTCAATACAGGGACGGAGAGATCCGTCCTTCTTTTTTACGAAGAAGAAACCTGCTCCCGCTGGGGAGGTAGATTTCCGGATGAATCCTTTTGCTAAGTTCTCCTCGATATATTCGGACATCGACCTGGTCTCAGCAGCGGACAACGGGTAAATACGCCCACGGGGAGGCGTGGTACCGGGTAGCAGGTCGATCGGGCAATCATATGGTCTATGCGGGGGTAAGGTCTCTGCTTCCTTTTTATTGAAGACATCAGCAAATGACCAATATGGAATCGGGAGTCCTGGTAGATTAGCAGGAGTAGGAGAAGGACTGATGGGATGAACAGGCACCAGACACGTTTTATGACAGTCCTGTCCCCAGCGAAGAATCTCTCCATTCTGCCAGTCAAGCACAGGTGCATGCTTTTGGAGCCAAGGCAGACCTAGTAAGAAAGCATGAGAGAGTCCAGGCAGAACATGAAATGAGATGCTCTCAGAATGCAACATTCCCACCTGCAGGGTTATGGCTTCGGTGATAAGTCGGATGGGACGAGGTAGGAGACCCCCATCCACAGCAGCAACAGATACTGGTTCAACAAGAGGTTTGGTGGGAATGCGATACTTCTCTACTAGAGCCTGTGACACGAGATTCCCAGCTGCTCCAGAATCAAGTTGGGCCATCTCGAAGTAACGGTTCTTACCGAGAAGAATTGAGACCGAGAGCAGCAGAGATGAAGAGGATTTATTTTTGTCTAGATTGACCTCTCCGAGCGAACCTAGACACAGGCGTTTCCCGACCTCTCCGGGCAGGTTCGGATCCAGTGCTCCTTACTGCCGCAGTAGAAGCAACTTTTCTCGGCACGGCGTGAGTCCTGACGGGCTTTGACCATCTTGGTCTGGTCGACCTGCATAGGCTCAGCAGTGTGCACCTGGGGAGAAACGGAAGGGGTTAAATGAGGAAACTTTTTTTCACGGGTGACCTCTTTGGCTCGTTCCTGGAACCGTAGATCAATCCGATTGGCAAGATTTATTAAATCATCAAGCGAGGTTGGAATGTCCCGACCGGCAAGTTCGTCTTTAATACGGCCGGACAGACCCTCCCAGAAGACCGAAATTAGAGCCTCATTGTCCCAAGCCAGTTCTGAGGCTAGAGTACGGAACCGTATGGCATATTGACCAACGGTGAGACTTCCCTGACGGAGACGCAACAGAGATGATGCAGAGGAGGTCTTCCGTCCAGGTTCGTCGAATACCCTCCGGAAGGCCGAGAGAAAAGCAGGCAGGTCTGACACCAGAGGATCTTCTCTCTCCCAGAGAGGATTAAGCTAGGCCAGAGCCTCTCCGGTGAGATGGGACATGATGAAGGCAATTTTGGCCCGGTCAGAATTAAACTGGTGTGCAAGGAGTTCGAAATGCAGGGTGCCTGGTTAATGAAACCCCGAGCCATAACAGGGTCGCCTCCATACCTAGGAGGAGCTGAAAGTCGGGGACCGGGAATGGAAACCACGGAATTGAGAGTCAGCGGGACTGCCGGATTATGAGTCATGGCTCCAGCGGTGGTTGCTGGTGATGAATTCAGAGTGTCCAAGCGGGAATTGACATTCCGCAGGTGACCCAGGATAGCCTCCTGTTGAGACCTCTGGCGAGACAGCTCATGACACAGTTCCGGAAGTGAAGGGGTTTGGGTGCCACCGGGTTCCATGGCCCGAGCAAACTGTAACGGGTCTGGTAGGTGGAACCACTGACGGAAACGGGTCTGGTTGGTGGAACCACTAAGCTTTATTATACAAGACAATTTACTTGCAAGAGAGCGGGTGGCATCCGGGAATAGGACAGGGAATCACGGCAATTAGCCAGGCAGTCTCTGGACAGGCAGGTTGTCACAATAAGTGACCAAGGAAGTCTCTGGACAGGCAGGTTGTCACAGCAAGTGACCTGGGCAGTCTCTGGACAGGCAGGTTGTCACGGCAAGTGACCTGGGCAGTCTCTGGACAGGCAGGTTGTCACGGCAAGTGACCAGGGCAGTCTCTGGACAGGCAGGTTGTCACGACAAGTGACCAGGGCAGTCTCTGGGCAGGCAGGTTTGTCACGGCAAGTGACCAGGGCAGTCTCTGAACAGGCAGGTTGTCACGGCAAGTGACCAGGGCAGTCTCTGGACAGGCAGGTTGTCACGGCAAGTGACCAGGGCAGTCTCTGGACAGGCAGGTTGTCACGGCAAGTGACCAGGGCAGTCTCTGGGCAGGCAGGTTTGTCACGGCAAGTGACCAGGGTAGTCTCTGGGCAGGCAGGTTGTCACGGCAAGTGACCAGGGCAGTCTCTGGACAGGCAGGTTTGTCACGGTAAGTGACCAAGGCAGTCTCTAGACAAATAGGCATATACGACCTGAGCTGGTGGAGCCTCCTGGTAGGCTGCAGTCGGATGGCAGATGATCGCTCCCAGGTGAGCAGGCAAGAGTCTCTGGAATAGCCGGGGATCTCTGCTGATGATGTCCGAACCTCTAGATAGAGCTGCAGTCGGATGGCAGATGATCGCTCCCAGGTGAGCAGGCAAGAGTCTCAGCAATAGCCGGGGATCTCTGCAGATGATGTCCGAACCTCTGGATAGAGCTGCAGTCGGATGGCAGATGATCGCTCCCAGGTGAGCAGGCAACAGCCGGGGATCTCTGCTGAAGATGTCCGAACCTCTGGATAGAGCTGCAGTCAGATGGCCGACAGGCAAACAGACAGGTAACAGGCAGGCAACTGGAAACAGGAGCTGATGGCTGAAGCAGAGTTAGACTGCACAGAAACAACATTGCTCGGGCACCTCCATTAAGGAGGAAGCCCTTAATATAGGGTGGAGTCCACCAGCATTGGCTGGAGACTGATTTGGAAAATGCGCGCGGCTCCTTTAAGAGCGGGGGAGGGTGCGGGCGCGCGCCCTAAGGCCAGCAGCAGGGAAGGAGCGCGCGGGACCAGCAGGGGGAAGGAGGACGCCGAGGATGCCAGAGGCGCAGAGGGGGCTGGGAGCACTGAGGACGCTGAGCGCAGGTGAGGAGAGCGACGTCCCTGTCTGGCAGCAGGCAGGGACGCGGGCGCTACAGGACCCCAGTTTAGGGTCAGGTTAGATCCCGGTCCACCTGTTTCCTGTTTCAGCTCATCAAGTCCTCAAGATTAACCCTGAGTTCAGCAGATATCGTG
Source organism: Oophaga sylvatica (assembly GCA_033576555.1). Classification (NCBI taxonomy): domain Eukaryota; kingdom Metazoa; phylum Chordata; class Amphibia; order Anura; family Dendrobatidae; genus Oophaga; species Oophaga sylvatica. The sequence goes on along the minus strand of JARQOD010000004.1, from coordinate 208,440,600 downwards.
TCAGGTAAATCTATTCTATACTTACATGCTGATGTTGCTATACTAGTTGTTGTATAGAGTGTTGTTCCTGTATTAATAGTTTACTGACATTGTATACATATCATTAGACAGCGTGACATTTTCACTGGCCATAAAAATTATCTCCAGTTACCATGGATCCAGTAGCCCAGCTGGCTCTGCAGTTGCAGGGATTATCCATGGAGCTGACGGACATTAAGTCCAAAGTTTTGTCTCCCCTGGAGCAAACCAGAGTTGAACCTAAAGTAGCTCTCCCGGACAGGTTCACTGGTGGGCGAGACAAATTTTTCACCTTCCGGGAGGCATGTAAATTGTATTTTCGGCTTCGGCCTCGATCATCAGGGAGTGAGGAGCAGAGAGTGGGAATTGTTATCTCACTTCTGCAAGGGGACCCTCAATCCTGGGCATTTTCCCTTCCTCCGGGATCCCCGGCTCTACTGTCTGTAGATCAATTTTTTACTGCCCTGGGATTGGTATATGATGACCTAGATCGGGTCTCTCTTGCTGAGACAAAATTACGTAAGATACAGCAGGGAGATCGTCCGGCAGAGGAATTTGCTTCTGAGTTTCGTAGATGGGCCACAGATACTCAGTGGAATGACCCAGCTCTTAGGAGCCAGTTTTGTCATGGGCTTTCTGATAAATTAAAAGACGTTTTGGCTCAGTATGAGTCTCCTCCTTCTCTGGAGGCTGCTATGGCCTTAGCTATCCGTACTGATAGACGGCTTCGGGAGAGGGGTGAGGTAACCCCACTCCCTGTTGTTTCTCCACCTACCACTAAAGTCCCTTATGGGGGCTTTTGGGTGAAAAGCTTTGGGGGTTGGTTATAAAATTCGGTTTTAACCAAGGCCCGGGGTTCCCCTTTTTTAAAGGTTTCCCGGGGGGGGGAAAAAGGGTGGGAAAGGGGGTTGCGGTAAGGGGAAACGAAGGTAAAAACCCCGAAAAACCCCCCGGTTGGGGAATCCAAATTTTTTCGTTTAGAGCCCACGTTTCCTGGGGCCAATGGCCCCGGGGGGGTTTTTTTTTCTAAAAAGGGCTATTTTTTTAAAAAAGGTTTTGGAAGACAAAATTGGGGAATTTCTGGTGAAAAAATGGGATTTTGGCAAATACATCATTCCCCTTTTATTTTAAAAAAAAAAAACATTGAAACCAGGGGGCCGGTTTTGTTTTGGGGTTTTTGTGATTCCCTTTTTACTTGTGGGGATACAAGAAATTAATTTAAGGTTTTTTGAGAGGCGTTTTCTTTTTTTGGGTTTGGGGGTTAAAAATTACCCCTAAGTGCAAGAAAGAAAGGTAAAGGGAAAAAATTTGGGAAAATTTTAGGGCCTTTTTAGCCCCCCTTTTTTTTTTTGTTGGGGAATTTTTAAAGGGTGGGAGTAGTTTAGGTACAAAACCTTGAGTGTTTTAAAATTTTTGAGTATTGCTTTAAATAAAAAATTTAAAACTTTATGGGTTTCCACCGGCCATTTTTAAATTTTTTTGATTTTTTTTTTTTGACCCCCCAAAAACAACGTTTTTTTTAAAAGAAATTTAAAGAATTTTTTTTTTTTTTTTTTTGTCTTTACGGTCCAAGATTGTTTAAAAAAAAAAAAAATTTTCCAAAAAAAATTTATAAAGTTGCCCAAAAAAACATGGATTTAGGGGGTAAACTATTTTGTTAAAATGGGGGAAAAAGGAAAAGGGCCCCAAAGGGGGGGTTTTTTAACCGGGGAAAATTTTAAACCCGTTGGGTTGTTTTTTTCCCAGGAAGTATTCCCCCATTTTTTTAAAATCCTCCGCCCTTTTTGATTTGAGGCTTTTTAAAACCCAAATTTTTTTCCTTTTGGGGCCCTTTTAAAAGTGCGGTTCAAAAATTAATTTTTTGCCGGAAGAAATTCCCTCAAACCCCTTTTAAATTTGGTCAACCTCGTTTCGGTTTTAAAAAAATGAATTTTATCTTTTTCACCCGTTTTTGTCGGGTTTTTGGAATTGTTCCCGGATTTTTTAAATTTTTTGGGCCCCCCCCCAAAAAAAAAATTTTTTTTAAAAAAAAAAAACTTTAACTTTTCCTTCTTCTGAAAAATTGTAAAATTTTAAAAAACAAAAAAAATTTTTAAAAATCATTTGAGTCAAAAAAATTTTTGGGCTATTTAAGTTTGTAAAAATTTATGGGATTCCTTTGTTTTTTTTTTTGTTTTGGGAAAAATTTTGTACTTTTTGAAATTTTAATTTTTAAAATTTTTATAGGTATTTTTTTTTTTCCAACCGTTTTTCTTTTAGTTTAAAAAATTTATTAATCCCACGTGGAACCAAAACGGGGTTTTTTTGGTTTTTTTGGGCAATTGGGGTTTTACCCCGACCTTTTTGAAGTTTTTTTAAAAAAAAAACCGGCTTGGGGGGGGAAAGGGGAAAATTTTTAACCTTAAAAATTTTGGAAAAATTTTTTTGGAAAAATTTTAAAAATTTTCATTGTAAATTTTTTTTTTTTAAAAAACCCCCCTCCCAAAAAAAAACAAAAGAAAAAATTCTTCTTCCGGGCCCCCTTTTTTTGTTTTATTAAAAAAAAAAACTTAAACCTTTTCGTTTTGGGGGTTTTCCCCCAGACCTTCCTATGCGGGGAATTTGATTTTTTTTGGGGAAAACTTTAAAACCTTCATTTGGTTTACTTGTTAGCTTTTTCCTTTTAAAAAATTTTTAACCCCCGTACCTTTTTAAAAGGGGAATGGGCCTTTTTCCCTTTCTGCTTAAAACGGCGACGGGTTTTTTTCCCCAGGCCGAAAAATTTGGGGGGGTTTAGCCCCGGGGTAAAAACCCAAAAGGGGGGTTTTTTTTTTTTGGGGGGGATCTTTGTTGGGAAAACCCAAAAAAAATTTTCCCATTTTAAAAAATTCCCCCAATTTTTGGGGAGAAGGGGAAAGGGTTAGTCCCAACCCCACTGGACCTGTCCCCGTTCCTTCTCCATTCCCCGGCCCCTTCCCTTTCCCCGAATTTTACAGCCCGGGGCCCCCCCGGTAGTCTTTTTTTTGCCTTTTGTTATTAAAATTCCTTTTTTGAATCTTGTTTAAACCCCCCCCCCCATCATTTTGTTTTTTTTAATAAATTTTTTTTCTTTTTCTTTTTTAAAAGGTTAGGGGAGGCTTATGGGAGGTTGGTTTGGGTTTGGGGGGGTTTTTTTTAGGGGTTGGTTGGGTTGGGGGGAAAAAATTTTTGGGGGGCCTTGATGGGGGGAACTTTCGGGTTGGGGGTTTGGGTAATTTTGGGCTTGGTTGGTTTTTTTTGGTTTTTTTTGGGTTTTTAGGGTTTTTCAAAAATAAAAAAAAAAAAAATAGTGCTCATTTCTGTTTTCCAAAGTTTTCCGGGGTTTTGGGATCAAAAATTTGTTTTGCTGAAATGCTCCCGGGCTTGTTTTGGGTTTTTGGCCGGGGAAAAAAAATGGGTTCCCCCGTGGGAACCCCCTTTTTTTTTTCAACCCCCCCCTTTTGGGGGGCTTCCCCCCAAAACCCCCGAAAAAAACGGGGCGCCAAGCCCCAATTGGAGCCTTCGTAACAAAGTCCATTAATTTCCAAAAAACCGTTGTTTTTTCAAAATTACTTTTCACCTGTAAACCGGGGGTTGTTTAAAAATTGTTATTTTTGCGGGGTTTCCCCTGTTTGGCCTACGGCTTTTAAAAAATTTTTATTTCCTAATTTCCGTTTTTGCTTAAAAAAAAGGGTTTTTTTCCTTTCCAAGTGGTTTGGACCAAACCCCTTGTTATTACTGGGGGGGGCAATTAAAAAAATTAAAAAGGGGGGGTTTTTTTTTTCCTTTTGGTTTTTTTGGTAAAAACCCCCAAAAAAATGATTTTTTTTTTTTTTTTAATCCCTGTTTAAACCCAAGGGGGGAAACCTTTTAAAGTGGTTTTTAGGCTTTTGGGGGGGATTTTAGAAGGGTTGGGGGGATTTTTATCCTTCAAATTATTGGGGCCCCAAAAAATTTTGAAATTTTGGGGGGTTCCGAAAACCCCCCCTAAGGAGTTAAAATTTTAAAAAAAATTTTCTTTAAACTAAACAATGCCTGGGATGAAACTCTGGGAAAATTTTGTGTAAAAGTTAAAAAAGGGGCCATTTGTTCTTACCAGCATATCCATAGATGCAATGATTAGTTATGGGTAAGGATGGGCGAACCCTAACGGTACAATTCGAGGTCTATTTTCAACACCTAGTGTCTGTGCACTGACCCTGAACATGGTCTTCTCCAGGAATTTTCGGATACTATTCGGGTTCGGCAGCCAGAACAAAGTTAGTTTGTTGAAAGGCTACAGTGAAGCCAATCAGAATGGCTGTGATTGGCCAGGGCACACTGTGTAAAAAAAAAATGACATGCAGTCCGCTGTATTTGTGATGACCAGCACAAGTACAGCTGACAGTTTTAAAAACAGACGCCTGTATTTGAAATAAACTCTCACCACTCTCTTTCAACTATTTATTACTTGTCATGGTTGTGATTGCGCCGGAAGTGCCCACACGGGCAAAACTTGTTGATAGGCTAGAGCACATCCATTCAATAAACTGTTCAGGCTGCTGAACCCGAACAGTAGCACGGACTTCCAGGAGAAGTCTGTATTCGGGGTCCTTACATGGACCATGGTATGGACCACAATTTTTGTAGTTCGGGTTCGTCCATCACTAGCAATGATGTGTTTTAAAGATGATCGTCCGGTATAACACAATGCATATAAAAACCTTATAACTAATTGCCTGTTTATTTTCTTATCTTTACCAGGGACACCTGTCATGAACTTCTCGGTCATGTTCCATTGCTTGCAGATCCCAAATTTGCCCAGTTTTCCCAAGAAATTGGTCTTGCCTCACTAGGAGCATCTGATGAAGATGTCCAAAAACTGGCAACTGTAAGTTAACATAATATTTGGCATTCCATAATAATATTCAGTATATTGTTTTAAGTGTGTTTTTAATGTTCAGTATATTGTTTTAAGTGTGCATTCTATGGACTGCTTAAAGATTGAAGTAATATTTTGCACAATCTGATTTACTTATTAGGCTATGTTCACATGGTAGATTCCACATAGAACATTCAGTATAAGGCAAGTGAACAGGATCTTACAAAAACATGCAGAAAAATTAGCATGGATTTTAGAGTATTTTTAATCATAAATTATAAGCTTCCTAAAGAAAATGTTCTCAGGAAGAATATAATGCTATTTTGTAGGGTTGCAAAGTTGTTTCAGTTCTCCTATGGTTAGCCTGTAATTGAGACTTGTGTGGATTGAAGAACTGAGCTTATATTGCAATAAATGAAAAGATCATATCATTACCTGATATGTCGGTGCATGCTCCAAACTCTAAGGCTATGTGCCCACGATCTGGAAATAGCAGCATTTTGGAGATGAGATTTCTATAAATCCCATCCACTGTGCTTCTAATGTAGATCTCAGCATTTGGGACACAGTGCAGGTGATCTGCATCCAAATTGCTGCTCTTCCTGATCGTGGGCACGCATCCAAAACACTGCTCTTCCTGATCATGGGCACACGTCCAAAACACTGCTATTCCTGATCGCGGACAGTCGTCCAAAACGCTGCTCTTCCTGATCGCGGACAGTCGTCCAAAACACTGCTCTTCCTGATCGCGGACAGCCGTCCAAAACGCTGCTCTTCCTGATCGCGGACAGTCGTCCAAAACACTGCTCTTCCTGATCGCGGACAGTCGTCCAAAACGCTGCTCTTCCTGATCGTGGGCACGCGTCCAAAACGCTGCTCTTCCTGATCGCGGACAGTTGTCCAAAACGCTGCTCTTCCTGATCGTGGGCACGCGTCCAAAACGCTGCTCTTCCTGATCGCGGACAGTCGTCCAAAACACTGCTCTTCCTGATCGCGGACAGTCGTCCAAAACGCTGCTCTTCCTGATCGTGGGCATGCGTCCAAAACGCTGCTCTTCCTGATCGTGGGCACGCGTCCAAAACGCTGCTCTTCCTGATCGCGGACAGTCGTCCAAAACACTGCTCTTCCTGATCGCGGACAGTCGTCCAAAACGCTGCTCTTCCTGATCGTGGGCACACGTCCAAAACGCTGCTCTTCCTGATCGCGGACAGTTGTCCAAAACGCTGCTCTTCCTGATCGCGGACAGTTGTCCAAAACGCTGCTCTTCCTGATCGCGGACAGTCGTCCAAAACGCTGCTCTTCCTGATCGTGGGCATGCGTCCAAAACGCTGCTCTTCCTGATCGCGGACAGTCGTCCAAAATGCTGCTCTTCCTGATCGCGGACAGTTGTCCAAAACGCTGCTCTTCCTGATTGTGGGCACGCGTCCAAAACGTTGCTCTTCCTGATAGTGGGCACGCATCCAAAACGTTGCTCTTCCTGATAGTGGGCACGAATCCAAAACGTTGCTCTTCCTGATAGTGGGCACGCGTCCAAAACGTTGCTCTTCCTGATCGTGGGCACGCGTCCAAAACGCTGCTCTTCCTGATCGTGGGCATGCGTCCAAAACGCTGCTCTTCCTGATTGTGGGCATGCGTCCAAAATGCTGCTCTTCCTGATCGTGGGCATGCGTCCAAAACGCTGCTCTTCCTGATCGTGGGCACGTAGCCTTACAGCTTGGATAGTAGTATTTGTCTGTTGCTTGGCGAAAAGAATAATATTTTTGCTTTTGTTTTTATAGGGACCTTTTCTTTGTAGGCTAAATTTTGATAACCCTTCTTCTCAAAACTAAGTTTTTCCACTCCTCATATTAGTTTGGTTGCACTTGATTGAATTTTTCGCTACCGTTCTGATTTTATTTTTTATGGACTGGTGTTCACAATTGAGCTGTATTTTCAAGACCAGCACTACATAAAGGGGTAAAACAAGACTTTCTTCTAGAAGTCGTGACTTTCCAAATGCAAGCTATTGCTTTTTGCTGTAGTTTACTAGTATTGCTTTCTATAATTGAGTTTATTATAAAAAATTACATCAAATCCTTCTCTATCGTAGAAGTAGCATGTGTTTTGTCCCAAAATGAATAGCTGAACACTTATCAATACTTAACCTCATCGGCCATTTTACAGCTTATTTTTGCCTATCCAGTACAGGATAGGACACTCTATACTCTATGTCTAACACTGCAGATTTTGTTAATTTGACTTTTAATTATAGTAATATATTACAGTATTTTAAACTCCTATAGGGCTGTTGTACCATGCAAAATACACAAGATTCATTGAAATATGCTCAGATCTTGTGCTCTAAGCTTGAGATGCACTCGGATCTTGATAAATGACTGGCATGTTATAACAGAGATGTCTGTCTGACAGTATTCAGCCGTTAAATAAAAATGTATATTACCATCTGTTTTCATTAGGTTCAGACTGAGTTTTCTGATTACGTGATACATTTTGTGTTTGTGCAACAACACGTTTTTCACCTTTTGGAGAGATTGATGAGCTAGTCCCCCGACTCTCTATTATTAAGAGAAAAAGCAAACCCATGACTTTTTGTCCCCTCATAGTGTTCTCCCGCTGCAGAGAAATAACTTATGGAAATTGGACTCTTTCTAGAGAGAATACAGCCAATTTTACAGCCAGCATTAAAGAGGATTGCTGTTTACTTATGGATACGTTGAGCTATGTCACACATGGATTTAGCAATTTGAAGCAAATGTATAAAGGGCACAGTATGCTGAATTTCGGGTAGCTCCTAGGACCTAGCTTTCCATTGCATTAGAATATTAGCATTCCAGCCTCGTGAAATCCCTGTGTTATTAGATAAGCTGATCGTAGACATGAACTTGTCTGCTGACTATTTATTTGTATTTGTTACAGCCTTTTTCGCATTGTGCTTGCAGTTTATGATTTTGTTCTCTCTTATAATAGAGAAAATATATTATAATAGGAGCACATTTAATGGCGCACATTTAGGAAGCCGCTCAGCCTATAACCTGTTTGGAACCCTTCAAATCTCTTTTGGAATAATTAAGTTGAGAAAAATCTAAATGAATCGCACACTACAGCAGATTGCAAAAGCATAAGCAGGTATACGAGCAACAGGTTTTTTGTATGCTGAAGCGGTAATAAAACCTTTTATCAATCTGCACTTGCCAGGCCCACAGCCAATGGAACAGTGCTGCTGGAATGTTTTGCTGTATAATCTGACTATTTCCAATTCCCATTGCACAGTGTTGTATGATTTTGTAATGGTTGATTCATTCTTTATAATGTGAATGTTTGGTCTTTCTAGGACATGACAGATTTGTTTATATGGCATTTCGTATTTTCCATCTACTCGGTGATAGCAGATCTGCTGTCTGCTCTGTCAATGTGTATATTGTCTTGGATGAAAATAAAATGCTTTCCAAAATGGGGTTGAACAGGGACAGAAGATCCATCTTGATCTTTTAAATAACACTTTGTATACCTCTGTATCTATACAATGGATCTCCTTGTGAAGATTGACATGCCTGGCATGTCAGTGTAAGGAGACGTATATGCCATGCAATGCAATGCACAACATATAAGTCTCCTTACACTGTCATGCCAGACATGTCACTCTCTACAAAGAAAAATGTTACCCCTTAGGTCCCAGTCAGAAGCTCCTCAGACAGACAAATCAGATCTCATACTTTGTCTTGATGAGAGGCAACACCTTGAAACACTGTTTCTGTAAATTGAGATTTTGGTTTGGTTTCTATCCTAAAGGCTGGGTCTCACATAGCGATACACCAGCGATCCCGACAACGATCAGGATCGCTGGTGTATCGCTACATTATCGTTGCTGAGCTGCCAAACAGGCAGCTCAGGCAGCGATCGGTACAAGCGACACTGCGGGTAACATCGCTTAGTTACCCGCAGTGTACCTTGGATACCAGCGCCCTGATGCAGGGAGCTGGTAACCAAGGTACACATCGGGTTTCCAGGCGCTGCGCGGTGCCTGGAAACTCGATGTGTACCTTGGTTACCAGCTCCCTGCTTCAGGGAGCTGGTATCCAAGGTACACAGCGGGTTTCTAGGCACAGTCCCGCGCCTGGAAACCCGCTGTGTACCTTGGTTACCAGCGGATCGCTGGTCTCCCGCCTGTCACATGCAGCGATGCGTGCCTGTCAGCGGGAGACCACGATCAAAAAAATGTCCTGGCCTTTCAGCGACGATCAGCGATACCCGGCAGGGGGCTGATCGTCGCTGAATGTCACACACAGCGATATCGCTGGTGAGCTCGCTGCAGCGTCACAAAACTAGTGACTCAGCAGCAATCTCGCTAGCGATATTGCTATGTGAGATGGGGGCTTTAGTCATATGGCATGGCTCATTAAAGGGAATCTGTCATCTTATTTTTGAGATATAAGCTGCGGCCACCGGCATTAGGGGCTGATCTACAGCATTCTGGAATGCTGTAGATAAGCCCTCGATGTAACCTGAAAGATAAGAAAAATAAGTTATATTATACTCACACGGGCGGTCCGGTACGATGGGTGTCGCAGGTCCGGGTCCAGTGCCTCCCATCTTCATGCGATGGCGTCCTCTTCCTTGCTTCTGTCGTGGCTCCTGTGCAGGCGTAATTCTCTGCCCTGTTGAGGGCAGAGTAAAGTACTGCAGTGCGCAGGTGCCGGAAAAGGTCAGAGAGGCCCCGGGTGAGTATAATATAACTTGTTTTTCTTATCTTTCAGGTTACATCGGGGGCTTATCTACAGCATTATAGAATGCTGTAGATAAGCCCCTAATGCGGGTGGCCGCAGCTTATATCCCAAAGATGAGGTGACAGATTCCCTTTTAAAGGCTGGGTCTCACATAGCGATACACCAGCGATCCCGACAACGATATGCACTTGTCAGGATTGCTGGTGTATCGCTATATTATCGCTGCTGAGCTGCCAAACAGGCAGCTCAGGGCAGCGATCAGCACAAGGACACTGCGGGTAACATCGCTTAGTTACCCGCAGTGTACCTTGGATACCAGTGCTCTGATGCAGGGAGCTGGTATCCAAGGTACACAGCGGGTTTCTAGGCACAGCCCCGCACCTGGAAACCCGCTGTGTACCTTGGTTACCAGCGGATCGCTGGTCTCCCGCCTGTCACACGCAGCGATGCGTGCCTGTCAGCGGGAGATCAGCGATCAAAAAAATGTCCAGACATTTCAGCGACGATCAGCGATACCCGGCAGGGGGGCTGATCGTCGCTGAATGTCACATAGCGATATCGCTGGGGAGCTCGCTGCTGCGTCACAAAACTAGTGACTCAGCACCGATCTCGCTAGCGAGATCGTTGTGTGAGACGGGCCCTTAAGGATCGATATTGACTTTTAGGATTTCTACTTCCAATAGGTGGCACTAGAGTTTGAGTCCTCTTCCTCTCCAAAGAGGCAATTAGCATTTATATGCAATAACACATGTACCTTTACATATATCAGTGATATCTTTGTAATATGATGCTCAAAATGGCACTAAAATGTTAGAAGCCAGTGTATTAATGGCCAATGTTAAGAAAAGGCCATCATACACCAGTATTTGTGTTTTAGCCATTTTCATGATACAACTTGCCTCAATGTGACTACAGGTGCCAAAGATTGTTTTATCTATTATGACCAGGAACTGGATCCATCTTTTTCCTGCACTGTATTTGTGTGCATTTTATTCTGTTAAAATTGACAAACTACAACCTGTCAATGCTTATGATGGATGCTTACATGTGGTGTGTAGGAGTAGTACTGTTAAACCTGTAATGCTTGATGCCTAGGTGTTTTCTATAAAAATGTTGTCGATTTGGTGAACGAATTCAAGGACCCTTTTATAAGACATATGCCAAGGTTATATAGTAGTTAAATAAAAGACAGAATAGAATTCTAAATAGTGAAAAAATATACCTTATTTGTAACTGCAATCATTTTTATTTCTCTGGAAACATTATACTTTGCTTAAGGCTCAATAGCAAAACTCTTTTCTCCAGTCTTAAGACAAGTTGTCATCTTCTGATGAATGCAAGGGTGGAAGTTTTCTAGTATATCAGCAATTCACATAACTATCACTAATATTTATCAGTACTGTATAATCAAGTGCTAAAAAGTCATTCACAATAGCATGGGGAATCCATTGTTGTTGCTTGCTGGCTGTAGTATCTGTTGATTATTTGTTTTTTGCTTAAGGGTATGCCACACTAAACAGCGTCGCTAACGAGATCGCTAAAAAACATCACTATTTAGCGATCTCGTTAGTGACGTTGTTGTGTGTGGCATGTACTAGCGACGTGGCCCCTGCTGAGATCCTGCTGTGATCTCATTCATCGTTCTCATCGTTCCGGACCCTATTTTTATCGTTGGCGTCCCGCTGGTGAGTATATATCGTTGAGTGTGGCACCTTTTTGTGAGCGATGTGCGGTGTTTTTGTACCGCCAAAGTCGTTAAGGAGATCGCTAACCCGATAGCGTCCTTAACGACATCGCTAAATTAGGCAGCTACTAGCGATATTATAACAATCACGCTAGCGATCTCATTAGTATGCGACTTTAACGAGATCGCTAGCGGGATTGTTTAGTGTGGCAGTACCTTTAGTAATTATACATTAAGGGGTTTGTACTAAGGTTCCCCATTGTCTCTGGCAGCCACATAAACAATGAACAGAGCTGATTTTGCATGTTTGACTGATGCACCATTCAGATAGGGCTTTACAGAGCTCAGTTCTCAGGAGCAGTGGAGGTCCCAGCAATGCATAAGGTGGACTTGGTCCATTAGTGCCATGTTACTTTGGTAAATTAAGATTGCAATGGCTCCAACAAATTCAGGAGTCTCAGGACTAAAGAGTTTGTGAAAATCACTGTTCCAATATTCACATAAAAGCATTTTTTTAAAAAATAAGATACATTTCATTTGTATAGAGGTATATGTGAAATATAAACAGAATACAAGACTAGCTTCACACTACTTTTTGGGATTTGGTTTAGCAAAACCTTTGAAAGGGGACAAACATATGCCCTAGACATAAGAAACTGTAAATCTAGATTAGTCCTAGGCATATTATGGCCTACAAACTACACACAATCCTTGTCTGTTCTTTTCCAGCCCTTGTAAAGAGTGGCATACCACATGTGAGTTGGAAACTCTGATGCCACAAGGCACTACAATCCTCCTGCCTGGCATCACACATTCAATGGGCTCTGCATCCTAAGGATAAATATATAGTTGAATATGTTGGTATCCGCCATTTAGCATGTGTGTATGAGACTCGAAACAGCAGGCGCAGTGACATCACTAGATCATGCATGTATGAGGTGGCCAGGGTGGCAGTCATGCCGAGCGGTTGCTGTTTCAGCACACCCTGGCACCTCGCAAAGAAAGCATAATGTCCAATCTGTTGTGTGGTTTATGTGTAATGCAAATCACTCACTTTTGGATTGAAGATCTCCTCAGATCTCCTGATTGATATACTCTGAGTCCATTTTTAACAACTCAACTTTACTCAACAGATTCAGTTCAGTCACAGACACCACACAGAAATTCTCACTGATCACAGATCCTTTCCACTGTGCTGTCCCTTGCTGTCCTGGCAATCTTTTCTCCTGAAACATACCCTCCGGTACCGCAACTTCCCGACTAGTCAGACTAGTTCTTGCTTGGTGGTCCCCGCCCATTTTCCCCTCCAAAGGCAAAATAAAGGATGGCTCTTCCAAACCTTTTCCAGACTGTAGGCCTCGGACGTTACGGGATGTTCCACTGAACCTAGTCACTGCAGTTCTCATGCTGCTCCTGTTTTCTCGTACTAGTGAGACTTCCAGCCCTGAGGCCCTGAACTGCTGGGCTCTCCTTGAACTAGTTTCTGGAACAACCTCTCTGATCTCCATTTAACTCTCTAACTGACTAAAACTAGGAAGTGTATCAACTATCACTACTCCTACCCCTCCCAACTTGGAAATCCCCTTATTTCCTTAACCATTTGTATCCTAAACTTATCTAATTTCCTAATCTACAGTGCCCCCAGTGTATTAAACCCTATACTACCAGTTACTATTGCTCTAACTCAGGGGTCTCAAACTCGCAGCCCGCGGGCCAACTGTGGCCCTCGGGACAATATTTTACATCCCTCACCTCATGAGCCCTCTGGACAACAGTTTGCGGCCCTCACCTCGACCGGGATCACACATGCGAGGAACATGGCCGAGTCTCGCAAGTGAAATCTCAGTCACACGTAGTACCGCTCATTAAGGTCATGAATATGGACGCCACTCCACTCTCATAGGCGTGGCGCCCATATTCATGAGCTTAATGAGCGGTACCACAGAAAGAAGATGTAGGCGCTCCGGGCGCTGGACCCACGGAGCTGCAGCAGGAGGAGTTTAGGTGAGTATGATGATGGCTAGAGTCTAGCCATCATGTGCGGTGGGCAGGGAGTGATCCCAACAGCTCCGCTGCCTGCAAGACAAAATAAGCAGGAGCGGAGCTGCAAGGATCCTTCCTGCCCGCGCCCACGCTTCCTGTCTCTGACAAAGAGAGCAGCGCCGCTGGATGACATCATCATTCAGTGGCCAGCTGTGCCAGAGCGAGGAAGCGCGGGCACTTGTAATGCTGTGGACAGGTGAGAGGTGGTGTGTGTGTGTGTAGGTGGAGAGTGATGGGGAAAAAGCAATGATGGGGAAAAGCAGTGATGGGGAAAAGTAGTGATGGGAGAAGGCAATGATGGGAGTTATGGGGAAAAGCAATGAGGGGGAAAAACAATGATGGGAGTGATGGGGAAAAGCAATGATGGGAGTTATGGGGAAAAGCAATGATGGGAAAAGCAATGATGGGAGTGATGGGGGAAAAGCAATGATGGGAGTGATGGGGAAAAGCAATGATGGGGAAAAGCAATGATGGGAGTGATGGGGAAAAGCAATGATGGGAGTTATGGGGAAAAGCAGTGATGGGAAAAGCAATGATGGGAGTGATGGGGAAAAAGCAATTATGGAAGTGATGGGGAAAAGCAGTCATGGGAAAAGCAATGATGGGGAAAAACAATGATGGGAGTGATGGGAAAAGCAATGATGGGAGTGATGGAGAAAAGCAATGATGGGAGTGATGGGGAAAAGCAGTGATGGGGAAAAGCAGTGATGGGGAAAAACAATGATGGGAGTGATGGGGAAAAGCAATGATGGGAGTGATGGGGGAAAAGCAATGATGGGAGTGATGGGGAAAAGCAACGATGGGGAAAAACAATAATGGGAGTGATGGGAAAAAGCAATGGGGGAGAATGAGCACTGGGGAGAATGAGCGCTGGGGGGAATGACTTCTTGCTGTTAACCAGTTAATGTTTTCTTGTGGAAAACCTGATGCGGCCCAGCCTTACCCAGATTCTACCTCCAGCGGCCCCTGGGTAAATTGAGTTTGAGACCCCTGCTCTAACTAAATCCTACACTTGTACTATAATTCCCTAACTCTATACTTAGTCCCATAAAGATGCATAACTATACATTACACATACATCACTTAATAAATCATCTTACACGTAAAATGTACCCATTTTACTAGGAAGGGATGCAGGGCATGACTTGACCCCAACACACCCTTACATGCAGCCCTCCTAAAACATCTTCATCCCCGACCATACGGTACCAGTAGGATATATCACAAATATAAAAACATTATTTTAAAACATTTTTTTAACCACAAAAATTCTTATGCTCTACATAAGAGTCAATTTTTCTTCCCAGTCTGTTGTGAGTGGGCTTGGGATGAGTTCTGAGCAGAGGCTCCCTCTGGTGGTTACAAGCGGTGCTGGTCTGTCCAGTGAAGATCGTGAAGATTGTGAGGATTGGGAATCAGGTGTTACTGACTGGTCTTATATAAGGGAGTCACCTTCCCATCAGGGTTGCTGGTGATCAATTGTTCTGGTCTTTATCCTTGATTCCTGTTTCCCTTGTAGCCTGCTGTGTCGTGTCTGCATCTCCTGCTAACAGATAAGACATTTTCTTCTTTTTGTTTTTGTGCTTGATTTTTGCATTTGTCCTGCACTTCAGTGGGGGCCTTCAGGGTCCCCTCCGGGGGCTTTTGCCCTCTCAGTTTAGTTCAGCCACTGAAGTTTGTACTTTTGCTTTTTCCAGTTTTTTCAGTGGCTGCTGTTTTGATTTTGTTACACCAGAGAACTAATTTAGGTGGTAGAGGTCGTGTAATCTCAGGTGTTTTTGAAATTAGTAGAGTTGGTGCTTTTCAGGGTTTTCTGGGATTGCAGTAAGTACCCTTCCTATCCTTTTCTATTTAGTTAGTTTGGGCCCCAACGTTTGCTCATACTATTTTCTATCTGTGTCAGTATTTCTTCTTGTCTAACCGCCATTACATGTTTGGGGGCTTTCTATTATCTTTGGAGTTCTGCTCCGGGGCAGATAGCTTTCCTATATCTATCTTTAGGTGTAGTTAGTTTCTCAGGCTGTGACGAGGCGTCTAGGACCAACGTAGGAACGCTCCACGGCTGCCTCTAGTTGTTGTGGTTAGTCAGGGTACTGCAATCTCATAGATTCCAACTGCTCTGGTGTATTGCCTTTTTTGCCTGCACTCCTCAGCTACCGAAACATAACAGTATCACCGCCCAAAATTTAAAATTGTATGGTACTCACAGAAGGGAAAAAATTTGTGAAAGAAAAAACGGTTGTCAGAGTTGTCAGAGATATTTTTCTGTTTGTTGCATTTTTTTTTTTTCCCTCTGTATCTCTGGGTGCTGGGGAGGATTTTTTCTCTCAATGGAGTTTGCACAGTTGTCTGGCCGTGTGGATCAGCTTGCCACTGAGGTTCAGAGTATTGCTACATATCTTGCTAGGTTGCCTGTTGTGGAACCTAGGATTCCCATGCCAGATTTGTTTTTAGGGGATCGAGCTAAGTTTCAGAATTTCAAAAATAATTGTAAATTGTTTTTTGCCTTAAAATCTAAGTCCTCAGGGAACGCAGCGCAGCAGGTTCAAATTGTCATCTCTCTCCTGCGCGGCGATCCTCAGGATTGGGCTTTTTCCCTGACACCTGGGGATCCTGTTTTGAATGATGTTGATGCATTTTTTCAGGCTTTGGGGTTATTGTACGATGAGCCTAATGTCACTGATCAAGCTGAAAAAGCCTTGTTGGCATTAAATCAGGGGCTTGATGACGCTGAGTTATACTGTCAGAGATTCCGTAGGTGGGCAGTCCTGACCAAGTGGAATGACGACGCTTTGGCGGCCCTTTTTCGGAAGGGTCTGTCAGATAATGTAAAGGATGTTTTGGTGGGATTCCCTGTCCCCTCTGGTCTCAATGATTCTATGTCATTAGCGATTCAAATTGACAGACGTTTGCGTGAGCGGAGAAGTATGCGTGGAATAGTGTTGCCTTGTGAACCTGCTTCTGAATCCATGCAGTGTGATAGAGTGGTGTCTGGGGCACAGCGTCATGAGTTTCGAAAGCGCAATGGGTTATGTTTCTACTGTGGTGATGCCTCTCATGCTATTTCAGTCTGCCCTAAGCGGGGAAGACGTTTTGCACGCTCAGTTGTCTTGGGTAGTGTTCAGACTAAGTTTTTATTAACTGTCACTCTGATATGCTCTCTGTCCTCATTTTCTGCTCAGGCTTTCGTTGATTCTGGAGCAGCTATTAACCTGATGGATTATGATTTTGCTAAACGTTGTGGGTTTCCCTTGATACCCCTACAGAAGTCTATTCCCCTACTGGGGATCGATTCTACCCCTTTGGCTGAGAATAAACCTCAGTTCTCTACTCAGGTGATAATGAGGGTTGAACCTGATCATCAAGAGTGCTGCAAATTTTTGGTTCTGTATAATCTGCATGATATTATCGTACTGGGTTTCCCTTGGTTACAGTCTCATAATCCTGTTTTGGATTGGAAATCTGTGTCTGTAACCAGTTGGGGCTGCCAATGTGTTAATACCAACACTGCTGTTTTTTCTGCCTCCCCCCAGGCTCAGGATGTTCCTGACTTTTTGATTGATTTTTCTGATGTATTTAGCGAAAGTAAATCTGCATCCTTGCCTCCCCATAGGAGCTATGACTGCGCTATTGAATTAGTGCCTGGTAGTAAATTCCCTAAAGGTCGCCTTTTTAACTTGTCTGTACCTGAACATGACGCTATGCGGTCTTATATCAAGGAGTCATTGGAGAAGGGTCATATCAGACCATCCTCTTCACCCTTAGGTGCCGGTTTTTTCTTTGTGGCCAAAAAGGATGGTTCATTAAGGCCGTGTATTGATTATCGTCTTTTGAACAATATTACTGTAAAATATCAATACCCGTTACCCTTGATTTCTGACCTGTTTTCCAGGGTGAAAAACGCTACTTGGTTTACCAAGCTTGACCTCAGGGGGGCATATAACCTTATTCGCATTAAGCACGGGGATGAATGGAAGATGGCATTCAATACCCCGGAGGGGCATTTTGAGTACCTTGTGATGCCCTTTGGTCCTTCTGTCTTCCAGTCCTTCATGAATGACATTTTCAGGGATTTTGTGGAGAAATTTCTGATTGTTTATTTGGATGATATCTTGATTTTTTCTAATGACAGGGACTCTCATGTGAAACATGTTCGAACTGTATTCCAGATTTTGAGAGAGAATGCTCTGTATGTGAAGGGATCAAAGTGTCTTTTTGGCGTACAGAGGATCTCATTTCTGGGATTCATTTTGTCCCCATCTGTTATTGAAATGGACCCGGTCAAGGTTCAGGCCATCTGTGATTGGGTCCAACCTACTTCATTAAAGGCTCTTCAAAGATTTTTGGGTTTTGCCAATTTTTATCGTAAATTTATTGGTAATTTCTCGGTTACTGTTAAACCATTAACTGATTTGACCAAAAAAGGGTTCTGATGTGGTGAATTGGCCTCCTGAGGCAGTCTCTGCATTTCAGGAACTTAAGCAGAGATTCACTTCTGCTCCTGTTCTACGGCAGCCTGATGTTTCTCTGCCATTTCAGGTGGAGGTTGATGCCTCTGAAATTGGGGCAGGTGCCGTTTTGTCCCAAAAAGATCCAGAGACCTCTAAAAGAAACCCTTGTGCCTTTTTCTCTCGAAAATTTTCTCCTACTGAACGTAATTATGACGTGGGTAATCGGGAGTTATTGGCCATGAAGTGGGCTTTTGAAGAGTGGAGACATTGGCTGGAGGGAGCCAAACATCAGGTGGTGGTCCTTACTGACCATAAGAATCTGGTTTATCTGGAATCTGCCAAGCGACTCAATCCTAGACAGGCCAGGTGGGCTTTGTTTTTCACACGTTTTAATTTTGTGGTTTCCTTTCTTCCTGGCACTAAGAATGTTAAGGCGGATGCCCTCTCGAGGAGCTTCCTTGCGGACTCTCCTGAGTTATCTGATCCTTCTGTTATTTTGAAAGAGGGTGTAGTTCTTTCCGCCATCTCACCTAATTTGAGACTTGCTCTGGAGGGGTGTCAGGAGGATAGGCCCGAGCGCTGCCCTGTTGGAAAATTGTTTGTCCCGGACCAGTGGAAAAAGAGTGTGATGTCTGAGATTCATTGTTCCGCGTTGGCTGGGCATCCCGGAATTTTTGGTACCAGAGACTTGGTTAGTCGGTCCTTTTGGTGGCCTACCTTGTCTCGTGATGTCAGGGAATTTGTGCAGTCCTGCGGGACTTGCTCTCGCTCCAAGCCTTGCTCTCGCTCTAGTGGTTTGTTGATGCCATTGCCTGTGCCCAAGAGACCATGGACCCATATCTCTATGGATTTCATTTCCGACCTTCCTGTTTCTCAGAGAATGACCGCCATCTGGGTGATTTGTGATAGGTTTTCCAAGATGATACATCTTGTGCCATTACCTAAGTTGCCTTCCTCCTCTGAATTGGTGCCGTTGTTCCTTCAGCACGTGGTTCGTTTACACGGCATTCCTGAGAACATAGTGTCTGACAGAGGAGTCCAGTTTGTTTCCAGATTTTGGAGGACTTTTTGTTCTAAACTGGGTGTTCAATTGTCTTTCTCCTCGGCATTTCATCCTCAGACCAATGGTCAAACTGAGAGAACAAACCAGACATTGGAGACTTATCTAAGATGCTTTGTGTCTGCTGATCAGGATGACTGGGTCTCTTTTTTGCCTTTGGCTGAGTTTGCTCTTAATAATAGGGCTAGCTCTGCCACTTTGATGTCTCCGTTTTTCTGTAATTCTGGTTTCACCCTCGATTTTCTTCAGGACAGACGGAGGCTTCTGTCTGTCCAGGTGTTGACTCTGTTGTGGAGCGTATGCAACAGATTTGGGACCAGGTAGTGGAGAGGCTGTCCCTCTCTCAGGAGAGGGCCCAGCGGTTTGCTAACCGGCATAGGACAGATGGTCCTCGGTTTAAAGTAGGGGACTTGGTCTGGTTGTCCTCAAAAAATATTCCTATGAGAGTAGCATCTCCTAAATTTAAGCCTAGGTTCATTGGACCTTATAAGATCATGGAGATTCTTAATCCTGTTTCTTTTCGTTTGCTTCTTCCAGGGACATTTAAGATCCATAACGTGTTCCACAAGTCCTTGTTGAAGAGGTTTGTTGAGCCAGTGGTTCCTGCTGCTGTGCCTCCTGACCCTGTTTTGGTTGAGGGCAATCTGGAGTATGTGGTTGAGAAAATATTAGATTCTCGTTTTTCTAGACGGAAACTCCAGTATTTGGTTAAGTGGAGAGGTTATGGTCAGGAAGACAATTCTTGGGTGTTTGCTTCGGACATCCACGCTAGGAGACTCATCCGTGCGTACCATAGAACTCATCCTGACCGACCTGGTTGCTCAAATGAGGGTTCGGTGACCCCTCCTCAAGGGGGGGGTACTGTTGTGAGTGGGCTTGGGATGAGTTCTGAGCAGAGGCTCCCTCTGGTGGTTACAAGCGGTGCTGGTCTGTCCAGTGAAGATCGTGAAGATTGTGAGGATTGGGAATCAGGTGTTACTGACTGGTCTTATATAAGGGAGTCACCTTCCCATCAGGGTTGCCGGTGATCAATTGTTCTGGTCTTTATCCTTGATTCCTGTTTCCCTTGTAGCCTGCTGTGTCGTGTCTGCATCTCCTGCTAACAGATAAGACATTTTCTTCTTTTTGTTTTTGTGCTTGATTTTTGCAATTTGTCCTGCACTTCAGTGGGGGCCTTCAGGGTCCCCTCCGGGGGCTTTTGCCCTCTCAGTTTAGTTCAGCCACTGAAGTTTGTACTTTTGCTTTTTCCAGTTTTTTCAGTGGCTGCTGTTTTGATTTTGTTACACCAGAGAACTAATTTAGGTGGTAGAGGTCGTGTGATCTCAGGTGTTTTTGAAATTAGTAGAGTTGGTGCTTTTCAGGGTTTTCTGGGATTGCAGTAAGTACCCTTCCTATCCTTTTCTATTCAGTTAGTTTGGGCCCCAACGTTTGCTCATACTATTTTCTATCTGTGTCAGTATTTCTTCTTGTCTAACCGCCATTACATGTTTGGGGACTTTCTATTATCTTTGGGGTTCTGCTCCGGGGCAGATAGCTTTCCTATATCTATCTTTAGGTGTAGTTAGTTTCTCAGGCTGTGATGAGGCATCTAGGACCAACGTAGGAACGCTCCACGGCTGCCTCTAGTTGTTGTGGTTAGTCAGGGTACTGCAATCTCATAGATTCCAACTGCTCTGGTGTATTGCCTTTTTTGCCTGCACTCCTCAGCTACCGAAACATAACACCAGTCCATGTTCTCTGACCCTGTTCCTGGTCAAGAATAGTACCAGTCCACCTTGGTTGGGATTCTGGAACATACAATCCTAGTCTCTTTAATAACCTGGCCCTTTGGCCACAATACACATTTGCCCGAAGACGCATGGGCACAGTTCCTTTTAACTTGGCATGACCCTCGGGTTGTCCAATTAGTAGTACAGGTCCACTTGACCCTGGTCCCATCACCATTGGGACCCAGAAACAGCATGTCCAAGTACTTTTGCAAACCTGGGTTCACATGGCCCTGATCCCTCTCCTTAGGGACCACTGACAGAATTTCAAAGTTCCTGTTTAAAGACAGGTCCGACTGAACCCAGGACACACATTATGCTCACTTAAGACATTCCAGGCCCTTTAACCATTCCTTTCTTGCTACGGGTTTTCAAACACAGGAGGTCAATGTAAACAAACACAGTGGCCCAGTGGCCAACTCACCACAGCTCCCACAGTCCAGGAGCATTCACAGTCAATGTGGTCCTGACCTGGCTCACTCCTTAGGTCTTCCTGTTCAAGTTTTCCCTCCCTCCATTTTACACAGTATGGTCCTTTAAAAATAAGTGTTTTGCTCTTAAACTCCTAGGGAGAAAGTTCAATTTAAAAGCAAAGGCAGTTTGTGGGTAATAGAGCACAGTCCATAGAGCAGTAGCACACAGTCTGTTTTTTATCACAAAGGGTGAACAACCCTATTAGGTTCTCAGTCCCGTAATCCAGCAGGGGAATGAGCAAATGTCCTTTTTGGCATCTTTTTACCGATAGCGCTAACACATGCGCTAACACATGGTAGCATTGCGGTACCATGCTTTACCATGCATTAGCAATACAGGTCTATGCATAGCGAACGCGTCCGTTCGCTGTACGTTAGACCTAATGCACCCGAAAACACGGTAGACCGCGTTCAAGGGTGCGTCACAAAGTGACGCATCATCGCTAACACATGCCGATTTGGACATGCGTTAGGATGCGTTACCATAATAGATGCCAATAGGTGCGTTAACAGTGTTGGAGCCCCTCAGGGTACAGTGCTGTCGCCCTTCCTCTTCACATTGTATACAGCTGACTTTCAGTATATATCTGATTTTTGTCACCTCCAAAAATTCTCAGATGACTCCGTGATTGTAGGGGGCATTGTGGGCGGGCCAGGGGGAGGAGGAATATAGAAAAAACGGCAATACACCAGAGAGTTTGGAATCTACTGGATTGCAGTACCCTGACTAACCACCACAACTAAAGACAGCCGTGGAGCGTACCTACGTTGGTCCTAGACGCCTCGTCACAGCCTGAGAGGTTAACTACACCTAAAGATAGAAAGAGGAAAAGCTATCTGCCCCGGAGCAGATCCCCAAAGAACATAGGAAGCCCCCAAACATGTAATGGCGGTTAGACAAGAGGGAATACAGACACAGACAGAAAATAGTATGAGCAAACGTTGGGGCCCAATCTTCCTAGACAGAAAAGGATAGGAAGGACACTTACTGCAATCCCAAAAAACCTAAAAAGTACCAACTCTACTAATTGCAAAAACACCTGAGATCACACGACCTCTACCACCTATATTAGTTCTCTGGGTTAACAAAACTAAGCCGCAGCCACTGAAGAAAAACTGGAAAAGGCAAATGAACAAACAACAATGTCTCAGACAAACTGAGAGGAGCACAAGCCCCCGGAGGGACCTGGCTGACCTCCACAAAAGTGCAGGAAACAATGCAAAAAGCAAGCACAAAAATAAAAACAGAAAATGTCTTATCTGAGAGCAGGAGTAGAGGCAAGATTCAGCAAGCTTCCAAGTGAACCAGGAACAACAGTTGAGACAAGAACAATTGATCACCGGCAACCCTGATGGGAGGGAACCTCCCTTACATAGGACCAGTCTGTAACTCCTGATTGCCAATCTTCACTAAATGGTTCAGCACTGTCTGCAACCACCAGAGGGAGCTTCTGCTCAGAACTCATTTCTAACACATTCACAACAGGTGGTTTCTGACTTTGTGGATTGGTGTCAGTCTAACTGTCTAGAACTAAATGTAAAGAAATTCAAGGAGATGGTGGTGAGTTGTAGAAGGAAAAAGGAGGATTACTTACCAATCAATATTGCTGGCCTAGAGGTGGAGATGGTTGAGAGCTACAAATATTTGGGGGTTCACCTTGACAGTAAACTTGATTGGAGGTGTCATACAGAAAAGGTTTACAAGAAGGGAATGAGCAGACTGTACTTTCTGCGGAAGCTCAGGTCGTTTAATGTGTGCAGTAAAATGCTGGAGATGTTCTACCAGTCCGTTGTAGCAAGTGCCATCTTTTATGCTATCATTTGCTGGGGCAGTAGTGTGCGAGTAGCTGACGCTAATAAGCTCAATAAACTTATCAAGAAGGCAAGTGCAGCTGTTGGCCTCCATCTTGACTCTTTTGAGGAGGTATTGGAGGATAGAATTCAGAAGAAGTGTAGGGCTATAATGAACAATAATACAATAATACACACCCCCTATACGAGCTGTTCTTGAAGCAGAAGAGCACATTCAGCAGCCGTCTAATCCTATTAAGGTGCAAGAAGGAGAAATTCAGGAAAACGTTTGTACCTACAGTACTGCTATGAGGATGTATAGTAATTTCCTAAGGGTGGTAGAAAATAATGACTGATGGCTGGTGTACTAATGTCAATTAACATTGTCTTATATACACCTGAACTACACACTTTTATTTATTATGTAATGTTGGTATACCTGTGCAAGATTTGTGTCCTAATATTTTATGTACTGCTGTTTGTATTGCTACTGTGATACTGTAATTTCCCCCGGGATCAATAAAGTGTATCGTATCGTTACATAGCGTTAGTGCCGCTTAGTAACGGATGCGTTAAACGGATGCCACTAATGCAGATCTGAACCTAGCCTAACAGTCTCTCATGTGGCACTTTGAGAAAATGACTTGCCCACCCCTGATTTAAAATTCATAGATAAACGCAGCCAAGTCAATGCAACAAAGTCAATTGACTGGTGTAAAACTAGCCTAAATTCAAGAAAAATACAAAAAATTGGGGAAATTTACAGAGTTAAAAGGGTTGTCTAGATTTTGTTCTATTTTTAGGAATGGTCATCAATATTATAAATGGAGATCGGGAATGGGTAGCAGAGGATACTGATCCTTTAATATAATTTCGTTAATTTCTCGATAGTCAATACATGGTATTAGACTACCATCTTCAGACTAGGTTTTAGACTAAACCCAGCTGTCTGCTTTCCCTCTGCTGGTTAAGAAAATTACGAGGGAATACACACCATTTTTTTCAGAAAAATAATCTTTTATTAATTAAATACATGTGCAGTAAGCTGCACACACACTGCACTAATTGTATTTGTCACTGACATCTATATATCTATCTATTCTATTTGTATTTATTGTGTTTAATCCTTCCATCCTGTCTGTCTATCTATCTACTTTCCTTTCCTTATTTCCTTTGAATACTATATGTAAATGATAAAGAATTGTTCTATGTAAAAGCTCATGTTAAAATCGCATTGCAGTCTGATAGCAATCGCACTGCATTCGGATGTAAATCGGATGCTAGGTGTGAAAAATAGGATTGTACTCACATGACACTTGCATTACACTTGTGCGACTCTCAGGAGTGGGAATCGGACCGATTTTTTATATGTTTAGTGTGACTCTGACCTTAGAAACAGAATATACATCAGGGTCTTTGTCCTGAGCGATTCCATGAAGTTGCAACTGCTCTTCGAGATCCTGGACAAACTGGGCAAGGTCTTGCACTTAATTTACCACTGCTTGGAGAGGATTCATAATACTGTATATTAGGCCAGTTAAATTGTATGTTTTATATGACTCTGTCAGTGTTCGCCTGGCAGCTCTAAAAATGGATATCGCGAACAGACTTAGCACAATCCACTCCATTTATCAGCTCCCAGTGGTAGCCCTGGTCTTCACCCTTTAACCCCTGTACAGAGATCTGGGCTGCATTTGATGGTTGGTGGGTCTAACTTATATGGATATATAGTACAGCCAAGTTTCCTCTCTTTTTTAAGGCAGTGGAAGCAATAAGATTTTTATTATCACTAGTCATGTTAATATTTGTTGTATACACTAAGAAAATGTCTTTATGCATAATTACAGTAACCAGACATTTCTTCCCAAAAAGTATTATTTTCACATTTGTTTGGCTATTTAAAAGTCAGGATACAGTTTCCTAAACTCTTTTGTCATTGACTATATAGCTGTAAGCAAATAATAAAAAGTACTATATGATACAGTTAATGAGACTTACAGTACAGACCAAAAGTTTGGACACACCTTCTCATTCAAAGATTTTTCTGTATTTTCATGACTATGAAAATTGTAGAATCACACTAAAGGCATCAAAACTATGAATTAACACAAGTGGAATTATACATTACACTTTACAAAAAAGTGTGAAACAACTGAAAATATGTCTTATATTCTAGGTTCTTCAAAGTAGCCACCTTTTGCTTTGATTACTGCTTTGCACGCAGAAAAGGTGAACAGCTGGACATGCCTGGTTCCCACCGTGAAGCATGGAGGAGGTGGTGATGATGTGGGGGTGCTTTGCTGGTGACACTGTTGGGGATTTATTCAAAATTGAAGCGGTGAGCAGTCCAGCTCACCCCAAACCATCTCGATTGGGTTCAGGTCTGGTGACTGTGGAGGCCAGGTCATCTGGCGTAGCACCCCAACACTCTTCTTCTTGGTCAAATAGCCCTTACACAGCCTGGTGATGTGCTTGGGGTCATTGTCCTGTTGAAAAATAAATGATGGTCCAACTAAACACAAACTGGATGGAATAGCATGCCGCTGCAAGATGCTGTGGTAGCCATGCTGGTTCACTATGCCTTCAATTTTGAATAAATCCCCAACAGTGTCACCAGCAAAGCACCCCCACACCATCACACCACCTCCTCCATGCTTCACGGTGGGAACCAGGCATGTAGAGTCCAGCCGTTCACCTTTTCTGCGTGCAAAGCAGTAATCAAAGCAAAAGGGGACTACTTTGAAGAACCTAGAATATAAGACATATTTTCAGTTGTTTCACACTTTTTTGTAAAGTGTAATGTATAATTCCACATGTGTTAATTCATAGTTTTGATGCCTTCAGTGTGATTCTACAATTTTCATAGTCATGAAAATACAGAAAAATCGTTGAATGAGAAGGTGTGTCCAAACTTTTGGTCTGTACTGTATATACTTTTTTAGCCTAGAGTTGCATACCCTTGTACTGTGTGTGTGGAAGGTAATTTCAAACCATTCTGACAAATGTATTTGCTAAATAAGGTGTCAACCTGGCCATGGCTATTCCAATAACACCATTGTATTGGGTAATTGGTACTTAAGCAGTTCCCATTAAGTTGATTTATCATGAGTTCACGATCTGTTAGGGGATGTTTCCATGGTCAGTAACCGTCAGCGCTTTGAATGCAGCACATGTCCTCTCCGTCCAAAGTGCTGCCATCTTTTGAACACAGGTGATTCCACATGTGATCATTGAACCATGCGGAATCACCGCATCCAATACATTGTATGGGGATGTTTATCTTGCAGAGACTGAGCGTCTCCGCAAGATAAATTGACATCCTGCGGTCTACAAAGACGTGCCACATGTGCGTCTCTGCAGGGAAGCTGCGGTAGCCGGTGCACGCATAGTGGAGATGGGATTTCTTGAAATCCCATCCACTATGTTGTAACATCCGGCCGCTGCGGGTTTGATGCTGCGGATGTACGCAACGTCAAACCCGCAGCGTTTACTGACTGTGGAAACATACCCTTAAAGGGAAGTTGGCAGCAGGTTTTTGCTGTTTAATCTAAAAACACCATGATGTAGTGGTAGTGGAAGAGACCCTGATTTCAGTGATGAGTCACTTGCTAGGCTGTATTTTGCTGTTTAAATCAATGTTTTATGAACAGTAGATTATCACTGCAGGACAAGCTGCCTTGTGTATCATAGTCTATGTACAACCCCCCCAGCACTGATAAGTATCTCTCTGTCACTATGCAATGTACATAGAAAGCTGCTAATCAGTGATGTGGGCGGGGCTATACAGGGCTCAGCATTCCGAGCTCTGCTAGATCCGCAGCAGAGAAAACTGTGATTCTGTCACAACTGTTGCACCCCGTAAACTAAGAGATATATCCCTGGAATCAGGGTCTCTCTCACTACATCAGGCTACTGTCAGTTTACTTAGCAAAAACAGATTCCCTTTAATAGTTTCATTTTAGGTGACTTCTGATATAGTTGCTTGCAAAGTACATAATCTGCTTTGCCTTCAGTTTATTTTTCCTGCAGGGCAATGTTATATTATATACAATTGCAACTACTTGACCTTTAAATAAACATTTCCGTGATACCGTGCTCGCGTTTGGTTGGAAAGAGTTATCCTTCTTATGCTTATGGATAAGACAGAAGTGGGTAAAATTTCAAGAAACAATCATGCCATAATTGAATCCGCAGTAAGGGCACCTTCCGGTGAAGTGCTGCTGCTTTGTATCATGTAATTGTTATACACATCTTTGAAGGATTAGGACACTCCTGGAAAGGACAATGGTCTCAAGCAAATTGATTTATTAATTCCTCCATAATTTCTTCCAGCGGCATGACCTCCATGAGTACAGCACCTGCTTTTCCTAGCCTGAGCCTGATTGCTTATTCTCCTTTATAAAAATGGCCATTTTTTCCTGTTTCCATGACATTTCTCTGGTAATGCAACCGATGCCCCAAGGTCTCCAGCGGAGCTTATTTATAATCTTGCTTGCAGATATTTAACCCTAGATTTCAGCTGCTCCCAGACTGATTGCTTTTCCTGCCTATGTTTCTGCTGCTGCGGTTTTCAGATAATACATTATTTGTGTGAAATCAATATTTCTAAGGAAAGCTATGCAACATGAGACGTACATCCTCGGCCTCAGAATCCTTCCTAATTTGTAATTCTCTTTTAGGCTGTAACATAGTCACTATTTTATTATATATATATATATATATATATATATATATATGTGTGTATATATATATATATATATATATATATATTGATTTTTAATATGTTTTGTAAAAAATAATTTAGCTTTAGTAGTTGTACTTTTCCCTTGGGGTTTTATTGTTTTAGCCATAAAATACTGTCAATAACTGCAATGTAACAGCTTGTAATTGAATGTGTTTATCATTGAGATGATACGATAGTTTTATCATCTTTATTTAATATAAGATTTTATTCTCCTTGGGTTTTTTCTATAAATGCATAAAATAAGACTTCAAAGGGTAGTTTCATTTTTCTTATGTATAAATTATGAGTGTTATACTCACATTTTTATTGATGGTACAGAGACTGCTAGAGTCAAATTCTGATACATAAGGATTCATTCACTTACAGATTTTTTGGAATGCTGTAGTTTTGTGGCAGTTTTTCATGCAGTTTTTTTTAAATGTTCGAAGTGGATTAAAAAATTTTTAGAACCATAAAAGAAGCATTTTTTGTTTTGCTGGATCTGCTTCTGACTTTGGCTCAAAAAGTTGCATTAAAATCTGCAATGGAGTTTTTTTTCCAAAAAATGATTTGTTAACCCCTTTCTGACATTGGGCGTAAAAAGTCAAAACTCCAGAATTATGTTTTTTTGGTAGCCACAACAATGCATTAAAATGCAATAACGGTCGATCAAAAGATTGTATATGCACCAAAATGGTATAATTAAAAATGTCAGCTTGGCACACAAAGAATAATCCCTCATCCAACCTGAGATCACGAAAAATGGAGATGCTATGGGTATCGGAAAATGTCACATTTTTTTTTTTTTACAAAATTTTGTTTTTTTTCACCACTTAATTAGAAAAGAACCTATACATGTTTGGTGTCTATGAACTCGTAATAACCTGGAGAATCATAATGGCAGGTCAGTTTTAGAATTTTGTAAACATGGTAAAAAAACAAACAAAAACAACTGTAGGATTGCACTTTATTTGCAATTTCACCGCACTTGGAATATCTTTCCCATTTTCGAGTACACAACATGGTAAAATCAATGGTGTTAATCAAAAGTACAACTCGTTCTGCAAAAAACAAGCCCTCACATGGCCATTTTGACCAAAAAATAAAATAGTTATGGCTCTGGGAAGAAGGGTAGCAAAAAATTAAAATGCAAAACCAAAAATACCTCTGGTCGTTAAGGGTTAAGAAGATAAGAGGTTGATAAGGTAAGGTTAAGGTAGGAAATGTTATAAAATACAAATAAATAACACAGGTCTGCGACTAAAAAGCTGTTTGATTATTTTCATCTAATTTCCATGTATTTTGGTGTGCTGAAAACGAAAAAAATATTGAAAAAAATACTGGACGTCAGGATTTGCCACAAAATGAAAAATTCTCTTCAAATTTAGTAAATTTTTCTCAATTTTTGGTATTTTTTTTTATCTTAGGGTTTTGAAAGTCAAAATTACTATTAATTAATTCACATCAATGCATTGAAGACATACAATGCCCAAAAAATATAACTTTCAAAGAAAAGAACTTTCAGAGTGAGCTAATGAAACCATCATCAACATGTTGCAAGCTGAACAAGCGGGCTCTGACATGCCAGGGCTTGTTTCAATTGTTTTATCTTGGTTCTCGCCTGTTCACACTTTTTCATCTCAGTTTGTGTTAGCTCGTCATATTCAACCGTGTTTCCCAAAATTAGCATTATGGCTCAGCGGAAGTGTATTAATTCGCCTGACAGTTTCTGTTACGTTTGTGGTGAATATACAGTGTTGAAGCAACAGCTGAATATTACAGCCTTTGTGAAAAAAGTATACGGTACTTCGCATATTTCGGACTAAAGCTTGGAGTTCAAGATAAAGCTTGGGCGCCTCATAAAGTGTGCAAACGGTTGAGGACCTCCGAAATTGGTTCAAGGGTACGAAAAAAGCTTTCCGTTATGGATTCCAATGGTATGGCGAGAGCAAAAGAACTATAGTGACGATTGTTACTTTTGTTCATGCGATGTGAAAGGGTATAATTAAAAATGGAAGCATTCCATTTCATACCCCAATATTCACTCAGCAATTCGTCCCATCCCCCATGGCACAGATATACCAGTACCCAAGGCCCCTGCTATCTTGGAAGAGATACCTAGCTCCGATGAAGGTGGAATCATACCTGAACCAGATGATGAATAAAGTTCTGACTTTGAAGATGATACAAGACAAAAATTGTTTTCCCAGGAGGAGATGAATGATTTGGTAAGAGACTTGAATCTTCCCAAAGATGCCACTGAGTTACTCGGATCAAGGCTCAAAAGCAAGAATTTATTGTTGCCAGGAGTGTCTTTTTCATGGTTCAGACATCGTGAAAACGAGTTCGTTCCTTACTTTGCTCAGGAAGATAAGTTGGTTTATTGCATCGATGTCGAAGGTTTGATAGGTCAATTCAAAATCCAATATGATTCAGCGCAATGGCCTCTTTTTATAGATTCTTCAAAAAGAAGTCTCAAAGCAGTTTTACTCCACAACGGCGGTTTTTATGCTTCCATCCCTGTAGGTCATTCCGTACACCTCATGGAAACCTACGAGAACTTGGAATTGGTTCTTCGTAAACTTAAATATGAAGACCACGGTTGGCAAGTGTGCAGGGATTTGAAAGTCTTGTGCATGCTACTCGGGCAACAAGCTGGGTGTTAGGGTCTGCGGAACGCACCTAATAGATATAGTAGAGAGGTGCCTTCGCAGCCCAGGGTCCACCGTGCAGGCGAAGCCCGCTGCTAGTAAGATGCCGAAAGTAGCGAACTCTGTTATCCAGCAGAGTCGCTAAAATAAACGCCGTAGCGCGCTGTGGCAGTTAGTGCGAACTCTGTTAATCCCCAGAGCCGCTAACGGGAATGCCACAGCGCTATATGGCGATAAGTGCGAACTCACTTAGCTTCAGTGAGCCGCAAAGTAAAACGCTAGGGCGCTGAACCAGCATTATAAAGCGAACCCTGTTGCATCACAGAGCTGCTGAGAAAAAGACTGTGTCCTGTTAGACTCACAGGGAACACAGATGAATGCTAAGCGGATTGCAGTCTGAGGTCATGCAGTTAGAACACAAGCAACAATCTCCTCACCGGAGTAGCCGGTATTCTAATGGCGTTTTCAGCCGAGCCCTGAACACGTGCATACAATCTCCTTACCGGAGGTGCCGGTATTCTAGGGGCTTATTTCAGCCAGACCTAACCACATGCATACATGACCTCACTGGCGCAAGCACGTAACAGATTTGATACTAGCCCAGCCATGCCACCCTTTTATAGTAACAGCTACAGGACCTGCCAGAAAAAGGACCAATGAGAAACTGTTCCAAAACACGTGTAGTTTCAGGACCTTCCTGGCGGACCAATAGGAGCTGCTGCAGTACCTGAACATGTGACCCCTGATCTCCAATGAGAGATCTTACCCTGGGCATGCTCAGAAGGGAAACGCAGGACTTCGTCCCAAAGACGTCTGCTCCAGCACTGGCTATAATAGAAGATCCAGGAGGGGCAGCAGCAAGTTTCTGCACAGTATTGGAATGGGCAAGACGCTGGGACCGACGTCTCTGCTGAGCAGGCTCCACTGCGGCCGGAGATGGATGGGGGACCGCAGCGGGACTGGTTCGAGACTCCCCTTGTGCAGCAGCGGGAACTCGAACCCTAACACTGGGTATACCAAATACCCTTGTTTTCTGTGTCTATGGGACAGTCGAGACCGACAAAATCACTGGACCAAGAAGAATTGGCAGCCGAGGGTGCTCACAGTTGGTGAAAAAAATGTCCTCCGAGAAACTTTGGCTCCTCACCATAAAATTCTTCTACCACCTATCCACATAAAATTGGGATTGATGAAGCAATTCGTAAAATCACTTCCAAAAGATGGAGAATGCTTCAAATACTTGGTCACCAAGTTTCCAGGCCTCTCGGAGGCAAAATTGAAGGAAGGTGTGTTCGTCGGACCAGACATTAGAAGGCTTATAGCTGATCAAGAGTTTATCAATACCATGACGCATCCTCAAAAAGAAGGGTGGATTGCATTTAAAGAGTTTGTAGAGAAATTTTTAGGCAATAACAAAGACCCTGACTACAAAAAAATCGTCGGATGAATGCTGAAAGCATTTCAAGCTTTAGGTTGCCTGATGAGTTTGAAAGTGCATTTCCTCCATTCCCACCTAGACCCAGACTACAAAAAAATCGTCGGACGAATGCTGAAAGCATTTCAAGCTTTAGGTTGCCTGATGAGTTTGAAAGTGCATTTCCTCCATTCCCACCTTGACAACTTTCCTGAAAATTTGGGAGCTGTGAGTGAAGAGCAAGTTGAACGATTCCACCAGGACATTAAAGAGATGGAAAGGAGATACCAGGGAAGATGGAGCATTACAATGATGGCAGACTACTGTTGGACACTTCAGAGAGACATTACAGATGCTACTCACAAGCGTAAATGTACCAAGAGAAGCCTCACAGGGAAGAAGAATCGATTTTAGTGTGTGTTAGTGAGCTCATTGCAGTTAAAAAAATGATTTTCATGAAACGTTTGTCAAAAAAAAATAATTTTATGAGTCTATTTTCATTTATTTTGAGGTATTGTCTTATTTAACATAGTTACTTAAATTGTCGGAAAGCGTGATGTCCTATGACAAAACGGAGGTCATTTTCGGATTCAGCACACTCAAAAACATAAAGATTACGTGGAATAACCAAAACAGCTCTTGAAAAAAATTTTTTTGCAGACCTGTGTAATCTTACAGTACTAGTTAAATCTCCTACTGCGCAATGGTGAGGGTCTGGTCACCCTTTGATGGCATATGTTAATTTTCCAGCAACACATGTCCGATGCAGCTAATCACTGATCTCAGCACTTACTGCCATTTAGGCAGGGGTCACATGAGTGTATCAAAGATTGGCCGATTTTCATCTAGAATACTTGGGCAATTTTCTTTTGTATTGTCCTCAGTTTTCCGTCTATGTATAATCCATGTGGTATTTTTACATGATTATTTTAAAATGTACATGATCAAATACTATTTGCTAGGTTAACTGTTATGATTTGGTAGCTGAGGAGGACAGGAGCAAAAAACAGCCAAGGCAGCCGAACACCCAGAGAGGGAACTAATGGGTTGCTGATCCCTAAACTAACCGCACAACTAGAAGCATCCGTGGGACATACCTACGGTGAACTAGACGCCTCGGCACAGCCGGAGAGCTAGCTACACCTAAAGATAGAAACAGGAAAGCTAACTGCCCCGGAGTAGAGCCCAAAAGTAATAGGTAGCCCCCATGCATATAATGGCGGTTAGACAAGATGAAATACAAACGCAGGCAGAAAATAGAGTGAGCAAACGCTGGGGCCAAACACTGCCTAGATAGGACAGGACAGAACAGAATACTATCTGCAACCCAGCAAAACCCTAGAAAAACTTCCAACACTTCTGATTTAAAAAATGCTGAGATCACACGATCTCGCCACCCCTAAATCAGATCTCTGGTGTGAACAAGCAGCTAACCCACAGCCACTCAAATAGCAGGGACAGAGCAATTGAACAAATAAACAGTGGCTACTGAAAAACAGAGAGTAGCACAGGCCCCTGGAGGGGAACTCGGCTAACCTCCCACAAAAGTGCAGACAAAAAATGGAAATAGCAAACACGATAGAAACAAGCAGCAAATAACTTATCTGAAAGTAGTAGATGAAGGCAAGACACCAGCTGACTTCCAAATGAACCAGGAAACAACAATTGATCATTGGCGAGGATCATGGGAAGGCAGCTCACTTATATCAGCCTAGTCCGTCTCTCCTGATTGCCAGTCATCGCTCGCAGGTGATGGACTTCTACTATTGAACACCGGTTCAATACCCTCAGCAACCACCAGAGGGAGCCCCAACTCAGAAGTAATTTCCAAAACGTTCACAACAGTTAACAGTTGCAATGTATCCATAAAAATAGGATGCTAAATGTAAGGGTTCGAGTTCCCGCTGCTGCACAAGGGAAGTCTCGAACCAGTCCCGCTGCGGTCCCCCATCCATCTCCGGCTGCAGTGGAGCCTTCTCAGCAAAGATGTCGGTCCCAGCGTCTCGCCCAGGTTAACACTTGTTGCGGTCTTTCCTGGTTCCTCTATTATAACTAGTGCTGCAGCAGGCAGTTCAGGAACTAAGTCCCTGCTTTCCCCATCTGAGCATGCCCAGGGTAAGAGCTCTCATTGGAGATCAGGGGTCACATGGTCAGGTACTGCAGCAGCTCCTATTGGTCCACCAGGAAGGTCCTGAAACTACATGTGTTTTGGAACAGTTTCTCATTGGTCCTTTTTCTGGCAGGTCCTGTTGCTGTTACTATAAAAGGGTGGCATGGCTGGGCCGCCATGCCTAGTATCAATTGCATTATGTGCTTTGTGCCAGTGTGATCATGTACGCATTTGGTTAGGGCTCGGCTGAAATAAGCCCCTAGAATACCAGCACCTCCGGTGAGGAGATTTGGATGCACGTGGTTAGGGCTTGGCTGAAATAAGCCCCTAGAATACCGGCTTCTCCGGTGAGGAGATTGCTTGATTGCGTTGCTGTCTGCATGATCACAGACTGCTATCCGCACAGCAGTTATCTGTGTATCCCTGTGAGTCTAACAGGACACAGTCTTTTTCTCAGCGGCTCTATGACGCAACAGGGTTTGCTTTATAACGCTGGTTCAGTGTCCTAGCGTTTTACTTTGCGGCTCACTGAAGCTAAGTGAGTTCGCACTTATCGCCATATAGTGCTGTGGCATTCCCGTTAGCGGCTCTGGGAATTAACAGAGTTCGCACTAACTGCCACAGCGCTACGGCGTTCATTTTAGCGACTCTGCGGGATAACAGAGTTCGCCACTTTCGCCATCTTACTAGCAGCGGGCTTCGCCTGCACGGTGGACCCCGGGCTGCGAACGCACCTCTCTACTATATCTATTAGGTGCGTTCCGCAGACCCTAACACTATATGGTTGATCTGCATGCAATTGATTTTTTTTGTGCCTTCATAAAGTTGTATAAGCGAGTCTCATCCATTGTATGGAAGAGAATAGTGCATGCTGCGATTTTATTCACATGGACATTCTATCTGAGTGATTGGCAAGATGGAAGCCTTTTCCTAAAAAATAAAACATCCAAGCCTAGATAAATTTTGCCAAAACCTACATCAAGTCTGCCAAAAGCATTATGAGATTGAGGTTTTAAAGATCTGATGAGACCAAGGTTTAACTTTTTAGCCATAATTTCAAGAGGTAGTTTTTCCACAAAGCCATCAGAGCGTAATATCAAAAGAACATCATACCCACAGTGAAGCATGGTGGAGGCAGAATTATGCTTGGGGGTTTTTTGGAAGTAGGAGGTGGGGCTTCAGTTAAGGTTAAGGGAATATTAGTCAATTTTGCAACAAACCTTTAGGCCTCTACTAAAAAACTGATGATGAAAAGGAATGTCACTTTTCAGCCCAACAAGGATCCCAAGCACACCTCCAAATCAAAAAAAGACAGAATGGCTTGGTCAGAAGAAGATCACAGTTTTGGAAAGGTCATCCAGAGCCCAGACCTAAATCCAATTATAAATTATGTGGGTTGGCCTGAAGATGGTTGTACCCCATAAATGTAACTGCAATCTGACAGATTTGGAGCACTACTGCAAGGGAGAGTGGGCAAATCTTGCCAATTCTCGAAGGGCCATGCTGATAGACTCCTAATTCAAAAGACTGAAATGCTTTTATAAATTCAAAGGTTATTTCAACAAAGTATTAGTTTAAAGGTGTGCATATTTATGCAACCACATTATTTTAATTATGTAACTTTTTTTCAACCCAATAAGATCTAAGTTTATTTTTCAATTGAATTGCACAGATTATTGGTGGCATTAAAGGTGGAAAAAGATCTGAAATGATTCTTCCTGTTATGTTTTTGCACGACAACTTCTTGCATTTTATGATGGGTGTGTCGATTTTTTATATTCACTGTACATACATCTAGACTCTAGAGCATATGTCCAGAAGTCCATTTCTTTCTGACTGAACACAATCCTCATATGTGGTATGAACCTAGTTCTTGAAAATTTTACAGGGGAACTGTGGAGAGAAAAATAAAACAGAATTCACATTGAAGTACCTTAAACTATAAGGCCACATTCACACATTCAGTATTCGGTCTTTATTGTACCTCAGTATTTGTAAGCCAAAACCAGGAGTGAGTGAATACAGAAGTGGTGATATGTTTCTTTTATACTCTTCCTCTGATTCTTTCACTCCTGACTTTGTGTTACTAATACTAAGGTACAACACTGACCAAACACTGAACGTGTGAATGTGGCCTTGGTGTGACGTGTCTCCCCAGTTTCAGAAAAGCATCCTAATCTTCACTGCAGCAGAGCTAGCAAGGTGAGGAAGGCAGTCTGGAAGATGCTGTGATACAGCTGATAACATTTCTGTTGGCCTAGGTGCAGACAACTTGTGTTTTGTCTCATCGGAGAAAATCGGGAAGATTATACAAATCACTCTCTGATCAGAGTTTGATCAGAGTGTAATCATACTGTACTCTCTCCGACAAGGAGAAAATGGAGAAAAAAATGTCTCCATCTACTCTATTCTGTCAGTCCGTGTAAATCGGCCTGCACTCAGATGTCATCCAAGCGGAGCTCGAAGGTTTCAACGCACTCATTGACTTGCATGGCTGAGTGTGATCCGAATATCAGCTCAAACTCGGGCATGCAGTGATTTTTTGCCTTGGTCTGAGGAAAAATTCTGACACGTTTCCATAGACTAACATTGGTTTAAGTGCAATCCGACGTTTTCTTGGATCGCATTTGGACCAAAAATTTGACCATGTGCATGAGCACCTAGAGTGAAAGTAGATGTGAATTAACAAGTATAGATCCCTTTTAGAAGTGGGAAGGGGGTTCGGACTTACATAGCAAAGCCGGAATTCATCAGACATGTAGCTTGGCAGGAGCAAGGCCATGCCCCCTGATCTGTGACATAAGGTAGGGAGGGGAGCACTAAGGGCTCATACCCACTAGTGGGAAAAAAATCGGTACATTTTCTGGACGGAAAAAACGGTACGATTCTAGTAAAATGTCATGCGATTTGCATGCGATTTTAAATCGCACCATGCGTTTTCCATCAGTTTTCCATCAGTTTTCCATCTGTATGCAATGCGATTTTAACATGAAGTTTTACATAGAGCAGTTATCTCTATGTAAAAAAGTCATGTAAAAATCACATTGTAAAAAAAAATGTACACAAAAAGCAAATAATTATATATATTATGTGAGACAGTGAGAGTATGGGTGTTGAATGGGGTGTACATTTCACCTGGATACTGTGCTGACTGGTATAGGGGAAATGTGTGGCTTTGTAGACCTAGTGGTGGAGAAAGGTCACTACACCTTACATTCATTACACACTTGCAGCTCAGGCCTGAAACTACTCAGGTGTTAATTAGGAGACCAGAAGTAGGTGTCTGCGAACACAGTCAGAGAGCACGCTTAATCTGGACACAGGAGGGGTCCAGGCACAGAAGGTGTCTCCAGGAGTTTGAGCTATCTCAGTCTGGGTGCTCGATGTACCCCGGACACAGGAGTAGTCTCGGTGAGAATCCATGCGGATAGCTGCTGAATAGGAGGGGAGCTCTCTCAAGTCTGGACGTTGAAGGTGCCTTCAGACACAAGGAGGAGACTCTGTGAACTCCATGTTGGTAAATACTGAACATATGTGTTGTTTTGGCCCTGGCTGGTAGAGTCGGGACCCGGATAGATAGGGAAATCTATCTATGTGTAGTAAGTGGCTAGAGAAGCCTAGGTCTTCTGTTATGATTTGTTTTATATCTGTTTGCTGTGGACTTTAATAAAGCTGGTTGCGGCCAGTTTTCACCAGAACTGCTGTGAATGAACTGTTTCCGTGCCACTCTGTCTACCCAGACGGCGATCCAGAGCTATATCCCCTGAAAAGCTTACAATTGGTGGAGAATGCGGGCAGCACAGTGGCTTAGAGACAGCAATAAAGGTGAAGTCTGTTGAAGCAGCAGCAGAGAAAAAAAAAAAGTGTGTCAGCAAAAACGTCTGATTGGAGCAGTCTTAAAGAGACAGTAGCCCTAATAGAGTTTGCAAAAGAAAAAAAAAAGTGTGTCTGCACAGCAAAGCTGAACTTTTTGTGGAAAAGACTGTGGAGTGTGCAGCAGCAAAAGAGAAACGTCTATTGGAGCAGTCTTAAAGAGACAGTGGCCCTAATAGAGTTTGCAGAGAAAAAAAAAAAAGTGTCTGCACAGCAAAGCTGAATTTTCTGTGGAAAAGACTGTGGAGTGTGTATGTCTTGAGTGAAGACTGCCGTTGTTGAGACAGAGAAGTCTGACAGCATGGATGACAGCATGGAGGCGCTGTTTGAACAAATGGCGCAAGTTAATGTGCAACATAAGACTGCCGTGATTGAGACAGATAAGTCCGGCAGTATGGAGGAGCTCATTGAGTACCTGGTCCAGGCCCAGCGAAGCATGCAGCAGAGCATGGAGCAGCAGCGCTTGCAGCACCAGCAGCGCATGCAGCAGGCCCAGCAGCAATTCCTGCAGCAGCAGCAGGAGAATGACCGGTTGTTTTTTGAGCAGGTTGCAGCACTGCAGGGGACTTGCGGCGCATCGTCCCAAAGTGGTGTTGCAAAGTCACCTGCATTGTCCGCTGTAAAGAAGGCGGTAAGACGGTCCCTGAAAAAGATGACACCTCGTGATGATGTGGAGGTATATCTCACTAGGTTTGAGAGATTGGCAGAGAAGGAGAATCTGCCCTTATCTGAATGGGCCATGATGGTCACACCCTATCTGATTGGAGAGCCCCAAAGGGCCTATGCTGACCTGAGCAAGCAGGACAGCCAAGACTATGCCAAGCTGAAAGCGGAGATTCTTACCCGGCTGGGTGTTACGGTGACAGCCCGTGCCAGGGGAGTTCATGACTGGAGATGCAGTTGGGAGTCTGCAGTCAGTAAACCTGATTATGGAGTTGGAAAGGTGATAGTAAACCGCTACACCCGAGCATGTCCTCCTGAGGTACAGCCAGAGGTCGGACAAGGAGACCACCAGGACGCCAATCGTCTGGTCAGCCTGATGGAGAAGGCCTTCGCCAGCAAAGACTGTCTCCGTGACCAGCCGTCTGAGAGGTCGTCACTTCAGAGTTCCCGGACGCTGAACTCTCGCGGTAAGAGCGTTCCAGCTGTTGGGGACATGGGGTATTCTGATAAGCGGGTTCAGGCCCGAGGGGACATGTGGGTGGAAAAGTGTGATGGACAGGGTTGGAGATGTCGTGTAATTGCAGCCAACTGTCCAATAGAGGGGGAGCCTATGTATTGTGATGTTGGCAGATCCCTCTCTCCCTGCGCAGAGCCTGTGTGTGTGTCCACCTCAGCCGAAGAGACTGGACCACAGGTGTGCCCGGTGGTTGTAAATGACTGCCCAGCACAGGCCCTCTTGGACTCAGAGAGTCCAGTGACTTCCGTATGTGACAGCCTGATTGATAGGGACTTCATCCCTGATAAGCACCTGAGTATGGTGTGCATCCATGGAGACACCAAAGTCTACCCAGAGACTGCCGTGTACTTGGTCCCCAAACTCGGGGAGGTTTCATATGAAGTGGGGTAGTGAAGAACCTGGTGCAACCCGTTATATTGGGTAATGACTTTCCCCGGTCTAAGGATCGCTGGGGGAAAAATGTTTCTGATGGACAGTGTGATGAAGCTCCTACTGAGGGTGCGCAGTCCCGAGGGGCGGAACACAATGCTAGTGGGCCGTTAAACTTATGTGATAATGATGATGATGATGATGATAATGATAATGATGATGATGATGATGATGATGATCATGATAATGATGCTGATGCTGATAATGATAATGATGATGATCATGATAGTGATGATGATACTGATCATAATCATGATAATGATATTGATAATCATGATGACTGTGAAAAAGATGAAATTCCTTTGCAGGTG
This sequence comes from Oophaga sylvatica, assembly GCA_033576555.1. NCBI lineage: Eukaryota > Metazoa > Chordata > Amphibia > Anura > Dendrobatidae > Oophaga > Oophaga sylvatica. The sequence continues at coordinate 208,401,041 of JARQOD010000004.1, read as the reverse complement.
ATGGTGGGAGACGAGGATGGTGGTTCTCGGGAACCGAGTGTCCCTGACTTACCTGTGTCCTGTGACAATTTTGAGAGTGAGCAGTGGCGAGACCCCACTCTTAAAACGGCACAGGAAAATATAAGTGTTCTAAATGAGGTTTCCCAAGAGCCTGGCTCTGAGGAGAGGTTACCTCATGTTGCCATAAACACTCACCTGTTGTATAGGGACACTGAAGTCCAGGGAGAGGTCGTGAGCCAGCTCCTAGTACCTGAGCTATATAGAAGTATAGTGCTGGGGTTGTCACATAGTCACATACTTGAGGGACCAGATGGTGAAGTTAATGTTGTGGATGACATGTTAACTAAGGTTCCAGATCAAGATGTGAATGAGAATGAATTGTATAACCCTGACAGTGAGCAGGATGTGAATGAAAATGAAGTGTATAACCCTGAAAGTGAGCAGGATGTGAATGAGAATGAATTGTATAGCCCTGACAGTGAGCCGGATGTGAATGAAAACAAAATGTATAACCCTGAAAGTGAGCCGGATGTGGCTGAGAAAAAGGGGTCAGACAGGGATAGTGGTAGTGATAGTGAATCATCTGATGACAATAAAGCAACCAGTGCAAATGAGGAAGGCATGGTAGCAGGGGAGGTTGAGAGTCCTGAGAAGAAAGCTGATGCTGACCTTACAGCCGGACAGATGATGGCATCTGAAGATGTTTTACAGTTGGCCGGTTCCCTGGCGAAGACCAAGGTGAAAGGAGGAGAGCTGAGCTTTAAAGGCAGGACTCTGAAACTGAACACAGCACAAGTGGATGCTGTTGAAGATGAGAAGTTATCAATGTATGGTATGGAGCTGCATCATGCCCAGGACTCTGAAGGTAATGCTGCAGAGGTGGAAAAAGCCATGGAAGTGGTGGTCACCAAGCCAGATGCCTCATCAGAAGCTGAGGTCTCAAGTGAAGCTGTGAGGAACAAGACTGAAGATATGGGGACTGACTCTGTCCAGGAATCTGTTTCTGCCGAAGACAGCGGCGTGGACGGTTACGGTCCGGATCAGTAGCTACAACTCGTGAAGCTCAGGCTGGAAGTTCGGCGCCCGGAGTCCCAGCAGTGTTCCTGAGTGATACCAAGGATCTGGATAAATCACAAGATGAGATTTTGAGACATCAGGCTGGCTTTGGTGAGCTCAAGCGCACTTTCATGGAGTCTACATCGGAGCCACGTCCCAACAAATGGGAAAAGCGATGTGTCACTCCGTTGCCGCTGCAGACACACGGGAGCTCAGATGGGATGCAGAACATGGTGGAAGAGAAGAATCCGGCGGGTTCTGAGTATACAGATGCAGCTATCAAGGAGAACTTGAAAGCTGGAATAAATGGAGATATTGGATACCATAGTGATGTGACTGAAGAGGTAGAATGTAAGACTGACGGTACGGCTTCTGAGCATGTTCTACCAGAAGAGCCTGAAGAAGGGGCCGAAGACATAAAGGACGTCCAACAGGTACAAGATGAATTGATTACTTCTCAGAAAAAACTCCAAACTGTGATGAAGGAGCGTGATGAGAGCCATGAGCATCTTCTGGAGAAGCTCAATGAAGTAAAGAAGGTTCAAGGGGAACTGGAGAAAGTGAAAAACCCCCTATACCTCCTGTGATAGTTGGTGACACATGGTCAGTGCACCAGGGACAGGAGGTACGTGAGTTTCTGAGGAAGAGTCAGCAGAAGTGTTCTGATGTGCCGGGTCGTACTTCTCTGGCCAGGCACTATATCGAAACTGAGCCCGGCCCTAAGGTCAAGATGAAACCGTGCAGGATACCCGAGGCCCGCAGAGAGCATAGGCCTGGGAGGGTACAGGGTAGTGCGGATGCTTCAGATGAAGAGAAAGCTGATGTTGGCTATGGCTCAGGTGAAGATACAGATGACAGTAGTGAAGATGAAGCTGATGAGGGCCATGACTGGTCCAGAGTTCACTGTCTCTTTTGGATTGATGACCAGCCCTCCGTTCTGGAGAAGAGGGGGGGGATATGTGAGACAGTGAGAGTATGGGTGTTGAATGGGGTGTACATTTCACCTGGATACTGTGCTGACTGGTATAGGGGAAATGTGTGGCTTTGTAGACCTAGTGGTGGAGAAAGGTCACTACACCTTACATTCATTACACACTTGCAGCTCAGGCCTGAAACTACTCAGGTGTTAATTAGGAGACCAGAAGTAGGTGTCTGCGAACACAGTCAGAGAGACGCTTAATCTGGACACAGGAGGGGTCCAGGCACAGAAGGTGTCTCCAGGAGTTTGAGCTATCTCAGTCTGGGTGCTCGATGTACCCCGGACACAGGAGTAGTCTCGGTGAGAATCCATGCGGATAGCTGCTGAATAGGAGGGGAGCTCTCTCAAGTCTGGACGTTGAAGGTGCCTTCAGACACAAGGAGGAGACTCTGTGAACTCCATGTTGGTAAATACTGAACATATGTGTTGTTTTGGCCCTGGCTGGTAGAGTCGGGACCCGGATAGATAGGGAAATCTATCTATGTGTAGTAAGTGGCTAGACAAGCCTAGGTCTTCTGTTTATGATTTGTTTTATATCTGTTTGCTGTGGACTTTAATAAAGCTGGTTGCGGCCAGTTTTCACCAGAACTGCTGTGAATGAACTGTTTCCGTGCCACTCTGTCTACCCAGATGGCGATCCCAGAGCTATATCCCCTGAAAAGCTTACAATATATATATATATAGGTCATACACTTCTGCATAGTATAATAGCCGCTAATTCATCCCCGGCTATACTGTAAAATCACACTGACAGCTTTAATAAAGAATAGAAACAATACATATACACACATAGAATATATATATATATATATATGTCATTGTGACATATCTATATACATATATTTATAGTTCATACACTTCTACATACTGTAATAGCCGCTAATTCAATTGCCGGCTTTTGTGAAATCACAGAAGCCGACATGAAATGACACATTGTTTACACACAGTTAACCATGTCATTTCATGTATTTTGATATATGGTTTTAACTTACAATTACATAATAGTATGTGTGCAAAATTTCAGACATGTAGGGGTTAATTAAAGGTGTAAATTCGTTGAAAAAAAATGTGTGTGCTCCCGCTGTATTTTCTCCACCAGACAGACAAAGCAAGCGAGTGGGGGCAGATAATAATAGCCTAGGGAGGGTACATTTTTTTGTGCCCCCCCTGGCTACTAACATCTGCCCCCAGACACCCCAGAAAGGGCAAATCTCTAATTAGATTAGCCCTTTCTGGCACTTTGCCCGTCTATTCCCATTGCCCTGTAGCGGTGGCGAATGGGTTAATAAGGGGTTAAAGCCACCTTGCAATTGAAAGGTGACTTTAAGCCAGGTTAATAATTGAGAGCTGTCAATTAGACAACTATCAATTATTAATCCTATTGAAGTAAATAAAAAAAACACACACACTTTAAGAATAAATAATTTTAATGAAATAAATACACATTTTTTTGACCATCTTTTATTTAACTCTTAATCCCTGCGAAGCCCTTGATCTCCTATAATAAAGAAAAAATAATAAAACAACATTATTCTTACCTATCCGGCGATCTGTCCCATCCCACGCTGTAATCCTTCACAAAGGGTTAACTAGCTTTCAGCCAAGCAGCGCAAGTAATGCTGCCTGCTCAGCTGAAAGCTCTTGAATGAATGAGCTTATCTCCGGCCGACAGGAGAGGATGTGATTAATGAATGAAGCTTAATTGATTGCGTCCCACTTTCACTTTAGGTCAGGTCAGGGTGACCTGACCTGAAGTGAAAGTGGGAATAAATTAATTAAGCTTCACTAATTAATCACTTCCTCTCCTTTCGCAGAGAGAGGAACTGATTCATGCAGGGGGAAACAGCTCAGCAGGCAGCATTAGCTCCCTGCTAGCTGTAACCTGTTAACCCTTTCTGATGGATTACAGCGTGGGACCTGACTGTGCATCGGATAGGTAAGAACAATTTTGCTTTTTTATTTTATTTTTATTACAGGAAATGGTTTTAGCAGGAAAATAAAATATGGTCAAAAACTGTTTGATTATTTCATTAAACTTCTTTTTTATTAAAGTGTGTGTGTTTGATTTTTCTTTCATACAATAGGATTAATAATTGATAGTTGTCTAATTGACAGCTCTCAATTATTAACCTGGCTTAAAATCACATTTCAATTGCACGGTGGCTTTAACCCCTTATTAACCCATTCGCCACCACTACAGGGCAATGGGAATAGACGGACAAAGTGCCAGAAAGGGCTAATCTAATTAGAGATTTGCCCTTTCTGGGGTGTCTGGGGGCAGATGTTAGTAGCCAGGGGGGGCACAAAAAAATGTACCCTCCCTAGGCTATTATTATCTGCCCCCACTCGCTTGCTTTGTCTGTCTGGTGGAGAAAATACAGCGGGAGCACACACATTTTTTTTCAACGAATTTACACCTTTAATTAACCCCTACATGTCTGAAATTTTGCACACATACACTTATGTAATTGTAAGTTAAAACCATATATCAAAATACATGAAATGACATGGTTAACTGTGTGTAAACAATGTATCATTTCATGTCGGCTTCTGTGATTTCACAAAAGCCGGCAATTGAATTAGCGGCTATTACAGTATGTAGAAGTGTATGAACTATAAATATATATATATGTATGTGTCACAATGACATGTATATATATATATATATATATAAATATATATATATATGTATTCTATGTGTATGTATCTAGTGTTTTGTGAGCTGTCAGTGTGATTTTACAGTAGCCGGGGATGAATTTCCGGCTTTTCAAAGGAGACTGGTGCGTATAAATCGGACAGCACTCGCATGGTGCGAGTGCTGTGCGATGATTTCTCGCACCCATTGACTTGCATTGGCGATTATCATGCCAAAATCGCATCAAATCGCAGCATGCTGCGATTTTTTTCTCAGACCAATTTCGGCTGAGAAAAAAATTGCTAATGAGATGTCACCTATTGAATAACATTGGTCAGATTTGAATCCGATTTTTTTTCGGCTGAATATCATCCGTTTTCGGCGCAAGTGAGTATGAGCCCTAAGGAACAGACCCAGCCTCACGCTAATTAGCAGATACTATGAAGAGTAGGAAAAGTGCAATGGACGTCAGCTTTATAATTTATATAGGTATTTCCAGGGCCGGCGTCAGCACCCGGCACACCCGGGCAAGTGCCGGGGCCCTGAGCAGGTGGGGGGGCCCACTCGCCGTCTGGCACCCCAGCGCCCGTTAGCGGTGTCAGCGCCGCCGCTGCCCCCCCCGCTTGCTCAGGGCCCCGGCTGCGGCCGGCTCAATACTCACCTCTCCCCGTGCCTCCGCTGCCGCAGATCCGCCTCCGGGCTCCAGGGGGCGCCTGCAGGACGCCGGCGCTTCCTCTCACAGCAGCGCCGCTGAATGACGTCATCATTCAGCGGCCGGCTGTGGCAGTGAGCGCGCGGACGTCGGACAGGTGAGATGTTTGTGTGTGTGTCTGTGTATGTGTCTCTGTGTGTATGTAGTGCGATGCTTTGTGTGTGTGTCTGCTGTATGTGTGATGGTGGTGGGGGGAGGGCAGTGATGGTGATGATGGGGAGGCAATGATGATTGATGATGATGGGCAGGCAATTATATTGCTGTGGAGACAATGATGATTATGGGCAGGCATTGATGATGATGGGCAGGCATTGATGATGATGGGCAGGCAGTAATGATGATGGGCAGGCAGTGATGATGATGGGCAGGCAATGATATTGATGGGAGGCAATGATGATTATGGGCAGACATTGATGATTATGGGCAGGCAGTGATGATGATGGGCAGGCAGTGATGATGATGGGCAGGCAATGATATTGATGGGGAGGCAATGATGATTATGGGCAGGCATTGATGATGATGGGCAGGCAGTGATGATGATGGGCAGGCAATGATATTGATGGGGAGGCAATGATGATTATGGGCAGGCATTGATGATGATGGGCAAGCATTGATGTTGATGGGCAGGCAGTGATGATGATGGGCAGGCAGTGATGATGATGGGCAGGCAGTGATGATGATAATGGGCAGGCAATGATGATGATGGGAGTCTTTCCACGGCGCCCTTTCCTGAGCCGTAACAGTGCAGAACGCAGTACAGTGTAGAGGAGAGCTCCATATTTTGTATGGAGCTTTATATGGTGACCAGTATCCTGTATGGAGCATTATATGGGGGATGGAGGGGTGACATCCTGCATGGGGTATTATATGGGTGATGAGGGGGAAACTATGTGGTGCCCATAATATTGTATGGAGGACTGTACTGTCCAGTCTGTACTGTGCGCTGTGAGGATTTGGCGGTTTTTGAGCTATTGTACAATTTACAATAGCTATCAGTCGTAATGGAAGAAGAGACGTGTTTGGCGTTGTGCTATACCCATATTTCTCTGCAGTATCTGTGCATCATGAATCGTGGTCTGTGTTTAGGGGGCCCACTGAGACTCTTTCGCCCGGGGCCCATGAAAACCTGGAGCCGGCCCTGGGTATTTCCATGTGAATGACTTAAATGGTTGCTATGCTTTTGTAGATGTATTCACATTCACAAAAGAATTCCGACTCTGGCCTGTGGGTTCGCAGCTTTGTAGTGGTCACTGCAATTACACTCATCATTTATACTACTCGGAGTTTAAGTGATTTGTGGTTTGAAAAAACCTTTCTGTGTTATATATCGGAATATCCACTGAATTATTTGAATTTGTATATATATTAATAAATATCTGACTGTAGCGAAATTTTCATAATGAAACATACATGTTAGAATGTATTTTTTGCTCTTTGATAAATGATAATATACTGTCAATTCTATTTTAGTTTGTAACTGCTCTCCACATGCAGGAATTGTAAATTAGATCATTTATCAATGATTTAGGCTTGGATTTAAAGAGGTATTCCATCTCAGACACATATTGTTTAACCACAGGATCTGCCATAAACTATATGTTTGTTAGATGCAGGTGTAAACCTTAGACCCTCATGGATAGTGAGATTGGAGGTGCTCTTATACTTGCCCCACCTATTAAAGTGGCTTACATCTGCCATATCCAGGCTAAGAAGATAATAGAAATGCGACCACACATATGTGTGGCTCACTCCATTCTGTTCTATGGGAGTTACAGAAACAACCACGGAGCTGTTTGAGACTTATATTTACAGTACATGTAACTTTCCACCTATTCTTTGAGTGTGACAGCCAGTGGCCAGCATCATCAGTGTGGGCTCTATAGGCGCCACTGCAGTTGTAAGTAGTGTTGAGCGATACCTTCCGATATCGGTAAATATCAGATCGGATTGGATCGGACAGAAACCCCAAAAAGATCGGATATCGCCGATTCCGATACCGGAAACCAATGCAAGTCAATGGGACACAAATATCGGAATGAAAATAAACCCTTACTTTCCTTGTAGGTTAATTCTACATGAAGGAAAACAGCTAAGAATAATGTAGAATGTATTGGGGGAGGTAAAGGAGACATTAAAGGCATAGAGGTTTAGCCCAATCAAATGGAATAGCAGGAATTACCAAGGACTACCAATGACCAGCAGTCGTTGGTGGAACTCGGATACCGAGAAGGAGGCACCTAAGCCAAAGGCTCTGCCTGGAACCAGCTGACGTTACTGGAACCCAGGGGACATATTCAAGATTGACTTCCAAAGAACCAGCTAATGGTACTGGAACTCAGATAGGCAGCAGAAGGTACACATGAAAAAAAAAGTTGCAAGGCCGCGAGCTGCCCGGAGTTACCGAAACCCACAGTCCTACAGGTGGAGCTTGTCCTATTGGCACTGCGGAACCAGCCTTCATTGCCAGATCCTGCAGCCCACATAGGAAGCACCTAAACTGCAGGCACCATAGAGTTGGCTAACCCGACCGCAACACGACAGGACAACTTATTGGAGGCAAAGTGACGTTGACACTACCCAGAAACAGCTGGCGTGCTGGAACCAGGCTGGGCAGGAGGGAGTACCCGTGCCAAAGACACTTCTGAGCAGCAACTGGTGGTGTTGGAGCCCAGGGATTACAGTAGAAACAGAGTGTAGCCAGAGGCCTAATTGGGGCAAGTTTAATATCTGTAGTAGTGTGAATGTGGACAGAGCAGGCGAAATTGCCTGACACACAGCAGGGGATCAGCTGACGTTACAGAACCCCAATAACACAGGAGCAAGTGTTGACTGTGCAGATGGCACTTCTGAGCAGCAACTGGCAGTGTTGGAGCCCAGGGATTACAGTTCAGGTGGTAGAAACATAAACACAACAGGAGACCTGGATACTTTTGCCAACCAATTATTTAATCTGGAAGAGGACTAGCAAATTCCTGCGAGATCCAGGCCTCGTTCATTTTCAGAAAAGTAAGACGGTCAACGTTATCGGAGGATAGTCCCATGCGACGGTCTGTTAGTACACCACCTGCGGCACTAAAGACGCGTTCCGATAATACACTAGCAGCAGGGCAAGCCAGCACCTCCAATGCATACTGGCTAAGTTCTTGGGCCCTTTATCCAGCTTAGAGACCCAAAATTTGAAGGGGGAAGAGCCGTGTGGGAGAACACTGAGAGGGCAAGACATGTAGTCTGTCACCATCTGACGGAAACGTTGCGTCTGTAATGGTGTAGACATTTGTGGCGGGGACACAAAACTTTGCCACATTTGGGCCATACTGGTCTTGCCTTGTGCTGAGGTGCTGCTTCTGCTCCCTCTTTGTGCAGAGCTTCCTCCACTGCTTCGACGCACTGAGCAGCTTTGTAAAGCACTAGCAGCACTGCTCTCGGGTGGAATGGAGAACATGATGGAATGCACCAGTGTGTCTTGGTACTCCCGCATTTAACACTCCCGGTTCAACAGTGTTAAGAGGCTTTGTAAGTTGTCCCGGTAGCGAGGATCTAGGAGGGTGTACACCCAATAATCAGCCGTGTTGAGAATGTGGGCGATGCAGTGGTCATTTCTCAGGCACTGCAGCATGAAATCAACCATGTGCTATAGACTGCCAACTGGCCAAGAAACGCTGTCCCCTGCAAGAGGCGTCATCTCTGCCTGCTCTGCATCACCCCACCCTCGCTCTACATACTGACTACTAGAGCATTGTGTACCTCCCTCCTCAGGACAGATGTCTTCTTCCTCCATTGACTCCTCCTCATCCTCCTCACAAAGTGTCCCCTGCCTAGGCCTTTGTGAGGAACCACGTTATGCAGACTGTCCAGAAGCAGATGGCATTTGTGACTCCTCATCCTCCACCTCTTCCACAACCTCCTCCCTTAGTGCTTGCAGTGTTTTTTCAAGCAGGCAGATAAGGGGGATAGTCATGCTGACTAGTGCATCATCTGCACTCGCCATCCGCGTGGAATAATCGAAGGCACGCAAAACGTGGCAGATGTCCTTCATAGAGCCTCACTCAGTGGTGGTGAAGTGTGAACGGCGCGCAGTGCGACTTGTTTGCGCCTGATGCAGCTCGTACTCCATTACTGCTGCCTGCTACTCACACAACCTCTCCAACATATGTAATGCAGAATTCCACCTGGTGGGTAGGTCACATATGATGCGATGTTCCGGAAGGCGGAATCAGCGCTGCAGAGCTGCAATGCGTGATTTTGCCATGCTGGAACGCCGCAAGTGAGCGCACTCTATGCGGACCTTGTGCAGCAATGCATCAAGATCCGGATAGTCCCTTAAAAACTCTGCACGACCAAGTTGAGCACATGTGCCAGATATGGGATGTGAGTGAGGTTGCCTAGGCCCAGAGCTGCCACCAGATTTCGGCCATTGTCACACACTACCATGCCTGGCTGGAGATTCGCTGGCACAAACCACACGTCGGTCTCCTGCTTGATGGCATTCCAGAGCTCCTGCGCTGTGTGGTTTCGATTCCCCAAAGAAATTAATTTCAATACGGCCTGTTGACGTTTGGCCATGGCTGTGCTCATATCGGTCGTAACAGGTAAGCGTTCACGGGTCCATGTGGAGGTAGACTGTGACGGCTCCTGCAGCGCTGATTCAGAGGAACTGGAGTATGAGGAGGAGTCAATGTGTATAGACCGGATTCCTGCAATCCTTGGAGTTGGCAGAACACGTACAGCGCCACTCTCAAGATCTGTACCCGGCTCCACAACATTTACCCAATGGGCAGTGAGGGAAAGATATCGTCCCTGTCCATGGTTACTGGTCCACGCATCGGTGGTCAGGTGGACCTTGCTACTGACGGCGTTTAGTAGCGCATGTTTAATTTTTCCCTCCACATGCTTTTGCAGGGCAGGAACCGCTTGCCTGCTGAAATAAAAGCGGCTGGGCACGTTGTATTGTGGGACTGCCAATGCCATGAAGTTACGGAAGGTGTCAGTCTCCACCAGCCTGAATGAGAGCATTTCAAGGGACAGTAGTCTTGCAATGCCAGCATTCAGAGCCTGTGCTCGGGGGTGGTTTGCTGAGTATGGGCACCTTTTTTCCCATGCCTGTGCTACCGATGGCTGTAGACTGGCCTGGGAGTGTGAGGATGACAGGGAATGTGGTGCTGTGGATGGAATCACACTGTGTCTCTGTACAACAGTGCCTGAGGTTCTTCCATGGCGATCCTGTGAGGAAGCCGAACCAGCTGTGTGTGAGCTGTAGGAAGAGGCTACAACACGAGCTGAAGAGGTGGTAGGTGGCGCAGTAGGTTGGCCTATGTCTTCAGTGTGTCTTTGTAACTCCACCACGTGCTTGGTCCGCACATGTTTCCACATATTTGTGGTATTGAGGTTGCTGACCCTTTTCCCTCTTTTCACTTTCTGATTACACAGCTTGCATTTAACAAAGCAAATGTCATCTGCAACTGTGTCACAAAAGGACCAGACACTGCAAGTCTTGGGAGCGCCCGTTTTGGGTTTTGGAAGAGGCATGCTCCTAATGGGTGCCGAAGTGGAGGCTACAGGCAACCGAGTCTGCCCCCTCCCTTTCCCTCCTTTTTTGGCCTTTCGGGGAATTCTTCCTCAGAGCTGCTCCCACCACCTTCCTGTACCTCACGCCATGATGGGTCAAGGACCTCATCATCTACACTACCCTCTTCAAACGATTGCTTCTCCTGGGTAGTCTCGACAGCACAGTACGTACCAGAAAGTGTCACCTGAGTCTCATCATCAGATGCGTACTGAGGTGTGCTGACCATAGGCACTGGCCCACCCGCCTCTTCAGATTCAGAGAGACAAAGCTGTTGTGCATCACTGCATACTACCTCTTCTTCTAATTCTCGAATGCTGCTTTGCTAGCCCCCTCTTTCCAAGCCAACAGAGAACAGAAGTAGAGAATTAGATGGCTCCTGTCCAGGGCTCTCTGACTGCCTGGGCAATTTGGCAGGTGGTGAAGAGACAGATGGGTGCTCTTCAGTGCTCTGGACCTGAGAGGATCTGGACCTAATTGAAGCCGATGCGTTAGCTGCCATCCATCCGACAACGGCTTAAATTTGGTCATCCCGCAGCAGTGGGGTACGGCGAGCTCCTACAAAGCTGTGCATAAAGGACTGTTCCCTGGTAAAACTGGGGGATACTGAGTCACTGGTGCCCGCAGCAGGCACAGAATCACCACGTCCTCTCCCTGCAGAAACTCCACGACCACGTGCTTTACTCCCTGTCTTCTTCATCTTGCTAGACTGTTAAAGATAGGCAGAAAAGTACTAAGGGCTTAGGGTGCTTATTCCTGAACAGCTACTAACAGGTATAAGAAACACTAATTTTATAATGTGTGGACTAGACTTTAATATGAGCTAATGTGGCCTACACAACTGTAAAGTGTAGTGTTTGGTGAACTTTATTAACTTTTTTTTTCACAAAAAGACACTGGATGTGCCCAAAGATGTAAAACCGATAGTATCACAAACTTTTTGTAGCTGTTACAATGCAGGAACGTAACCTCCAATGCAATAGATGAGGCTCCAAAAAATAGGCTAATACTAATCTGGCTGGGGCTGCAGGGCACAAGCCAACAGAAAGGCTTCTCTAGCTACTCCTATATTGTGTTTGCAAATATTCTAGCTGGATACCGATAGAACCACACTAATAGGAGAAATCTGGAAAAATGAGCAGCACTAATGCAAAAAAGGACAATGTATGAGACAGTGACACACGCTGAACGGACTACAACTGGAGATGGCTGCAGAACACACTACAGCGTGAGCTGCACTCACACACAGAGACCTCGCAGACAGCCGTGAACAGGGCTGCAAGGCTTCAGAAAAGCTCCTCTATCTACTCCTATATAGTGTTTTCAAACAATGTAGCTGGATACGGATAGAACCACACTAATAAGAGAAATCTGGAAAAATGAGCAGCACTAATGCAAAAAAGGACAATGTATGAGGCAGTGACGCACGCTGAGCGGACTACAGCTGGAGGTGTATACAGAACACACTACAGCATGAGCTGCACTTACACACAGAGACCTCGCAGACAGCCGTGAACAGCGCTGCAAGGCTGCAGAAAAGCTCCTCTATCTACTCCTATATAGTGTTTTCAAGCAATCTAGCTGGATACGGATGGAACCACACTAATAGGAGAAATCTGGAAAAATGAGCAGCACTAATGCAAAAAAGGACACTGCATTAGGCAGTGACGCACGCTGAGCGGACTACAACTGGAGGTGGCTGCAGAACACACTACAGCTGCACTCACACACACAGAGACCTCGCAGACAGCCGTGAACAGCGCTGCAAGGCAAAGCAAAGCTTCTCACAAAGCGGTTGCTACAGTAGCCTGGGTAAAGCACAATAAAGCAAATCACTAGCTCAAACTGTCCCTCAGAGTCAGAACAGCAGCGTCCTGTCCCTAAGTAAATTCACAGCAGAGTGAACCCAAAATGGCTGCAGCGGCTTTTATAGTGCATCATGACATCATTTCAGCAGCCAATCACAGCCATGCCATTAGTTAACATGCCTAACATGCATAACAGGATGTGCCCACACTTCTTAGGATTCCTCATTGTCTGAATAAAATCAAACTGGCTCATTGCATTATGGGAACTTCCGATTCCGGTATTTGATATTCTAAAAGTATCGGAACTCAGTATCGGAACTCCGATACCACGAATATCGGCCGATACCCGATATTGCAGTATTGGAATGCTCAACACTAGTTGTCAGACATTTATGGCAATTCACGTAAATATATGTTGCCCTGCTCAATGAAGACATATGTTTACTGACAAGAGTAATCCCTTATAACCCAGTAATGTAAAATGACATAGATGTCATCACCTGGAGTTATATCCATAGCAATGCCATACATGTACATAAAATGTATCTTTGGTGTTCCTTGCTGTTTGGTGTTCCTAGTGCAAAAGTTATACCCAGTCCCAAAACCTAATACTAGTGATGTCACATGTTTGTGTTTCGATTGCTAATAGACTAAATTAATCTGTATGCATTATAAGGCTAAGTTCACATTTACGTTCAGTTGCTCTGCGTAGGTGGAGCTTAAGGAATCAAGTACACAGCCCTACGCAGAGCAGTCGAACGCTAATGTGAACCCGGCCTAACATAGTTACATAGGTTGAAAAAAGACCTAGGTAAATCAAGTACAACCTTACTCCACCAATTGTACATTTTCTCACTAATTTAACTATAACCAGCAATGTTATGTGTATCAAGGATATCGTCCAGCCCTTTCTTAAAAGCTGTTTCCACGGTCAGGAAACGCTGTGGGTTGGACGCTGCGTACAGCCGCAGCGTCCAATCCGCAGCGGCCAGATGTTACAGCATAAGTGGAGGGCATTTTATGAAATCCCATCTCCACTATGTGTTCAAACATGCAGGTGGTAGACCTGTGTATACGCACATGCAGAGCGTCTTTCTAGACCACAGCATGTCTATTTAGATAGTGCCGTTCTATGTACAGGATGCGGTGATTTCGCATGTGTTCATTGAACACATGCGGAGTCACCGCGCGTACAAAAGCCAGCAGCGTTTTGGACAGAGTGGGTATCTGTTGCGTCCAAAGCGCTGCCATTCCGGACGGTGGAAACATACCCTTATAGTGTCGGCCATTACTACCTCTTGTGGTAGGTTATTCCACAGTCTGAGTGCTCTAGCTGTAAAGAAGCCTTTCCTGTTTAGCTGCAAAAATCACCTTTCTTCCACCTGTAATGAGTGCCCCCTGGTCCTCAGTATGGTCTTTGGAAGTGTGAGACAGTGAGTGAATATGTGATGAATGGGGTGTACATTTCACCTAGGTATAAGGGAAATGTGTGGCTTTGTAAACCTAGTGGTAGAGAAAGGTCACTACACCTCACATTCAGCACACACTTGCAGCACAAGCCTGAAACTACTCAGGTCTTAATTAGGAGACCAGAAGTAGGTGTCTGCAAACACAATCTGAGAGCTAGTTTAGCCTGGACACAGGAAGGTGTCTCGGCACAAGAAACAGTCTCCAAGAGTGTTAGAGCTGTCTTTAGCCTGGACACAGAGAGGTGTCCTGGCACAAGGAAGCAGTCTCCCAGAGTGTTTGAGCTATCTCAGTTTGGGTGCAGGAAGGACCCCGGACATAGGAGTAGTCTCAGTGCGAATCCGTGTGAAGAGCGGCTGAATAGAGAGTGGATCTCTCTCAAGTCTGGACATGGAAGGTGCCTTCAGACACAAGGAGGAGTATCTGTGAAGCTCCAAACTGGTAACATATGTGATATGTGTTGTTTTGGGCACAGACTGGTAGAGTCTGGGTCCCGGATAGAGAGGGCCATCTATCTAAGTGTAATTAGAGGCTAGACAAGCCTAGGTTTTCTGTTTATGCTTTGTTTTAATCTGTTTGCTGTGGACTTTAATAAAGCGTGTTGCGGCCAGTTTTGCACCAGAACTGCTGTCTGAATGAACTGTTTTCATGCCATTCTGTCTACCCAGACAGCGATCCTAGAGCTAAACCCCCTGAAATGCTACAGAAGTAATAAGTCATGTGCCAGTGTTTTGTATGGGCCAAACATATTTTTATACATGTAAATGAGATCTCCTCTGAGGCATCTTTTTTCTGAGCTAAACAAGCCTAACTTTTCCAACGTCTCCTGATATGAGAGGCCTTCCATCACTTGTAATAAACTAGTTGCCCATCTTAGAACTGAATAACCTTTTTAAAATGTGGCTCTCAAAACTGGATCCCATATTCTAGATGTGGACAGTGATTTATAAACGGGTAACAATACGTTGAGATCGCGGGATGATATCTCTCTTTTATACATCCTAAAATCTTGTTTCACGACACAACTGTCGGGTGACCCGAGACCAGGAGCTCCTTCTCTGTCCCTAACACTAAGGGGCACCATAGCTCCTCCTGCTCCCGGGATACTTCAGATGGCAAAGATGCCGGGCCTCTGCTCTTGCCCTATCTCCTTAGTTAGCCCTCCGTCTGTTCTCTTCCTCAACCAGGAAAGAGGGGGCGCTACTGTGCACCCTTGTACATCAACTCAACAAACAAGACGACACGGACAAGGGTTAACAGAAATCTCCAGGCATACAAAATATTCACTTACATGTAACAGAAGAATGCACCGGGGTGTGAAGGTAGGGGAATAAACAAAAACAGACATGGATAAGGAATTACCACACATACAAACCAAGCAACAGTCACTAATAACTCCTTCAACTCTCCTTCTCATATGTTTTCCTCTCCCACCGTAGCCATGCAGCAAATGCTTGCTGTGACAAGGACTCCTGTTCTGCCAGAAGAAATAAACACATTTAAAGTGAAGCATAAGTGCTTCTTCTCAGTGCTGGAGTAGGATCAATCAGCCACTGCGGTCTTCTGCCTCCACACTGTCGCGGTAACCCTGTGACAGTACCCCTCTTCTACGAGGAACCTCCGGAACCTCAGGACCAGGCTTATCAGGATGTGCCACTTAAAAAACCCAGACCAGTCTGGCCGCATGAACATCAGATGCTGGTACCCACATCCTTTCCTAAGGACCGTACTCCCTCCAATGTACCAGATACTGAAGCGACCGACGAACAAGATGAGAGTCCAAAATCTTCGCAATCGGAAACTCTAAATTACCATCGGCAATGACAGGAGACAGTGGTAGAGATGATGGTACAGAAGATGCAATGTATTTTTTGGGTAAAGAACAATGAAATACATTATGGACCCTGTCCCACTATCCAGAAATGCAGTCATGTCCACCTTAATTCTAGCCACGTGGATTACAGCTGGTAGAAAAAACTGTGTCCTACCCACAGAGGTGATAAGTATACCCAGGTTGCTAACCTCCCTGCAACCCGGACCATCAAGTCGTTCCGGTGGTTGTTTACCATGAGGTCGGGAAGGACATGTGCCCACAAAATGGCCCTTGCCCTGACAAGGATTAGTAACAGAGCCCAGATTATAAAGGGGAAGTGAGTGGCTAACTGAGCTCAGTTGTGAACACAAGGACTCCCAACATGGCCGAATAATGACTGTTCTACCAGAAGAAATAAACTCAGTTCAAATAAAGGAGAAGTGCTTCTTCTCAGCTCCGGAGTTGGAGCAATCAGACACTACGGTCTTCAGGCTCCACATTGTTGTGGTACCCCCATGACATCTTGCTTGCTTTTGCGGCTGCTGCTTGACACTGAGTACTGCTGCGTAGGTTACTTATAACGAGAATACCTAGTTCCTTCTCCTGTTCTGTAGTCCCAAGTACACTCCCAGTTAATGTACATGCAGCAATAGGATTACTCTGTCCTAGGTGCATTACTTTACATTTATCTACATTAAACCTCATTTACCAAGTGTTTGCCCATTCAGCCATTTTATTCAGATCGTTTTGCAATATTGTAATGTCAAGGTCAGATTTTAATATCCTACATAGTTTGGAGTCATCAGCAAAGACTGACACTTTACTCTCCATCCCATCCACAAGTCATTAATAAAGAGGTTAAAAAGAATCGTTCCTAACACAGATCCCTGCGGTAGCCCACTACTGACTATATCCCATTTAGAGAATATACCATTTATGACAACTCTTTCTTACCTGTCATTTAGCCAATTCTCCAATTTCAACCATTTTGCTTTTATAAGTTCCCCCAATCCCTACATTCTGTTAGCGTTGTACTAATAAGGTCGTTTATATCGTAATCGGCAAACAAATAACAATGCCTTAGCACAGTCCAGATAAATCAACACATAAGTCGCCCCTACCCAACATCCACAGACTTGCGAACTGTAACTCCTAATGAAAAATTCACCACAATTGTTAGTTAACAAGAAAAGTATCTGCTTTCAATGAAATCCATCGTGCTCCCTCCAGTTATTATATTATAATCCACAATATATTTCGCTGATGTGGGTCATCTCTTAACCCCTTAACGGCCGCCGATACGCCTTTTAACGGCGGTCATTAAGGGTACTTAAACCACAGCGCCGTTAATTAACGGCGCTGTGGAAAAAGTGAATAGCGCCCCCCAGAGGCGCATTTTCTCCGGGGTCTACGCCGGGGTAGCGAACCCCAGAGAACATGAATCAGGTCGTTTTTACCGACCCCGATGTTGCGATCGCCGTTATTAACCATATAATGGCGATCGCAACAAAAAAAAATGGTGTGCCATATAATTTCTCTCTCCTCTGATGTGATCGGACATCAGAGGAGAGAGAAAAAGGGCCCCCGATCCCCCCCTTGTGGCCCCCGAACTCCTGCATGTGGCCCCCGGGCCCTCCGGTGTCCCCCGGTGGGCGCCGCCATCTTTGAGGCCTAGAAAATGGCGGGCGCATGCTCAGTGCGCCCGCCCCGATGTGCTGGGGGGCTTGGGCAGTTTTCTCTGGGGTCTCTGCTGCCGAGGGTAACGGCGACCGCAAAAAAAAAAAATGATTTCTCTCCCCTCTGATGTGATCGCACATCAGAGGGGAGAGAATTAGGGTCCCCAGTACCCCCGAACCCCCCATACCTCCTGGTGTCCTCCGGCAGCTCCCCCTGGCCTGCGATCCTCCCGGGTCTTCTTCCTGTGAAAAAAAATGGTGGCAGATTCAAAAAATGTTTCATTCATTCTCCTAAAAGTACATTTTGATCACTGTGATAAACTATCACAGTGATCAAAATAAAAAAACAGTACATAACCCACCCGTTTATCACCCCCTTAGTTTGGGACATATAATAAAATGTAGAAATTATATTTATTTTCATTTTTCCATTAGGGTTAGGGCTAGGGTTAGGGTTAGGGCTAGGGTTATGGTTATAATTAGGGTTAGGCTGAGTTCATACTGCGTTATGGCAGTCCGTTAGACGGACTGCGTTACACCGCGGTATAACACGGTGTTACGCAGTCCGTTAACGCTGCCATTCACCCCCATTTGAGTGCGCATCGCGACGCATGCCGTAAAGTGGCATGCGTTCGCGACGTGCCATCATTCAGTGACGGAGCCTCGGACGCAGCCTGCAGCGTCTGGGCTCCGTCACCGCTAGCGCAGATGAATCATCTGCTGATTCCTCTGCGCTAGCGGGTATAGCATAACGCAATTGCGTTATGCTATACCGTTACCAGCCCGTCAACGCTATGTGTTGAACGGGCTGGTAAAACGCAAAATGAACCTAGCCTTAGGGTTAGGGTTATAATTAGGGTTAGGTTACAATTAGGGTTAGGATTACAATTAGGGTTGGAATTAGGGTTGGGATTTAGGTTAGGATTAGGGTTAGGGTGGGATTAGGGTTAGGGGTGTGTTGGGGTTAGGGTTGGAGCTAGAATTGAGGGATTTCCACTAGTTAGGCACAATAGTGGGTCTCCAAACGCGTGGCGTTCAAAAAGTCAAATGGTGCTCCCTCCCTTCCGAGCCCTGCCGTGCGCCCAAACAGTGGTTTACCCCAACATATGGGGTATCAGCGTATTCAGGACAAATTGCACACCAATTTTGGAGTTCTAATTTCTCTTGTTACCCTTGGGAACACTAGTCAACAGCTGGCATTAATTGACCACCAATCGGCTACTTGTTGCTGATCGGAGGTCCTTTCAAAACCAGGGGAGGAGTCCCGAGGAGATAATTTGCATATTCCCAGTGCCTTCTGGAGTTTTGGCTTATATTTCACCGCTTGATTATCTCTTGAACAATAAGAACATGGAAGAGGCTAGGAGCCATGTGGTGAGCTGCATTTCTTGCTACATGTTCATAGACTTACCAGTGGAAAAGCCAAACTTCACATGCCAGAAATGCAAGCTTGTGTCCCTGTTGGAGGAAAAGTTGCAAAATCTGGAAGAGAGGTTATCTACATTGAAGACCATTAAGGAAGGTGAAGAGTTCTTAGACAGAGCAGAATTATCTCTTCATGGTACAGAAAGAGAAGAAATTCGAAGTGCAACTGAAGAAACAGAGGAATGGAAGCATGTGACCCAGAGAAGCAGGAGGATCAGGAGGCAGTCAGCACCAATTCTGCTCAGGAACCAATACCAGGCTCTTACACAGGAGAACAATGAAGAAATACATCAGGATAAGACTTTGCCCACAAACAACCTTGTACACCATCAGAGTCCTCCTGAATGGAGAAAGAAAACTGTTGTGAAGAAGAAACGGAGAGTTGTTGTCATGGGCGATTCCCTGTTGAGAGGAACAGAGGCTGCTATCTGCAGACCGGATATAACCTCAAGAGAAATGTGCTGTCTTCCAGGTGCAAAAATTAAAGATGTGTCTGACAGGATATCAGGACTCTTCAGACCTAAAGATGACTACCCATTCCTGCTAATACATGTGGGGACAAATGACACCGCTAGAAACGACCTGGAAACCATCTGCAGTGACTTTGAAAACTTAGGTAAGAAAGTGAAAGAACTGGGAGCGCAGGTGGTCTTCTCTTCCATCCTCCCAGTGGATGGCCATGGAACAAGGAGGTGGAATAAGATTCTGCAGGTGAACAACTGGCTACGTCGATGGTGCCGTCAGCAAGGATTTGGATTTCTGGATCACGGAGTGAATTACCTATACGATGGACTACTTGCTAGAGATGGGGTGCACCTTACGAAGACTGGAAAACATGTATTTGGAAGTCGCCTTGCTACACTCATCAGGAGAGCTTTAAACTAGAACAATGTGGGAAGGGAAGCAAAACGCCAGCAAAAGCCATACACTTGACAAATACTATTGAGATTTCTGCTATTAGAAGTGAAGGGGAAGAACAAAGACAAAAAAATTTACATAATAAAAATATTGAAGGAAGAGAAACCAATCACAAAGCATGGGCAACAAACAAGGAGAACTGGAGCTACTAACGCAGGAGAAGAAATATGATGTCATTGGAATCACTGAGACTTGGTGGGACGATACACATGATTGGAATACAAGGCTAGAAGGATACAACTTATTTGCAAGAAACAGACTTGATAAACGAGGAGGAGGTGTTGCATTGTATGTTAGAAAAGCGTATATCTGCACAGAGATTGACGCTTCAGAGACTGGGAGTTCTGTGGAAACTGTTTGGGTAAGAATACAAGGACAGAACAATGGAAAGGACACCATTGTAGGCATTTACTACAGGCCGCCTGTGCAAGCTGAAGATATGGATGAACTCTTTATGCATCAAATGGCCAAGTTCTCCAAAAAATATGACATAGTGGTCATGGGAGATTTCAACTATCCAGACATTTGTTGGGAATCTCTCTCAGGCAAAACTAACAGGTCCAGGAAATTCTTATCCTCTCTTGCTGACAACTTTATCTTCCAAAAGGTAATGGAGAAAACAAGGGGATCTGCTACTTTGGATCTAATCCTCATAAACAGGGAGGAAATGGTGGAGGAGGTAAGAGTGGCTGGGACTCTAGGAGGTAGTGACCATGCTATTTTAGAATTTTGGATAACAAGAGGAGGAAGACCTGTGAAGACTCAGACGTCAAGGTTAGATTTCAGAAAGGCAGATTTTAAGGAACTCAGAAAGAGAATTGGAGGGATCCAATGGCTGGATATCCTTAAGGACAAAAATGTCCAGGAAGGATGGAAAATCTTGAAAAATGAGATTCTCAAAGCACAATCGTTAACAATTCCGAAAAGAGGGAAGAATGGGAAGCATTTAAGGAAACCAGGATGGATGAACATAGAACTTAAACACATTCTAAAAAGGAAGAAAGAAATGTTTATCAAATGGAAAGAGGGAGGCATATCTAAAGAAGAATATAATGCCGTCTGCAGAACCTGCAGGGCACAAATCAGATTATCTAAAGCTGACAATGAATTAAAGCTTGCAAGTGGCGTCAAAAGCAACAAAAAAGGATTTTGGGGATACGTCAAAAGTAAAAGAAAAGTCAAAGATGCTATAGGATTTTTACAGGATGAAAATGATGAAATGGTAAGTCAGGATGTTGAGAAGGCTGAACTTTTAAATTCCTATTTTGCATCTGTTTTCTCTCAGAAAGGAAATGTAACATCAACTGATCTTCACTGTCCTATTAAAGGAATAGAAGAATCCAGGATATCTATAAACAGAAAGACAGTGAGGAAACACTTAGCTAACATAAATGAATTCAAGTCTCCAGGTCCAGATGAATTACACCCCAGGGTACTGAAGGAGATAGCAGAAGAAATTCTTGAACCACTGTCCATAATCTTTGAAAGTTCTTGGAGAACAGGAGAAGTCCCAGAAGACTGGAGAAGAGCAAATGTTGTTCCTATCTTCAAAAAGGGGAAGAAGGTGGACCCAGGGAACTACAGGCCGGTGAGTCTGACTTCTATACCAGGAAAGATCTTTGAACAAATTATTAAAGAACATGTATGCAAGTACCTGGATAAGAATGAAGTGATTAAACAGAGTCAGCATGGGTTTATAACTAATAAGTCATGTCAGACTAACTTAATTTCCTTCTATGACAGAATCACTGACTGGGTGGATCAGGGAAATGCTGTAGATATAGTATATCTTGACTTCAGCAAAGCATTTGACAAAGTATCTCACACAATCCTTATTGAAAAAATGACTAAGTATGGAATGGACAAGGCAACTGTTAGGTGGATTCATAACTGGCTTAGTGATCGGACCCAAAGAGTGGTTGTAAATGGCTGCACATCTAGTTGGAAGAATGTCTCAAGTGGGGTACCACAAGGCTCTGTTTTGGGCCCTGTATTGTTCAACATCTTTATCAATGATTTAGATGAAGGAATTGAGGGTAAACTGATCAAATTTGCTGATGACACAAAGCTAGGAGGGGTAGCTAATACTAGAGAAGAGAGAGAGAGGATTCAAAAAGATATACATAAACTGGAGCAGTGGGCAGCAACTAACAGAATGGATTTTAACAGGGAAAAATGCAAAGTACTACATCTGGGCAATAAAAATGAAAAAAGCATATACAAAATGGAGGAATAGGGCTAAGTAACAGCACATGTGAAAAAGACTTGGGTATACTAATTGATGACAGACTGAACATGAGTCAACAGTGTGATGCAGCAGCAAAAAAGGCAAATGCAATTCTAGGATGTATCAACAGAAGCATACAGTCTAGGTCACGTGAGGTCATTATTGCCCTCTACTTCTCTTTGGTCAGACCTCATCTGGAATACTGTGTCCAGTTTTGGGCACCACATTTTAAAAAAGACATCAAGAAACTGGAGCAAGTTCAGAGAAGAGCCACCAGAATGGTGACCGGTCTGCAAACCATGTCCTATGAGGAACGGTTGCAGGATTTGGGAATGTTTAGCTTGCAAAAAAGAAGACTGAGAGGATACTTAATAGCTGTCTACAAATATCTCAAGGGCTGTCACATTGTAGAAGGATCATCTTTATTCTCATTTGCACAAGGAAAGACTAGAAGCAATGGGATGAAACTGAATGGGAGGAGACACAGATTAGATATTAGAAAAAACTTTTTGACAGTTAGGGTGATCAATGAGTGGAACAGGCTGCCACAAGAGGTGGTGAGTTCTCCTTCAATGGAAGTCTTCAAACAGAGGCTGGATAGACATCTGTCTGGGATGATTTAGAGAATCCTGCTTTGAGCAGGGGGTTGGACCAGAAGGCCCAGGAGGTCCCTTCCAACTCTACCATTCTATGATTCATAGCTTGCTGAGACAAGCACACCATGCGTCAGATGTGCACTGAATAGTAATCGCTCATTCAGTGGACAAAGGTTGCTATTTTTCTCAGCAACACAGGAAGAAGTGCTAATGAAAAGATGATCTTTTGACTAAATCAAAAGATCATTCAACCCATAAACAAGCGTTTTGCTCATTCGTCGGGTGATTGTCAGCCTGTTTAGACTGAACAATTATTATGAATGAATGTAAATTCGTAAATTCAGCTCTAGCAATTTATTGTATTAGTTGTAAATTATATTGATTAAGATGGTGCAGGGATCAGTGATGGTTTTAGAAAACAAAGTGAAGCTATCATTTAATTTTATATAATAAATAGATCCAGAATACTTTGAAGAGTCTAGGTTCTATTCCTTTTATCAGATCCAAATCTCTTAGTTCCCTTCACATATCTGTAGTGTAAGATAATACAATTTTGTATTTTAATCCACCTTTTGGTGTTAGGAGCTAATATCACAGTGATTTTGACAGCTACATTAAAGGGGTTGTCCTCTACTCTGACAATCTCTTCTCCATCCATTTGTTTCCTCCTTCTAATAAAACAATTCTTATACTCATCCCTGGTGCTGGCGTCGTTCCACATATCACATATATCTGGAAAATGAGGGAGAGTGATTTGTCCTAGTAGTGGGGAGAATAAAGCGGCTGCTGATTGGTCGCAGGGTTCGCTTGATGTCACATTGTTACGTGATCGCCAGGAGAGGCATTGCTGACGCTGCTGGAATGGTGCTGGCACCGGAGGTGAGTATATACATACAGATTGAGAAAGGGATGTCTGAGTAGTTGACAACCCCTATATTAAATTCATAGATACCACTAAGGCTATGTGCACATGATGTGTTTTTGATGCATTTTCACAGCATTTTTTTATGCGCTGTAAGCTTTTCAGGGGATATAGCTCTGGGATCGCCGTCCGGGTAGACGGAGTGGCACGGAAACAGTTCATTCACAGACAGCAGTTCTGGTAAAAACTGGCCGCAACCAGTTTTATTAAAGTCTACAGCAAACAGAACATAATCAAAACCAAATCATAAACATAAGACCTGGGCTTGTCCAGCCACTTACTACACTTAGATAGATTTCCCTATCTACCTGGGACCAGACTCTACCAGCCTGGGCCAAAACAACATATATGTTCAGCATTTACCAGCATGGAGTTTCACAGAGTCTCCTCCTTGTGTCTGAAGGCACCTTCAACGTCCAGACTTGAGAGAGCTCCCCTCCTATTCAGCAGCTATCCGCATGGATTCTCACTGAGACTACTCCTGTGTCCGGGGTACATCGAGCACCCAGACTGAGACAGCTCATAATCCTGGAGACTCCTTCTTGTGCCTGGACTCCTTGTCCAGACTAAGCGAGCTCCCTGTCTGTGTTCGCAGACACCTACTTCTGGTCTCCTAATTAACAGCTGAATGGTTTCAAGCCTGAGCTGCAAGTGTATACTGAATGTAAGGTGTAGTGACCTTTCTCTACCACTAGGTTTACAAAGCCACACATTTCCCTTATACCATACAGCACAGTACCTAGGTGAAATGTACACCCCATTCGACACATATTCCTTCACTGTCTCACAGCGCATAAATGGTCCAAAAATGCAGTGGAATACTAATGCAAGGTAATTCAATGACAATCCTGAAGTGTTGTGGACATGAACAGTAAATTTCTGTACATATTTGGAGCGTTTTATTTTTTTGCAGCATGTCAAATCTGCAGCAAAAACGCAGATGTAAAAAGGTTTGCATCTTTGCCGCGAATTTACTGCTTATTTGCTGCAGATTTGCTGCCAAAAACGCTGCGAATTGTCAAAGGAAATGATGTCAGAAGGAGGAAGAGTGTGTGGGCGCAGAAAATGTGTGTGAGCGGAGAATTGTGTGTGAGCGAAGAATGTGTGCGTGTCTGTCTGCGTATGTCTTTGTCTGTCTGTGTCTGTCTGTGTGTGTTTTAAGGATATTACATTCCACTTTAATTTTGTGTGTGACTCCAAATCCAGGCCTCCATTGCTTAATAAATTTGATTTCCATTGATGATTTTTGTGTGATTTTGTTGTCAGCACATTCAACTTTGTACAGAACAAAATATTCAATGAGAATATTTCATTCATTCAGATCTAGGATGTGTAATTTGAGTGTTCCCTTATTTTTTTGAGCATTGTATATACATATATATATATATATATATATATATATATATATATATACAGTATACTGTATATTCACTTATATTTGTTTTGTGTGTGTAAACATTATAAATTTGAACATGGTATGTAACAAGGGCAGGGCCCGTCAGCCCCGCCGACATTGAACTGACAGTTCAGTGCCGTCGGGCCCTTTAATTACGGGCACAATGTGCTGAGTGAGGAAGGCCTTGCGGCCTTCCATATGCAGCACAGGCGACGTGATCGTCATCACGCCGCCTGCGCGCCCTGATGACATCACGCCGCCTGTGCCAGGAGAAGACGGAGATGAGCGCGCACATCTTCAGAGCAGCGGGGGAGATAGGTGAGTACTGGCATTTTTTTTTTACACCGGGCCCAGCCTATTGGGGACTATGCTGCCTATGGGGGATTATGCTGGCTATGGGGATTATGCTGCCTATTGGGAACTATGCTGGCTATGGGGGACTATGCTGGCTATGGGGGATTATGCTGGCTATGGGAGATTATGCTGGCTATAGGGGACTATGCTGGCTATGGGGGATTATGCTGCATATTGGGGATTATGCTGGCTATGGGGGATTATGCTGCCTATGGGGGACTATGCTGGCTATGGGGGATTATGCTGGCTATGGGGGATTATGCTGGCTATTGGGGGATTATGCTGGCTATTGGGGACTATGCTGCTTATGGGGGATTATGCTGCCTACTGGGAACTACTATGCTGCCTATTGGGGACTATGTTGCCTATTGAGGACCTATGCTGCGTCTTGGGGACCTATGCTACCTATTGGGACATTTACCTGCCTATTGGGGACATATGCTGCCTATTGGGGACCTATGCTGCGTATTGGGGACCTATGCTGCCTATTGGGGA
The DNA here is from genome assembly GCA_033576555.1 of Oophaga sylvatica. NCBI lineage: Eukaryota > Metazoa > Chordata > Amphibia > Anura > Dendrobatidae > Oophaga > Oophaga sylvatica. The sequence continues at coordinate 208,374,999 of JARQOD010000004.1, read as the reverse complement.
CCTATGCTGTCTATTGAGGACATATGCTGCCTATTGGGACCTATGCTGCCTATTGGGGACCTATGCTGCCTATTGGGGACCTATGCTGCGTATTGGGGACCTATGCTGCCTATTGAGGACATATGCTGTCTATTGAGGACATATGCTGCCTATTGAGGACATATGCTGTCTATTGAGAACCTATGCTGCCTATTGAGGACATATGCTGTCTATTGAGGACATATGCTGCCTATTGGGCACTATGCTGCCTATTGGGACCTATGCTGCCTATTGAGGACATATGCTGCCTATTGGAGACCTATGCTGCCTATTGAGGACATATGCTGCCTATTGGGGATCAATGCTGCCTATTGGGGACATTTACCTGCCTATTGGGGACCAATGCTGCCTATTGGGGACATTTACCTGCCTATTGGGGACATTTACCTGCCTATTAGGGACTCTCGCACCACACCAGTCTGAGCCTGAGCTAAAAGCGGAGTTGCGCCAATATGTGCACTGATGAGGATGAAATGATATGGATTGGCAAGGCTGCAGTGATGGGCAGTGCAGGCTGTATGTCTCTGTGTGGGCAGTTTTATTGCTGGTATATTGTTTTTGTAGTGCTGTATATATATTGGTAATTTACTAATAGCAATTTGGAATCCCTAGGAAATAATGATATCAAGAAAGAGAAAAATTGCTTCACTTGTGACAAATATGGAACCGAACATTGACCATCTCATTAGCCAAAAGCAGGCCCATAGTTCCCATTGAAATACCAGTAAGTTTGTTGATTTTTAACTTTACTTGTTCTTTACTTTAGGTATTGTATTTGTTCCTGTTTATTTTTATTTTTTTTACTTCAAAATAAGAGTGTAGTATATGGTGTATACAGGTCATACACATGGTGTGCGGTATATAGAGTGTAGAATATGGTGTATACAGGGTCATACACTCGTGTGCAGTATATAGAGTGTAGTATATGGTGTATACAGGGTCATACACATCGTGTGCGGTATATAGAGTGTATATACACTGCTGTATTTTACTTTTCATATACAGGTTATAATGCCTCTTATTCTTTGTATAGAGGTGAGTGTGCCATGTATAATATATGGTATATACAGCGTAGTGTCACATACACTGCTGTATTATACAATATACAACAGTTCTAATGCTCCATACCTAATATGCAGTATAATGTACAGTGTATATGATGTAACCTGTATAAGATGCGACATTGGCTTGCCCCCCCCTAGTTTTGATCCTGGGTACGCCCATGGTATGTAATGATATCATGGTCTTCAATGGTGAATGAAAAAGAAGAGGTTGAACAAGGAAATTACATAACAATTCATTTTTTTTAATAATATATCTTTATTTAGCTCTATGGAATTACAAAAACACATGAAAAAACGAATGCAAAAACGCATCAAAACGTATATTTTCCGCTGCGTTTTTCTGCCAAGAGATGCAGAAACCTTGCAGAAATTTCTGCAAGCAAATACACAACATGCGCACATAGCCTAAGGGTGGCAGATAGAATTACATCTGTAAACTGGATTATTTCTCCTGAACTGTTCAGCTTTGCCATGTCAGGTTGGTTACATGTCATGAACCCTGTCCTGTGACTGCCAGACCATCCTTATTTTTGCAGTTAATTGAACAGGCATAAGATATATCTAGCAGGAGCGCGCTAAGGGGGCTTGTCTTACATTTCTCACCCTAGAAAGTGTAGAAATAGAAGTGACACTGCCTTGAGACATAAGAAATTATTTCTAGATTTCATAATTTTATGATATCTTTTAGACAACAGGCTCAGCATAAATAAGTTTTAGCCTTTGCTTTGAATATCAAATGCGTTTTGTTTGTTTGGATCCAATAATTTATTGTCTGCGGTTTTGCATCACTTTTCCATATTTTTTTTTATTTTGACAAAAGAACGACATATGATGTTGAAATTCTTTTTCTTCCAGCAGAAAAAGGCAAATTATATATAAATCCAATACAAAACTGATATGCAGGCTTATCACATAAAAAAGCATTTGAAGCATTGTTTCACTGCTGTCGTCCTACCTAGAATTAGATTAGCTTTAATGTAACTAGATGTATCAGCCTTTTGTGCTACCGCCTTTTGGTAAGACTTATAAAAAAACAGACCAGATGATGAAATAAAATAAGGAAATGGTGTGAGACAAAAGAAACGTAAAGATGCCGAATAGGCAACTTCAGAGTAAATACTGGGACAAATGAACTGACAGATAACATGCATATTAATGAGCCTGAAAGATTTTTTTTCCCTAAGTTTTGAATTCATTATTACAAGTCTTTGAAAGCTCACATGTTGAATGGAAGTAATACAAATGGTTTCAGAATAGAAACGATTCCCCTGGGAAGCTGGATGTGCATTGTCAAAGGCGTCGAAAGCACATTAGCTTTATCGGAAGACTTCATAAACAGAAAATTGAGGATTTCTTTTCTACAAGCATGGGTGCTCTAAAACTTTCTTTAGCAAAGGGAAATCTTTCACAGCCATGGTTATTATCAGGTGATGCAACCTGGGCTTTGCTATATACTTGAGTAACATGCATATGTAAATATTGTTTTAATGTGCTCGTGAAACGTTTAAGCACCGGTGAATATTCTGGTAATGGTTATCTGGGAGGTTTCCGAAATTTCCCTGTTTGCTCAGTCGGGCTGTGATAAAGTTAATAGTTTGTGGTCATTCCTCCAGGCACCTATGGTTACTGTAGAGCAGAAGAGAAGGTTAACTCTGCTTTTATGGTAGCTGTATGGATCGTCATCCCAAGAGACGTATGTTCCACACCTAATAAAATACAATTTCTTCTTTTCTTTTTTTTTTAAATGTCTACAGAGACAGTGTTCCCTGAATCGGAGAACATTTACTTGAACATAAAAAAAATGTTTATTTTGTGTTTTTTATTAAGTCGATTATATTGAATTAAATAAAAAAAAATCATTGAAATTCTACTTATGAGCATAAGATAATATTTTGATCATATGAGTTATGTGATTTGAGTTTTGGTGCTTGGTTAGGTCAAATATTTTTATGCTATGCCCCCCCCTTCCCTCTGTAAGCATCTGAAAATATATAAAAATGCACCACTGTTATAGTATACCCACATTTATCACTTTATTAGGTACACATGGATGAGTGATAGAAGCAACATACATTTCACCCCGCTCAGCTAAGAGTATGAGGTGTTAAAGGGATCAAGAGCGACAAACAGGACAGTTGATTATTGGAAAACATTATTATGTGAAGTCTTTATGGTTATTTCCAGTCTTATGTCAACTGTTCAGGATGATGGTGCTGGTGTTGTTCTGTAGAAAATATTTTCTGAGCATCCTTTAAAGTAAATCTGTCGGTAAGATCAACTCTTCTAAAATGCGTATATGAGCATGAGGTTATTTGAAATGTAAAACCATGGACACCTTTATGTAATCCATCTGTTGCTGCTTTCCCGAATAATTAAATTTTTATTCATAAGCAAATGAGGTTTCAAGTACTTTTGGTGTGGTAGTGCACTTGAAGGGAAATAAGGTCCAGCTTCCAGGTCAAGATAAACATTAAGAAGTTGAGTCTTTATTTGTAATTCTTTAAAAATACAAACAGTCTGCAAGAAGTGGAGGGAGTCCACAAAAATTCAGTGCGTTTCAAACATTAGCCATGTTAGGTTGTCACCCACTATGCGTTTGTTATACACCAGGATTAAGAACATGGCTGGAGTTCAAAATGCTTGTTTTGTGGAGTTCTCCCTCTCCCACTCCACTTTTTGCATAGTGTATGTATTTTTAAAGGACTATAAAGACTCAACCTTTAATGTTTATCTTGATCTTGAAGATAGTATCTTTTATTCCCATTCAGTATGCATTGATGAATGCTATGCAGAGTCGTAGTTCTGGACTTTCTCATTATTTGGATAGACTGGGAAAGGGTGAGCTGGTATTTTTTTCTGTTTCAAGTGACTGTGAACTTGACAAACCGATGCATCCTGAGGTTTCCCATCCACCCAGGCACCAGGCAAATAAATCAGGCTATCAAAAATATTAAAGAGATTGGTGCTAGGTGGGAAAACATCCTTTGGAGCCAGTAACTTTTTTAAATGCTCTGTTATGTCCACTTAGTGCCTCATTTGCATATGGATTAAAACTCTAAATTTTCAAGAATGCAGCAACAGATAGAAGCTATAAAAGGTATCAATTAATTTACATTTCAAAGGCCTGTATGTCCATTTGTCCAGTTTGCAAAGGTATTCTTACTGACTCGTTCCCTTTAAATGCTTAGAGTATTTATGATGGGGATTTCCAGAAGGAAAATGTGCTATATTACAAAATAAATGTTGCTAAAGCGAAATACACAACTATAGCAGTTCACTGTTCCTGGATCTTAAAGGAGTTGTTCAGTCTAAATTGACAAGTCTGCAGTCATTCTATGTGACTGAAGGCTTGTGAATCCTGACACAGTGTGCGCGCACTGCGTGCTGTGAGGATTCTCCAGTGTCAACGCTGGGAAAGGCGGTCACATGATAGAAAGTATGTGATATGCATACTACCCGCCAGAATCTGCCTAGACTGTTTGGTCGGATTCTGGCTGGGAGCATGCATATCGCATACTTGTGATCAAAAAACCACTGTTCCTGGCGCTGATATCGTAGAATCCTCGTAGTGTATGCTAAGTGAAGATTCGCAAGTCTGCAGCCAAATAGAGCCACTGCAGACTCGTCGTCTTAGACTGGACAACTCCTTTAAGATCCAAGAACAATGAACAGCTGTTTTATTAGCTTTATGCAACATTTACTTTGTAATATAGCACATTTTCCTTCTGGAAATGCCCATTATAAATACTCCAAGCATTTAAAGGGAATCTGTGAGTTTGATTAACCTGTGCAAACTGGACAAATGGACAACCCCTTTAACCACATCTTCATCCTTTATCACCTTGTAAAAAAATAATATGTGTAATGTCCTTTTGATTCTTAGGATCAGTAGAAGTCCCGGATAGATATGAGCTGATTGATCTACAGAGGATGTATTCAAAGTAGAATTTACCAAAATCCACAGACCCAAGCAACTTACAACTTCATAATTCAATTTGCGAGGTTCGCAAAATAAAGAAAAACAATGCCCAGCACCATTTCACACACTTCTGAAGTGTCAACGTGCGGGTTAAAGATATTTTTCAACAGACATGCGGGCTTCCCCATATTACACTGCAGCTATGACATCACATGGTCTAGTGCGACCAATCAGTGGGATTCTCAGACCTTCTATAAAAGACCAGGCAGGGAATCCAGCGGCCTATTAGAGTAATTTTAGTCTAGTGTGAGAACATTAGAACCCAGCAATCGAGACATGTAGCCAATCACTGAAACATGTGCTAAATATTCCAGTTGGTAATATGAAGAACAACTGCAATACAATGAGAATAGTAATCTGCGATTCACAGTTTCAATCAACAGGGAGCGAGCGATAGGGTACCATGAGCAGCACAGAAAGCGATTAGTGAAATGGTCTATTTGTTCTGCTATATTTGCAGTCAGGTGACACACATGCTTCCCATATCCTCACAACCAAAGCTCAGAAAGGTAATTGTCTCTCTCCTCCCTCATGTATCGGCCAATTACAAGATCTGCAATCCGCAGTGAACGAATTCACTGAACTCCGCAAATTCAGATTTCAAATGATCCGCTCATCTCTAGTCCCAGAGGTTGGACAACCACAGATTATAAAGTGATGGTGTATCCTAGAAATACATGGGAATATATTACTTTCTTCTTTTTATAGTATAATTATTTATTGTGCAATTTCAATACAAGTACAACAGAAAAAGAGAACCAAAGAAAAGGAGTCGAGCAGGACTTCCGATACATCTAAACATGAGCAACTTTCCAGGAGCTTTTATAGCAATAAATTATTTCTAGTGATATTATCGCATATATTCTATCACACTCGGAATTATTGGTAGTCTTATCAACAGCAGATAAATAGAAAATCTTTATAGTATTGTTATTACTTCAGATGCCCAATTAGAAATAATAAACAACTTACTACAGGTGTTTTGGGTGTATAATGTCAGAAAACAGGTAAGAAGAAGGAAAGAGAAAGGAAAAGGAGAAGCAGAAGAAAAGGGGTAAATGAGGGACGAGGGAAGGAAGGAAAGATGGGAGGGAGATAGAGGAGAGTTGTCTTCTTGTAAGCTTAGTCCCAGTCTTAAGATCTAAACAGGAGCTGAAAATCGGGAGTCTCTGAAGAGGATGCAGGGCTGCCACAATTTCACAAATGTGACATTATCTCCTGATGCTTCAGCGGAAAGATCTTCCATATGATAAATATAAGCAAACACTTATTACCACTCCATTAATGATGGTACAACTGTTGTGCGCCAATGTCTGGGTATTACTGATCAGGATGCTGTTACGCAGAATCTTAAGAGAGTTTGGGAACCAATAGAGCCTGGAAGTGTAGACTAAAGAGTTATCTGAGGGGAAGGTCCCACCACGTCTCCTGAAATCTTGTTATAGGCCATAAATACGTCTTCCCAATAATGCTTTAATTTGTGGCAGTACCACCAGATGTGGATCATTGTGCCTTTCTCTGGTCACAGCGTCTGACACAGAAGGAAACATTTTATGTACAGGGTAATGGTACCATTTCGTCAAAATCTTGTAGTTATTTTCCTTTGCATACCTAGCTGTTGAGATTTTATGGGTAAATAGATACGCTTTTTGCATATGTTCCTCCGAGAGGTTGATGGCCAGATCGGTCTCCCAATCGTGTATAATATTTGGGACAGACACAGAAGATTGGCTTAAGAAAAACGTGGACATAAGAGATGAGATGGAGAAGCATCCCACAAAAATAACCTTTCAAATGAGGTTACTTCTTTTTATATTCATTCACATATCTTCCATTTATTCAAATCTTAAGAACATACAGCCGGGAATTAAACTTTTACATGTAATTTAAGTAGGAAATATAGCTAAAAATATATTTTCTTGCTGTAGACGTAACAAATAATTAGCAATTTCAAGCAACAAGGTTCCCTTGGCCTTTGTGCATCAGTCCTAAGAACAATGTGCACTGTTTTTAGGGACATCCATCGAGCTGAGAATGACGCCCCGAATAAACTCTGCTGATACAGAGGATTCCCATCACACAGTAATGTCAACAGTGGGCAAAAATAAAATCATTACAGCGCATGCGCAACTATTGTCCTTCACTTTCCTTGCCCCGGAAATGACTGCTTGCCTTGAACGACTTCCGGGGCAAGGAAAGTGAAGGACAATAGTTGCGCATGCGCTGTAATGATTTTATGCTTTGCACACTGCGCATGCTCGGGGGGAATTTGAAAAGCGCAATCGCGGGAAGCCGAACGCCGTCTGTGCGATTCACAGATGGCCATACGCAAGAGATGCCGAGGAGCGGGGGGGGGGAGAGAGAAAACTCTGCCCTCCGGACCGAACCGCCCTGATCTACAGACAGAAATCTGAACTTTACAAAGGTATTTTGCTATCAAAACGGGGGTATCTGGATATAAGCTACATACCGATAGGTTGCTTATGGGACGCACTATTCAGTCATATCTTTAGCTGATATGGCAAAAATGGGGTGACAGATTCCCTTTAAAAAGTTATAGCTCTAAGAATACAGTGAGATAAAAATATCCCCGAAACATAAGCTGTTTCCTTAGGGCCAAAATTAGCTGTGTCCTTAAAGAGTTACATTTACTTTATTGATCGTATGTAAGTTCTCATTTCATAAAAGTGTGCTATTCTCGAATTCTCCCTCTTGTCACCTTCACGACCTGTATTTGATTTCACAGCAGAACTGTAAACATTTTGCTTTTGTACATTTTTATAGATTGTGCTAGATGGTGATTTGTCACACGTAGCATAACAGAATGATTTTCTGCCATTGCGATATTATACATTGTGTGATGGCACTGGATGAAGAGTCTCAGAAATAATGTAAATCAACTGGATTTCATTTTCATCACATGATTGTCTTTTTTTTCAATAGTCTTGAACATTTCTGGCCAGTAGATTCTTCTTTATTGTATTGTTGTACATTGTTTTCACTTTTGTTTGAAGTAGTTTTACACCTGCTGAATCATAGTTGACTAAAATAAAGTACATTTGTTTCTACTTGTTCAAAATCATGTAGAACAGTCTTTTTCAAGTTGTTTTGCCTATAAAATAAAGTAGAAATAGACATCTATGAATTAAAGGAAATCTGTCACCAGGTTTTTGCTACTTCATCTGAGAGCAGCATAATGTGGGAAAAGAGGCCCTGAATTCAATGATGTATCACTTAGTTTACTTGGTGCAGCAGTTGTAACACAATCAGAGTTTTTATATGTATCAAGTAGCAGAGCTCAGAAAGCTAAACCTGCCCACATCACAGCTTTCTGTGTACATTGTATATTGACAGTAAGCTGATAATCAGTGTTGGTGGCCGAGTTGGACATGATCTCAAGCGGCGCGAGGTCGGGCAGTGATAATCTCCTGCTGATAAAACACTCATTGTATGGAAACAACACACAGCCTAATAAGTGACACGTCGCTGAAATCTGTGTCTCATGCTGCACTCAAATGACCAAAACCTGCTGAAAGATTCCCTTTAACTTCTCTCTGTGTATGCAGAGTAATGCTGTGGCCTCCTATTCAATCATATAAATTCATTAATTGGTTATTCATATAATTCTCTACCAGAATTATAACAAAATGCACAATTTTTAAACTCTGCTGATGTCTTGGACAGGTCAAATTCTTGGCTTGTGCTCCAAACAGATGAGTGTTTCCTGTGTGGACACAGTTATGTGTGAAAGTGGCACGCTAACTTCTCATTTCAATAGCCAGGCCAAACTCCTCACACTCCCTTTGATACCCTTTCCTGTGTAGAGCACAGGATCTAAAGTGGCGCTTACAGGATCCTCGACGCTGAATGTGAATGGAGGATGTCAATGGATCTCTTCCTTAAATGCAATAGTAAGTTATATAGAATTACATCATGAACACATTTAACCATAGACCGGCATTTTTAATGCTCGTGTTAGGAGATGTGCTGGAGTCAAATGTTCCTGATTCATGAAGAGGCGTATGCCGGACGAGTGGCGTGCCCATTGCCATAAATCCTACTATTGGACAAAGATTTGTGAAGCAGCGAATGTCACTGCTTGTCATGAATTGGACAAGTGGCGGTGGGCACGCCCCCTTCCCACCCTGCTCCGCCCACTTTGTTGGAGCTTGGTGAAAATGTCATGAGAATGAAAAAAGCTGTGTGGTTTTAATGCATTCTCCAGTTGCACAAAATAATGCAATTTTTCAAAGCATTTTACATCAATATACTGGTGTAAAAGCTTTGATAAATCGGGGACATTGTTTTTTTTTTTAAAGTGGACGTTCCATTCAAGTATTGAAAGAAGGGACTTTGTAATACGAAGTTGATGGATGAAAAAAATATACATTTCAGAGTAATTGGATTATATCATGTAGCTATTATGACAAAACCAGGGGAAAAGTGCTTGTTGATGTGCAGATTTTACCTAGATTCTTCTCTCACGTTGTGTAAATGAATCAGCCGGGGAGATTTGCGACAAACAGTGCATTTCTTCTCCATTTAGCGACGCCAGGCTTTGGGTTGATTGTAGATGCATTATTACACCTGTAAAGCTCAAGGAGGCTTTATAAATCACAGAGTTGGTGGCTCTGCGTGTCATTGGGGTGACAGAGGAGTATTAATATTTTAGACTCAGATACGCTGTCTCAGATAATGAAGCTCAGCACCTATTAAAGTGAACAGGAGCTGAGCTGCTGTACACAGGAACAGCTACTTATCACCCAATGGAGCTGTGCTGTCCAGCTCTGTCGGATGTCAACATCCATCTACCATCAGACATGAAAGCATCTGATCAATCGGATATTGATGACTTATCCTTAGTTTAGGTCATCAGTATCTTAATCCTAGAAAACCTCTTTAACTCAGAAGTTGGTAAAAGGTGGAGATTGGGCAACTTAAAATAATCTAGCTGAATCAGGAACTTCATGAAAATGACACTTTTTATTTTCTATTTTGATCACTTTTTGCACCCGGGTATACAAAGTGCGTATGTGTAATCAGTAGTCAGAAATCATAATTATGGAATATCATTATTGTTAGTTAGGTTTGTTAGGCTGATTATACATTAACGGTGATAAATTGTATGGATCTGTTGCTGGAGAAACCTTTCACATAAATTATGTCTTTTGCTGCCCTGTGCTTTTAGCTAATGCAAAAAATGATCACTCTCCATATTGATTTATTTATATTGCAGTGATCCTATCTGCAGTATAAGCTTCTGTTGCTTTATACAGGTAGAACATTGCAGGTATATCTGATGTTGCTTGACCTACTGCCAGTAGGGTATGAAGATTTCTTTTTCTATGTACAAAGAATACAGTTTTCGTCACGGTGGCTTTATTTGTAATAAAAGCCACAACGCATCGACAGATTGCATGATGGATACCAGCAGTGTCCAATGGACTCTATTGACTTGCAGTTGGGTCCTTTAGATTTTGTAATGGCATTTGTCATTTTGATTAGAAGAATGTAACATAAAACATACTTAAAGTGTACTATTTTGATCTCCTGCCTGATCTAACCATATGTCATGGTGTCTTTTTCAGTGCTGTTGTACAAACATATTCAGAAAACTGGTTTGATTGACCATACAAACATACACCCTAAGGCAATGAAAAAAAATAACATTTATAATCTATACCAATGTTTATACAGGGTTTGGAAACAATAAAACTCTTTCCAATGTACAGGCCCTCTTTGCTTTTGAGTTGTTCCTGGTGCAACAGATTAACATGATATCTACTATTAATATTAGGGGTATCATTGCCCTGACATTTCTTTGGAGTTGACAATGCACTCAAAAAAAAACAGCCATTTCAACTGTATCTGTGTCTCTAAATAATATGGAGGAGCAGCGAGCTGTCAGCTCCATTCCCCAGGCTATACCATTTTTCTTTGTAGGCCACAGACCACTTCTGGGCTGTGGCCTATGAGGTTCCAGGGCCTTGATAGAGGGCAGCGAGATGCAGTAACATCATCATTCTCTGATATGCTATGGGGAAGATAGTGCAGGATACAGGCTGAAAGAGAATTCTAGACTGAACCGCTAAAATGCCACTATAATGCAAACAGGGATGCATCTGATTGGCCCAAGTTTGTTCTGCAGCAGGGCAATGACCACAAACATAAAGCCAATGTCATTAAGAACTATTTTTAGCATAAATGAGAACCAGGATTCCTGGAAGTGATGATATGGCCCCGACAGAGCCTCGATATCAATGTCTTTGAGTCTGTCTGAGAATACATGAAGAGACAGAAGGATTTGTACCACCTTACATTCACAGAAGATCAGTGGTTAATTCTCCAAGATATTTGGAACAACCTCCCTGCCTAATTCCTTTAAAAAACTGTGTACAAGTGTACCTAGAAGAAGTGATGTTTTCATGCTGTTTTTAATGCAAAGGTGGTCACACCAAATAGTGATTTGGGTTAAATTTCTCTTTTGTTCATTCAGTTTGTATGTTTAAGTTGATAACAGTAAATTATGAATGACTCAATTTTTTATTACAGTAAAGATGTATATCTTTGTGTTAGCCAGTAGATGGAAAAATATTTAGAGTTGAGAGTCCTTAGTGGTTGATACCTTTTAATGGCTAACTGAAAAGATGGTAACAAATTGCAAGCTTTCGAGACTACTCAGGTCTCTTCATCAGGCTAAACTAATACAAAATCTGAAGAATCACATATTTATAACCACACAGCACAGAAAAAATGCAATAGGTAAGACAAGTGACGTAAAGCAAAACTGTCATTATGGGAGATAGAGATGAACATAAATATTGGAACAGTTCATAGATAAGGAGTGTGAAAGTTTTATTGCCCTCTGATTGGGGTCTGGTAATGTTCTGTGATGTTTTCACAGGGTCTTTGGAGTAAATTCCTTAATTGACGTAAAAAGTCATAAATCCCTGTGACAGGTTCATTCCAGCATTAAGAGTGTCAAAGGTCACCATCAGTTTGTATTTGCAAACTCTCCTCTGTCTCTGAGATGTGAAGCTACCTTTCAATACAAGTAATTTCATATCCCACATGCTATGACCAGGGGAAGAAAAATGTTTTGCCACAGGTAGATCCATTCTTTTTTCTCTTATTGTGTGGCGATGAGAATTCATCCTTGTTCTCAGTTTTTGCCCGGTCTCTCCCACATACAGACCCCCAGTTGGACATTTAGTACATATAATTAGGTGTTAGGGTCTGCGGAACGCACCAAATATATGAGGTAGAGAGGTGCGTTCGCAGCCCGGGGTCCACCGTGCAGGCGGAACCTGCTGATAGTAAAATGGCGAAAGTAGCGAACTCTGTTATCCCGCAGAGTCGCTAAAATAAACGCCGTAGCGCGTTGTGGCAGTAAGTGCGAACTCTGTTAATACCCAGAGCCGCTAACGGAAATGCCACAGCGCTATATGGCGATAGGTGCGAACTCACTTAGCTTCAGTGAGCCGCAAAGTAAAACGCTAGGGCGCTGTCTAGCGTCGAAAGCAAACCCTGTTACGTCACAGGGCCGCTGAGGAAAAGTGCTGTGTCCTGTCAGGCTCTCAGGTACACAGTTAAGTGCTAAGCGTACATAACGCGTGATCATGTGCTAATGTCCTCGCGGGAGTCACCCGCAATCTATGGCGTCTGAACGCCAGACCCTGAATACGGCAATCAAAACTCCTCACCGGTTATGCCGGTAATCTAGGGCATCTAGGACACCGACCCTGGCCAGCTACCATACCAAACTCCTCACCGATTAAGTCGGTATTCTAGTGGCTTATTTCAGCCGGGTCCCTAACCACACATACGCATGATCACACTGGCGCATAGCATACAATGGTTGATATTAGCGCATGGCGGCCCAGCCATGCTACCCTTTTATAGCAACAGCTACAGGACCTTCCATGAACAAGGACCAATGAGAAGCTGTTACAAACACACGTAGCTACATGACCTTCCTGGCGGACCAATAGGAGCCGCTGCAGCACCTGAACATGTGACCCCTGATCTCCAATGAGAGATCTCACTCTGGGCATGCTCAGATGGGAAAACTCAGGACTTTGTCTCAAAGACGGCTGCTCCAGCACTGGCTATAATAGCAGATCCAGGAAAGGCAGCAGCAAGTCACTGCACAGTAGAGGAGTGGGCAAGACGCCTGGACCGACGTCTCTGCTGAGCAGGCTCCACTGCGGCCGGAGATGAATGGGAGACCGCAGCGGGACGGATTCGAGACTCCCCTTGTGCAGCAGCGGGAACTCGAACCCTAACATTACCCCCCCTCCTAGGGCCCCCCCTTCTCTGGGCCTCGCTGCGTTCAAAGGCAGCGATGAGCTGTGGAGCGTGAACATGCTCGGCAGGCTCCCAGGACCTATCCTCAGGCCCATAACCCCTCCAATCCACCAAATAAAATTTTTTGCCTCGTACCACCTTGCACCCAACAATGGCATTCACCTCGTAGTCATCCGAAGACGAACCCGACGTCCCGGCAGATGACTCAGGCAACCGGGAGATGACCACGGGTTTTAGGAGGGATACATGGAAGGTGTCGGAGATACCAAGGCGAGGCGGAAGGGCCAAACGGTAAACCACAGGGTTCACCTGCTCGAGAACCTTGAAGGGACCCAAATAGCGGGGTGCCAATTTAGAGGATTCCACCCGTAGCCTGATGTTTCGGGCGGAGAGCCACACTAGGTCGCCAGGAGAAAATGTCGGAGCGGGACGCCGATCAGCATCGGCAGAAGACCTCATCCTTTCCTTGGAAGCCTGAATGGCATCCTGGGTGCGGTCCCATATGTCCCGTGCTTCCACAGCCCAGTCTGCCACCCTGGAGTCAGCGGAAGCAATGGGCATGGGCACCGGTACCCGCAGATGCTGGCCGTAATTTAAGAGGAATGGGGTCTGTCCGGTGGAGTCAGCCACAGCATTGTTTAGCGCAAACTCCGCCCACGGAAGCAGAGATGCCCAGTCATCCTGCCTGGCAGAGACAAAATGTTACAAGTAGGTGACCAAGGTCTGGTTGGCCCTCTCTACCAACCCATTCGTCTCGGATGATATGCAGAGGAGAGGTTCAATTCAATGCAGAGTAGATGACACAACTCTCTCCAGAACCGAGACGCAAATTGGGGACCTCGATCGCTGACAATCTTGTCTGGCATACCGTGTAGACGGAAGATGTGTCTAATAAATAATGCTGCCAAGGTCCGTGCGGAAGGTAACCGTGGTAGCGGCACTAAGTGCACCATTTTGGAGAAGTGGTCGGTGATCACCCAAATGATAGTGCAACCCCGAGACTTGGGTAAGCCCACCACAAAGTCCATCCCGACCATCTCCCAGGGCCTGTCTGCCACCGGCAAAGGAAAAAGTAACCCACTGGCCGTTGTCGAGGGGACTTGTTCCTGGCGCAGGAGACACACGCCTGAACATACTCCCTGACGTCACGGACCATATGTGGCCACCAGTATGTCCTCGCCAATAGCTCAGTTGTCCTCTTTGCCCCAAAGTGTCCACCCACCCTGGACGAGTGTGCCCAAGAGAGTACCTCCGGTCGCAAATTAGTGGGCACAAAAGTCTTGCCCGGAGGCACAGACTCTAGCGAAACCGGGGCTACAGTTCTCAGGCTTTCTTCAGGGACAATAAGCCGAGGCTCCTCATCCTCCTCCTCTGATGACACTAAGGAGCGAGAGAGAGCGTCGGCCCGAACATTCTTCTCACTGGAGAGAAAATGGAGGGTGAAATGGAACCGAGAGAAGAATAGGGACCATCTGGCCTGGCGAGAATTTAGCCGCTGAGCCGTTTGCAAATATACCAAGTTCTTGTGGTCGGTGAAGACTTGGAAGGGAAAACGAGCTCCCTCCAGAAGATGTCTCCACTCTGAGAAGGCCAATTTCATAGCCAGCAACTCCCTGTCCCCGATGGAATAATTCCTCTCTGCTGGTGTAAAGGTCTTAGAAAAGAAGAAGCAGGGATGCTTCCGACCTTGAGCATCCTTTTGATATAGGACTGCTCCAGCACCAACAGAAGAGGCGTCCACCTCTAAAACAAACGGTTTATCAACATCAGGGCGATGTAATATGGGAGCACTGGCAAAATGTGACTTGATGGAAGAGAACGCCTTGGAGACCTCCTCAGACCACAACTTGGGGTTTGCTCCCTTCTTGGTGAGGGCTACCAAGGGAGCTACCAAAGTCGAGAAATGGGGAATGAACTGGCGATAATAATTAATGAACCCCATAAAGCGCTGCACCGCTTTAAGAGAATGGGGTTCTTGCCAGTCCATTACAGCCTGTAGTTTGGCAGGATCCATAGCCAATCCCTGGGCAGAGATGATATAGCCCAGAAAAGGTAAGGACTCCTGCTCAAACACACATTTCTCTAGCTTGGCATAGAGGGAGTTTGCCCGTAAGAGGTCGAAGACTTTGTTGACATCCCTCCGGTGAGAGTCTATATCTGGTGAAAAGATGAGAATATCATCCAGATAGACTACCACAGAGGTGGAGAGCATATCCCGGAAGATATCATTGACAAAGTCTTGGAAAACAGCGGGAGCATTACAGAGCCTGAAGGGCATCACCAGGTATTCGTAATGCCCATCCCTGGTATTAAAAGCTGTCTTCCACTCGTCCCCCTCACGGATGCGAATTAGGTTATAGGCACCAACGTAGATCAAGCTTGGTAAATACTCTTGCTCCTCGGAGCCTATCAAAGAGCTCAGAGATTAGGGCAACGGGTACTTATTCTTGACGGTGATGGCGTTAAGACCCCTGTAGTCAATGCATGGACGTAATTCTCCGTTCTTCTTTTGCACAAAGAAGAACCCTGCCCCTGCTGGTGACACCGACTTCCTAATGAACCCTCTTGCCAGATTCTCCTGAATGTACTGGGACATGGCCTCCGTCTCAGGGAGCGAGAGGGGGTATACTCTCCCCCGAGGAGGTTCTGCTCCAGGCAAGAGATCAATAGGACAGTCGTAGGGGCGATGAGGTGGAAGAGTCTCCGCCGCCTTCTTGGAGAAAACGTCTGCATATGCCCAATAACACTGAGGAAGAGAAGTGAGATCTACGGGTATCTCTGTGGTGGTGACCTGAACGCACTCCCTGATACACCTGCCTCTACATGAATCACCCCAACCCAGTATCCTCCCAGAGGACCACTCAATATGGGGAGAGTGGTAACGGAGCCAAGGTACTCCCAGCAACACCTAGTCTATTCCCTCGGGCAGGACAAGAAAATAAATACTCTCCTGATGGGACGGGGACATAGATAAAGTGAGAGGGAGCGTCTGGTGGGTGATTTGGGAGGGCAGAGTTGATCCATTCACTACTCGCACAGTCACCGGTTGGGCGAGCATCACCAGAGGTATAGTGTGGCGGAGAGCAAATGCAGAGGACATGAAATTCCCCTCGGCTCCGGAATCCACACAGAGCTCAGCGGAGAGCGTGGATGGACCTACTGTAATTGTCCCTTTAAAGGACAACTTGGTGGAAAATGCCGCAGTGTCTAGTGAACCTCCTCCCAAGGTCACTAGACGCGACCGTTTTCCCGACCGCTGTGGACATTTGTTGGCATAGTGTCCTAACTGCTGGCAGATGTTACAGACCACGGGTACTCGAGCGGCCCGGGACTTAGGTCCCGCTCGAGAAACCTCCATGGCCTCATGGGAGTCTGGCGCCTGGCTGGAAGATTCCAGAGGTCTGGCGAAGGTGGGAGCCAGCCGGAACCTCTGCCTACATTGTGACCGCTCCAACCTCCGCTCGTGAAAACGGAGGTCGATGCGGGTAGATATGGCGATAAGCTTCTCCAGTGTGGCGGGAATCTCCCTGGTAGCCAAAGCATCTTTAACATGATCAGCCAGTCCTCACCAGTAGACTGGAATGAGTACTTTATCTGACCAGTCTAGCTCTGAGGCCAGAGTCCGAAACTGGACGGAAAACAGACTGACCAAAGACGAACCCTGTGCCAATGCCAGCAGTTGTAGCGCCGTATCGTGGGTGACCTGAGGTCCTAAAAAGACCTTTTTTTAGAGCCTCCAGAAAACGAGGAGCACTCCGCACCACACGGTCGTCACGCTCCCACAGCGGGGTGGCCCACTCCAACGCTCTGCCTGACAGAAGCGAAATTATAAAGCCCACTTGTGCCCGATCCGTGGGGAAACGTGCAGCCAGAAGCTCGAGTTGTATAGAGCACTGACTCACGAATCCCCGACATTGCTTGCTGTCACCAGCAAACTTGTCTGGAAGCGGGAGGTGGGATATTGTGGGGGCAGAGGTGGCAGTGGACACACTGGCTGCAGCCACGCTAGCAGCCTGAACAGCGACTGCGGTAACATCCACAGCTGAGGTTGTGCACTCAAGAGCCGCCAACCTACCCTCCAGCTGCTGGATGTCCCGTAGTAGACGCTGGTCATCCGCCATTTTACCAGCCAGACCCTGGCGCTAATATTATGTTAGGGTCTGCGGAACGCACCAAATATATGAGGTAGAGAGGTGCGTTCGCAGCCCGGGGTCCACCGTGCAGGCGGAGACTGCTGCTAGTAAAATGGCGAAAGTAGCGAACTCTGTTATCCTGCAGAGTCGCTAAAATAAACGCCGTAGCGCGTTGTGGCAGTAAGTGCGAACTCTGTTAATACCCAGAGCCGCTAACGGAAATGCCACAGCGCTATATGGTGATAGGTGCAAACTCACTTAGCTTCAGTGAGCCGCAAAGTAAAACGCTAGGGCGCTGTCTAGCGTCGAAAGCAAACCCTGTTACGTCACAGGGCCGCTGAGGAAAAGTGCTGTGTCCTGTCAGGCTCTCAGGTACACAGTTAAGTGATAAGCGTACATAACGCATGATCACGTGCTAATGTCCTCGCGGGAGTCACCCGCAATCTATGGCGTCTGAACGCCAGACCCTGAATACGGCAATCAAAACTCACCGGTTACGTCGGTAATCTAGGGCATCTAGGACACCGACCCTGGCCAGCTACCATACCAAATTCCTCACCGATTAAGCCGGTATTCTAGTGGCTTATTTCAGCCGGGTCCCTAACCACACATACGCATGATCACACTGGCGCATAGCATACAATGGTTGATATTAGCGCATGGCGGCCCAGCCATGCTACCCTTTTATAGCAACAGCTACAGGACCTTCCAGGAACAAGGACCAATGAGAAGCTGTTACAAACACACGTAGCTACATGACCTTCCTGGCGGACCAATAGGAGCCGCTGCAGCACCTGAACATGTGACCCCTGATCTTCAATGAGAGATCTCACTCTGGGCATGCTCAGATGGGAAAACTCAGGACTTTGTCTCAAAGACGGCTGCTCCAGCACTGGCTATAATAGCAGATCCAGGAAAGGCAGCAGCAAGTCACTGCACAGTAGAGGAGTGGGCAAGACGCCTGAACCGACGTCTCTGCTGAGCAGGCTCCACTGCGGCCGGAGATGAATGGGAGACCGCAGCGGGACGGGTTCGAGACTCCCCTTGTGCAGCAGCTGGAACTCGAACCCTAACAATTAGGTACACCACATTAGATGTGATGCAGCTGAAAGTACCTGGTATCTTGTAGTCCCGATGGGAGTTGGGGATCTTTATCTTGTCCGTGGTCATTATAAATGGACATGTTTTGCATTTCTTCTGGTTGCAAGCAAAGGTTCCTGCAGCTGTTGGGGAGGACAGGGAACTTCTGACAATGATGTTACTTAGATTTGGGGGCTGCCTAAAACACAGTAGTGGGGGGTCTGGAAATATGGATTGTAATTGGGCATCTTTTTGTAGTAGAGGTTGTAGTTTCCATGCAGCTCCCCTTAGCACCTCCAGATTTGGATTGTAGGTGACCACTAGAGGCACCCGATTATTTTCTTCTTTAGTTTTGTAATGTAGCAGGTGATTCCTTGATATTCTGGTGGCTCTTGTAATTTGGTTTTCAATTGTTCTTGGATGGTAGCCCTGATTTAAAAAGGTCTTTCTAAGGCGACCAAGTTGTTCATCTCTATCCATGGGGTTGGAACATATACGGTTGTATCTGATGGCTTGGCTGTAGACAATGAAGTTGTTCATGGAAAACACCGAGAATGATGCTGATTCTGTGGTGAAACTCACAAAATTCATCCTCACCCACAATTACTTTGAATTTGACAACAAGATCTATTTACAGGAGACTGGCACAGCCATAGAAAGTAAAATGGCTCCACAGTATGCAAATCTTTTCATGGCCAAGCTTGAAAGCGACTTTCTGTCCTCATGTCCCATCAGGCCTCTGGCCTACTACCGCTACATTGATGACATTTTAATCATCTGGACGAAGTCTGAGCAACAGCTAAAGACGTTCCATGAACAGTTCAATCAATTTCATCCCACCATCAATTTAACACTCAACTACTCCAGCACTGAAATTAACTTTTTGGACACCATCATTAAACTGAAGGACAATGAAATAGAGACATCCCTGTATCAGAAGCCAATCGACCGTCCAACATACCTTAAATGGGACAGTTTCCATCCAAAACACATAAAAAACTCCATTGTCTACAGCCAAGCCATCAGGTACAACCGTATATGTTCCAACCCCATGGATAGAGATGAACAACTTGGTCGCCTTAGAAAGACCTTTTTAAATCAGGCTACCATCCAAGAACAATTGAAAACCAAATTACAAGAGCCACCAGAATATCAAGTAATCACCTGCTACATTACAAAACTAAAGAAGAAAATAACCGGGTGCCTCTAGTGGTCACCTACAATCCAAATCAGGAGGTGCTAAGGGGAGCTGCACGTAAACTACAACCTCTACTACAAAAGATGCCTGATTACAATCCATATTTCCAGACCCCCCACTACTGTGTTTTAGGCAGCCCCCAAATCTAAGAAGCATCATTGTCAGAAGTTCCCTGTCCTCCCCAACAGCTGCAGGAACCTTTCCTTGCAACCAGAAGAAATGCAAAACTTGTCCATTTATAATGACCACGGACAAGATAAAGATCCCCAACTCCCATCGGGACTACAAGATACCAGGTACTTTCAGCTGCATCACATCTAATGTGGTGTACCTAATTATATGTACTAAATGTCCAACTGGGGGTCTGTATGTGGGAGAGACTGGGCAAAAACTGAGAACAAGGATGAATTCTCATCGCCACACAATAAGAGAAAAAAGAATGGATCTACCTGTGGCAAAACATTTTTCTTCCCCTGGTCATAGCTGTCACGACGTATAACAGATATATTCTATGATAGTAACATATATCTAATGTGACAACATTCTATATTTCATATAATAGAAAATATCAATATGTATACATAGTATCTGCCAGCAATGTCTTACCTGACATAATATCCTATGTATTGTGGGTCTATACTGTGTACGTGTCACGCTGTCTCAGGATAGAGGTGGACCGGGGTCTATGCTGACCCTGAACTGGGGTCCTGACTAGTCCCTCTACCTGGAGGTACTGTTAATGGTACAGAGGTCCAGGCCGCCAGCGTAACCCTGTCTCCTGTAGATCCCTGACCACTGTAATCTAGTCCTGAGAAGGACCCTGATTACCACCACAGGGAATGGGCAAGTCACAGCTTACACACAGTCTAAGACAAACGAGACAGATAAGGGGTAAAGAAAACACTGCCTTGCATACAAAACTTCCACTACAGAGGAACACAAAAGGTTAAGGAGATAAACATTAAGCGAGGAGAGGAAAAACCACAACAGGCACTCTTAGCTTAAAGGTACTGCCACACTAAACAATCCCGCTAGCGATAACGATAACGACGCATACTAATGCGATCGCTAGCGGGATTGTTTATATATCGCTGAGTGCGGCTTAACTTAGCGATATCGTTAAGGACGCTGTCGCGGTTAGCGATCTCCTTAACGACTTTAGCGGTACAAAAGTACCGCTAAATCGCTAAGAAAAGGAGCCACACTCAGCGATAATACTTACCCAGCGGGAGCGCCGACGATAAAATAGGGTCCGGAACGATTCCAGCGACGAGCGAGATCACAGCAGGATCTCAGCAGGGAGCTCGTCGCTGACAGATGCCGCACACAACAACATCGCTAACGGGATCGCTAAATAGTGTCGTTTTTTAGCGATCCCGTTAGCGATGTTGTTTAGTGTGGCATACCCTTAAGTCTTCTCAGAAACGATCCGCTCTGCTGGTCTGAATGAATGCTTTCACCGGCAACTTCCCCAGCAGACCAGCAGGTATATGAAGGAAGCTAATTAACAAAACATCAATCGCAGCTGGGCGAGGCTGGTCAGTCCAGCACCGAGAGAGAAAGAATTAACTCCCTCAGTGCCGAAAAACACCCAGCACCAGAAACTCAGCTGTGCGAAGTCAGGGTGTGCAATCGCGACGATCTCCGCCGCGACACACCCGTGACAGTACCCCCCCTTCTACGAGGGGCCTCTGGACCCTCAGGGCCTGGTCTATCTGGGTGAGTAGTGTGGAAGGCCCGAACCAATCGGTCTGCGTTAATATCCGACGCAGAAACCCACATCCTCTCCTCAGGACCATACCCCCTCCAATGAACAAGGTACTGAAGGGACCGGCGATTCAGACGTGAGTCAATGATCTTCGATACCTGAAACTCCAAATTACCATTGACCACCACTGGAGGAGGAGGTAGAGGTGACGGTATAACTGGTGCCACGTACCTCTTAAGCAACGATTTGTGGAACACATTGTGGATTTTAAACGTAGGAGGGAGGTCAAGACGGAAAGCCACCGGATTAATTATTGAACTGATCCTGTATGGCCCGATGAATCTGGGACCGAGTTTCCAGGAGGGAACCTTAAGTTTTATATTCTTGGTAGACAACCATACTAGATCGTTCACACTTAGGTCCGGACCAGACACTCTCCTCCTATCAGCCATACGTTTGTATCGGTTCCCCATAGTGCTCAGATTATTAAGCACTCCTCTCCACACTGAAGCAAGTGACGACGAAAATCGTTCCTCCTCAGGAACCCCAGAAGAGCCCCCCCCATTGAAAGTACAAAACTGGGGGTGAAAACCATATGCCCCAAAAAACGGGGACTTACCAGTGGACTCGCTCCGCCTATTGTTAAGAGCGAACTCTGCCAGAGGCAAGAAAGAAGACCAGTCCTCTTGGTTCTCTGAGACAAAACACCGGAGATATGTCTCTAAGCTCTGATTCAGACGCTCTGTCTGACCATTGGTCTGCGGATGAAAAGCCGAAGAAAATGACAACTGCATCCCCCGATGAGAACAAAATGCCTTCCAGAATTTGGACACAAACTGAGACCCCCGATCCGACACCACATCGGAAGGCAACCCGTGAAGTCTCACAATCTCCCCAATGAACACCTGCGCCAGAGTTTTAGCATTAGGAAGAGCAGGAAGAGCAATAAAATGTGCCATTTTGCTGAACCTGTCAACTACAACTAATATGACAGTTTTACCTGAAGACGGAGGGAGGTCCGTAATGAAGTCCATAGACTGATGGGTCCATGGACGCTCCGGGATTTTCAACGGTAAAAGGGCCCCAGACGGACGGGTATGTGGGGTCTTAGAGCGCGCACATACCCCACAGGACGCGACAAAAGTTACCACCTCTTTATTTAAGTTAGGCCACCAAAACCGACGAGAAACGAGATCTACAGTTGCTTTACTCCCTGGGTGTCCTGCCAAAGCAGAATTATGATGTGCCTCGATAACCTTTTGTCTTAACTGATCTGGAACAAACAGTCTCCCTGGAGGTCCTACAGGGGCGTTCCCCTGAGCCTCCAATACCTCCTCCTCAAGCTCAGAGCATACAGCCGACACCACAACTCCCTCCTGAAGAATAGGAACCGGGTCATCCGTCTTCCCGACCCCGGGAAACTACGAGATAAGGCATCAGCCTTTACATTTTTTGACCCAGGACGATATGTGACGACAAAATTAAACCTGGTAAAAAACAACGACCATCTAGCTTGTCTGGAATTCAGACATTTTGCAGACTCTAAATACAGCAGGTTCTTGTGATCAGTAATGACGGTGACCGGGTGGACTGCCCCCTCCAAAAAGTGACGCCACTCTTCAAAAGCCAACTTAATGGCCAAGAGTTCCCTATTGCCGACATCATAATTCCTCTCGGCGGACGACAATTTTTTAGAGAAGAAAGCGCACGGATGCCATTTACCAGGGGACGGACCTTGAGATAATACCGCACCCACTCCTACGTCAGATGCGTCTACCTCCACAATGAACGGTTGTGATGCATCAGGTTGGATGAGTATGGGTGCTGAAGCAAAACATTTTTTCAAGGAGGAAAATGCTTGACAAGCTTTGTCAGACCACCTAGAAAAATCCGTCCCTTTTTTTGTCATGTCAGTGAGAGGTTTGACAACGGATGAGAAATTACGAATAAATTTCCGGTAGTAGTTAGCAAACCCCAGGAAACGCTGCAGTGCTTTAAGATCCTCTGGCCGATCCCATTCAAGCACAGCCTTCACTTTCCCAGGGTCCATACGGAAACCGGAAGCTGACACCAGGAATCCTAAAAACTGAAGTTCTTGAACGGCGAATACACACTTCTCCCATTTGGCGTACAGTTTATTGTCTCGCAAGATCTGCAACACCTGTCTCACATGCTCCTGATGAGACACAAGATCCGGCGAGTAAATTAAGATGTCATCTAGATAAATGACAACAAACTGTCCCACTAGGTGGCGAAAGATGTCATTAACAAAATGTTGAAACACCGCCGGGGCAGTAGTCAGACCGAAAGGCATGACAAGGTTCTCATAATGTCCCTCCGGAGTGTTAAACGCCGTCTTCCACTCATCCCCCTCCTTTATCCTAATCAGATTATACGCCCCCCTGAGATCCAACTTAGAGAACCATTTGGCGCCCACAATCTGATTGAAGAGATCAGGAATAAGTGGGAGCGGATACGGATCTCGGACCGTAATCCGATTAAGCTCACGGAAATCCAGGCAAGGGCGTAGGCCTCCATCTTTTTTCTTCACAAAGAAGAACCCCGCGGCCACTGGGGAAGATGAAGGTCTAATATGCCCCTTGGCCAGACTTTCCGAAATATAATCCTTCATATCTTGCCTCTCAGGACCAGAAAGGTTATATAACCTAGATTTTGGTAACTTAGCATCAGGAAGCAATTTTATAGCACAGTCATACGCGCGATGAGGAGGTAATTCTTGACACCCTTCCTCTGAAAACACATCCTCAAAGTCCTCCAGAAAAGGAGGTAAGGTTCTAGGCACGACCGCACCGATGACCGTGTTCATGCAGTTACTATTGCAAAATTCACCCCACTGGCTTATCTCTCTGGATTGCCAATTAATAATTGGGTTATGTTTAGTTAACCAAGGAAGTCCCAACACAATAGGAGTGGGAAGGCCCTCCAACACATAACAAGACAATAGTTCTTTATGTATTGCCCCCACTCGAAGGTCTATGTTATGCACGGCTTGCACAAAGCTACCTTGACCGAGAGGCCTGGCGTCAATACTCAATAGAGAATATAGGGATTGGTTTGGCCAATACACTCAGTTGCATACCTTGCACCTGGGCAAACCGAGCGTCCACCAGATTAGCCGCGGCCCCACTATCCAGAAGAACAGAAATCCTCTCAGTTCTCGTACCTACCACCACCTCCGCTGGTACGAGAAACTGAGACGGACTTGGGGACGAAATACGTACTCCCAGATTGTCGTCCACCACACAACCTGGGATCAACAGTTTTCCGGCGACTCCTTGCTCAGCAAAGTACGGGATGGACACCCCCCAACAAAATGTCCCTTTCTCCCGCAGAAGTAACACTTTCCTGTCTTGCGGCGCACCGCCGATCCCCTCCCTCGAAACGATGTCCCTCCTAACTGCATAGGCTCCTCAGAACAAACCAGGGGAACCTCAATATAAGGGACTATAGTAGAAGGTGGAGTCCTCACAGGGGGCGGAGTTACCTCGCACCTCTCCCGAAGCCGTCTATCAATGCGAATAGCAAGGGCCATAGTGGCCTCCAGTGACGGGGGAGAATCATACTGAGCCAACACATCTTTTAATTTGTCAGATAATCCTTGACAAAACTGGCTCCTAAGAGCTGGGTCATTCCACTGAGTATCTGTGGCCCATCTACGGAACTCAGAAGAAAATTCCTCCGCCAGACGATCTTCCTGCTGTATCTTACGTAACTTCATTTCAGCAAGGGAGACCCGATCCGGGTCATCATATACCAGACCCAGGGCTGTAAAAAATCGATCTACTGACTGGAGAGCCGGGGAGTCCGGAGGAAGAGAGAACGCCCAGGATTGAGGGTCCCCTTGTAAGAGCGAGATGACAATTCCCACCCTCTGATCTTCACTCCCCGAAGACCGAGGCCGTAGCCGAAAATATAATTTACATGCCTCCCGGAAGGTAAAAAATTTGTCCCGCCCACCAGTGAACCTGTCCGGGAGAGCTACTTTAGGTTCAGATCTGGTTTGCTCCCGGGGGTACAAAACCTTGGACTTAACGTCCGTCAGCTCCATGGACAAACTCTGCAACTGCTGAGCTAACTGGGCTACTGGATCCATGGTAGCTGGGGAGAATCTTTTAAAGTGGCCGGTGAAAATGTCACGACGTATAACAGATATATTCTATGATAGTAACATATATCTAATGTGACAACATTCTATATTTCATATAATAGAAAATATCAATATGTATACATAGTATCTGCCAGCAATGTCTTACCTGACATAATATCCTATGTATTGTGGGTCTATACTGTGTACGTGTCACGCTGTCTCAGGATAGAGGTGGACCGGGGTCTATGCTGACCCTGAACTGGGGTCCTGACTAGTCCCTCTACCTGGAGGTACTGTTAATGGTACAGAGGTCCAGGCCGCCAGCGTAACCCTGTCTCCTGTAGATCCCTGACCACTGTAATCTAGTCCTGAGAAGGACCCTGATTACCACCACAGGGAATGGGCAAGTCACAGCTTACACACAGTCTAAGACAAATGAGACAGACAAGGGGTAAAGAAAACACTGCCTTGCATACAAAACTTCCACTACAGAGGAACACAAAAGGTTAAGGAGATAAACAATAAGCGAGGAGAGGAAAAATCACAACAGGCACTCTTAGCTTAAGTCTTCTCAGAAACGATCCGCTCTGCTGGTCTGAATGAATGCTTTCACCGGCAACTTCCCCAGCAGACCAGCAGGTATATGAAGGAAGCTAATTAACAAAACATCAATCGCAGCTGGGCGAGGCTGGTCAGTCCAGCACCGAGAGAGAAAGAATTAACTCCCTCAGTGCCGAAAAACACCCAGCACCAGAAACTCAGCTGTGCGAAGTCAGGGTGTGCAATCGCGACGATCTTCGCCGCGACACACCCGTGACAATAGCATGTGGGATATGAAATTACTTGTATTGAAAGGTAGCTTCACATCTCAGAGACAGAGGAGAGTTTGCAAATACAAACTGATGGTGACCTTTGACACTCTTAATGCTGGAATGAACCTGTCACAGGGATTTATGACTTTTTACGTCAATTAAGGAATTTACTCCAAAGACCCTGTGAAAACATCACAGAACATTACCAGACCCCAATCAGAGGGCAATAAAACTTTCACACTCCTTATCTATGAACTGTTCCAATATTTATGTTCATCTCTATCTCCCATAATGACAGTTCTGCTTTACGTCACTTGTCTTACCTATTGCATTTTTTCTGTGCTGTGTGGTTATAAATATGTGATTCTTCAGATTTTGTATTAGTTTAGCCTGATGAAGAGACCTGAGTAGTCTCGAAAGCTTGCAATTTGTTACCATCTTTTCAGTTAGCCATTAAAAGGTATCAACCACTGAGGACGCTCAACTCTAAATATTTTTAAATTTTTTATTCTTACTTTGCTGCATTTTATCCACAGCTGCTTAAAACTTTTGCACCACGGTTCACAAAAATATGTGTACATATGTATATACATCTCTGGCAAAAATTAAGAGACCACTGCACAGTTTTATAAAAATCAGCTTCTCCACATGTCTGACAGCCATTCCATTCCAGTGTCAGCTGAATTCCAACCAGAGTACACCTCATTCTACTTAATGTGCTTCTGATTAGGTGATCACCTGAACCAAATCTTATTGAATGAAGGAAAGTATAAAAAACACTGCTGTGGTGTTCACAATCCTCTTACAATAGGACAAGCTGGATGGCAAAACAAGTGCTAGTAATATCCCAAAAGTAATAGGAATAAAAAAATAACTTTTAACTATGCCAAAGGAGTTGAAAAGAAAAGTCTTGAGTGAGGAAAAGAAGGGCTCAATTCTGGCTTTACTAGCAGAGGGATACAGTGAGCGTCATGTTGCCTCCATCCTTAAAATGTCTAAGATGGCAGTCCATTACAACAAGGTCAAGCAGCCAACAAAAGGGAAAAATGATCCAGCTTTCCAAAACGATCCAAAATTTATTAAGACATATTAAAAACAGAGATAGCGGACAGACCACGCATATCAAAAGGGCACTTTCTGCTTGGATATTCTTAAGTTTTACATCCTCTTGTTTCATAATGAGTTGCATCAGCTTGATGGAACAGGTGCTGATGATTGAATTCCACTCTTCTACAAATTCATTTGAATAAACTGTGGTGGGAATTTTTTTCAACCGCAATCCCCGCGGTATCATATTTTTCTGCACATAATTGTCCAGTTTGGTAAAATCCCACCAGATTTTCATTTCATTAACCATGAGTTTCTCTAATTTTTTAACTTCCACAAAAAATTCATCAGAGGAAGACTCCACTCTCACAGTAGTAATATCTGTAGTAAATAACTTAGCGGCTTTAAATGCTCTGTCCGGACTCATGTTCAATTTGCCCATAATTGCAGTAAAAACCTGGATCTTCGCAACCACGATATAAACTGCCAAAAAAAGGCTGAAAAATGGCAATAAGGGCAAGTGCGCACAGCGTCACAATGATGAGCCCCAGAGCCTCAGCCCTTTTGATATGTGCGGTCTGCCCGCTATCTCTGTTTTTAATATGTCTTAATACATTTTGGATCGTTTTGGAAAGCTGGATCATTTTTCCCTTTTTTCTTAATTGCACACGTGAGACTACACGGAATCCGCGCTTTCATGCACCACAATGCCAACACAGGTGAGCTGGTTTCTTTGCTATTTTCATTGTCTTGCCTAGTTTTTTTTTACCGTGTTCTACCTATAGCTGAGGCTCTGGGGCTTTAGAAACAAAACTCGCAGTGTTTGGAGGAGACAGAATGCTGAGTTGCATCCAAAGATCACCATACCTACTGTGAAGCATGGGGGTGTGATTCGTGTACATGAAAGAATGAATGGGGCCATGTGTCATGAGATTTTGAGTGCAAACCTCCTTCCATAAGCAAGGGTGACTCGCACCACAATTGTGGATACCAGGGCTATGGGGTACTCGGAGCCGAGCCCATTGATTTCTAGGGGAGTTGTCACTGGCAGCAGGACTCGGTCCGTGGCCCTGGCGGTCATGCAATGGGGGATATTTACAGGGGATTGTTAGGATAGTTTGTGACGCCACCTGTGGTATCTGATCAATTGGACCAGCGCTGCGATAAGGATCTTCACAGGGGATGTTATGGGGGCAGCTGGGTGGTAAGTTTCCCACAGGTGAGACGGGTCCCTGGAAGTCTATGGTGATGATGCAGGGTGTAGTAAGAATTCAATCACACACAATGCAGCTTCTTTTCATACCTTTACTGGTAGATGGTTCAGGAAGATCCCGGGGAGCTGGTCGGGGTGGAGAATGCACATTCGGGATAACCGCTGAGCAGGTTAGAGGCCTCCTTTACTTCAATTGTATGTGAGTCCAAACTTGCATGAAGCGAAGTTAACTCTGCAATCTCCAGCTTTTCTCAATAGCTGCCAAGCCCGGCTGACATTGTGGTAGAGCCTTCTATATCTCTGATTATCAGATGTTGGCAAGAACGAAGTCCTTCTATGCTTGGCCTAGCTAAAAGTCCTTGTTCCCCTGACTCTGGTTACGTATCAGCGCTTGGGCTACCTCCTGCGACCTGTAGTCCAGAAAGCCTCCGGTTATCTTGTTACTAAGCATGAAGCACTAGCAACGCTTCGGACCCCGGTGTCCGGTGAATTAGTGCAGGTAATCTGGTACCTGGTGCACTAGCATCTATCTTCTCCACTGTGCCCTTCGCCCTGCTCTCGCTCTTAGCATAAGCACTTGTAGCTTTGATGGTAATGTCAGCTTTCTTCTAGAGCTCACTGAATAGCTCTCAGTATCTTCCAAGTCCCGACTGGACTGAAACTGAACTGCACTGTCCTAAGACAGGAAGCTGACTGACTGAACTCCTCTGTCCGAAGACAGGAAACAGACTGCTCTGAGCTCTTCTCAGACAGGAAACTTGAATGAGCTCTGCTACGTGTCACTACCTCCTATACCCCTGGTGGGTGTGTCTGAAAGTGTGAGTGATGTGAATGGATAACAAGCTTTTGCGGTTACCTTCCTGTGCATTTTCCTGGATATGTGTGCCTGACATAGCTGGGCCACACATCCCCCCTTGGTTAAACACAGCACTCCCGGGCTGTAAAAGAGAAAAAGAAAACATTTTTGTTTTGCATTAAACATAACATTGTTAACTCATCCCATCCGGGAGGTAAGACTTCTTGAACGTTACAATTTGTACATTAGAAAATACAAAAGTATCAAAAGTATCAAAACATTCTCATAATACAAGACAATATTCTTGTGGAGGACCCGCACCAAAAACCTCCCACATGGGTCCTGGGTGGGCTGCAGGACTTCTCTATTGCAGACCTCACTCTAGGCCACACCATACGGGTTTTTCTTCAGAGGTAATAGTGGTTTCGTGTAAAACCAAGATAAGGCACCGTAGTGCAAACTATTTACATTAAAAGTTTTTGGGCTGGCACAGTCCACAGCCACGCAGTCTTTGGCATAATAAAAGACACATTTCAAGTAATCACATTATACTTTAACTTCTATTAAAGTGCAAAATCTTCTTTGTAAAACTTTATACAATTTTTCAGTTGCAGTAAACCCTGTCTGGGTCATACTAGAATAGTTTACTAGGACTACTCTTGATAACGAATAGGTAATTTTCCTTTCGTTGTACGTTCTGATCTACGTGGAGTGGTGTCAAGTGTAGTAGTCTCTAGCCTATCTGCTCTGTGTACCGGCGAACTATAGATACGACTCCACCTCTCTAGGGACCTGGCAAGCATGCTAGCGACTGGGCGAGGCGGTACTGCTTCACCAGGGGACTCCACTTCTTGTGGTGCTGCTTCTTGCGGTTCCGCTGCTTGGGATCCCAATGGTTGAGGGTCTGCCGGAACAGGTCCTTCCGGAACTAACTCTACTGGCACGATTGGTATGACTGGATGTAGAGACTCTTCTTGCGGTTGATAAAACTGCAGCACAGGAATGATTACAGCATCTCCCACTCTGGGCCAATCCGCAGGTAAATCTCCCAAATCCGTGTATATGACCGCTTCATCACTCTCTTCCTGATTGACAACAGGGTTTTCTTCACGGAGCTTTAATGGGCCAGGACTCAACTTTAAATGATCTCTAGACACAGTTGCCGTAGTTTTTCCTCCATCCTTGCTGATGGTACAGACCTTTCTGTTATCAAAATTGGAATTTTGCACGACATATGGCTCCTGTTCCCACTGATCATCCAACTTGTGCATTCTTCTTTTTCTTTTTAGCACAATTTCTCCAGGCATAAAAGGCGTAGCGGGAGCATTTTTGTTATAGTTCTTCTCTTGCTTTTCCCTTACTTTGTTGAAACTGTCTTCCACGCAGGCTTGTACTCTCCTGTACTGTTCTTGTCGAGTTGTGTCCCAATCCTCAGCGTTGTCATCAGCCTCTGGTTCTACCACTCCCAGCTCCAAATCCATTGGCAGCCTTCCCGGTCTTGCTCTCATAAGGTAGGCTGGAGTGCAGTTGGTGGAACTTACTGGTATGTGGTTGTACAAGTCAACCAGGTCAGGTAACAAGTCTGGCCACCGATTTCTTACTTCCAGGGGTACAGTTTTCAGTAAATCGATGACAATGTGATTCATCTTTTCACAAAGGCCGTTGGTCTGAGGGTGGTATGGTGTTGTTCTGATCTTCTTACACCCATACAAGTGACAGAATTCCTGAAACAGTTCAGCTTCAAAGGCTGGACCTCGATCAGTCAGTACCTGCTCTGGATATCCGTGTGGTCTGCAGAAACTTGCTTGGAAGGTCTTTGCTGCTGTCTCTGCTGTCAGATCTTTGACAGGGGCGACCACCAGAAACCTGGAATAGTGATCCACCATGGTCAGGGCATATGAGTATCCTGACCTGCTTGGGACAACTTGACGTGATCCAATGCTACGATCTCCAGGGGACGAGTCGTCCGGATAGGCTGCAAGGGTGCCTTCTGACTACAGTAGTCTTTTCGTCTGAGGCCACAGGGTCCACAGTTCCGGCACCACTTCTCGATGGAGCTGCGCATCCCTACCCAGTAGAACCGACACCTCAACAGGGTCTCCAGCTTTTTCCAGCCAAAGTGTCCTGCCTGATCGTGGTAGGCTTCTAACACCATTTGGATGTCTGCTCTGGGAACCACTATCTGCCAAACCATTTCATGGGTCCTTGGGTCGACGTATCTCCTGCACAACTTCTCACGGTATATGAATAACCGGCTTCTCTCGTTCCACAGGAGCTTTGCTGGTACGGGTGCATCTTTCTCCAAGGAGGAACCTTCCTGTTTTATCAGCTCCTTGACACGGCTGACCACTGGATCGCTGTCCTGAGTTTCCTTCCAGCTGTGATGAGGTAAAGGGTTCAACATCTCACCACACCGCTTTCTGTAGACTCGTTGCTCTTGGACCATCCCATTTCGGTGGAACGCAGGTAGCTCAATTTCTTCCAGATCATCTGATTCTTCTTCCATGTCAGATTCATGCGGCATTCTGGACAAGGCGTCCTCGTTAGCATTTTTACGGCCTGCCCTGTACTTGATGGTAAATTGATAGTTTGACAGCCGAGCCATCCAACGTTGCTCCATGGCTCCCAGCTTGGCTGTTTCAAGGTGCGTCAAGGGGTTGTTGTCTGTGTACGCAGTGAACTTGTTGGAGGCAAGGTAATGTTTGAATCTTTCAGTAATGGCCCAGACCAGCGCCAGGAACTCCAGTTTGAAGCTGCTATAGTTTTCCGGGTTCCTCTCAGTTGGCCTGAGTTTTCTGCTGGCATATGCGATGACTTTTTCTTGGCCGTTCTGCTTCTGACTGAGGACAGCTCCTAATCCTTCGTTACTGGCATCTGTGTATAGCAGGAACGGTTGGCTGTAATCTGGGTAGGCTAAGATTTCATCGCCTGTCAGGATCTCTTTCATCTCTTTGAATGCCTCAGCTTGTTCTTTACCCCAATTGAATGGATGGTTTCTGCTCTTGAGAGGTTGTCCTACCAGGAGGTCCTGCAAAGGCGCCGCTTTCTTAGTGTAATCTTTTACAAACCTCCTGTAGTAACCTGTTAGTCCCAGGAACTGACGCACCTCCTTTAGATTCTTCGGCTCCGGCCATTTCTGGATGGCTGTGACCTTCTCGGGGTCCGGCGCTACTCCTTCGGAACTGACAATATGTCCCAAGTATTGTACCTTCCGTTTGAGCAGATGGCATTTAGAGGGCTTCAGTTTCATCCCATACTTGGACAGTGACTCGAATACCTCTGCCAGGTGCTTCAGATGATCTTCATATGTCTTGGAGTACACGATTACGTCGTCCAGGTACAGCAGCACAGTTTCGAAGTTGAGATGTCCCAGGCAGCTCTCCATCACCCTCTGGAATGTTCCTGGGGCACTGCTGAGTCCAAACGGCATTCTGTCAAACTCACAGAGTCCCATTGGGGTGGTGAAAGCAGTTTTCTCCTGATCCTCCTCAGCCACAGCTACTTGCCAATACCCACTAGTAAGGTCGAGGGTAGAAAAGTAGTTAGCCGTTTTCAGAGCAGCTAAGGATTCCTCTATGCGTGGTAGTGGGTATGCATCTTTATGTGTTATGCGATTTACTTGCCTGTAATCTACACACATTCTCATGCTACCATCCTTTTTCTTAACTAGAACTAGAGGTGCTGCCCAGGGGCTACAACTATCCCTTATCACCCCGGCTTTCTTCATGTCACGCAGCATTTCCTTAGCTTTCTGATAGTGGGCTGGAGGTATAGGCCTGTACCGCTCTTTGATGGGAGGATGACTGCCTGTAGGGATATGATGCTGTACTCCCTTAATTGTCCCAAAGTCAAGTGGGTGTTTGCTAAATACTTGTGCGTACTCTTGTACCACCCGTAGTACCCCCTGTTTCTGGTGGACGGAAGTGGTGTCTGTCCCTATATGAAGCTGCTGACACCAGTCCGCTACCGGGGTTGCCGGATCATTATTCTCCGCTGGTTGGCGGGAGGCTAAGGACTCGGTTGTGAGGATAGAATTGTTATCTACGGCATGTAATTTAGCAACTGTGGCATAACGTGGTAAATTTACTTCGTCGTCCCCCCAGTTGAGAAGTCGTACTGGTACTCTCCCATTTATTACTTCCACTACCCCTCTAGCAATCATGAGTGTAGGTCTGTGTTCTGAGCGATGGGGTTCTACTACTGCTTGGTAGTTCTGTCCTCTCAGACCTATGGCTGCTCTACACCATATTAACATTTCACTCATTGGGGGTATTACAATGGGATTCGAGTCTGTGACCCGTACATTACCGATTTCACCATCTGTAAGCTTCGCTTGCTGCTGGCACATTAGGGCCCGGATCTCCCTCTGGATCACTCCCTTCTGCTTTGGCTTGGCAACTTCAGCGAGCTGTTGGAGCAAAAACACAACTTCTCCCAGACAGTTACTGATAATGTTAGTACCTAATATCACATTTAAGCCGTTCTCCTCATTTACAGTCCTTACTACTAGAAGTCCCTGATCCTTCAGCTCCACCCTGCCCACTTTTACGTTCACGTTTTTGGCTCCGAGTACTTCAACAGGGAGACCATTGGTGGCGTACACTGTAAAGTCAGGGCTCGGGGGCTGGAGACTGTCCACGGACCAAAATTTATTGTAGAGGACATCAGGTATGATGGTCACCTGAGATCCAGTGTCCAGCAGTGCAGGGATTGCAATCCCGTCCAGAATGATGGACAGGTAGGGTCGTCCACCCACGAACCTGCAGTTCCAGTCTAAGGGGCCTGATGAGTCTACTCCTGGGTGTTGGCCCTCTGACCCAGGATCGGCTCGTTTAAAGGACATTGCTGAGCCATATGCCCTTTTTGGTTGCAGCGGTAGCAGATGATCTCTCGGCGAGGATGGTGTTGGTCGGGAGTCGCTCCTGGGGGTGGCGTGGTCCTCCTCCGATGAGGCGACGTCCTCCATTTCCTCCGGTTCATCCAAGGGACATCCTCCGGACAGTCGGCTAGTAGGATCTTTCCTCCTTCCTCTTTCCGCAGTTGCAGGGCATCCATTACAGTGGCCAAGTTCTTAGTCAGCTGGCGCACCTCTGAGCGCAGACATTCCAACTCACTAGGGGGCGCCACCTGCGTTTTAGCTTCTGCCACCTGCGGGGAAAAGGTGGGTACTGCCGGCTTTAGAGTGGCTTCACCCGAGTGATACTGATTTGCCACCTCAGGCTTTTCCAAGGGTCGCAGTCCTTTTATTGCCATGTCCTTTAGGGCATCAAAAGTGGCATCTGGGTGATCCAAGGACCACCAGTTTACAGTCCTGCCTTCCGCTGGAGACCTCAGTCCCCGCACGAATTGCTCTTTCAACATTTGGCTCTCATCAATGGGACTTGTAGGGTTAGCCTGTTTAAGAGCTCGCAGGGCCCCCTGTAGTCGGCAGGCGTAGTCCCTAATACTGTCACCCGCTCTCTGGAAGCACTGATAAAATGCCATCCGGAGATCCGTTTCTGTGCTGTCCTCAAAGATGGCCTGTAGCTTTAAGAGAATCGCAGGTACCGACTCCTGGTCTGCAGGGGTCCAAGTTTCTACTTCTCTCTCAGCCGCACCATCTAACTGTCCTATTACCACAGCAGCTTTTTGCTTTTCAGTCATTGAGTACATATCCAAAATACTACATATTTTCCGTTTAAACCCTGGCAGGGTGTCTGGCTCGCCGCTGTACTGGGGGAGCCACTTCGCTCCTGGCATGTATGGGAGCGTTAGCGGCATGAGCGGGACCACCGGGCCAGGTGAGGGGCCCGCACCTCCATCCTGCACTACAACGCCAAGCGGTGGGCTATTGGGGCCACCGGCGGGGGCCGCTCCGTCTGCCGGTTGCTGCGACATGTTGGTGCCCCCTTGGTTAATCAGAGCCTACCTCTTTCAAAGGCTGCAGTGTCGCAGGCACAGCGGTGGAGACAGGACCTTTGTCGCTGACGCTGTGAAGATGCCGCGGTATCTTGCGATGCAGTTTGTGATGCAGTTTGCGATGCGGATTGCGATGCAGATTGAGATGCAGTTAGCGATGCAGATTGCGATACAGTTTGTGATGTGACTTGCGATGCAGATCGCGATGCAGATTGCGATGCAGTTTGCGATACGGCTTGGGATGCAGATTGGGGGCGTGTCCAGGAAACAGCGCGCTCTTTCAGGTACGCCCCCCTTCTTCACCAGCGCCTTAGGGCGCGAATATGGCGGTGAAAATGGCGGTATTTGGCGCCAAAAATAGCAAACAGCGACACAGTCTTTTTCACCATACAGTCAATATAGGCACACAGGACTCACAATTGCAAGCTTCGGATCCTGTTCGTGACGCTAAGTTAGATTGACTCGCACCACAATTGTGGATACCAGGGCTATGGGGTGCTCGGAGCCGAGCCCATTGATTTCTAGGGGAGTTGTCACTGGCAGCAGGACTCGGTCCGTGGCCCTGGCGGTCATGCAATGGGGGATATTTACAGAGGATTGTTAGGATAGTTTGTGACGCCACCTGTGGTATCTGATCAATTGGACCAGCGCTGCGATAAGGATCTTCACAGGGGATGTTATGGGGGCAGCTGGGTGGTAAGTCTCCCACAGGTGAGACGGGTCCCTGGAAGTCTATGGTGATGATGCAGGGTGTAGTAAGAATTCAATCACACACAATGCAGCTTCTTTTCATACCTTTACTGGTAGATGGTTCAGGAAGATCCCGGGGAGCTGGTCGGGGTGGAGAATGCACATTCGGGATAACCGCTGAGCAGGTTAGAGGCCTCCTTTACTTCAATTGTATGTGAGTCCAAACTTGCATGAAGCGAAGTTAACTCTGCAATCTCCAGCTTTTCTCAATAGCTGCCAAGCCCGGCTGACATTGTGGTAGAGCCTTCTATATCTCTGATTATCAGATGTTGGCAAGAACGAAGTCCTTCTATGCTTGGCCTAGCTAAAAGTCCTTGTTCCCCCTGACTCTGGTTACGTATCAGCGCTTGGGCTACCTCCTGCGACCTGTAGTCCAGAAAGCCTCCGGTTATCTTGTTACTAAGCATGAAGCACTAGCAATGCTTCGGACCCCGGTGTCCGGTGAATTAGTGCAGGTAATCCGGTACCTGGTGCACTAGCATCTATCTTCTCCACTGTGCCCTTCGCCCTGCTCTCGCTCTTAGCATAAGCACTTGTAGCTTTGATGGTAATGTCAGCTTTCTTCTAGAGCTCACTGAATAGCTCTCAGTATCTTCCAAGTCCCGACTGGACTGAAACTGAACTGCACTGTCCTAACACAGGAAGCTGACTGACTGAACTCCTCTGTCCGAAGACAGGAAACAGACTGCTCTGAGCTCTTCTCAGACAGGAAACTTGAATGAGCTCTGCTACGTGTCACTACCTCCTATACCCCTGGTGGGTGTGTCTGAAAGTGTGAGTGACGTGAATGGATAACAAGCTTTTGCGGTTACCTTCCTGTGCATTTTCCTGGATATGTGTGCCTGACATAGCTGGGCCACACATCGGCATTGAAGATGAAACGTGGATGGGTCTTTTAGCATGATAATGATCCCAAGCACACTGCCAGGGTAACAAAGGAGTGGCTTCGTAAGATGCATATGAAGGTCCTGGAGTGGCCTAGCCAGTCTCCAGATCTCAACCCCATAGAAAACCTTTGGAGGGATTTGAAAGTCTGTGTTGCCCAGCGACAGGCACAAAACATCACTGCTCTAGAGATCTGCATGGAGGAATGGGTCAACATACCAACAACAGTGTGTGCCAACCTTGGGAAGACTTGCAGAAAATATTTGACCCCTGTCATTGCCAACAAAGGATATATAACAAAATATTGAGATGAACTTTTGTTAATGACCAAATACTTTTTTCCACCACAATTTGGAAAATAAATCTTGCCAAATCAGACAAGGTGATTTTCTGGATTTGTTTTCTCATTTTGACTCACATATTTTTGGTCAACCTATGATGTCAATTACTGGCCTCTCTCATCTTTTTAACCCCTCTCTGCCATCAGACGTACTATTCCGTCCATGTGACCCTGGACCTTATTCCCATGGACGGAATAGTACGTCATGGGCTATCAGCAGCGCTCCCGGGGGGAGCGCAGCTGATCGCCGCCGGGTGTCAGCTGATTATCACAGCTGACACCCGTGACTGTGTGTCAGGAGCGGTCACGGACCACTCCCGGCACATTAACCCCTGGCACACCGCGATCAAACATGATCGCGGTGTACCCGGGGCACAGGGGAGGATCGCGCAGGCAGGGGGCTCCCTGCGCGCTCCCCTGAGACCCTCAGAGCAGCGCGATGTGTCGCGCTGTTCCGAGGGTCCGTCCTTCCTCCAGGTCCCCGGATCCAAGATGGCGCCGGGGTCCTGCAGGGAGGCGGCTTCCTCAGTGCCTGCTGAGAGCCTGCAGCAGTGCCAGAGCGATCGCTGGTGTGACAGAGTGCTGTGCACACTGTCACACCAGCGATCTGCTAAAATACAGTGATGTCCCACCCTGGGACAAAGTATAAAAGTAAAAAAAAAAAAAAATAAAAAGTGGTAAAAAAAATCATAAAAAAAAAAAAAATATTCCCCAATAAATTCATTCTTTCCTGTAAATAAAAAAAACAAAACAATAAAAGTACACATATTTGGTATCGCCGCGTCCGTAACGAACCCCCCTATAAAACTGTCCCACTAGTTAACCCCTTTAATGATCCCCTTAAAAAAAAAAAAAAAAAAGAAAACGAAGCAAAAAATCAATGCTTTATCATCATACCGCTGAACAAAAAGTGGAATAACACGCGATCAAACGCTGAAAACGTCATCTTGTCCGCAAAAAACGAGCCGTCATACAGCTACATCAGCGAAAAAATAAAAAAGTTATAGCTCGCAGAATAAAGCGATGCAAAAATAATAATTTTTTATATAAAATGGTTTTCATGCTATAAAAGCACCAAAACATAAAAAAATTATATAAATAAGGTATCGCCGTAATCGTACTGACCCGAAGAATAAAACTGCTTTATCAATTTTACCACACGCGGAATGGTACAAACGCCTCCCCCAAAAGAAATTCATGAATTGCTGATTTTTGTTCATTCAAACCTCCCAAAAATCGAAATAAAAAGCGATCAAAAAATGTCACGTGCTCAAAAATGGTACCAATAAAAACGTCACCTCGTCCCGCAAAAAATAAGACCTCACATGACTCTGTGGGCCAAAATATGCAAAAATTATAGCTCTCAAAATGTGGTGATGCAAAAAACTATTTTTTGCAATAAAAAGCGTCTTTTAGCGTGACAGCTGCCAATCATAAAAACCCGCTATAAATAGTAAATCAAACCCCCCTTTATCACCCCCTTAGTTAGGGAAAAATAATAAAATTAAAAAAATGTATTTATTTCCATTTTCCCGTTAGGGTTAGGGTTGCGGCTAAAGTTAGGGTTAGGGTTGGCGCTAACGTTAGGATTAGGATTAGGGTTGGGATTACGGTTAGGGGTTTGTTAGGGTTAGGTTTGTGGTTAGGGTTGGGACTAGGGTTAGGGGTGTGTTGGGGTTAGGGTTGGAGTTAGAATTGGGGGTTTCCGCTGTTTAGGCACATCAGGGGCTCTCCAAATGTGACATGGCGTCTGATCTCAATTCCAGCCAATTCTGCGTTGAAAAAGTCAAACGGTGCTCCTTCACTTCTGAGCTCTGCCATGCGCCCAAACAGTAGTTTACTCCCGCATATGGGGTATCAGCGTACTCTGGACCACAAGAGTTATTGTGCAATTTGTCCTATTTCTTCTGTTACCCTTGGGAAAATAAAAAACTGGGGGCGACAAAATCATTTTTGTAAAAAAAAAATGATTTTTTTGTTTTTACGGCTGTATGTTATAAAACTTCTGTGAAGCACTTGGAGCTTCATAGCGCTCACCACGCTTCTAGATAAGTTCCTTGTGGGGTCTATTTTCCAAAATGGGGTCACTTGTGGGGGGTTTCCACTGTTTAGGCGCATCAGGGGCTCTCCAAATGCGACATGACTCCCCAGACCATTCCATCAAAGTCTGCAATCCAAAACGTCACTACTTCCCTTCCGAGCCCCGACGTGCGCCCATACAGTAGTTTACTCCCACATATTGGGTATCAGCATACTCAGGACAAATTGGACAACAACTTTTGGGGTCCAATTTCTCCTGTTACCCTTGTGAAAATAAAATATTGGGGGTGAAAAAAATCATTTTTGTAAAAAAAAAAAGGATTTTTTATTTTTACGGCTGTACGTTATAAACTTCTGTGAAGCACTTCGGGGTTCAAAGTGCTCACCACACATCTAGATAAGTTCCTTGTGGGGTCTATTTTCCAAAATGGGGTCACTTGTGGGGGGTTTCCACTGTTTAGGCGCATCAGGGGCTCTCCAAATGCGACATGACTCCCCCAGACCATTCCATCAAAGTCTGCAATCCAAAACGTCACTACTTCCCTTCCGAGCCCCGACGTGCGCCCATACAGTAGTTTACTCCCACATATTGGGTATCAGCATACTCAGGACAAATTGGACAACAACTTTTGGGGTCCAATTTCTCCTGTTACCCTTGTGAAAATAAAATATTGGGGGTGAAAAAAATCATTTTTGTAAAAAAAAAAAAGGATTTTTTATTTTTACGGCTGTACATTATAAACTTCTGTGAAGCACTTCGGGGTTCAAAGTGCTCACCACATGTCTAGATAAGTTCCTTGTGGGGTCTATTTTCCAAAATGGGGTCACTTGTGGGGGGTTTCCACTGTTTAGGCGCATCAGGGGCTCTCCAAATGCGACATGACGCCCCCAGACCATTCCATCAAAGTCTGCAATCCAAAACGTCACTACTTCCCTTCCGAGCCCCGACGTGCGCCCATACAGTAGTTTACTCCCACATATTTGGTATCAGCATACTCAGGACAAATTGGACAACAACTTTTGGGGTCCAATTTCTCCTGTTACCCTTGTGAAAATAAAATATTGGGGGCGAAAAAATCATTTTTGTAAAAAAAAAAAGGATTTTTTATTTTTACGGCTGTACGTTATAAACTTCTGTGAAGCACTTCGGGGTTCAAAGTGCTCACCACACATCTAGATAAGTTCCTTGTGGGGTCTATTTTCCAAAATGGGGTCACTTGTGGGGGGTTTCCACTGTTTAGATTCATCAGGGGCTCTCCAAATGCGACATGACTCCCCCAGACCATTCCATCAAAGTCTGCAATCCAAAACGTCACTACTTCCCTTCCGAGCCCCGACGTGCGCCCATACAGTAGTTTACTCCCACATATTTGGTATCAGCATACTCAGGACAAATTGGACAACAACTTTTGGGGTCCAATTTCTCCTGTTACCCTTGTGAAAATAAAATATTGAGGGCGAAAAAATCATTTTTGTAAAAAAAAAAAGGATTTTTTATTTTACGGCTGTACGTTATAAACTTCTGTGAAGCACTTTGGGGTTCAAAGTGCTCACCACACATCTAGATAAGTTCCTTGAGGGGTCTAGTTTCCAAAATGGTGTCATTTGTGGGGGGTTTCCACTGTTTAGGCATATCAGGAGCTCTCCAAACACGACATGGCATCCAGCCAATTCTGCGTTGAAAAAGTCAAACGGCGCTCCTTCCCTTCCAAACTCTGCCATGCACCCAATCAGTGGTTTACTCCCACATATGGGGTATCAGCGCACTCAGGACAAATTGCACAATAACTTTTGGAGTCTTGTTACCCTTGGGAAAATAAAATTGGGGTGAAAAAAATCAATTTTGTGGAAAAAATATGATTTTTTAATTTTACGGCTCTACGTTATAAACTTGTGTGAAGCACTTGGGGGTTCAAATTGCTCACCAAAGATCTAGATAAGTTCCTTAGGGGGTCTAGTTTCCCAAATGGGGGCACTTGTGGGGGGTTTCCACTGTTTAGGCACAGCAGGGGCTCTCCAAATGCAACATGGCGTCCAATCTCAATTCCAGCCAATTTTGGTTGGAAAAAGTCAAATGGTGCTCCTTCCATTCCGAGCTCTGCCATGCGCCCAAACAGTGGTTCGTTCCCCCCCACATATGGGGTATCAGCGTACTCAGGACAAATTGGACAACAAATTTTGTGGTCCAATTTCTCCTGTTACCCTTGGGAAAATAAAAAATTAGTGACTAAGAGATAATTTTTGTGGGAAAAAAATAGGATTTTTTATTTTCATGCTCGGGCATTATAAACTTGTGTGAAGCACTTGGGGGTTCAAAGTGCTCACCAAAGATCTAGATAAGTTCCTTAGGGGGTCTAGCTTCCAAAATGGGGTCACTTGTGGGGGGTTTCCACTGTTTAGGCTCATCTGGGGCACTACAAATGGAACATGACCCCCATCAATGTTTGCATTCCAAAACGTTATTGCTTCCTTTCCAAGCCCTGCCGTGCGCCCAAACAGTTTCCCCTCCCCACATATGGGGTATCAGCGTACTCAGGACAAATTGGAAAACAACTTTTGGGGTCCAATTTCCTTGGGAAAAATCAAAAATTTGGGACTAAAAAATCATTTTTGTGGAAAATTGTTTGGTTTTTTTTCACACCCAGGCATTATAAACTTTTGTGAAACACTTTGGGGTTCAAAGTGCTCACAACAGATCTAGATAAGTACCTTAGGGGGTCTAGTTTCCAAAATGGTGTCACTTGTGCGGGGTTTCCACTGTTTAGGCGCATCAGGGGCTCTCCAAACACGACATGGCGTCCAATCTCAATTCCAGCCAATTTTAGTTTGAAAAAGTCAAACGGCGCTCCTTCCCTTACGAGCTCTGCCGTGTGCCCAAACAGTGGTTTTCCCCCACATATGGGGTATTGGCGTACTCAGGAGAAATTGCACAACAACTTTATCTGTCCATTTTCTCCTTTTACCCTTGTGAAAATAAAAAAACGTTTGTAAAAGATCATTTTTGTGGCTAAAAAGTTAAATATTAATTTTTTCCTTCCACATTGCTTCAGCTCCTGTGAAGTACCTGAAGGGTTATTAAACTTCTTGAATGTGGTTTTGAGTACCTTGAGGGGTGCAGTTTTTAGAATGGTGTCACTTTTGGGTATTTTCTGCCATATAGACCCTCAAAGTGACTTCAAATGTGAGGTGGTCCCTAAAAAAATGGCTTTGTAAATTTTGTTGTAAAAATGAGAAATCACTGGTCAACTTTTAACCCTTATAATTTCCTAACAAAA
Source organism: Oophaga sylvatica (assembly GCA_033576555.1). NCBI lineage: Eukaryota > Metazoa > Chordata > Amphibia > Anura > Dendrobatidae > Oophaga > Oophaga sylvatica. Next base: position 208,332,327 of record JARQOD010000004.1, on the reverse strand, counting down.
AAAATTTTGGTTCCAAAATTGTGCTGATGTAAAGTAGACATGTGGGAAATGTTATTTATTAACTATTTTGTGTGACATATTTCTCTGTTTTAAGGGAAAAAAAATTCAAAGTTTGAAAATTGCAAAATTTTCAAAATTTTCGCCATATTTGCGTTTTTTTCAAAAATAAATGCAAGGTATATCGAAGAAATTTTACTTCTAACGTGAAGTACAATATGTCACGAGAAAACAATCTCAGAATCACGAAGATCCGTTGAAGCGTTCCAGAGTTATAACCTTATAAAGAGACAGTGGTCAGAATTGTAAAAATTGGCCCGGTCATTAACGTGCAAACCACCCTTGGGGGTGAAGGGGTTAAGTAGGAGAAAAGTAAGTGTGGACCTGGTCAAGCTATTTGGCCAAGGCAATGTTCAGGAAAACTCGTGAAGGTCTTTTATTTTTGGAGTGAACTACAGGATGTTAGGGGGGCAGTTCACTCGGTCTTACAAGTGGCAGCCGGGGCTTACAAGTGGCCCATGGCTACAGTTTCCCGTTAAAAACCCTGCAGTTAAGGGTTTGGGTGTGTCAGTGTTTGTTTGCAAGTGGCAGAGCAGGTGGCTCTGCAGCGTCCAGCCTGTGTGAGGTAACACTGAGCCAAGAGCAGCGAACAACTGGCACCCCGATATGGTGGTACAGTCGCCCTCGGCAATTGGTCTCTTGTGCTGTTGTGATGCCCCAGCTGCGATCCGGAGGAAACCGTGTGCTGCTCATTGTGTGAGTTGTTTGGACATTAAACAAACATTAGTTTCCAGACCTAACCCAATCAAACACTTGTGGGTAGACTAGAGAAAAAAGCTGTATACATACCCAAATGAGTCAACCAATATGCACCAATTTTGGAAACATGTAGAAGAGACCGGGAATCAGATTTCGGTCGAGAATGGTTTGAATCTGATTGAGAGTATGCCAAGATAGTTTCAGTCAGTGCTGAAAGCCAAAGGTGTATTTACAAAATAATAAAAATTAATATTTATATTTTTAGGAGCAGAACAGTAACAATGCAGTGACATGACAAGAATCTGCATACCTAATCATATGCCAAATAGTTCCCAGTCAAATTTATGTATGAGATATCCAAGATGATTGTATATAAAATAAGTGTAGTCTCATATTCGAAGGAGTAGTGGATGGTGAAAAACAGTGCCTATAAGTCAAAAGTTCAAAACATTGTTACCTTTTTGCTCATCACTGTATATATATACATACATACGTACAGTTGTGCTCAAAAGTTTACATACCTCAGCAGAATTTTTGCTTTCTTGGCCTTTCAATGGCTACAGCAGAACAAAAGTGAAGGTTCTGGAGTGGCCATCTTAGTCTCCTGACCTCAATATCATTGAGCCACTCTGGACAGCCCAGGAATTTACAGAAACTGAAGGCTTTTTGCCAAGAAGAGTGGGCAGCTTTACCATCTGAGAAAATAAAGAACCTCATCCACAACTACCACAAAAGACTTCAAGCTGTCATTGATGTTAGAGGGGGCAATACATGGTATTAAGAAATGTGATATGTAGACTTTGATCAGGGTCATTTGGATGTTTTGGGTTGTCATTATGATTTAAAAAGAGAAAACACAGTAGTTTGACAATAAATGGCTTCACCCAACCACTAAACATGAGTGGAGAAAAAGTTTTGGTGTTATCATTCATATTCTCTGAAAAAAAGGCAAAGAAAGCAAAAATTCTACCAAGGTATGTAAACTTTGGAGCACAACTGTATATACATATATGTATATAGTTAGGTCCAGAAATATTTGAACAGTGACACAAGTTTTGGGATTTTAGCTGTTTGCCAAAACATATTCAAGATACAGTTATATAATCAATGTGGGCTGAAAGTGTAGACTCTCAGTTTTAATTTCACATCCAAATTGGAGTAAGGGTTTATGAATTACAGCTCTTTAAAATGTAGCTGTCTCTATTTAAAGATAACAACAATAAATTTAGAAGCACTTTAATGGGCTGCATGGGCTATTCCCTTGTTAATCCATCATCAATTAAGCAGGTGAAAGATCTGGAGCTGATTCCAGGTGTGGCATTTGCATCAGGAACCTTTTTATTGTAGTCAAAAGAGCTCTCAATAAAAAAGAAAAAGACCATCATTAGGCTGAAAAAAAGTGCATTGGTGATCTTGAGAACTCAAAATGGCTGGACGTCCACACAAGACATCAGTGGTAGATGAAAGAAGAATTCTTTCCATGATGAAGAAAAACCCCTTCAGAACATCCACCCAAGTGAAGAACACTGTCCAGGAAGTAGGTGTTTCAGTATTTACATTAAGTCTATAATAAAGATAAGACTTCATGAGAGCAAATACAAAGGGTTCACCACAAGGTGAAAACCATTAATCAGCCTTAAAAATAGAAAGGCATGCTCAGACTTTGCCAGAAAACATCTAAAGAAGCCAGCCCAATTCTGGAAAAATATTCTTTAGACAAATTAAATTAAAATCAACCTGTACCAGAGTGATGGGAAGAAGAAAGTATTGACAAGGCTGGCAATGACTCATGGTCCAAAGCACACCACATTCTCTGTAAAACATGGTGGAGGCAGTGTGATGGCATGGGCATGCATGGCTTCCAATGGCACTGGGTCACTAGTGTTTATTGATGATGTGACTGAATACAAAAACAGTCGGATGAATTCTTAAATGTACAGGACTATACTTTCTGCTTATATTCAACCAAATGCAGCAAGGTTGATTGCACGGTGCTTCACAGTACTGATGGACAATGACCCAAAACATAATGCGAAAGCAACCTGGAGTGTTTTAAATCAAAGAAGTGGACTGTTTTGCAATGGCCGAGTCAATCACCAGATCTCAACCCCACCGAACATACATTTCACATGCTGAAGACAAAACTTAAGGCAAAAAGACTCACAAACAAGCAACAACTGAAGTCAGCTGCAGTAACGGCCTGGCAAAACATCACAAACCCAGTATTTGGTGACATCCATGGCTTTCACACTTCAGTCAGACTGCAAAGGATTCTCTAAAAAGTATTAAAAATGAACATTTTATCTATGGTAAAGTTAATTAGTCCAATTACTTTTGAGCCCCTGACATAAGGAGGCTTTGTAGAAAAATGGTTGTAATTCCTAAAAGTTTCATAGGATATTTTTCTTCATCCCTTTTAATTGACCTGAAAGTCTACACTTCAATTGCATCTCACTTCAAATTTCTGTATTCTCTAGTTTGTCACTTGCATCTCAGTTGTTTAATTTTAAATAAAAAATGGCAGCATCACAAAGATTTGGTGACTCTGCAAATATTTCTGGACCTAATATGACAATATGTGTGACACCATGATGTAATAACTTATTCCAAAACATTTAAATAGGTCTTCAGTGTGAGTGCTTCAAAGTTCAAAAATGTATTAGAAAAATGGCGTAAAACCATGTCACCTTGGCACTGTGTGAACCCCTGTTTGTTCAACAAGTTAGAATTTTTATTACCATATTGTTGCTTAAAGGTAATTTGTCACTAGGTTTAAACCACCGAATCTAAGAGCAGCATATTGTAAGGGCAGAGACCCTGATTCCAGCGATGTATCAATTACTGGCCTGCTTGCTGTAGTTTTGATAAAATCACTGCTCTATCATCAGGAGATTATCACTAGAGGACTACTAAACCTGCTGCCATGGAGTCCTCCATATACATGAGCTCTGTATAACCACTGATTGGTAGCATTATGCCTATGCACAGTGTACACAGAAAACTATCAGTTGGTGGGTGCAGGTCTATACAGAACTCAGCATTCAGAGAACTCATAGGTCTGAAGGAGATAAAACAGGGATTTAATAAAAAAATGCAACACAGAACCAAATAAGTGATACATTGATGGAATCAGTGTCTCTATCCCTATATATCGTGCAGCTCTCAGATGGAGTAGCAAAAACCTAGTGACAAATTCCCTTTTAGACATTACTTATACTATAGGAATACTATTTAGGAAATTGTATTTCATATTCTTACCAATGACAGTTATTAGACAAATTCATATCTGTGTGTAACATGTATTGCTTCTTTATGCTGCCTAGGTAAGATGGCTGCTTTACAGAGGAACTGGCAATGAATAGTGTACCAGAAAATATGACTTAATTTCATGGATTTGACACTGTGGTAATGTGAATTCATATTCAGGGTGGATAAAGATCTTAGAAGTACTGCACGGCTTTAAAGTCCCATCTGGCAGCTGAAATCTAAATATAAATGATGAGTATGGTAAAAAGCTGCGGCTACAAGGACAGCAATAGCATTTCAAAGTAACACTATGTCCATACTGATAATGTGCTTGGCTAAGATCCAGTTAATATTTATTAGCGAACCAGGGCCAGTGCTCCGGTGCCCTTGGAAAATGCAAAAAAATAGATAAAAAATGTGGCCTTGTCTAAATAATTTATATAACTTTATCGCTAAGTCAGTCAACGGCACAAAACGCAGGAAATGCTGTGGGCTGCATATGATAAATAAACACAAGGGTGAAATATTTTCAGCCGCTTTGTACGGTTGTGATAAAAGAAGACTGGATGGCTGATTTCTAAATTTTTACTTTCATGAAGTTTAATTTTTACTTTTATTTACTATAAATTGATCAAACTGTGTAAAAATAGGGCTATTCCCAAGCTGAACCAAATCTGAAATTTAAATTGAGCATGATCATAAATTCAGCTACAAGATCTTTTATCTATTGACCCCCTGCCTTCATTACAAAAGAGGTATTTTCAAAATGAAGTGATGGTTATAATTCACCGGCTCTAACCCTGATCTCTTCTGCGCAGGCAGCACAGTGGTCTGTGTTCAGACAGGAGAAAATGATGCACCGCTCAATGCTTACCTGACCACTGAAGCTTGTCAATTGCTGCAGCGGACAGGTGACAGTATGGATGTGCCTTGGATGATTTTCTGTTTCAGTCACCACTGCAGCCAATCACAAGCATCACCAGCCAGGTGACGGTATGGATGTACCTTGGATGATTTCCTGTTTCAGTGACCACTGCAGCCAATCACAAGCATCACCAGCCAGGTGACGGTATGGATGTACCTTGGATGATTTCCTGTTTCAGTCACCACTGCAGCCAATCACAAGCATCACCAGCCAGGTGACGGTATGGATGTACCTTGGATGATTTCCTGTTTCAGTGACCACTGCAGCCAATCACAAGCATCACCAGCCAGGTGACGGTATGGATGTACCTTGGATGATTTCCTGTTTCAGTCACCACTGCAGCCAATCACAAGCATCGCCGGTTAGGTGACGGTATGGATGTATCTTGGATGATTTCCTGTTTCAGTGACCACTGCAGCCAATCACAAGCATCACCAGCCAGGTGACGGTATGGATGTACCTTGGATGATTTCCTGTTTCAGTCACCACTGTAGCCAATCACAAGCATCGCCAGTCAGTTGACCTAAGGAAGGAATGTCATTGCTTCCTGTCCTGGTAGAAGATGCCATGCATCACTGTTGCTTGTAGACACTCATTATTGTACCACGTCTAGCCCCCACTAGCAAACTGCTCATCAGTAGAGTATCAGCTGCCATTTTTCTGTACCCCAGTTCTTATATTTTCATGCATAGTTGAGTCACTTGGCCTTGTTTCCATGTCATATGGTTTATGGCCACAATTCTTCCAAGAATATCACTTCTAGCCAGTCTTCTCATACAGCAGATTGGTGTATCTGGGCCCAACCGGTTACTGCCATTTTTGAGCTGATGGCACTGATGGACATCTTCTGGTTTTGAAGGGAAGTAAGCATGATGTGTATTTCATCTACTGCATCGTTGGCTAACCACTCAGATACTTATCCATGTATGACTGAATTTTGGTGCAATTTATACCAGAATTCTTGCTTATATGTTACAATAAATCTCTCCCAGTTATTTTAGGAAACTTTCTGTGTTTTTAAGCAGCAAAAAGCACAGCAGTAACTTATTGAAGTTAATAGGAAATATGAGACACGTGAAAAATAATGTGTTTTAGTTTCTCTTTTATTATAATTATTTATTATGTTTTTTTCATATTGCTAACTTATTCTGCAGAAAATTGTCCTCTCTGTCCCCGTTAGGGCTCACAATCTAAATTATCTATAAAAATGTCTTTGGAGTGTGGTAGGAAACCCCCACAAACATGGGGAGAACATACAGACTCCATGAAGCTGCTGTTCTTGGTGGGATTTTAACCCCAGCGCAGCACAGCACCAGCAACCATTGAGTCACTATGCTACCATGTACCATTTTAATACATTTTTAAGATTCAGTTTTTTTACATTTGTAGAATGCTCTACGTATGCTATTTTTTATGTGCTTTTCCCATAGGCATCTCTGATGGAAAAAAATATGCATGATAACATATTTGAATTAAATGTGTATTTGCAAGCCCGAAACTAGCCCTCTGTGCTAGCCCTAGTAGCACAATGGAGACAGCGTTCTTTATTCTGAAGAAACGATATTTGCATATTTTCCATCTTCCTGCTGATTTTGCCAGTATTTAGTCAGTTTTTATAGAAGTTGTATCCATAGTATCAAATAAGAAGCCAGGTACGTGACCTGTGCTAATGAGGTCAAAAGTGTATAAGACATCCATCAGCGACAATGTGACCTCATTTGGTGGACCCTAGCTCCATTGACTCATCTGTCTATGTGTGCAAACAGGCCTCAAAAAATCTGAAGAAGAATGAGAATCCATCTTAGCTTTAATTATAGCCTGTCTTGGAAATAGTATACATGCAAATGCTTTTTTTCCACTATTGTATACCATGTGGTAAAAAAGCATCATGTCAATTCTTTGGCAAATTTTCTGTGCATAAATTGTAATAAAAAACACAATTTAATCCAATTGATATACCCCATATTACAATTAAAAATGCTTCCAAAACTACACTGAAAAACCACAACAAAAACTTTTTCAAAACAACTCCAAAAGCCATGTTTTACACCAATTAACATCTGCCTTTTAGAAACAGCTTTTATATGGATTTGTCAGCCTTTACGTACCATAAGGTGTGTCTGCACACAACATCGGCTTCAGACGGAATCTGCCTCAAACCTCCCTGAAAAAGTGTTAAAAACCTTTCAAAACTAATAAACGTGCACATCATTCTCAAAACGACTTGCTGTGCAAATGTGCATATGTTTCAAATTTTTTTACTTTTTGAGACGAAGCTTAAAGAAAGACCTGTTAATTCTTCCTGTGGCTTCATCAGGAAATGGCCACATGTATATTATCATATATCAGATATACATGGGGTTATTTCCTGATGAAGTAACTATTGTAGTTCAGCGGTGTCCCCACTGTGCAGTGATAAGGCAGTGACCCAGGAAAGTTCAAAAGTAAACGTAGCTTTAATGTCTAAACTCACAAACAAAACACACGGTATCCTCCGTATCGCAGCTGGGAAACAAGACAGTCTATAAATACGTCCGGTTGCCGAGGGCGACTGCACCACCGTACTAGGCTGCGGGGTGCCAGGAGTTCGCTCTGCTTGGCTCTGTGTTCCCTCACACAGGCTGAGCTTTTGCAGAGCAGTCTGCTTTGCATCTTGCAAACTCCACACTGACACACCCAACCCTCTGCTGAAGGTTTTCACAAAGAACCTGTGGCCGTAGGCCACATGGAAAACTCGGGCCGGGGGAGGAAATGGACTGCCCCGCTACCTTCATGTAGTCCATTTAAAAAATAAAAGCCCATGGCATGGGGTTTTTCTAATCTGCCTTGGACAAATAGCTTCTCCAAGACCAATACTCACTTTTATTCTGCATTGCAACCACAGCTACGCCTGTGACTGCAATGCCCTTCCGCAGCCTCAATATGCTTCTTTGCGCATCCTGGGGGACACATAGCGACCCTCGCATATGACCCGGTCACTGCCTCACACTATATACTTCGAAAAGCGTTGAATAAACCACCATCTTTCATTTCATCATACCTATCTTATGTCTTATTCGGCAGCGTGGATAATAATCACAGATTTCCTTTAATTCAATTCTGATACGGTCACCTGTTGACCTGTGGATCTGCAGCAGCTGATATCCCTATTTGTACATTTTTCACTCTTACAAAGGATCAATCAGGTTAGCATAATTTGAGCATTAATTTTAACTGCCCATCGGATAAAACCCTATTTTGCACTGATTTCTCCTACAGCTTTATCGTTAGCACCTGTAAGACGTCATGTGCACATGCCCTAAGACTTCTAAAATACTCTTCTCAAATGTCCTTCATCTAACCATAGATATAGCCACACAAACTGTTTCAGCAAATTGGGTCCTTCACATTCACTTGTTAAACCCAATAGCATGTGTTCCCATGTGACAGATTTGCTGTAGGCGTGTAGCAGAAGGTGGCAGGCACACTGGCAAATTTACTATACTTTATGCTAGAGATTAGTATAAATTATGTTTAATATCTACACCAACTATGTCCGGCACCGCTAAAAATGAGACTAATTTATTGTAAATTTTCCTCAAAGTGTTTTAGAATCAAATTTATTATTTAAAGGTATCCCCTACTTTATATAATAAGGCCAATAACCTTTTAGGTAGGTGCAGAAGGCCGTAGATTAAGAGAGAATCGGGACGATTATGCAAATAACACACTGATTACTCTCTGATCAGAGTGTGATCTCAGTGTGATCTGATTCTATCGGATGAAGAGAAGATGGAAAAAAATACTTTTCCATCTTCTCCATTCTGTTAGTGCATGGAAATCAGACTACACTCAGATATCATCCACGTGCAGTCCCATGTTTTCCACTTATTCATTGACTTGCATGGCCGAGTGTGATCCGAATATCGTATCAAACTTGAGCATGCAGCGATATCGGACATGTGCACTGCCCTATATACAGTACAAACATTGGTCCAAGTGCGATCCGATGTTCTGTCGGACTGCACTAGGTCCGAAAATGCATTTGTCTGCACCTGCCCTTATGAACATGATTAAGTGATCCACTTTTATAAGTGTTTAAGTCTAGAATAAAAGGGTGGGCTATACACTTCTTTCCTTCTTCTGCCTATAAATTCCATAGATACTCCGCCTGTTAATTCTATATTTAGATATTTGCTTTTTTACTATTTATTCTTCCATGAATGTGTGGAATGTGTACTTACTTTAAAGGTTCCCAGTAATTATGGTGAGTAATTATTATTTTATTGGCACTGGTAAGCTAATATTTGAGAGGCTTTAATGACTATCTTTTGGAATAAATTGGCAAATTCTGCCTCCCTCTGACATCTTTTTTCGGCCCTGATACCAGGTAATGTAAAATGATTTATAGGTGGAATACTGAGAAATGGATGACATAAACGTTGCTTTTCTTGACTTACTGGTAGTACAATGAAGAAGGATGCTACAGCTAGAATAGCTGACAGATGGCGGTGGACTGTCAGCCAGGTAATGAAAGGTATGTTTCTGGACTCGGAATGAGGGAGCTCTTTAACATTTACCGAGTCCTACGGTTAATGAAATGCTGCATCCATAAGTGTCGACGAGTACAGAAAACTTCTCAGCTTATTGAATTAGTTCACCCATAACCACGGCGCGCTTTCAATCACAAAGCTGTTCACTTTCCCCCAAGTGGTTTGAAGTGTTAGTGATTAATTCACAATGACAAAATAGCGCCATTAGAGGTTTGCTGGGTAGTTTGCAGCATGTTATCAATTTTATATGGTTCATATCTTAGCATGAACTTTTTGACCTTTATTGTGTGATATTTTCATTTCTGGCCCTCAAATTGTAGAGCAAATTATTAAGTTTAGATTGCTCTAGTACTTAAAAGGTCAGAGTCATTATTGATGTCCTGAGCCTGGACCTGCAGACTAACCACGCATGCAGTTTAGACAGTGCCTCGTGAAGAATGAGATTACGCTGGCGTTTTAGCAAAGCGGCTTCATGGATTTTTATTTCCATCCATGGTAAAATATGACTGCTATGTAATTAGGTATTTAAGAAATCTTTGGTTAGAAAGAACCACACGTAGTTAAGCCAACATTTTCAAATACCTTTTATATAACGTTTTTGCAACAATTTTGGTGCTTTTTGAAATTAATTTACTGGTAAATAAATGTTTTTGTTGTCTTTTTAACATAACAATTTGTTTGATTTCTGGAACTTGAGTCCAAGATTTTTATTACAATTAAGATTTGTGATGTCAAAAACTCAACAAAACCCAACCAGAAATGAACAAGCATATGCATTTCTTAACAGAGGGAAATAAAGGGTCTATGGTAGAAATGTCAAAATCTGCCTAAAATGCTCTACCTAGAGGGGCATGTTGGGCTTTGTAAAAATAAAAGACTGTTATTACTACCATTGCTTATGTGGTGCTATCATATTCCACAGCACTTTACAGACATTATCATTGCTGTCTCCATTGGGGCTCACAATCTAAATTCCCCATCAGAATGTCTTTGTAGTGTAGGAGGAAACCGAAGAATCAAATGTCAAAATGTCTGTATGATCCTGATGCTGGAACAAAAAAAAAATAATAATTTTTCATTTTATAATCTAGTTATAGAATAAAATAACAGATGATTCCAATTGTAATCAATCTACCTCCCACTAAGCATGACAGCTGCAGCCTATGCTAAGGAGTGTGAGACCTCAGCCACAGGAGGAACACTGAGGAGCTGTCAATAATGCTATGTGGGTGGAGATTGAATTTAAACGTTCATATCGAATGATAAAGTTATTTTGATGTATAATTTTCTAAGTAAATACATCAACCTCATCAGGCCTAAGAGATCTAATTAATACCCTAGCAGTTTTCTTTGTAAAATTCGCTTTAATATGATCTGTTTTTTTTCTGTGTACCTATTAATATACGATTCAAGAAAGCAAGCTGATTAACAATCGATTTAGACAATTAGAATGCTTTTTTTGATTCATTTTTTCTCCACTTGAAATATGATATCTCTCCAGATGAAAGACTGGATACAGAATGGAGAAAAACAGGAAAAAAATCTCTAATTATGGAGAGGAAATAGGGAAAAAAAGAGTCTATATAGTCTTACGGATTGCGGCGAAGTGGTAGCGGGGCAATGGCAGTTGATCTTCAGGCGATGGTGGTGGGGCAGGGTGGAGGAGTCTTGATTCGGGATCGATGGGGTGGAGGTGAGGATTGAGGCGTGAGGCAGTCCTTTGATTCTCGGGAATCGGTTGGAGTGGTGATGCCGATATGTTTGCACAGCAGTACCCTGGAGAGGTGTGCGCACGCGTTTCATCAATATTCATTCCTCTGGACCACTTACCAGACACCACCCTGTAGGTATGGGTTTATCTGAGGATGGTTCTAGGTGGCTATTGTTGGAGGAAAAGTCTTAGTTTCGAACATCGATAAGGTTCGTTGGTCTATAGTGATCTTTTGAGAGTAGAAAACGTTTGAATGGGAGAACAGGCGATTGCCTTTGTCATCTTATGAAGTGGTTTAAGAATCATGTGTCTTTAATTACCTTAGCTAGTCAAGTAGTAGCCTCATCAGATCACTAGGAAGAGAATTTTTGTCCAACTTACTTCATTCCTGTTGGGAGCGTTATAAGGTCTGCGTAGCTCTCCTGCCAATAAAATGACAATCGCAATATAACTAATTCTAAGGGAAGTGAACAAAGAAAGGGAAGATTGACTGGCAAAGTTGCAGGCATCTGTTTTTTTACACGAGACAATGGGAAAGGCTACATGTTTATTGGAATAGTGCTTACGGATTGAGTAGTCCTGCACATTGCACCGGTCCCTGGAGGAACATGATCATACAGTTTCAAGCAAGTGATAAAAAACCAGGAATTTACCCGCCTTAGGTTCGGCAAACAGCCCTTAAGTGCAGATCCTGGGGTCCGGGGGTGAAGACTTGAGTCAGTGCACTTAAAGAAGAATCAGCTCCTCGCAAAGGTCCCGACCAAAGTGACTTGGCGGTACAGCTATAGATTAGCATGGAGTTATTGAACTACGTTCAGGCTAGTTGTTCATCTGTATTGGGAGTAATAGGAGTCCCCTAACTTGTCCCTGCTGTCTTCCAGATTAATTCCTGTGATCGCCGCTGACCGCCTGATCATCTTCAGCCAAATCGTCTGGGAAGACGGGGCACGATTGGCTGGTTTTACCTGCCCCGTACTTCACCATATCAAATGCAATGCCTGAGGGAAGAGTCCCACCTGTAGGGACCCGACTCTACTGCTTCCAACCTCCCGTCAGAGACAGGCAGGCTGGTACTAATGACCAGATACTCAGTGGCGTCACCGAACTAAACTAAACCTATCCCTGTTCTATCCCAATACGCCAGCCTTGGGCCACAGCCGAGCCACAGTCTACTGGACAAACCCATAGATTCCATGGGCTCGGCTCTAGTACCCATTGCCCTGGTAATCCACAATTGTGGTGGCGGGTCGACACAGTGGCACATATGCAGATTGAGATCTCAGCTGCCTCCGGTGGCCATCTTCCTGGGAAATCAATGCACTCCATTCTGCCTCACTGCCGATATCCCTCATTCCAGTCCAGGGCCAGTAGCATCGTCCCAGTTCTGCCACCATCTTCCTGCAGCAGGGACCATGCCTCCTGTGACCCTGCTCCACCACCGCTAGCCCCCACTGGTAAGCTACATTTGGATTATAAGATGCATCCCCTTTTTCCTCCCAAATTTTGGGGAAAAAATGCGTCTTATTGTTCGAAAAATCCGATAAGTGTTTTTAAGTTGTGTCTAAAACTGAGTATTTTTAAAAGGTTTTAAAATATCTTATGAATGGGGACTCATACTGGGAGGTATGCCTTTTGGTGCAGTCTAATGTACATTTTTTAAAGAATCCATGTCTTTTCAATTTTTGAGGATCAAACTCAGTAGTAGCATAACTAGAGTCCTATGGGCTCCAGGGCTAAATTTCCTTTGTCCCCACACTTCACTAGCAAGTTGCTCAGATGTGTGGGCCCTGTTTATGGAATCTGTGTTAGCCTCCCATAAAAAAATACAAATCCAATTTATAAATATGACTGAAAAATACAGCAATAAGATAATTTTCTAAGTAATACATCTAAATCAGGGATGTGAAACTCAAATACACAGGGGCCAAAATTAAAAACTTGGACAAAGTTGCAGGCCAACTTTGATATTTTTTTTAAAAAGTCTACAATTGAGGAAGTTTTTCCTTTTCATTATATATAGCTCTGAGTCTTTTTGTAGTGCTGGCATCCCTGCACACTGCCCCTCTCCCCTGGCAGGAACACTGAATCATGAATCACTCACTGCCACAGCCCCATCCCGCTCTTCCTCCTTCTTCATTGTCTTCTGTTGCCCGGGTTGTGCGCACGATGTGCAGATCCCTGGGTACTCTGCTTAGGGCCCGCACACGCTCCCTCCTTCTTAAAGAGGCCACGCACTGTCCTAAAGTGTCCCCAGCCAATGGTTGGTTGACATTTATTATTCATGGCACCTGCGCCTGCATGGAGTTGCCTCTTCAACATTGTTAGTCTGTCCCTAAATATGCTTGATAGTCCTCAGGTCCCAGTTTGCTAGTTCTCAGTAGTGTCTAACCTTCTTGCCATTACTTGCCTTGTCAGTCTTAATTACAGCTGGATCCGCCAGCACCTGCCGTGCCAGTCTGTACATCAGCCAAATCCGCCCGCACTTGCGGTGCCAATCTGTACTTTGGCAGAGTCCGCTTGTACCTGCTGCGCCAGTCTATACATCAGCCATATCCAACTGCACCTGCCGTGCCAGTCTGTGTATCAGCTGGACAAGCCTGCACTTGCTGTGCCAACCTGTGTATCAGCCCAAAGGGCCTGCACCAGCCATGTCAGTGTGTATGTCAGCCGGACCCACCAGCACTTGCCGTGCTGCATCAGCTGTTCTTTCGTTCTGAGCTGCCAGTCCCTTGGGAGTCATCTTCCGTGCATCCATGGCCTGTACTGGAGTAACACCTGATGTTCATTGGGAGCCAAATCTACCCCAGCATCAGGTGCTCTAGTGAAAAGTCAGGTGCTCACCTAGTCATGCCCCTCCAGGCTCTCCTAGGACCACGGCACAGTGGTTCCAACAGTCCCGTTACACTTTTCATATGGAATCAAACTTAAAGGTGTTGGCCCATGACTAAAGTACATATAAATTAATAGATCTTAAAAGTCACATAATATGACTAGAGCCTTGGGCATCTCTTACTGCCAGGGCTGTAAATGGAAATCATGGGGCCCCTTAGCACAACTTTGCAGCCCTTACAAAGTAATTTTCCTCCTAGTAAAGCCCCTAGATTGTCCATTTACTGCCCCCATAAAGGATCATGCCAACAAAAGTGTCCCCCAAACACAGTATGATACTTAAACAGTATATTCCTCCAAAGTACCCTCCAGATGCATGGTATGATGACACTACTGTACCCCTCTTCAACCCCACCAGCAAAGTACGGTGACCCAAACATAGTATGATACCTCTACTGTAATCGCCAAACAGCACTCCACACAGTATAGTAGCCGCACATAGCTCTCCATACAGTGTAATGTGCCCTCCTTAAAAAAAAATAAAATAAATACTCACCTCTCCACTTTTCCCCGCTACTCCTGTCTTGGCAGCAAGTGACCTGAAGCTCTTCACTGCTCGGCACATTGGGTGCGAAATAGTGAAGTAATTTCGCCCGCTGTTCTGAGATGTCAGACGCGGCCACCACACAGTGACCGAATACGGCAATACTGATCATTAATAAAAACCACAATACTAATAACACTAATAATGTTCTGCATCCCGGGCCCCATATGTCTCCAATCGATGCTGTAATTAATTACAATAAAAATTCTTGCTACATGATTGTGGTCCAGCAGCGTCCTATTCGTGCTTCATTTGTGGCGTGGAAGAGGAATTTCACCTTTCAGTATAAAAATAACCCCAAACATTCCTCTCCAAATCAATGAAATAATGGCTTTGCTAGAAGAAGAGAAAAATTTTGGAATGACCCAGCCAGAGCCCATGCCTGAATCCAATTGAAAATCTGTATGTTGAGGGCTGTACAAAGAAAATACCCTTGCAATCTGACCGATTTGGAGCGCTACTGCTAGGAATAGTAGGTAAAGATTGGCAATTCTAGATGCGCCATGCTGACAGAATCCAACCCAAAATGACTGAGCTATATCAAGTTTTACTGTAAGGTTGGGCATATTTTTGCAAATATATTATTTTAGTTAATTATTTTTCTTTTCCATTCAAAAAGACTTCAGTTTGTGTTCCAATTTAATTGTACAGATTTTAAGTTACATTAAAGGTGGAAAATTTTCTGAAATGATTCTTCTTAGTGTAAGTTTTTTTACGTAACAAAACCCTGGCATTTTACTAGACATATGGAGACATTTTTTATCCACTGTACATGCTGGAGTTCATTAATATATTATTGATATTGCTTAGCTTCCACTCCACCCCCATTCCCACCATCTCCGTTAAATGATGTTTCTTTGTATTGCAGAGTTATGACATATAATAGATAACCCTATTTATATGTGGCAAACTGTGGAAATAGCTTTTTGCTCAGTTACATCACTAATCATTCCAAATCAATAGAGACAATGCTCATTGGCAAAGGCTGAGAGATATTCTAGCTGTTTGAAATTCATTTATATAGAAATATATAATTGTTAATGTGATTCATATTAACCTTTAGGTGCTATGGATTATTTATTGGACATTTGGGTTGGTTTGTTTTTGTTTAATAAACATAAAATACAAAACTGGGTGAAATATGTGGTAATTGCAATAAGTGGGCAAGGAGATGCCACAATTATAAGACATAAAGTCATAAGACATGTGGTAAGCCATGTACAATAGATGCTCTATCACTGTACAACAATTCAGCATTTAACCATTACATCAAAGTTAGAAACTTTGTGAACTGCTGCTAAAAGACAGTTTCATAGACACTTGGTGCCCGGTTCATTGCCGCATTTACAGAAAAAAATAGCCATGAAAGGGAACAACTGGCCTGCGAGACAAATTCAATCAACATATAATAATGATCATTGCTAAACGGGAGAAAGTCCCACTAGTGAATTTGCCTCTCGCTACCAAAATTAAATGTGTGTTAACTACCATCATTTTACAAGTATATTCTATATAGCAGTAATGCCGTTTAAATTTCACATATTCAATCGTGCTGTTAATTCATCAGTAAGTACCGACACCCTGCGAAGTACCATATAACACTTACAATTGTCTTTGACCTCATACGTTATCACTTTTCGCTGATGGTAGCTTCATTAGTTTCCACTTTATATTGGACTAGCTGAAGAGCCTGGCGTTGCCCGGGCATAGTTGTGCTGTTCCGTCTGTCTGGTTATGTATTGTATTATTTCCATGCTGTGTATAATCTATTCTTGCATGCTCTCTGCTGTCACCTGGAGGTCCTTTCTGTGTGGCAGCCTGTAACTAATTAATTCTGGTACATGCCTTTCACTTCCTGTGCTTGTTAGTTCTTTAAGGGAGAGACACGCTTTGCAGCGAGCTGTGAAAGGCATCAGTTTTCGACCACCACCACCACCTACACTCTCTTGCTGCTCACACTTGCAGCCATACTTGGTGCTACATCTTCCTGCACCTCGTTTTCACCTGCATTTCTGGAGAAGTTACTGTATACCAATCATAAGCTGTATGTCCAGATTTCCAAATAAACAAGTCTGGACTTCACAATCCCTGGTGTGCATCATCTCTCCGGACGCTGAACAGCACTGGTCCTGTCTGCTCTGCATGAGGAAGCGGAAGGTAGGAAAACTCTCCCAGCCCCAATCAACAATACCTCCATTCACCTCATGTGGGGACAGAACAGTCGAAAACTGCCTTGAAGCCCGGCCAGAATTACCCTTAGGCCGGCGTCACACTGGCGACATAATCGGACGACTGCAATGCGATGAAAAATCGTATTGCAGTCTGCCCTATGTTAATCTATGGAGCAGCTCCCAGTATCAGATTTTTTGTGGTCCGTTTTAAATGTCCGTGTACAATCGCAGCATGCTGCGATTGTCACCGATTGTGGGTCGACAATCGCCAATGCAAGTCTATGGGAGCGATGAAAAATCTGATTACAAACGGACCACACTGTGTGACTTGCGATTAAATCGCATCGGTGTCCTTTAGAAAAGCCGGCAATTCATCCCCGGCTATACTGTAAAATCACACTGACAGCTTTAATAAAGAATAGAAAGAATAGCTATACACACATAGAATACATATATATATATATATATATATATATATATATATGTCATTGTGACATGTATATATATATATATATATTTATATTTCCTAGACTTCTACATACTGTAATAGCCGCAAATTCAATTGCCGGCTTCTGTGAAATCACAGAAGCCGACATGAAATGATACATTGTTTCCACACAGTTAACCATGTCATTTCCTGTATTTTGATATTTGTTTAGAACTTACAATTACATGAGTGTATTTGTGCTAAATTTCAGACATGTAGGGGTTAATTAAAGGTGTAATTTCGTTGAAAAAAAATGCGTGGGCTCCCGCTGTATTTTCTCCACCAGACAGACAAAGCAAAGCGAGTGGGGGCAGATAATAACAGCCTAGGGAGGGTACATTTTTTGTGCCCCTCCTGGCTACTAACATCTGCCCCCAGACACCCCAGAAAGGGCAAATCTATAATTAGATTCGCCCTTTCTGGCACTTTGCCCGTCTATTCCCATTGCCCTGTAGCGGTGGCGAATGGGTTAATAATCTCACCTTACTGTCACCTTAGTATTGAAAGGTCACTTTAAGGCAGGTTAATAATTGAGAGCTGTCAATTAGACAACTATCAATTATTAATCCTATTGTATGAAAGAAAAATCAAACACACACAGTTTAATAAAAAATAAGTTTAATTAAATAATCACACAGTTTTTGACCATATTTTATTTTCCTGCTAAAACCATTTCCTGTAATAAAAATAAAATAAAAAAGCAAAATTATACTTACCAATCCGATGTACAGTCAGGTCCCACGGTGTAATCCATCAGAAAGGGTTAAGAGGTTACAGTTAGCAGGGAGATAATTCTGTCTCCTAGCTCTAACCCCATGAATGAATAAGTTCCTCTCCCAGCGAAAGTAGAGGAATAGATTCATGAATGGAGCTTAATTGATTTATTGGCAATTTAACTTTAGTGACCTGACCTAAAGGGAAAGTGGACACAATCAATTAAGCTTCATTCATGAAACACATCCTCTCCTGTCGCCAGGAGAGGAACTTATTCATTCAGGAGCTTTGAGCTGAGCATGCAGGATTACTTGCACTGCTTGGCTCAAAGCTAGTTAACCCTTTGTGAAGGATTACAGCGTGGGACGTGACAGATCAGCGGAATAGGTAAGAATAATGTTTTTTTATTTTTTTATCTTTATTTTAGGAGATCAATGGCTTCGCACGGATTAAGTGTAAAATAAAATATGGTCAAAAAAATGTGTTTTTATTTCATTAAAATTAATTTTTATTAATGTGTCTGTGTTTTTTTAATTTACTTCAATAGGATTAATAATTGATAGTTGTCTAATTGACAGCTCTCAATTATTAACCTGCCTTAAGGTCACCTTTCAATATTAAGGTGACAGTAAGGTGAGATTATTAACCCATTCGCCACCGCTACAGGGCAATGGGAATAGACGGGCAAAGTGCCAGAAAGGGCGAATCTAATTATAGATTTGCCCTTTCTGGGGTGTCTGGGGGCAGATGTTAGTAGCCAGGGGGGCACAAAAAATGTACCCTCCCTAGGCTGTTATTATCTGCCCCCACTCGCTTTGCTTTGTCTGTCTGGTGGAGAAAATACAGCGGGAGCCCACGCATTTTTTTTCAACGAAATTACACCTTTAATTAACCCCTACATGTCTGAAATTTTGCACAAATACACTCATGTAATTGTAAGTTCTAAACAAATATCAAAATACAGGAAATGACATGGTTAACTGTGTGGAAACAATGTATCATTTCATGTCGGCTTCTGTGATTTCACAGAAGCCGGCAATTGAATTAGCGGCTATAACAGTATGTAGAAGTCTAGGAACTATAAATATATGTATATATACATGTCACAATGACATGTATATATATATATATATGTGTTCTATGTGTATATATCTATTCTTTTTTTTGTGATTGAAATACTATTCTTTTGGATCCATTATATGTCAGTTTTGCAAGCCTGCGAGAAAATCTCGCAAGTCGGATGAAAATCGGATGTTACAAGGTACACACACATGCGACTAAATCGCATCTTTGAAGGAAAATCGGATGACAGAAGCATGTGTGATGTTTGCATTTTGATCCGACAATCGACCGTCTAAAACGGACCGATTTTTTGTGGTTGTGTGTGACTCCAGCCTTATATCCCTATCCACGTATCCTGCGCTCTGCCTGCTCACATACTGCAGCCCTGCTCTGCTAAGAAACTGTCTGCAGCGTCACCCCAGACCGCATTGTGCATAGAGACTCTCTGTATGTTATACTACATCGATGCAGATTGTCGGACTGTAAAACCCCACAATTCTCTAAAAACACCTTGGGAATCTTACCAGGACGTCTTAACTAAGCTGCACTGCAATTTCCGGCCCCCAATTCAAAAGTTCAGTTTCTTAAAGAGACAGCGCACCTTAAATCAAAATGGCCGAAAAAGACCCTGCACAGTCTCCCACTGCTGAAACAGAGCAAATACAACCTGACACTGCCCATCATGAAGACCAGGAAGCAGAACCCACGCTTCCAGAAGACCAACTCGTGCGACAAAAACGCTCTGTCAAACCAACCATAAAAGCTGTCAAAAATTATCACAATACGAAGGACGAGTACAATGACAACCTAGACGACCTATGGGAGCGAGTCACCTCCCTCATGTCAAGCGTTCAACGCCACAAAGATCATGCAGTGAGTTTACAGGATACTATAAGATGGCTAGAAACGGCACATGGTAGATACAAGAGAAAGTCCGCAAGGTATGCCGCCTTCCTAAAAGACTCTAATATTGACGAAGCCTCATGAGAGTTAAGCAAAGTAGATTCCACAGACAGAGAAAGGAACTCCGCCGTGCAAGACGCCAAAGATAAAGCAGAGCTCCGTATTGCTCATCTGCAAGAATCAAGATCCCACAGGTCAGGCTCATCCAGACGCTCTTATCGGTCATACAAATCATCCTGCTCAAGAACTTCAGCCCTCAGCGACAGAATTCTAGAGGCCTGCTTAAATGCAGAGAGATCCAAACTAAGGCGTTCCTTTACAGAAAAGAAAGCAGAAGCAGAGGCACTAGCCAAGAAAGCAGCAACAGAAGCAGAGGCAGTAGCCAAGAAAGCAGCAACAGAAGCAGAGGCAGAAGCCAAGAAAGCAGAGGCAGAAGCAGAGGCTCAAGCAAAGATTCTTCAAACTCAAATGGAGGAAGAAATCGGCTAGCTGAATTAAAAATACTCGAGCAAGCATTGAAGCAAAACCTTGAACCGATTTGCCTACCACCACAGGAAGAAGACGACCCAGCTGTTCGTACCAGCGACTACATGCAGAAACAGATATCTGCAGCGCACACCTTCCCCAGTGACGTTCAACCCAACATTGCTGAAACGTCCAAGTCAGCCCAACTTACAGTGCCAGTGGCACCCACAGCCTCCACAGTGACCCAAGACCAACGCCATGACGTGTCCCCTCAGGAGCAGTCATCACCGCAAGACGACCACAAGGCGCACTCCAGCCCGCCTCCACAGTTCAAGCAGCAGTCATCAGAATATCCAGAGATTAAGCCACCACAGCTCAACCCTGCAGCAACATCATTTTACCCGGGAACAATTTACCCTTCCATGCCACACAGCCTTTACGCCCAAGAGGCACCACAAGCTAACACGGTAACAAGGAGTGAAGGATCAGAAATGTCCGAGTTTGCCAGGTTCATGGTGAGCAGAGAGCTAATCAACACCAGTCTCTCAAAATTCGACGAGCGTGCAGAGAACTACAGAGCCTGGAAAGCAACCTTCAAGGCCGCCATTGCTGACCTCAACCTTTCCGCGGAGCAGGAGCTCGACCTCATGGTCAAATGGTTGGGTCCAGAATCCACAAACCGTATCAAGAGTCTTAGGACCGTCTATGTGGGACAAGCTGAAGCAGGTCTGGCTGCTGCCTGGCAGAGACTCGAAAGAACCTACGGCAGCGCTGAAGCCATAGAAAAGTCCCTATTTAAGAGACTGCAGAATGTTCCAAGAATCAATCTTAAGGAAGCCCACAAACTTCTGGACTTAAGTGATCTGCTTATGGAGCTGGAACTTGCGAAAAGAGACCCCCGTCTGTCTGGACTGTGCTACCTGGACACTGCCCATGGGGTGAACCCAATCGTCTCAAAGTTGCCACATAGTCTGCAAGAGAAGTGGGCAGTGTGCGTCTCCAGGTACAAAAGGTCACATGATGTCACCTTTCCTCCGTTCATTCAGTTCAGCAAGTTTGTCGATGAACAGGCCCAAATGAGAAATGACCCCAGTCTAGACTTCCTGGAGTCCAACACTGCAGCTCCAGCAACATCCTCATCAAGGTATGAAGGGATCACACACAGATGCAAGGACTTGAGGAACAGTGTAAGTGTCAGGAAGACTAACCTGCCACCACCTGCAGTACCCGCTGATAAGAAGTACACTATTCCGTTGAGGGATAAATCTTTCAATCTGGAGTGTCCCATTCACAAAAAACCCCACTCATTGAACAAATGTAGAGGCTTCAGGTCCAAAACTATGCAGGAGCGCAAGAAAATCCTCAGCGAACTTAGGGTATGTTTCAAGTGCTGCGCTTCATTAGAACACATGGCCAAGGACTGTAAATCTTCCATTAAGTGTGAAGAGTGTCATAGCGACAAACACCCATCAGCCTTGCATTCAACCTCAGCCACCAGCAATCCAGCAGTCGCAGTGACCCCTAGTCCAGCAGCAAGCCATGTCGGGGAGCCAGAGAACCACGACAAGTCTACCACGGCCGTCTCCTGCTCATGCTCAGAGGTATGTGGGGAGAACCGAAGTGCTAAATGCTGTGCCAGGATATGCCTGATCAGAGTTTATCCGGAAGGGCATCCAGAGAAGGCAGTAAAAATGTATGCCATCATTGACGACCAGAGCAATCGATCTCTAGCTGGACCTAAGTTCTTTGAAGCCTTTGGTATCAGGGGACCAGCAATGCCCTACACTCTAATACCTGCTCGGGTCGCATAGAGACTAGCGGTAGAAGAGCACAAGGTTTTATTGCTTCCCCTATCAACGGAGGCATAGAAATACCGCTACCTACATTAATCGAATGCGATCAAATACCCGACCAAAGGGATGAGATCCCTACCCCAGAAGCTGCGTTCCACCAACCACACTTAAGGCACTTAACCAGCATTATCCCACCTATGGATACAGATGCTGAAATCTTACTTCTGCTCGGCAGAGACAATTTAAGGATACATAAGGTCCGCCAACAGTGTAATGGTCCTGACTACGCCCCCTATGCCCAGAAACTTGACTTGGGGTGGGTAGTCATAGGAAATGTATGCTTGGATCGAACAGGAGTCAATTCCTTTAAAATCTACGTACTCCGGGATGGACGCACTACTTTCTGCAAACCATGCCCTCTTCACTACGAGGTGAAAGAGAAGCCTCCAGATCCCGTACAGCTGCATGATGTCATCCCTTCTCCCTATGCAGATGATTTGGGAAGATCAGTGTTTTGTACCACTAAGGATGACAACAAAGTAGCCCCGTCAATGGAAGACAAGGAATTTGTCAAGATAATGGACAATGAGTTCCTTAAGGATGAGACTAATCACTGGGTTTTTTTCCCTACCCTTCAGAGCTACCAGGGTAAGGCTCCCGAACAACCGTGAACAAGCGTTGTCCAGATTCAACTCTCTCCAGTGCACACTAAGCAACTAACTGGAGATGAAAGAGCACATTGTCACCTTTATGGGCAAAATATTCCATAATAACCATGCCGAGCCAGCTCCTCCCTTAAAGGAAAACGAGGAGTGCTGGTACCTACCCTCATTCGGAGTATATCACCCATGATAGCCTAAGCAAATTAGAGTTGTCTTTGATTCAAGCGCCAAACATCAAGGCATATCTCTCAATGTCGTCCTCCTCACGGGCCCTAATCTAACAAACAACCTAGTAGGAGTGTTGATGAGGTTCAGGAAAGAGCCCATCGCCATCACTGCCGACATTGAACAGATGTTCCACTGTTTCATAGTCAGAAAGGACCACAGGAATTTCCTCAGGTTCTTGTGGCACAAGGACAACGACCCCAGCGAAGAGATGGTGGAGTATCGCATGAGGGTGCACGTATTCGGGAACAGCCCTTCGCCCGCTGTGGCAACCTATGGCCTGCATAGAACTGCACTGGAAGGAGAGTCCGAATATGGAACAGACGCCAGAAACTTTGTAGAGAAAGACTTCACGGGGCCTAATCTAACACCACAAAGTAGAGTGTTGATGAGTTACAGGAAAGAGCCCACGCCAAGCTGCGACATTTCACAAATGTTCAACAGTCCACTGTCATGAGAGGGCCTGAGTAATTCCCAGTTCTATGCAGGATCAAGGACATAGACCCCAGACCAAGACATGTGTGCGAGACGCTTAGCCAGAGGTGGAACTTGTCAGCCGACACCTTCGGGTTTCAAATCAACTGTACAGACAAACCATTCACTAAACGTGGTGTCCTGTCAGTGGTGAACAGCTTATACGATCCACTGGGATTCATAGCACCAATTACCATACAAGGTAAATCCCTTCTGAGACAGCTTTCCGAAACCGTCAAAGACTGGGAAGCCCCACTCCCTACTGATAAAGAACCAAAATGGGAAACCTGGAAGCAGTCCTTGTGTGCCTTGGATGAGATCCACATACCGAGATGCTATGCCAGAACCACACTTGCTGCTAGCACTAGGACAGAACTCCATGTGTTCTCGGATGCATCCACAGAGGCCATTGCAGCCATTGCCTATCTGAAGGTGACGGGATCCGACAATCAAGATCACGTTGGGTTCGTCTTCGTCAAGGCTAAGTTGGCTCCCAAGCCTGACCACACTATTCCCAGGCTCGAACTCTGTGGGACTGTGCTTGCGGTAGAACTCGCAGACTTTATACAGCATGAGCTGGACACCAACATACATGACGTACAATACTACACTGACAGTAAGTTTGTGTTAGGTTACATCCACAACCAAACAAGGCGCTTCTACGTGTACGTCAGTAACCGCATTGAGAAAATAAGGAGGTCTTCCAAGCCTGAGCAGTGGCACTATATCCCATCTGAGCTTAATCCAGCGGACCATGCCACTAGACCTATGTCTATAAGTTCTTTTGTTAACTCTTCTTGGCTTTCAAGTCCGAAGTTTCTGCTGGAACAGAAAGGAAGTGAACGTGTCCAGGAAGACTTCAGCATCCAGGATCCGGATAACGATCCAGAAGTCCACTACGACGTCAGTGCTCTGGCCACGAGCACTAAACTAACCTCCAGCCTCGGTTGCCAGCGCTTCGAACGCTTCTCCATCTGGATGAAACTCATCAAGACCATCGCAAGGTTAGTCCGCATTGTGAGATCTTATCACGACTCACATAGAAACAAAAACTGTCATGGTTGGCACTTCTGCCATAAACCGCTCTCTACCGTGGACATTCCGGTAGGAAAAAGACGAGCAGAACACTGCAATAGTACTTCCATTGGATTACCGTTGTGTCGGAGATAGTTTGGCCTAGTGCGGCTTCTCTGATCCGAAGATGGGTTTCCTTTGGTTTACCTCAGGAACTGACTTAAAGACGTTCATTTACCTCGTTTCGAAGTTATTATTGCATTTCATGCATGTTTATGTGTTTGCTTTTTCTAGGTTGTTGGACTTTATTTCAAAAGCACTAGTATAGTGAAATCCCTTACGGAATTTCAGACGGGGTGTGTGCTGTTCCGTCTGTCTGGTTTATGTATTGTATTATTTCCATGCTGTGTATAATCTATTCTTGCATGCTCTCTGCTGTCACCTGGTGGCCCTTTCTGTGTGGCAGCCTGTAACTAATTAATTATGGTACATGCCTTTCACTTCCTGTGCTGAGGTCACTGCTTCTTCTTCCTGTTAGCAGCCATTTGCTTGTTAGTTCTTTATGGGAGAGACATGCTTTGCACCGAGCTGTGAAAGGCATCAGTTTTCGACCACCACCACCACCACCTACACTCTCTTGTTGCTCACACTTGCAGCCATACTTGGTGCTACATCTTCCTGCACCTCGTTTTCACCTGCATTTCTGGAGAAGTTACTGTATACCAATCATAAGCTGTATGTCCAGATTTCCAAATAAACAAGTCTGGACTTCACAATCCCAGGTGTGCATCATCTCTCCGGACGCTGAACATCACTGGTCCTGTCTGCTCTGCATGAGGAAGCGGAAGGTAGGAAAACTCTCCCAGCCCCAATCAACTATACCTCCATTCGCCTCATGTGGGGCAGAACAATAGTAACTAATTGTGGTTAGTTATAACAAAATATAATGATTATCCTCCATCCCAAAGTCTCGTGCCCATATACCCATCACACATCCTCCATCCCATAGTCCCGTGCCCAATAACTCATCACATATCCTCCATCCCATAGTCCCATGCCCATATACCCATAATGCATATCCTCCATCCCATAGTCCAGTGCCCATATACCCATCACACATCCTCCATCCCTTAGTCCCGTGTTCATACACCCATCATACATATCCTCCATCCCATAGTCCCATGCCCATATACCCATCATACATATCCTCTATCCTATAGTCCCGTACCCATATACTCATCATACATATCCTCCATCCCATAGTCCCTTGCCCATATACCCATCATACATATCCTCCATCCCATAGTCTTGTGCCCATGTACCCATCATACATATCCTCCATCCTATAGTCCCGTGCCCATATACCCATCATACATATCCTCCATCCCATAGTCTTGTGCCCATGTACCCATCATACATATCCTCCATTTCATAGTCCGTGTCCATATACCCATCATACATATCCTTCATCCCATAGTCCCATGTCCATATACCCATCATACATATCCTCCATCTCATAGTCCAGTGCCCATATAACCAACACATAACCTCAATCCCATAGTCCAGTGCCCATGTACCCATCACACATCCTCCATCTTATAGTCCCGTACCCATATACCCATCATACATATCGTTCATCCCATAGTCCCATGCCCGTATACCCATCATACATATCCTCCATCCCATAGTCCCATGCCCATATACCAATCACACATCCTCCATCCCATACTCCCGAGCTGGGTGGCGCTGAGCAGGGAGTTCCTTAAGATGTGCTGTTATGTAACCTGGCATTGTGGCTCTGTGTGCGGCCACTGATGATGTGATTTTATACACCGGTAACAATAGAGCGTGGCAGTAATAGAGGATGGGGTGATTCATTTCTGTCATGTGCTCTCTGCTCCTTTCTTGGGGGCAGACAATGGCTGGGAGCATATGTTCCCGGGGATGCTAGATTTCTCCCACCCGGTTAGTGTCTGCTGAGGTGTTGTGGAGTGAGAAAACTGTTGCTCATAGCAACCAATCACAGCTCAGCTTCTTTTAACCCCTTAACCCCCAAGGGTGGTTTGCACGTTAATGACCGGGCCAATTTTTACAATTCTGACCACTGTCCCTTTATGAGGTAATAACTCTGGAACGCCTTAACGGATCTTGGCGATTCTGAGATTATTTTCTCGTGACATATTGTACTTCATGTTAGTGGTAAAATTTCTTCGATATAACTTGCATTTGTTTGTGAAAAAATGGAAATATGGCAAAAATTTTGAAAATTTAGCAATTTACAAAATTTGAATTTTTATGTCCCTAAAACAGAGAAATATGTCACACAAAATAGTTACTAAATAACATTTTCCCACATGTCTACTTTACATCAGCACAATTTTGGAAGCAAAATTTTTTTTGGTTAGGAAGTTATAAGGGTTAAAAGTTGACCAGCGATTTCTAATTTTTACAACACCATTTTTTTTAGGGACCACATCACATTTGAAGTCACTTTGAGGGGTCTATGTGACAGAAAATACTCAAAAATGACACCATTCTAAAAACTCACCCCTCAAGGTGCTCAAAACCACATTCAAAAAGTTTATTAACCCTTCAGGTGCATCACAGGAATTTATGGAATGTTTTAATGAACATTTAACTTTTTTGCACAAAATATTTACTTCAAATCCAATTTTGTTTATTTTACCAAGGGTAACAGAAGAAATTGGACTGCAAAAGTTGGTGTGCAATTTGTCCTGAGTACGTTGATACCCCATATGTGGGGGGAACCACTGTCAGTGCTTGGAAGGGAAGGAGCACCATTTGACTTTTCAATGTAAAATTGGCTGGAATTGAGATCGGACACCATGTTGCGTTTGAAGAGCCCCTGATGCACCTAATCAGTGGAAACCCCTCACACGTGACACCATTTTGGAAAGTAGACTCTCTAAGGAACTTATCTAGATGTGTGGTGAGCACTTTGAACCCCCAAGTGCTTCACAGAAGTTTATAACGTAGAGCCGTAAAAATAAAAAATCATAATTTTTCCTCAAAAATCATCTTCACGCCTACAATTTTTTATTTTCCCAAGGGAAACAGGAGAAATTGGACCCCAAAAGTTGTTGTGCAATTTTTCCTGAGTACGCTGACACCCTATATGTGAGGGTAAACCACTATTTTGGTGCATGGCAGAGCTCGGAAGGGAAGGAGCGCCATTTGACTTTTTCAACGCAGCATTGGCTGGATGCCATGTCGCGTTTGGAGAGCCCCTGATGTGCCTAAACAGTGGAAACCCCCCACAAATAACACCATTTTGGAAACTAGACCCCTCAAGGAACTTATCTAGATGTGTGGTGAGCACTTTTAACCCCCAAGATCTTCACAGACGTTTATTACGTAGAGCCATAAAATTCAAAAATCATATTTTTCCACAAAAATGATCTTTTCACCCCTAATTTTTATTTTCCCAAGGGTAACAAGACCACAAAAGTTATTGTGCAATTTGTCATGAGTACGCTGATAGCATATGTGGGAGTAAACCACTGTTTGTGTGCATGGCAGAGCTCGGAAGGGAAGGAGCACCGTTTGACTTTTTCAATGTAAAATTGGCTGGAATTGAGATTGGACGCCATATTGCATTTGGAGAGCCCCTGATGTGCCTGAACATTGGAAAACCCACACAAGTGACCCCATTTTGGAATCTAGACCCCCCCAAGGAACTTGACTAAATGTGTGGTGAGAACTTTGAACCCTCAGATGTTTCACTAAAGTTTATAATGCCCGAGCGTGAAAATAAAAAAGTCATATTTTTTCCACAATCATGTTCTTTTAGTCCCCAATTTTTTATTTTCCCAAGAGTAACAGGGGAAATTGAACTACAAAAGTTGTTGTCCAATTTGTCCTGAGTACGCTGAAACCCCATATGTAGGAGAAAACTACTGTATGGGCACATGTCGGGGCTCAGAAGGGAAGTAGTGACATTTTGAAATGCAGACTTTGATGGAATGATCTGTGGGCATCATGTCGTGTTTGGAGAGCCCCTGATGTGCCTAACAGTGGAAACCCCCCACAAGTGACTCCATTTTGGAAACTAGACCCCCCAAGGAACTTGTCTAGATGTGTGGTGAGAACTTTGAACCCTCAGGTGTTTCACTAAAGTTTATTACTACTCCGATCTATTAGATGCGCCAATTCTGGCACTTTGCCCGGCTCCTCCCACTTGCCCTATAGGGGTGGCAAGTGGGGTAATATTTGTGGGCTTGAAGTCACCTTTGTATTGTCTGGTGACATCAAACCCACGGCTTAGTAATGGATAGGTGTCTTATAGACACCTATCCATTACTAATCCTATAGTTACATGTTAAATAAAGACAGCCAGAATAAAGTCCTTTATTTGAAATAAGACTAAACACAGTTTTCCATTTTTATTTAAACGCCTAATTCAGCAAAACCCTCATTCTCCTGTAATAAAAATAAAATCATAAAACAACAATATACCATACCTGTCCGTTGTTCTGTCCCACACCATAATTCATGTCTGGGGGATATTTAGTTTTCAACCTGAATGGTGCCAAGATGCGACAGTCCTGGCTGAAAACCACTGGTGAATGAGATGCTACGGGCGCAGCCTCAGTGACTTTCCCAGCCGGCCTGAACTGCGGTGACTTCTGGACCATGGGAAAATGCCAGTGATGAGGTCACCGCAGTTCAAGCTCAGTGTCTTCACGGCAGATCACCGTGAGAATAATATCACAATACTGTACATCCACATATGGGGGTATTGCCATGTTAAGCAGAAATTGTGTGGCACATTTTGGCTCCATTTTTTAGCTATTTCCTCATGTGAAAATGTAAAATCTGGGGCTAAAAACAATTTTTTTTGTGGTAAAAATGTAATTATTTTTATCACTGCCCAATGGTATAAAATTCTGTTACACGCCTGTGGTGTCAGTCAATAAGATCACTGCACCCTAGATGAATTCATTCAGAGGTGTAGTTTGTAAAATCGGGTCATTTATGAGGGTTTCTGCTGTTCTCGAACCCCAGGGGCTCTGCCAATGTGACATGGCTAGGGTTGAGCATTCCGATACTGCAAATATCGGGTATCGGCCGATATTGGCTGTATCGAATTCCGATTCGAGTTCCGATATTTTCGTCATATCGGATACCGGAATCGGAATTGTCACTGTCACTGTCAGTGTCCGTCGGTCGGGTCTGTCAGGAGTCAGCGGCACTTACCTGGCAGAAGATCTCCGGCGGTCACGGCCTGGACTGCTTCATGGCCGCCATCATCTTTCCCCGGCGGTCACATGCAGTTTCTCGCGATAACTGCAGTGACTGCTGGGTAATCCCGGCCGTAAAGCAGTCAGTCCGATGACGTCACCGCCGGGGAAGCAGGTAATCAGCTGTGCTGCGTCGCGATGACAGGCTCTGCCTATCATTGCGATGTAGCAGAGCTGGATCGTCGTGGGACAGTCGTTACTATGGACTGCGTCGGACAGGTGGTATACTGTTGGTTTTTTTTTTTTCTTTTTTACAGGAGATCGATGGCGTCGCAGGAATGAGTGTATAATAAAATTAATGAAAACTGTGTTGTCTCTTTTATTTCATTAAAAGACTTTTTTCTTGCTTTTTTTTTTTTATACATTTAATAACTTTGGGATTAATAATGGATCGGTGTCTTATTGACACCTCTCCATTATTAACCGGACTTATTGTCACCGTGCAATCAACGGTGACATTAACCCCTTATTACCCCACTTGCCACCGCTACAGGGCAGTGGGAAGAGCCGGGTAAAGTGCCACAATTGGCACATCTTTTGATGCGCCAAATGTGGGGCTGCTGTAGCCTGGTATTATCAGGCTGTTGAGGGCCAAAATCCATGGGCCTTGACAGTCTTTTAATACCAGGCCGCAGCAGTCTGCATTTTACTTGGCTGGTTAACAAAAATAGGGGGACCCCTACGCCGTTTTTTTTTTCGAGGGGATCCCCTATTTTTGTTAACCAGCCAAGCTAAGCAGACTGCTGTGGCCTGGTATTATCAGGCTTGCAAGGTCCATGGATATTGGATCCTTACCAGCCTGAAAAACCAGGCCTCAGCGGTCTGCTTCATCTGGCTGGTTAACAAAAATAGGGGGGACCCCACGCCATTTTTTTTTCGAAGGGAACCCCTATTTTTGTTAATCAGTTCCCTCTGACGTCACTGATGGTGTCCCTGGCTGACCTGAAGTGAAAGTGGAAAGCAATCAATTAAGCTTTCCACTTCCTCTCCTGTCAGCCAGGAGAGGAGCTCATTCATTTGGGGGTTTACTGTGAGGCTGCAGCATTAGCTGCGGTCCCTGCAGTAAACATTAACCCTTTCTGAAGGATTACACCGTGGGACCTGACTGTGCATGGGATAGGTAAGAATAATTTTGCTTTATTATTTTATTTTTATTACAGGAAATGGTTTTAGCAGGTAAATAAAATATGGTCAAAAACTGTGATTATTTCATTAAACTTCTTTTTTATTAAAGTGTGTGTGTTTGATTTTTCTTTCATACATAGGATTAATAATTGATAGTTGTCTAATTGACAGCTCTCAATTATTAACCTGGCTTAAAGTGACCTTTCAATTGCAAGGTCATTTTAACCCCTTATTAACCCATTCGCCACCGCTACAGGGCAATGGGAATAGACGGGCAAAGTGCCAGAAAGGGCAAATCTAATTAGAGATTTGCCCTTTCTGGGGTGTCTGGGGGCAGATTTTAGTAGCCGGGGGAGCCAAAAATAATGGTCCCTCTCTGGGCTATTATTATCTGCCCCCACTCACTGGCTTTGTCTGTCTGGTTGCGAAAATAGGGCGGGAGCCCACGTATTTTTTTTCAGCAATTTTACACCTCATATATATATATACATGTCATTGAGTTTGTGACACATATATATATATATATATATTTATAGTTCATACACTTCTACATAGTATAATAGCCGCTAATTCAATTGCCGGCTTTTGTGAAAATGCAGAACCCGACATGAAATGACACTTGGTTTACATAGAGTTAACCATGTCTTTTCATGTAGTTTGATATCTGATTTGCACAAACAATTACATGAGTGCAAGTGTGCAAAATTTCACACCTGTAGGGGTTAATTAAAGGTGTAAATTCGTAGCAAAAAAGTCAGTTTTTTTTACAACGAATTTACACCTTTAATTAACCCCTACAGGTGTTAAATTTTGCACACTTACACTCATGTAATTGTGCAAATCTGATATCAAACTACATGAAAAGACATGGTTAACTCTATGTAAACCAAGTGTCATTTCATGTCGGGTGCTTCTGTCTTTTCACAAAAGCCGACTTTACCCGGCAATTGAATCAGAGGCTATTTTACTATGTAGAAGTGTATAAACTATAAATATATGTATATATATATATGTCACAATGACATGTATATATATATATATATGTATTCTATGTGTGTATATTTAGTGTTTACAAGGAAAGAAAGAGTTTTTTTAGTTACGATATTTTGTTCCCATAGACTTACATTGGATTTCCGGTATCGGTATCGGGTATCGCCGATATTTTAATGGTATCGGCGATACCATTCTGATTCCGATACTTTTGGATATCGGAAAGTATCGCTCAACTCTAGACATGGCACCCTCAAACCAATGCAGAAAAATCTGCACTGTAATATGGCGCTACTTCCCTTCTGAGCTTTGCAGTGTGCCTCAAAAGTAGTTTTCGATCTCTTATGGGGTATCAGCGTAAATAGGAGAAATTATGTAACAAATTGTACTTTTCATTTTCTCCATTTACCCCTTTTAAAAACTGCAAACTTGGGTCAAAGCAACATTTCAGTGGAAAAAATAAGTAATATTTCACTTACTCAGCCCAATGTTATACAAGTTTGTGAATCGCCTGAGGGTTAAAAATACTCACTACTCCCCTAGATGAATTCCTTGAGATGTGTAATTTACAAAATGCGATCACTTGTGGGGGTTTCTGCTGTTTTGGCATATCAGGGGCTCTTCAAATGTGACATAAGATTTTCAATTTATTCCAGCCAAAATAGCACCCTATTCCCTTCTGAACCCTGCTGTGTACCCAAACAGTCATTTTCCAACAAATATGGGGTATCGGCGTACTCAGGAAAAATTGCACAACAAATTTTGGCATCCATTTTCTCCTATTACCATTGTCAAAAAAATGGGGCTAAAACAACAAATGTCAAGGTGCACACCTTGCATCTAGATAAATTTCTTGAGGGGTTAATTTCCAAAATGGGGTAATTTTGGGGGTATTTCCACTCTTTAGGCACCTTAGGGGCTCTCCAAATGCAACATGGTGTATGCTATCGATTCAATACAATTTTGTATTTCAAAAGTCAAGGGCGCCTTCCCTTCTGAGCCCTGGCATGCACCCAAACTGTAGGTTTCCTCCATATATATGGTATCGGCGTACTCAGGAGAAATTGCACAACAAATTTTGGGGTCCATTGGGGTCCATTTTTTCCTGCTATGCTTGTAAAAATAAAAAAAATAACATTTTTGTGGGAAAAAGTTAAATGCTAATTCCTGTGAAGCACCTGAAGGGTTAATAAACTTCTTGAATGTGTTTTTGAGCACCTTGAGGGGTGCAGGTTTTAGAATGGTGTCACTTTTGGGCATTTTCTGTCATATAGGTTCCTCAAAGTTACTTCAAATGTGATGTGGTCTGTAAAAAAAATGGTTTTGTAAATTGTATGGAAAAATTAGAAATTGCTGATCAAATTTTTAACCCTTCTAACTTCGTGACAAAAAAAAATTATATTTCAAATATTATGCTTATGTAAAGTAGACGTGGTAAATGTTTTATGAACTATTTTGTGTAACATAACTCTCTGGTTTAAGGGTATTATATTAAAAGTTTAAAAATTGTGAAATTTTCTAAATTTTTGCCAAATTTCTGATATTTTCAGAAATAAACGCAAGTTATATCAAACAAATTTTACCATCTATCTATCTGTTTTACTATCATGAAGTGCAATATGTCATGAAAAAACATTCTCTGACTAACAGGGATACATTGAAGCGTTTGAGAGTTATTACGTCATAATGTGACACTGGTCAGAATTTAAAAATTTGGCCTGGTAATGAAGGCAAAAACAGGGTCTAGCGCGAAAGGTTTTAAAGAGGTTGTCCACTACTTTTACATTGATTGTCTCTCCTTAGGATAGTTAATCAATGTCTTATCAACAGACACACGGCACTCTCGCCGATCAACTGTTACCAGTGTCGGCAACTGGCGGCGGCGGTTTGCTCACTTGCCAAGCTGCTCTGTCTACTTGTAGTGGCTGGAGCAGTGTACTACGCATCCACCTCCTATTGATTTGAATAGTACTATGCATCCATCTCCTATTGATTTGAATAGTACTATGCATCCATCTCCTATTGATTTGAATAGTACTACGCATTCACCTCCTATTGATTTGAATAGGAGGCAGATGTG
Source organism: Oophaga sylvatica (assembly GCA_033576555.1). Taxonomy (NCBI): domain Eukaryota; kingdom Metazoa; phylum Chordata; class Amphibia; order Anura; family Dendrobatidae; genus Oophaga; species Oophaga sylvatica. Next base: position 208,298,298 of record JARQOD010000004.1, on the reverse strand, counting down.
CAATATCAAACTCCGGCCACTACAAGTAGATGGTGCTGTTTCGCAAGTGAGTACTTCATGCCGGCAGCTGGTCTGTGTGGGTGTCGGGTGTTGGACTCTGGCTGATCAGACATTGATAACCTATCCCAAGGATAGGTAATCAATGTAAAATTAGTGGACAACCTTTTTAAGTCTCAAGGTATGACCCTCCTCCTCTATTCTATACCTTTTTAGGTTAAATCCTACTGTGAAGTAGGAATTTAGGATTTTTCCCCAAGTCCCATAAAATGTAGATCTGGGCAAAAGACAAAGATGAATCTTAGGTAGTGTTCATTTTTTTACTATCAATATAGTCTTCTAATCCTATTCACAGAAAAACATTTTTAAATTTTTATTTTTGTGATCATAGTGGAAAGATATATTGATTTCATGTAGAGTAAGAAGTCATTACACCCCAGTGCTAGGTGAAATGTTGATTGATTATTGCGCTTGATATTCTTAAATATATTGCTTTGCAAACATCGAGCAGTTATATTGTTTTCTAATTAATCCTGATCATGAACACGCTCTTGCAACATGACTTGAATTAATAGGTCATTTCCTCCACTGTGAAGTAGAAAATCAAACCTAGAGAATTACTAAGTACTATTCTTAGATTTTTTCTTGTAATACCCTGCCCTTTGCTTAAATAACATTGTTCTGATGATTGAACTGATTTTTTGCTGTTCCAGAGGCTTTGAAAAATGCCTGCTCCGAGTACTTTGAGCTTGACTGCACTTGGTCATTATTGTGCGTACATTCTGTCATATGGGATTGTTATACATGTCTCAGCTCTGCCAGATTTTCAGTCAAACATGAACTTCTCATTTCATCTTTGCATTTAATATTCATTCATTATATTGCACGTGTAATTAGCCTTACACATCAAATTAATTTTTTAACCAGGCCCTGCAGTAATATTGTTGCGATTAATTCCAGTCTTATGTGTTAAAATGTAATATAAAATATCCGCTGTATACACAAAGTTATTGACAACATAAAAACTTATGTGACTTCTATATGACCCAAAACTGGAGAGTAAAAATTTGTCATAAACTGCATAGTTGCTATAGTAGAATCAACCCAGGATGTGGAAGGGAATACCGCAGTGGCAGGGAAAGAAAAAAGAAGACCAGAAACACACGATACTAATAATAAAATAATTGCCTTTATTTTACAAATGGCACAATAATGAAAAACCATGTAAATTTAAAATGTATATTTAAAAGAGAGACATACACAAATATAGTAAGGCTGATACAGCTATAAATCCACATTCGCATGCATAACAATTTGACCATATACAAAAAAATTCCTAGTGTCATCCAAATATATGCAGCGGAAAAAAGGGCTCATAATAATAAAACCAGGAAAGAGGTCCACAAAAAATTAAATAAACCTAAATAGTTCAGTTTAATAGTGCCATGTGCAATAAATTGGCAGCTAATGAATAAGGCCAAACAAAATATAAAATAGTGCACATACAAAATTACAGGTCCAAAAATAATAATTAAATGAACCTAAATAGTGCAATTTAACAATGCCATGCACAATAAGTTGGCAGCTAATAAATAAGGCCAAACAAAATATAAAATTGTGCACATACAAAACTGCATGGAATTTACCTAATATAGTGAACCGGCAGAGATATGTGAAATACAAGTGATACACACAAAAAACCCGGCACCAGTAGAACATAAATTGTGGACCAAAATACCTAGGAGCCTAGATCAGCACGGTATGCCTCTCAGAACGCGCCACGACGCCCGTTTCGGAAATAAATTCCTTCGTCAGGGGGATGTATGAACGTTGCACGGTGAGGCTATTTATAGAACAATGTGGCTGGGCGATTGCGTGCACGGCGCATGCGTGCACTGTGCGAACCGGAAGCAGCATCGCAACAAGCGTCATGTGACGTACCACTACCGGGTCAAAGCCCAGAGCGATACCCACATAGAGACGCCGTTTCCTTGCCGCCTCAGACGTCACAGCACCGCGCATGCGCACAGACCAGCCAGCCAGCCACCAAAAACATATCTGAAATCATTGCCAAGTAATGGAATCCTAACACATGCCAATATATAAGCAAACCATTAATGTATTGGACCAAACAGCGGGAGATGACAAAAAATAATCGCATATCAAGCCAAATTTCCATATGAAAAATATATATATACATAGGAAAAAGAAATAATACAAAAATACATATCCGTTCACCGCATAATAATATAGGCATATGAAGAAAAATAATACAATATAATATGACAAACAGAAATTTTAATGTACACTAAATATATAGTGATAACAAAACTTAATATATCCAATAAAGATGTAGAATGAAGGAATCCATGGACAAATCTTGAGCAGGAATACAGGCAGATCATGGGATCGAACAAAGGTCCAATGAACAGATCCTACCATAATCATGAAGGTATGTCATATATGAAACAGCCCCATGGTTGCTACGAAAATATAAATAAAATAATAAAAAATACAAAATGACAAAACATGCAAAATATAAAAAATATAAAAAACATGGAATTACAAGAATGGGACAAAAGAAAGACTCTCATTAAGGCCCTGCGGGGACACAGTTTGGAGTGTCCATATCCATTTAGTCTCAAGTTGGGCGAGACGTTTACTAGCGTTACCGCCCCTGACCCCGCTTTCAAATAAATCAATACCAGAGACCTTTAATAAATTGGAGTCACAATTGTGGTGTGCTTTAAAATGTCTAGGCAAAGTCTTAAGGGAGGCCACGTCAGTCACGTCCTTAGCTGCTTTAATGCCCAGAACATGTTCCCGCAGCCTCACCTTAAGCTGCCTAGTGGTCAAACCCACATAGATGAGAGAGCAGGGACATGTGGCATAATAAATGACAGCAGACGACGTGCATCTAATGCAGTGTCTGATACTGAACGACTGTGACTTGTCAGAACTAAGAAAATTATGGGCCTTAACAACATTCGGACAGGCCACGCAAGAACCGCATGGTTTGCACCCATGAGAAGGTACGTTTGAAGACACAAAATTGGTGGTAGGTGTTCCCGTATAGAGACTCTTAACCAAGTGGTCACCCAAATTGGGTGACCTTCTGAATGCCATAGATGGTTTGCTTATATATTGGCATGTGTTAGGATTCCATTACTTGGCAATGATTTCAGATATGTTTTCGGTGGCTGGCTGGTCTGTGCGCATGTGCGGTGCTGTGACGTCTGAGGAGGCATGGCAATGGCGTCTCTATGTGGGTATCGCTCTGGGCTTTGACCCGATAGTGGTACTTCACATGAAGCTTGTTGCGATGCTGCTTCCGGTTCGCGCAGCGCGCGCATGTGCCATGCACGCGATCGCCCAGCCACATTGTTCTATAAATAGCCTCACCGTGCAACGTTCATGCATCCCCTGACGAAGGAATTTATTTCCGAAACGCGCGTCGGGGCGTGTTCTGAGAGGCATACCGTGCTGATCTGAGGCTCCCAGGTATTTTGGTCCACAATTTATGTTCTACTGGTGCCGGGTTTTTTGTGTGTATCACTTGTATTTCACATATCTCTGCCGGTTCACTATATTAGGTAAATCCCATGCAGTTTTGTATGTGCACAATTTTATATTTTGTTTGGCCTTATTTATTAGCTAAATGAAAAACTGGGTCTGAACTGAAAAAGTAAGTTGATGTGTATGCAAAATGTAAATGCATATCAAACACATGACCATTAAACAGAGAAAACAAAAAACAAGAAACAAATATCCTAAAATAAAACAAAATAAAAAATATATTGCAAAACATGCATGAAGTTGTAATAATAATAAGGGTATTTGGTAAACATAATTTTGATCAAAAGAATGTACAAGCCATCCCGCCACGTCAAGGCAACCCTTTGTGGGACAGTCCTACTCTAATATTAAAAACCTTTCCACTTTCCACTTATTATTATTACAACTTCATGCATGTTTTGCAATATATTTTTTATTTTGTTTTATTTTAGGATATTTGTTTCTTGTTTTTTGTTTTCTCTGTTTAATGGTCATGTGTTTGATATGCATTTACATTTTGCATACACATCAACTTACTTTTTCAGTTCAGACCCAGTTTTTCTTTTAGTTCTTAGTGCATTTTGTGCATATAAGGGTGTGACCGCCCTGCTTTTGAGCTGAAAAATCCATCCTGTCTGGCCTATGCTTCAACTGGTGGGTTCAGTCTCTCTGTCCTTGTTCACATTTACGTCACTTGACAAGTGGAAAGGTTTTTAATATTAGAGTAGGACTGTCCCACAAAGGGTTGCCTTGACGTGGCGGGATGGCTTGTACATTCTTTTGATCAAAATTATGTTTACTAAATACCCTTATTATTATTATTACAACTTCATGCATGTTTTGCAATATATTTTTTATTTTGTTTTATTTTAGGATATTTGTTTCTTGTTTTTTGTTTTCTCTGTTTAATGGTCATGTGTTTGATATGCATTTACATTTTGCATACACATCAACTTACTTTTTCAGTTCAGACCCAGTTTTTCATTTAGTTCTTAGTGCATCTTGTGCATATAAGGGTGTGACCGCCCTGCTTTTGAGCTGAAAAATCCATCCTGTCTGGCCTATGCTTCAACTGGTGGGTTCAGTCTCTCTGTCCTTGTTCACATTTACGTCACTTGACAAGTGGAAAGGTTTTTAATATTAGAGTAGGACTGTCCCACAAAGGGTTGCCTTGACGTGGCGGGATGGCTTGTACATTCTTTTGATCAAAATTATGTTTACCAAATACCCTTAATTATTATTATTACAACTTCATGCATGTTTTGCAATATATTTTTTATTTTGTTTTATTTTAGGATATTTGTTTCTTGTTTTTTGTTTTCTTATTTATTAGCTGCCAACTTATTGCACATGGCATTGTTAAATTGCACTATTTAGGTTCATTAATTATTATTTTTGGACCTGTAATTTTGTATGTGTACTATTTTATATTTTGTTTGGCCTTATTCATTAGCTGCCAATTTATTGCACATGGCACTGTTAAACTGAACTATTTAGGTTTATTTAATTTTTTTAGACCTCTTTCCTGGTTTTATTATTATGAGCCCTTTTTTCCGCTGCATATATTTGGATGACACTAGGAATTTTTTTGTATATGGTCAAATTGTTATGCATGCGAATGTGGATTTATAGCTGTATCAGCCTTACTATATTTGTGTATGTCTCTCTTTTAAATATACATTTTAAATTTACATGTTTTTTTATTATTGTGCCATTTGTAAAATAAAGGCAATTATTTTATTATTAGTATCGTGTGTTTCTGGTCTTCTTTTTTCTTACCCTGCCACTGCGGTATTCCCTTCCACATCCTGGGTTGTTTCTACTTATTTCCGGATGGTCTGCCATCCAAGGTTCAGGTGATATAGTCACATATATATTTTATTATTTTGTATATACGGTACTATTATTTTATATATTTTTCAGAATTATATTGTTGTGAGTTATATATATCTCCTGTTTTTTTGCTTATAGTTGCTATAGTGGCAAGTTGTAATGACTATGCTGTATATAATAGTATGCAAATTCATCTAAACATTATCATTTTCACTGCCACAGAATACTTAAGCTTTCTAAGGTGTTTCCATTTAATCAACAAATTTTATTCATTTTTTTCACATATAGGCTCGTTATCAAGGTATAAAGTCTTAGTTTTTTTTTAAATTATTTTAAACTTTATTGGGCACTTGCATGACATAGCAATACCATACTTCTACTTACTGTCTAGTAGACCTGCATGCCAGATACATGTAGGTGTATTGTAGACTTTATAAACTGATCGGCCAATAAAACAACCTACCTAATATTGGCCATGTCACCCTCATACTGCAAAAACGGCTCTGATCCATGGATGAATGAACGTGTTCTGTTGTATCTGATACCAAGATATGAGCAGCAGAACCTGTAAAACAATCTTCCACCCTGGGACTGAAAAGTGACTTTAAATGTCTCATGTTTAGTCATCGTACCTGGTGACCCCATTTTGCTCTACCTGTTTCCTCCACTCAGATCTGCAATCCATCCTCTGCTTTCAAGATGACCACCACCGTAACATGGGGAGTGCAGTGGTAAGTGTAGACACCTTCCCTGTCTTTACAATACTGTGTTACAAACCCATCTTAAAGTTATTGCGCTAGCAGGCACTATGCTCCTATTTTGTCCTTTCCATAGTCCAATTTTGTGCAGTAGGATAGGAAATCCATGGTTTACACTTATCACTGATCTCCCTACTCCATGGTAGTGTTCATCTTGAACATGGAATGCTGATCTGAGTGGAGGAGTCAGTTGGAAAACGGAGGGCACCAGATAGGGTGACTATAATGGAAATACAGTCATAGCCAAAAATGTTGGCACCCTTGAAATTGTTCAGAAAATGCAGTATTTCTCCTAGAAAATTATTACAGATTACACATATTTTGTTATACACATGTTTAGCTCTTTTGTGTATATTGGAACAACACAAAAAACAGAGAAAAAAAGGGCAAATTGGACATCATTTCACACGAAACTCCAAAAATAGCCTGGACAAAATTGTTGGCACCCTTGATATTTGGTTGCAAATCCTTTGGAATAAATAACTGCTATCACTTCCTATAAACATCAACAAGCTTCTTACACTTCTCAACTGGAATTTTGCAAACTGCTCCAGGTGTTGTGAACACTTTGGATCTAGCTTCTGAATTTGGGCTCCCTCTTGTGGTTGCTGCTGGTAATGGAGCTTGTCTGACTGACAGAAGTCTATCACCTGAAGACGATGATTGGAGATCAGGTGTTATAGACTCGGGAGATTTAAATGAGCAGCCTCCCCTTAGCTGTTGCCGGTCAATTTGGTTTTCTTCCTGAGCCATATGGAAGTCTGCTTGCATCCTGCTTAGTCCTTCATCTTTCAGATAAGTTTTTTGTCTGTTTTTTTATCTGTGGCATTGTTTCCTTTTTGCTTTGCTCTGATTTCTACCTTGCTGTGTGAGTTCAGCCAGGATCCCTGCTGGGACCTGTGCTGGACTCTGTTTTCAGTTGCCACAGCTATTGTCAGTCTGTTCAGTATTCCTAGTTCCCTGTTATTTCAGTATCTGTTGTTTTGCGTCCAGTACACACCAGAGCTCTGATTTAGTGGGGGAGAGGTCATGTGGCCTCAGTATTTTTGCATATCAGACGTGTTGGAATTTTTCCTAGGGTTTTTGCGGGATTGCAGACAGTATCCTTTTCTGTCCTGTACTATCTAGACAGTTTGGGCCACAACATTTGCTCACTCTATTTTCTACCTGTGTTTTGTGCTTCATCTGTCTCACCGGCAATATATGTTTGGGGGCTATCTATTCCTTTGGGGCTCTACTCCGGGCAGTTTAGCTTTCCCCTTTCTCTCTTTAGGCTTAGTTAACTCTTAGGCTGTTTCGAGACGTCTAGGGCATCGTAGGTACGTCCCACGGCTAATTCTAGTTGTGTTGTCAGTTTAGGGGTCTGCAATCCGCTACGTTACCATCCTCTCTGGGTGTCTGGTTGCCTGCCTAATTCTAAATTGTCCTCCTCGGTTACCGTATCATAACATCCAGGTCTCTCATATTTGAAGGGTGTCTTCTCCCAAGAGCATTTTTAAGATTTCTCCACAGGTGTTCAATGGGATTTAGATCCAAACTCCTTGCTAGACACTTCAGAACATTCCAGTGCTTTGTTTCCATCCATTTTCTGGGTGCTTCTTAAAGTATGTTTGAGGTTATTGTCCTGCTGGAAGACCCATGACCTAGAACACAAACTCAGCTTTCTGACACTGGGCACTATATTGACACCCAAAATCTTTTGGTAATCTTCAGATTTCATGATGACTTGCACACAGGCAAGAAACTCAGTACCAGAGACAGCAAAACAACCCTCAAACATCTTCAAACTTTAACCATATTTGACAGTAGGTACTTTGTTCTTTTCTTTGTTGGCCTCATTCGTTTTTTGTAGACAGTAGAATGATGGGCTTTACCAAAAAGCTCTATCTTGGTCTCATCTGTTCACAAAAAGTTTTCCCAGGAGGATTTTGGATTACTCACATACATTTTGGCAAACTAGTCTTTATTTTTTATGTCTCTTTGTCAAGCAGTGTGGTCCTCCTAAGTCTCCTGATATAGCTTTTTTTTTCATTCAAATGTCGATGGATAGTTCACACTGACACTGATGCCCACTGAGACTGCAGGAAAGCTTCAATTTCTTTGGAACTTGATTGGGGCTACTTATCCACCATCCGGACTATCTTGTGTTCCAGCCTTTCATCAATTTTTCTCTATCATCCACGTCCAGGGAGATTAGCTATAGTGCCATGGGTTGTAAACTTCTTGATTATGCTGCGCACTGTTGACAAAGGAACATCAAGATCTCCGGAGATGGACTTGTAACTTTGAGATTGTTGATATTTTTCAACCATTTTCTTTCTCAAGTCCTTAGGCAGTTCTCTTCTCCTCTTACTGTTTTCCATAGTTAATGTGGCACACACAATGCAAAGACTGAATCAACTTCTCCCTTTTTATCTGATTTTGGGTGTGATTTTCATATTACCCACACCTGTTACTTGCTAGAGGTGATTTTAAATAAGCATCACATGCTTGAAACAAAGTTGTTTAACCACAATTTTGAAAAGAAGCCAACAATTTTGTCAGCTGATTTTTGAGGTTTTGTGTAAAATATGTCCGATTTGCCTTTTTTCTCTGTTTTTTGCTTTGTTCCAATACACACAAAGGAAATAAACATGTGTATAACAAAACACGTGTAACTGCAATAATTCTTTGGAATAAATCTTAATTTTCTAAAACAATTTCAAGGGTGCCAACAATTTTGGACATGACTCTAGGGAGAGTCTTCTTTCAGTCCCAGGGTAAAGGGATACTTTCAACCTTGCATGTTGTGCAGTTGTGTGTATGTTAATTTTTTCCAATAAAGTTTTTTTGATCTGAAAATTGCTGTGTTCTTGCAGGAAAGATCATATCGGAAAAATCCACAATGCGTAATCTACCAAAATATGACAGGTTCAGAGCGGTGATAGATGCTTTGTCACCGCCACCACCTGACTGAAACCCAAATGCTACTGGGAGGGATAATTTCATTTCCTCCCAGCAGTCGGGGTCTAAGTGTTGGCGCCGGACAGGTTCAGAACGCTATTAACCTACAGATTAACCCCATATCTGTAGGTCAATAGCGTTTTTTTCATGTGACAGGTTCCGTTTAGAACAGGAATCCGTAGTGTATTTAATTTTTTGGCGCTGATTTAGTGCCAAGTGACTCTCATATGAATTGTTTGAATGCAGACATGTTCTTTAAAGCACCCAGATATCTATAGGGTAAAGTAGAAATAGTCTAATATTTCAAAGGGGTCTAGCAACCACAGCAAATGAAATAATGTTTGTGAAAATTTAAAATACATGCATTTTAGAACCTGACTATGTGCTATAACTTATTAGGTCTCTTGAAATGTTCTCTACATTAAATAGTAAAATCTAGCAAAATATGGTGGGCAGTTTTTCTAATCATATTTTATAATATTCCATCATGTAGTATTACTTGAAGAGCTGATGTACAAATTGATTTTTACTAATTACATTTACTAAATACATTAGAGGTATTTGCTAAAACTATTTAACGTTGAGAGTAAACTTAAACTAGACAGTCCCACAGTCAAGATATCTCATGTAATTTGATAAATTTGCTGCATATTTAAAATGTGTCATATAAGTTTACACCATTTGTTAATTAGGTTACTTTGGTTCACAAAATTATGGCTCAATTAGCCCAATTTTGGAGCATAGGATCATGCATTAGTGCATACCCTCACACTTCACATGTCAAGAAACATGTCTCACATGTTTTATAACATAAAGGCATAATATACAGTTTTTCATACAAGTTAAGACACATTTCTTGCTCTGTCACAGGTGAACTGTTAGTGGCAGCCTGGCAGCTGTTAATATGGTTTCCACAGACTGGAAACCATATTACTCCATTTACCAGATCCCAGGTTGCACTGGCCTTCATCTTTTACCAACTATACAGGGATCTGTACATACATAGCGACCGTTGGGCTGGGGCCATGAAGTCAGCTGGTGACTGCTGGTCAATCTGGTTTGAAGAAGGTTAGTCATTCAAGGTTGACACCAAGTGGTCACGTCTGGGACAACATTATAAATCAAGAAGGTAGTCAAAATAAAAGCTGAGGTCTGAAAACAGGATAAACCAAGAAGCACAAGAGGAATAATAGATTGGAGTCATGACCAGGTCTAGCTGAGCTGGTCACCTCTTTGATCTATTGCTAGAGATTGATCCCAGCTAGAGACTGCAGGGATTTATATAGAAAGGAGCCCTGCTCATGGCTTCCAGCAGAGAGCTACCTAAGTTACCAGCTCACTGCAGCAAAACACAGGTGGATAGGAAAGGGATAACTAGTCTAAACAATCTTATATCTGATAAGCCACATGCTGCCATTGAACAACAGTAACTGCGGTAACTGCGTTAAAAGTGTGACACCACCTAGCGCCCAGGTCCGAGGTAGCATCAGTATGTTCAGACACAGATATAACAAGTTCATCTAGCATAGTAAATCAGCTCCATTCTGTTTGTTCTGATGTCATAGGATTGGTGTTTTGTCAAAAAGTAGAAATTATAAATTCTTCTTGTCATTTTTTCTCCTTTTTGTTCCGAGTAAGACACATTTTACCGTATAATTTGGCAGTAAGGAGAAAGTAAGGGATGCAATATCGATTTATTGTAGCATTTATAAATCACTGTGACATTTAGCCGAGTGTTGTGTCTTTATTTATACATACTGGGGAAGATTTATTAATATTGCTGCAGCATCCACCATTCTCAACAAGGTTAGTATTTATAGTAAGGTCTTGAAACAATTAGGTCAGACCTGAATTTTTGCTTCTATATTTTCCAATCAAAGTTGATGAAAAACTTGATAACTAAGGTGACCTGTCAGTTCTCATGTCTGTTTAACTAAATAGTGGTATTCATCATAATTTGGCATCTTTTTATTAGAACTCTACATAGTGCAATTATTTCTTCTAGAAATTTATGAATCATTATGACAACTGGGTATTTTCATTCCTTGTTTTGAATTCAGTGTGTTTTACTTATTCATTGACCACTCAGTAGTGCTGAAATGAGAATATGTAGAGACATACCTATTGACAAGGGAAACGGTAACACCCAGTTCTCAATTTATTCATACATTTTTAGCAGGAACGGCAAAAAAAGTTCTAAGAAAAGATGTTCCAGAGTTCTTATTTCATAGGCAAAGTACGGTATTTGCTTACACAGAGCTGATGGCTCTTCCATTGATCTCTCCTCACATTTCTGATTTAGTAAATCTGAATCATTTTTATTTTTGAACTGAACATTGTGCCATTCCTCCATTTTTCCTCTTAGAACTACATTGTGCCATTCCTCCATTTTTCCTCTTAGAACTACATTGTGCCATTCCTCCATTTTTCCTCTTAGAAATTTCTGAATAAATTGAAGACTGGTGGTTACAAATTGTTGGTGTGTGGATACTGTCTAGGAAGAGCTGTTAGCATCACACTTTGTAGGGCCACTCGAATATAAAAGGGGTATGGTAACAATTGTCAGTTTATTGGTGATTTTTTTTTAGGCGGAAGAACAGTACAAGCCACATTTAAAAAACAAACAATGATTTAGAATTGTCAGGAAAGAAGACAGAAACTCTTCCACTGTGTCCCTTCCACTTTTTTTTATCCCTCTGGATGTGTTGGAAATGGCTTTATAAATGGCTGGTGGCATTAAAATGATTCATGAATAACTCTGAATTAGAGCACCTTATGCTTTAATGGATTAATGAAGAGAACTGGGGTAGCTATGTTGTCAAATCTGACTAAATTTGCTTTATTGTTTTGACTGGATTAACACATGCTACTTTGATGACTTTCTAAGTAGAGTTTTTTTTATGTCCTTTTTTCCTTTTTTCATAGCTGGTTTGGATTAAAATTAGAAAAAATATAAACTCTTCTTTTATAGCTCCCCTTCCTTTATGATCCACTATAAAGAAGCATTATCAAAAACTGGATTTGTGAGCCCAGCCTAAAATAAAGAGGTGATTAATCGGGGTTTTGTCACTGCTCTACAAACATATCATGTAATACTATTTTAATACTAATGTGGAAAAACATCTACATAAGAATATTCTGTATTTATATATTGAAGAGTATGCATATAGTCTACCATAAAACTTCCACCTGCAGTTATTAGCCTCAAAAACAATTTCACCGCATGAATTTGATGCTCAGATTACTACCAGCTCTAGTCCTGACATCATTTTTAAAACTTGGAAGGCATGTTTTAAAATATTTACAAAGTCAACTAAACTATACACAGAAGACATCCTAAGGCCCCGTTCACACATTGCGGTTTTAGATGCGTTTCGCTGCTTTTTAACGCTGCGGAAACGCATCCAACCCCAGCACAGTGCACAGCCAATGAATCCTATGGGAACCGCAGGTCTGCTGTGCACATGCTGCGGAAAAAAAAATTGCGGTTTAGCCGCTTTATTTCCGCAGCATGTCAATTCTTTGTGCGGAACTGCAGCAGTTCGGCGCCCATGACTTGCATGAGTCGGCACTTCGCAGCAAAACCGCAGATCTAAAAAAGATCTGCGGTTTGCTGCGGCTGAAAGTGTGTGGGCGGTGCGTGGGCGTGAATAGTGGCGGCGCTATGTGTGTGGGCGTGCATGGCTGTAATGTGCGGCGCTGTGTGTGTGGGCGGTGATTGTGTGCCGGTGTCTGCGTGATCGGTGTGCGGTCTGTGTGCGGGTCTGTGTGCGCGATCGGTGTGCGCGATCGGTGTGCGGGGATGTGTATGTGCGGCGGTGTGCGGGGCTGTGTCCGTGTCTCCGTGTATGCAGGCATCGTCGGATGGGACTACAAGTCCCATCCGGCTATGCCTGCTACAGTGACAGTGACTGACACATTAGCCAATGATGGGACAGTAGTAGTCCCATCATCCGGCTAATGTGCACTGCTGAATGTAAAAAAAAAAAAAATTACATGACATACAACATATAATGACATACAGAACATATAATGACATACAGAACATATAACATACAGTAACATACAACACATAACATTGAGCACATACTCACCTCTTCCCCGACGCCATCCATCTGTGTACCGCTCTGCCTCCGGGAGAGAATGACGTCACTACAGTTCATTCTCTCACGGCAATGCTGGGTGAGAAAATTCCCACGCAGCATTGCCATAAAGTGAGAGAATGAACTCAGTGATGCACTGCAGGAGCCATTGTCTCCTGTCAGTGCATCACTGGGAGGCCCTACAGAGCAGTGGCATCACCTGATGTCACCGTTCTATAGGGGAGACCGTCGAGGGACCCTCGTTATTAATTGGACTGCGTCGGACAGGGAGTATACGGTTGTTTTATTTTTTTTACGTTTTTTTACAGGAGATCAAGGGCGTCGCTTGGATCTGAGTGTGTAATAAAGATATGAAAACCGTGTTGTGTTTTATTTCATTAAAATAATTTATTCTTATGCGTGTGTTGTTTTTTTTAACCCTTTATTAATATAAGATTAATAATGGATAGGCGTCTTATTGACGCCTCTCTATTATTAACCGGGCTTAATATCACCTTACAATAGCAAGGTGATATTAACCCCTTATTACCCCATATCCCACCGCTACAGGGGAGTGGGAAGAGAGGGGCTAAGTGCCGGAATTGGCGCATCGTACAGATGCGCCAACTCTGGGGCGGCTGGGTGCTGGTATTTTTAGCCAGGGGGGGCGCCAATATCCATGGCCCCTTCCTAGGCTATGAATATCAGCCCGCAGCTGTCTGCCTAGCCTGTCTGGCTATAAATTATAGGGGGACCCCACGTCATTTTTTTTGGGGGGGGTCCCCCTATTTTAATAGCCAGTGAAGGCTAGCTGCGGGCTGATATTCATAGCCTGGGAAGATCCATGGGTATTAACCCCTTCCCAGGCTAGAAATATTGGCCCCGGCTGTCTGCTTTCCCCCTCTGGCGCAGAAAATTGCGCGGGAGCCCACGCCATTTTTTTTCCTATATTTTTTTTTTATTAACTATTGTGTTATTTTGTGTATGTGTACGGTGTGTGTCTTTATTTATGTACCATTATTATCTATCTATCTATCTACTGGTATCTATTATCTATCTATGGCCGGCGACACACTTGCGAGTGTGATGCGAGTAAGTCGCACGACTTTCTCGCATCAACACCCGGCACGGCCGCCCACTCTCGGACCTGAATGTGCGGCTGCATAGAAATACATGCAGCCGCACACTCGGGTCCGAGAGCGGGCAGCCGTGCCAGGTGTTGATGCGAGAAAGTCGTGCGACTTACTCGCATCACACTCGCAAGTGCGACGCCGGCCTATCTCTATCTGTGTGTGTGTAATGGAGTGTGGGTTGGACAAATGTAAAAGAGGAGGTTGGGCAAGAAATGACATCACAAATCTTTTTTTTTTTTTTGTTAAACAACATATCTTTATTTAGCTGTAAAAACCGCATACAAAACCGCATGAGAAAAAACGCGTCAAAACCGCACCAAAAAACGCATCAAAACCGCGCCAAAACCGCGTCAAAACCGCGCCTGCGGTTTCTGCCAAGAGGTGCGGTTTCGGCGCGGAAAAATCCGCAGGCAAATCCGCAATGTGTGCACAGGCCCTAAGAAGGCCACCTTGCAGTACGTAGCTTCATCATCTTTTTTAATGATTAGTAATGTGATTCTTTCTCTTCCCTTACTTTTTTTTTCAATATGTTATTTATTCTTTTCTTGCAGCAACAAAAATTGTAATGTAAAATAAAGGAATTATTAAGCAAAAATTCTAAAATAGCAAGAATGTTAGACTATTTCTTTCATTTTTTTGGAGGACTTTTTATGGTTTGCCGAATTTCATGTGATAGCTGAAATATTCCTTTACTATTGCACAGCACAAAATTACATTCATAATTTGTACCAATTCCTAGCATTCAGCTAAACATTTAATTACCAGATGAATACATTAATTTTATTGCATTCATTGAGTAAGTATTTAATTGGAATAGATATTTTAGGCTATACAGTTCTTGTCAGATTTGTGACTTTTAAAATAGTTAGTGATGTGTTTTGTAATACCATCTGTTCTGTCCCAAAAGCCTTTTAAACTTCTGAAATCTTCACTTTCTGTTTTGTGAAAAATTACTTTGATATATAGAAATTGCTTGCTGACTGTTTCATAACCATACCGCTAGATTCGGATGTTCTCACATTCAAGAGCATTTCTCTTACACTAAAGACCATTAAATATTACAAATAAGCAGTATGTATAGGTCCTTGAGATGTCCTCTCAATTTTTTTGTACTATTATAAAATAGTGTAGCATATTAGATATTTTCATCTAAAATGTGATTATTTTGTCAGATAAAGCAGCAGTTATTTTTGAGAAAATTAATCAATGTAGCCAATATAAAAATTTTGGACCATTGACACTTTTAGGTACACCGTAAAGTAAACTAGAAACTACAGGGAATTTAAGGAGGTAGTGCAGAATTAAGAATTTTTTTTTTCTGCTCCTGTGAGTGTTCAGTTTTTCAATTAAGAAGTTTGCCCACTTCTCTGTCTCTGACTAAGCTGGGATTATAAAAGATCTGTCTTACCTAATGAACTGAGCCCAATTGTCAGTCCCCTTCTTAAAGTTATTTTACATTTTTTCAAAAACAATTAAACATATTTTTCTGCAGCAGCATGGTGGCTCAGTGGATAGCACTACAGCCTTGCAGCTATGGAGTCCTGGGTTTGAATCCCACCTAGGACAACATCTGCAAGGAGTTTGTATGTTCTCCCCGTGTTTGCGTGGGTTTCCTCCAGGTTCTCCGGTTTCCTCCCACGCTCCAAAAACATACTGATAGGGAATCTAGATTGTGAGCCCCACCGGGACAGCGACGATAATGTGTGC
Source organism: Oophaga sylvatica (assembly GCA_033576555.1). Lineage (NCBI taxonomy): Eukaryota > Metazoa > Chordata > Amphibia > Anura > Dendrobatidae > Oophaga > Oophaga sylvatica. Next base: position 208,282,290 of record JARQOD010000004.1, on the reverse strand, counting down.
AAACTGTAAAGCGCTGTGGAATATGTTAGCGCTATATAAAAATAAAGATTATTATTATTATTCTGCAGCCGGGCATCCCCTCCATTAAGAAAGAGCTACAATACCTGAAGCCAGTGGCGTAACTACAAAGTTATGGTCCCTGGTGCGAACTTTCAAATGGGGCACCCCCATGCCAAAATATTTTCCACCCAAATTCACATTTTCCTTAGTCATTTCGCACACTATAGTTTTGTTGCAATGTTTTATAGTGCAATATTTAATAAATATAGGCATAGGGCTGCCACTAGGAATTTCTGGGCCCTGTACTGGCAAAATTTTGGGGCCCCCTTGAGACTTTGCCCAGGCTCCACCCCTCGAACTGTCCACAGCCCCACCTCTCTCTCTTAGAAAAGCTCCACTTCTCACCAATCACACATATAGCCAGCAGCGTTTGTTTTGGCCTAAAGATTTTTAAGCTGCCACCATGACACAAGGTAGACTCTTTTGGCTGAGCTTTACTCTACTGTATCCTATTAATCATTTGTTAAAATAACCAATAAAATTTTGATATATTTGTATTTATTTTATACTAATATCACCATAAGTAACATTATACACAGGAGATCTGTACTTAGTATGCAGTGTTTGTGTACAGGTAATACAGTGATTACCTGTGACATTATACACAGGAGCTCTGTATACTATACACAGGAGCTCTGTATACCGTGTCAGTGTACAGGTAATACACTGATATTATACACAGGAGCTCTGTATATAGTGTATAGTACAATAAGTAGGTTTTAGCGTGCACTCGGCAGTATGAAAAGCAAGGTGCTGGTGTAATGGACCAGTGGTCCTAAATACATAAATAAATACACCGCACTCTATAGGGCAATATATGATGCAAAAGAAAGAATTGTGTTTATTATATACAATTAGGCAACATTTCAGGACTAGAGAAACAAAGCGGAATGCTTAAAGGGAATCTGTCACCCTAAATTGGCGGGATATTTAAATGATGGCAGTCAGGTCAGATGAACGGTGTTTTGGGTACTTGCCTTAACATGTTGTTCACTGCTGTCTCCATTATTTCTGGGAATTGTAGTCGTTGCCCTCCATATAACGCAGGGTGACAGATTCTCTTTAACGTTTCGGCTCAACCAGAGCCTTTATCAAAAGCGTCGCTGTAAAGACAGAGGTAAAAATAAATAAACAGATAAACAACAAAATAAACAACAAAAATAGTGTCAAATGTATATACAGTGCATGTAAACATGAAAAAAACTCCGAAATGTAGATAAGAAAAATAATATATACAAAAATATACAGGATAGTATCCATGTCATCAAGTATTCTATTATGCATATCTCAAGAACAATGGGACAAAGTAGTGGATATATATAGTAATAGTTATAATTATATATGTCACAATGATATGAGACTAGGGGGTAAATAGGCATACTAATAATTATCTTTGGAGTCTAGTGGCAAATATAACTGTATATAGTAGGAACCAAGATGGCCAGTACGGTACCACAGTATGGCTAAAATAACAAGATATTATATCAGTGTATGATGTCAATAAAATGAAATACAGAGCAAACAAGTATGGCCAGTTACCCAGTATAAAGAAACATCCGTATGGGAGATAAGGAGTTCCCTGGAAGCATAGTAGCCTGTAGGTATCATAAGATAACAATAGCCCAAGTCAGTACTGAATGATAAGTGGCAATGTCCACCAAAGAGCTGCAGCTGCAGTCTGCAAATTACCTGAGGAATACCAGTGTACGTAGGCAGTGTTACCATGGGGTATAAACAACAAGCGAGTCGCACTCTAGCAGCGCACATACACCAGGCAAAGCGCGGGAGCGCTGCCTACCTACACTGGAATTCTCAGGTAACGGATGTTTCTTTATACTGGGTAACTGGCCATACTTGTTTGCTCTGTATTTCATTTTATTTGACATCATACACTGATATAATATCTTGTTATTTTAGCCATACTGTGGTACCGTACTGGCCATCTTGGTTCCTACTATATACAGTTATATTTGGCACTGGACTCCAAAGGTAATTATTAGTATGCCTATTTACCCCCTAGTCTCATATCATTGTTACATATATAATTATAACTATTACTATATTTACCCACTACTTTGTCCCATTGTTCTTGAGATATGCATAATAGAATACTTGATGACATGGATACTATCCTGTATATTTTTGTATATATTATTTTTCTTATGTACATTTCGGAGTTTTTTTCATGTTTACATGCACTGTATATACATTTGACACTATTTTTGATGTTTATTTTGTTGTTTATCTGTTTATTTATTTTTACCTCTGTCTTTACAGCGATGCTTTTGGTAAAGGCTCTGGTTGAGCCGAAACGTTAAGCATTCTGCTTTGTTTCTCTAGTCCTGAAATGTTGCCTAATTGTATATAATAAACACAATTCTTTCTTTTGCATCATATATTGCCCTATAGAGTGCGGTGTATTTATTTATATAGTGTATAGTATACAGGTAATACAGGGATCACCAGTGACATTATACAGAGGAGCTCTGTATATAGTGTATAGTGTTCCGGTAATACAGTGATCACCCATGACATTATACCCGGAGCTCTGTATACAATGTATAGTGTACAGGTAATACAGTGATCCAGGTGACATTATACCCCGGAGCTCTGTATACAGTATTAATGTACAGGTAATACAGTGATCAACAGTGACATTATACACACAAGCGCTGTATATATTGTACAGGTTATACTGTGATCAATGACATTATACACAAGAGCTCTGTATATAGTGTCAGTGTAAATGTAATACAGTGATCAATGGTGACATTGTGCACAGGACCGCTGTATATAGTATACAGAGTATAGTGTCAGTGTACAGGTAACACATTGACTCACTATCTAAGTCTCTAGGTGAAGTCCTTCATCTTTGCTTTTCATCTTCATCCTGCACAGACCACCATCACTTCTTCCAGTCAGGGCTCCTCTCTGCAGGAAATAGCAGAGTTAGCTAGAGCACAGCTTGCAGAACACATTACTTAATTTTTACACCATATGAAGAAAAAAAAGCAACATAGTGTCATTCTGCACAGTAACAGGACCGCCTCCCGCATTTAAAACAGTATCCTCAAAAAATAAAATAAATACATCACTGCACTAATAATATCCCTTAATTTGCTCTTATGGTAATAATATCCTCCATCCTGGCCCCCCATGTGTCTCATTCCTGGCTTCAGCCATATGTTCTCCCATCCTGCCCTCATGAGTATCCATTCTGCCCACATGATGTGCCCCATCTGTCCTGTGATCCTGCCCCATCTGTCCTGTGATCCTGCCCCATCTGCCCCATGATCCTGGCCCATGATCATGCCCCGTGATCCTGCCCCATGATCCTGCCCCATCTGTCTCCAACCTGCCTCATGATCCTGCCCCCTGTGTCTCCATCCTGCCCTGTGTCTCCATTCTTCCCGCTGTGTCTCCATCCTGCCCCTGTGTCTCCCATCCAGCTCCCTGTGTCTCCCATCCTGCCCCCATGTCTCCCATCCTGCCCCCCATGTCTCCCATCCTGCCACCGTGTCTCCCATCCTGCCACCATGTCTCCCATCCTGCCACCACATTTCCCATCCTGTCCCAGTGTCTCCCATCCTGCCCCTGTGTCTCCCATCCTGCCACCGTGTCTCCCATCCTGCCACCATGTCTCCCACATCCTGCCCCCGTGTCTCCCATCCTGCCACCGTGCCGCTTTCAATAAAAATAAAAAAGCTTTCTCCTTACCTGGCCGCGCTTTTGCGGTGAAGCTCACTTCATGCAGCTCAATTGTGTACTTGCTGGCGAATGACAATGACATCATACGCCGGTGACGTGCGCGAACATCAGCTGCCAGCCTCTGATTGGCTGGCAGCTTTTAACTATTGCCGTACTCCCGCACGGCAATAGAGTTAAACTGAACCTGTGTTTCGGATGCAGGTTCAGTTACTGCAGCGGCCTGATGACCAGAATAGACGGGCTCGATGCGGGCCCCCTCTGCTCATTGGGCCCAATACACCAGTCAGGTCAGTATTGCCCTGATGATGGGCTCCTAAATACTCCGGGTTCAGTCGCAGCTGCGACGCCTGTGACTACAGAAGTTACGCCCCTGCCTGAAGCAGACTATGGACAAGAAAAGAGCTGATTTGGAAAAAAATAAAGCTGGCCATTTTTTCTAATCAATTTATTACTAGATGTTCCCTTGTTTGTTTTAATAATTCTTTATTGAAATAGGAGTTATTTGGCTATTCAATATATAGTAAAGAATTACTCACAATTTTCAGATGGTGGGTATTCATTATGATTTTCATTGATCACTAGTGTGTATTAGATTCTGTGAAACATTAAGAATAAAATAAAATCAGGCATTGCTCATTAGTCACTAAGCATAAGAAACTAAAGCTTTTTTCACATCACCTTCATAATCTATGACTGAATATTTATGGTTGATTAGGAAAAAGAGGGGGATCCCAGCATATCTTGAGACATATCCAGATGTCATTATGTCAGAGTATGCCAAAAAAAACATCATTTGACAATTTAACATCTGGATTAATGGTTCTTGACAGTATTGCACTTCCAGGGCTCATGTGAGGTTCTTATGACATGTGAGCCCTGTGAGTCAGTGCTGGCATCATTGTCTGCCTCCTCACTTCCTGTTAATTACTTATACATCTGAAGGCGGGATATTGACTCCAACAGTGATTGGGTGCAGGGCTCATGTATCATAACAATGTCACGGGAACCCTGGGAACTTGAGTGCTGACAGTGCTGGAATGGCGCTGGCATGGGAGGTGAGTGTAAACTTGTTTATTTTAAAGGGGCCAAGTTTTTGAAATGAGAGGGGTTGGCCAAGAAGCGGACAATTCCTTTAAGGTGGCTATCCCATTATAATATTATTTAATATGTAAGTTACTTTTACTTATTGATCATTTACTTAATGATCACTGGGGTCTGTCCTTTGGAACACCCACCTATCCTGAGAATGAAGTAGTGCTGCATTTTATTCACAGGGTTTTTCTTTATAAAGTGACGTTAATAGCCACCCCCCACCGAAGCTTTAAAGTACAAACTAAAACAAACATATGAATGAAAAGAGCGCTCATAGGACAACATTGTTTTGAATGACATACTATGTGTGGAAAAGAGTATAAATCTCTCTTTGTATTGACCCATTCACCTTTCAGTGTTGTGGTAACAACCCAACACATATCGAGTGAATGTATAGTCAGTATGTAGCAGTCAAGGAAAACCTAAAGAGAATGGCTGCGCTCTTGTTAGAAAAAGATCCAATTATAAATTGTGCTCAATTATTTTAGTTTTTCCTGAGGATGTTTAATATTCATGTTTGTGAATTGAACTGACAACTTCATCAGACAAAAAAATCATACAACCTTACTGTAGACAGATGTTTAAATGCATAAAAGCGCACCAAAGTGATGATCTCGCTTAGTGGGTGTATTACTTTAAAAGACATAGAATTTATAAAAAAAATAATAACAAATTAAAAATATAAAAATATCATGAAAGATTTGGCATGATTATTGCTTTTTAACAATAGAACAAACTATAAATTGCAATATGGAGGAGGTTTAGGAGAAAAGGGTGAGCCCAATACTACTGGAAAGCTAGAAACTTCTATGCAAGTAGTGAAGAACGTGCTAGTTAAGGTAAATAGGTTCAAAGCGAACAGTGTGATATGTAGCGAGTAACATGCAATGCTGAAATATCTATTGCTATACAAGTTAAAAACGTAAGCTACTTACCGTAGTTAACATTTTTTTAAATCAAAAAGTGCAAAAGCCATCCAACCACTGTGAGGTGTACCTTTTATATGAGTGGTCCCTATCACTTGGGGCTCAACCCTCTATGTGCCACAACAGGCCTCATCTGAACTGGGGATGTGAAAGGAAACCAAGCATAGCTCCCCAATTTTACTTCTCTAGTTCAGATCAGGGCTGGGTTGGCACACCCCACACGTGGTAGGGACCAGCCATGTAAAAGGTACATGCTGAAGTGGTTAGATAACTTCTACACATTTTGATAAAAAAATCTCAACTAAGTACCTTACATTTTTAGCATCTATAGCAGTAGGGGAGTTCATATTTTCATTAATCACAGTGTGCTGCAAAATCATGTATGTATATGTTTGTATATTGGCCACATGGCGTATTTGTGCACCTGTGTATTAATTTAATATTGAAACAATATGTCATCACTAACTAAGATGGGAATAACCACTTTAAGCTTATAACACTTAAATAAAAATGCATATCTAATATAAGTAACCAACCTTTACAACAGTACTGCAATCCTCTGTAGTACCGTATTTTTCGGACTATAAGACGCACCGGACTATAAGACGCACCCAGGTTTTAGAGGTGGAAAATAGGGAAAAATATATTTGAAGCAAAAAATGTGGTAAAATATTTAATAATAACATACTATTATATGTGGTGTTATTATATATAATAGTATGTTATTATGTTGGAAGCTACGGGTAGGAGATGGTGCTGCGGGACCAGTGTGGTGTCTGTAAACTACTATGTGAAGACGCTGGAGGGTGAGTATAAGGCCGGGGTCACACATGCGAGAAACTCGCACGATTTCGTGTGAGTCTCTCGCATGAACACCCGGCACTGCCGCCGGCACTCAGACTGGATCGTGCGGCTGCATAGAAATACATGATGCATAGAAATAGAGACAGATGATAGAGACAGAGTTGATAGAGACAGAGTTGATAGAGACAGAGTTGATAGAGACAGATGATAGAGACAGAGATGATAGAGACAGAGATGATAGAGACAGAGATGATAGAGACAGAGATGATAGATATGATAGAGACAGATGATAGAGACAGAGATGATAGAGACAGATGATAGAGACAGAGATGATAGAGACAGAGATGATAGAGGCAGAGATGATAGAGATGATAGAGACAGATGATAGAGACAGAGATGATAGAGACAGAGATGATAGAGACAGATGATAGAGACAGATGATAGAGACAGATGATAGAGACATAGATGATAGAGACAGAGATGATAGAGACAGATGATAGAGACAGATGATAGAGACAGAGATGATAGAGACAGATGACAGATGATAGAGACAGATGATATAGACAGAGATGATAGAGACAGATTATAGAGACAGATGATAGAGACAGATTATAGAGACAGATGATAGAGACAGAGATGATAGAGACAGAGATGATAGAGACAGATGATAGAGACAGAGATGATAGAGACAGATGATAGAGACAGAGATGATAGAGACAGATGATAGAGACAGATGATAGAGACAGAGATGATAGAGACAGAGTTGATAGAAATGTGACACGTATGCGTTTCATGTGCGCATGATGCGCTGCACAAAAAAACGCAAGTGTGAAAGTAGCCTAACCTTTTAATTAATTCTCTGTTGTACAGTGTGTCTGAAGGACCTGTGATGACATCATGAAGAGGCAGGGCTTTGGTCATGTGATGCTCCAGCCCGCCCTCTTCATGACCTCATCACAGGTCCTTCACAGGAGCATTCAGCCTCCCATCAGCACAGCCCCAGGCTGTCAGGTATGCCAGCTGCTCCTGCTGCCTCATTCTCCTTCAGACACCGATCTGCCTAGCTTCTGCAGGAATCAGGCGCTGGGGAAACTGTGTGGCTCTGTGATCTGCTGCTCCCTGCTCACTGCTCAGCTGATAGGTGGGCGGGGAAGCGGCTGATTAATATTCACTGCACTTAAGTAGGGACCAGGGGTTTCCCCAGCGCTTGTTTCCTGCAGCAGAGGGATATTTTCTTGCCTCCTGCTGATCCCACTCCACCGCTGCCCCCTGCCCCCCTCCCCACATGTTACATTCCGACCATAAGACGCACCCACACTTTCCTCCCAAATTTGGAGGAAAAAAGTGCGTCTTATGGTCCAAAAAATACGGTACATACTGTAGATTAACAAATGCCAAGTTCTAATTCATATTAGTATGTGGTAAAGGCAGCTACGTGACTCTCCGCAATGGTACTCAGTTTCTTTAACATCACACAATCATATAACTCTCAATAGTTATAGGAAACTTACTAAAATTGATACAAAAGGTAAAAGTAGAATAATAGTCAATAGTAACCAATTAAATCCAAGTTCTCACTTTTCAGGGGTTTTTAGAAAATGAAATCTGCAAAGGAGCTGTTAGCTGTAGACCACTGATTCAGATATCTTTTCCTCTTTGGTAAATATGATCTTGATCTAACACTCAGTCTTGAAGATTAAACGTCACAATTTATTTAATCTTGTTAAAAATGTCGAAGATGCTTTTAAGAAAAAATGGCATATGTTTCAAACCATTAGGTATTGTAGGTTCTTGGTCATAAAATGAATTTCACTTACATACTATAGCTTATATAAATTCCTTCCTGAATTTACAGCTGATAATTAATTGTCATAATTAGAAATGAAGGCGAAAAGTTCTTCAAACCAATTACCTATGTTAGACTTAGGTTGCATTTACACTGCTTGATTATAGAAAACAGTCTTAATGTAAACAGGCTGCCGATCAGCACATTAATGAGCAAATTATCTAAAATAATCATCATTCATAACAACACATCATCCTGTGTTCACAGGACCTGCACTACTAAGAGCAACAATTGCCTACATCAGCCGAAGGGCTGAAACAGTGGTTCACGAGTCACAGCATGCCCTCGCCCTCCGCGACCAGTTGTCATCGCTATCTGAATCCTTGGGGTGCAGTCTGCAGTGAATAAATTGGTAGAGAAAGGGGTCGTTGGCTCCTTCTTTCACCAATCAACATGGGAGACAGCACATGTTTTTTTTTCATGTATATGGAATGTTTGTATATAGGAGGCTATGTGGGGCTCATGCTGTATATAGGAGGCTATGTGGAGCTCAAATTCTATATTGCAGGCTGTTTGGAGCTCACATTATATATGGGAGGCTATGTGGGGCCTCATACTGTATATAGGGGGTTATGTAGGGGCTCATACTGTATATAGGGGAAATGTGAGGGCTCATATGTTATATAGGGGGTTATGTAGGGGGCTCATACTGTACACAGGGGCTATGTGGGGGCCATGCTGTATATAGGGGTGTATGTGGAGGCTCATACTGTATATATGTATCTATGTGGGGAATCATACTGTATATAGGAGACTGTGGGGTTTCATACTGTACATGTGCTATACAGGTGCTTATACTGCATAGAGAGGGCTATGTGGGGGGTCTCTTAATGTACAAACTCACAATAAACTACCTGCGCCTCTGCACCAATAAAACCATACAAAAAGGGGGGGCCCCACAAAGTGAAATAACTGCTGATTGAATGGCAATATAATAGTGACAAATGATTAAGCTAACATACATGCAAGTGTTAATGTGGAACACTTACTGTCACATCAGCAGAGGACCGGGTTGGAGAAGAGGAAGTCCAGGCTCAGTACAGATGGTGGTCGGACCGCGCGCCCAGGTCAGGCAAGCCGAGTGAACCGGGGCAGGGAGCGTCCTCCCTGTTACTGAAAGTGCTCAGCGAGACTAGGGAGCACGGAGTCCGGAAGTAGCGCGGCGTCCTCAGGCCACGAGGCGCCGCTAGTACGAGATGGACAGGACGGGGGCGGGACAAAAAATGGGTGACGTCACCGTAGTACCGTAGTATGAGAGGCAGGAAGGGGCAAAAATCTTTCCAACGCGTTTCGAAGGTGCACGGACCTTCTTCGTCAGGGTCTCTTAATGTATTTTGAGAGCCTATCTGGGCTCATATTGTATACCTAGGCTATTTGGGGACTCATACTTTATATATCGAGCTGTGTGGGGGCTCATACTGTATATAGCGAGCTGTGTGTGGGCTCATATGGTATATAGGGAGGCTGAATGTGGGCTCATGTGATATATAGGGGCATGTCAGCATTCTTAATTTTACTCAATATTAAGTGACACAATTAATATTAACATAAAATAATTATTCATATGTTAATATTAATATTGAGCAAAACTAATTTCACTCTATTGGTTCGGCCTTTCACAACTTTCATGGTTTTTCAAATGGCCCCTCTGGAAAATTAATTGCCCTCTCCTGGCCTATATAAACAAAATTATCTATTAATATTCATTCTGTGGGAATTGGCCTGCCTGTGCAAATGTTACACACCTGTCCCGGGTACCCTGATCTTCACTCCCTTCTCTTGGGTCCGCTGCCCTCCGTTGTGTTCCACTTCGGGTTACGCAGGTTGCCTGGAGTGGATCTATGTCATCATCTCCCTAGATATATTTAATGCCCATTGACACACACATACCTGTGTCTTCAGATTGTGATTCAAGACTCTAACTTAGTCTTCTAGCCCTGCTGCTCTGCTGACTTCACGTCTTATATCCTTCTGCTCCCAAGATTCCTGAGGGTGTCTTGTCCTTGCTCCCCATATGCCATCCTGCCAGCACCACTGAAGCCCGGGGCTTGCTGGGTCCACTTCACAAGGTGAGCCTAACATTAAAAAAGCTATTAAAAGAATGCTGATTGTCTATGTAGATATAGGAAAGATGTATATCTTCGTATGTGATTCTTCAGATGTTGTATTAGTCTTCGCCTGATGAAGAGACCTGAGTCGTCTCGAAAGCTTGCAATTTGTTACCATCTTTTCAGTTAGCCATTAAAAGGTATCAACCACTGAGGACTCTCAAGTCTAAATATTTTTCTTTGATTGTCTATGTAGCCAGTTGGCAATCATTTACAGCCAATAGTCGGTCAACGTGAATGAGCTCAAAAATTGCACCTACACTGGATGATAATCAGGAATGAGCAATCCTAGCAATGATTTTTTCCCGATTATTGGCCTGTCCAAAAAAGGCTGAAAATAATTCTTTAAGCTATGCTTAAAAATCATCAATAGCAACAGCACATAATCCTGTGTAAAAGGAGATGCTGTGTAGAATAATGATATTTTGTGTACACAAAACTAAAGTGTTAATGATAATTCTGTGCCATGGAAGGTCAGTCTAAACAGACTAAACGACTGCCAATTGGTTTACATGATGTAACCAATCGTCTGCGGTCGACCACTGTATCCAAGCACTAAATCTCACTTTATAAATATGAATAACTACAAACAAATGCAAAAAACAGCATAGTATTCATTAATGTATACACATTGTTATTCAAGCTTTTATGAGACCTAGTATTTAAGTTAGTATTCAGTCACCATCCCACTTTATTAACCCTTTCAATAGCCACAACTTGCATGAAAGCTGTTTTTTTGTGATGCACCTTCAAAAATGTCTTCGACTTATGAAAGGTTCCTAATTTTATCTTTATTTGTGTCTGATGTATATTTTTCAATGGTGTTTTTTGGAATTCTCTTGATATACAGTCCACATATTGTAGGTGGCATTCTTTATTAGTCACCAAGTAAGTAACATAAAAATAATTTCAATCCATGTAGGATGAATGGATCAGATATTAGACAATATTATCCATTGATACAAAGTTCTGTGCTTTTTACAAATATTTGTACAATTGGATTTGCCACAATTATGTGATCCGGTAGTAGGCAGCCAAGTAGAACTCTAGATTTAGTCCCAGAAAGTATTTGGTGATATTATGCTACCAATGTTAATGGATCTCAGAGATATAAACTGAGATACTGCTCCCAGATTGTGTGTTAGCTGTTCATACCCAGATGACATCAGAAGATGCCTTTTAAAAAAAAAAACTGCAATAGGTTGTACTTCGCTGTATATTAAGCATCCATTTTTTATTACAATTGGTTTACTTTTATTTGGAAGCAATAACTGTTCGCAAGAATGGGTATTGGCCACCTACTGATACTTTGCCTAAAAGTGATGACTAATCTATTCACATGTTGGGGGATAATCCATACTACTACTGCAAATTTTTTTGATCTGGAGAAATTCACTTACAATGGCATAATAAAGGTGCCTATATAGTAAACCAGGAACAGAGAAAGGTATAATTACCTGAGAATAAACCCGGGGGACCCACCACACCCGACGCGTGTTTTGCTTGGAAATGCTTTGTCCAATGGCCTTTATTATGCCATTGTACTGGACATTTATTCTTACCTTACCTTGTTATCATTAATGTTGGTTCATATAGGAGGCTACTTTACTGTGCCCCTCTTACCACGCACGTATACATACCTTACTGTCTTATTGCAACCTTGATCATGATGATAGGGGTTTACTTGTACTATAGTGTATGGTATTGTGGCTTCCCTTTTTATTATTTGGTTTTTTGATACATTGAAGATTTTTTCCTCCCTATTGTGTGATAGTAATTATAACATGTGTGCATAATGGAATATATATGCAACAAATAATGCATGTACTATTTGCTTGTACAACATTGTTCTGTGAGGATTATTAATATTCCTGGGTGTACCCATCCAAATTTTTCTGTACCTGTGGTATTTGTCTTCTTTTAAATAATTATTTTATTAAGCCATTTCTGTAGAGACAATTTGCGTCATTATGCAGTATTTGTTACCATGTTATTAATGAAGGTCTAATATATTTCCTTTACGAATAAAAATGCCGAATAAATCAACATGTATAAGCATTAATTTCAATCAGCAGTTTATAAAATATAGAAACATTCTGGCGAGTGGGAAAACTGAAAGGCAATTAAATATTAAGGTGAAAAGTATCGTTAGTTTAGCTGATAGGCTATGTACACCTTTGCACTGATTTTTTTTACTGCTCATATGCTTCATGAATGCAAACATAGCCAATTTTCTGAATGGTCTTCAGTAAAAATTTCTTGCCATTAAGCTGCTACAGAATGTCTAAGTTCTTCACCTAATTCAAACATACAACATTTAGACGTTAAAATTACTATAGATCGGTGGGCAAAATAGCAGATCAAGTAGGAAAGAGACTTATACTTTATATTCAACTAGCTGAAGAGCCCGGCGCTGCCCGGGCATAGTACCTAACTACGGTTAGTTATAACAAATTGTAATGATTATATCTATATACAAGTATTCAGCTTTCTCCCCATTATGTAGATAGGGCCAAAATAGTTTGGCGATTTGGAACGTGCGGGGGTTAAAATTTCCATTCAACACATAGCCTATGATGCTCCTGGGGTTGAGATGTGCGGCATGCAAAATTTCATGCCCGTAAGTACAACGGTGCAGATTCCTATCCCGGGCCAAAATTATTTGCCTGATTTGGAATGCGCGGGGTTAAAATTTCGACTCAAAACCTAGCCTATGACGCTCCCGGGGTCGAGACGTGCGGGTGTGCAAAATTTCATGCCCGTAAATGCAGATTCCTATGCCGGACATACACACAAGCATTCAGCTTTCTCCCCATTATGTAGATAGGGCCAAAATTGTTTGGCGATTTGGAACGTGCGGGGTTAAAATTTCATTCAAAACATAGCCTATGATGCTTTCTGGGGTTGAGATGTGCGGGCATGCAAAATTTCATGCTATCCGCGATTAATCCGACAAACGTCAGATCCTATCCGGGCAAAATTATTTTGCCGATTTGGAATGCGCGGGTTAAAATTTCGACTAAAAACCTAGCCTATGACGCTCCCGGGGTCGAGACGTGCGGGTGTGCAAAATTTCATGCCCGTAAATGCAGATTCCTATGCCGGACATACACACAAGCATTCAGCTTTCTCCCCATTATGTAGATAGGGCCAAAATTGTTTGGCGATTTGGAACGTGCGGGGGTTAAAATTTCCATTCAACACATAGCCTATAATGCTCCTGGGTTGAGATGTGCGGGCATGCAAAATTTCTGCCCGTAAGTACAACGGTGCAGATTCCTATCCCGAGCCAAAATTATTTGCCGATTTGGAATGCGCGGGGTTAAAATTTCTACTCAAAACCTAGCCTATGACGCTCCCGGGGTCGAGACGTGCGGGTGTGCAAAATTTCATGCCCGTAAATGCAGATTCCTATGCCGGACATACACACAAGCATTCAGCTTTCTCCCCATTATGTAGATAGGGCCAAAATTGTTTGGCGATTTGGAACGTGCGGGGGTTAAAATTTCATTCAACACATAGCCTATATGCTCCTCGGGGTGAGATGTGCGGGCATGCAAAATTTCTTGCCCGTAATACACGGTGCGATTCCTATCCCGAGCCAAAAATTATTTGCCGATTTGAATGCGCGGGTTAAATTTCTAATAAACCTAGCCTATTCGCTCCGGTTCGATGAGTGGGGGTGTGCAAAATTTCATGCCCTATAATGCAGATTCTATGGACATACACACAACTTCAGCTTTCTCCCCATTATGTAGATAGGGCCAAAATTGTTTGGCGATTTGGAACGCGCGGGTTTAAAATTTCGATTCAAAACATAGCCTAGGACTCTTTCGGGTCGAGACGTGCGGGCGTGCAAAATTTCATGCCCGTAAGTGCGACGGTGCGGATTCCAATCCGGACAAACATACCCAAATACATACACACATACATACATTCAGCTTTATATATTAGATTAACCTTTCCTACTTGATCTGCCTTTTATCTGTATTGAGTGGATGGGTGCCATTTTGCTCACAAATTTGTAGTACTTTTAATGTCTAAACTTTGTATGATTTATATATTACCTTATATATTGTTCCATAAAATACAAATATTTTCTCGATGTGTTGAGCTTTGCACATCTTTAAATAGGTTTGCTTGAAATTATTGTGTGTTAGGGGTCGAGTTCCCGCTTCTGCACAAGGGGAATCTCGAGCCGTCCCTGCTGCGGTCTCCCATACGTCTCCGGCTGCAGTGGACTCTGATCAGCTTAGACGTGGTCCCAGCGTCTCCCACAGTCTAACATTGTGCAGAGTCTTACTGCTGCTCCTCCAGGCTCTGCTATTGTAGCCAGTACTGTTTAGCGGCGAGCAGACGTCTTTAGGACAAAGTCCTTGCTTTCCCCTTCTGAGCATGCCCAGAGTAAGATCTCTCATTGGAGATCAGGGGTCACATGCTCAGGTACTGCAGCAGCTCCTATTGGTCCGCCAGGAAGGTCCTGAAACCACTTGTGTTCTGGAGCAGTTTCCTATTGGTCCTTTTTCTGGCAGGTCCTGTAGTTGCTACTATAAAAGGGTGGCATGGTCGTGCGCCATGCGCTTGTATCAATCACATTATGTGCTTTGCGCCAGGGTGATCTTGCACGCATGTGTTAGGGCTCGGCTGAAATAAGCCCCTAGAATACCGGCACCTCCGGTGAGGAGATTGTATGCACGTGTTTAGGGCTGGCTGAAATAAGCCCCTAGAATACCGGCTTCTCCGGTGAGGAGATTGTCTGATTGCATTGCTGATTGTGTTGCTACGGACTGCTGTCCGCACAGCAGTTGTCTGTGCATACCTGTGGAGTTAACAGGACACAGTCCATATGTCTGCGTTTCTACCTTAGCGACTCTGTGGTGTAACAGAGTTCGATTCCCAAGGAAACTGTATCTAGAGTGAACATAAATATCCCTTAAAAGTAAATTTTATTGGTAAAATCTTAAAAAAAAACACCTTACCATCATTATGGTATCCGGCATCAACTTCATCTGATCCTCCTGATGAACCGTGCAAACGGGGAAACGCGTCACGTGTGTCTTCTACTCATGCTAAGTCCCTTTCTATCAAAACTATTATGCATTTGAGATTATTTAATTATCATTGTTTGACTCTATTATGAAATGTGCTGCTGTGGCAGAAAGGGTCGATATACAGCCTTTGCCAAATGATTAACAATCAAATTGATTTTTGTTGCAAGGTTGTGGGGATTTATTATTAATATGAATATTATGGTATCAATTTTTACATGATTAAACTTTTGCTTTGCTGCTGAACTTGCAGAGCAATATATGTTCTTTGTTTAATAAGGGTCTATCCTTTTCATTCTTTTCCTTCACTATATTGTTTTCCCACCTATGATCATAGGGAATTATCAGGGAAGGAGGACAGTCCTCGTTGAGTGGGGGCGCCAAAAAATCGTTTCTTAGGGTGCCAACCTCCACAGCAAGGAAGGAGAAAGTCGAGGTCTATTGCAGGGTTTCAGTAGGAAAGTATTGGTCTGTATTTTTTTCATATTTAAGATTTTTTAACTAATTACACTGGGTAAGGTGTTTTTTTTAAGATATTACCAATAAAATTAATTTTAAGGGAAATTTATGTTCACTCGTGTAACAGAGTTCGCTTATATTCTTCCAGTTCTGTGAGATACCTGGGTCATCTTGCATGCACTGCTATGCACACGTTCAGGAATATTTGCGTTTTTTTCGCGTTTTTTTCCGCGATTTTCCGCGGTAAAAACGCGAGAAAAACGCAAGCATTAAGCATCCTATACATGTTAATTGATTCCGCATGTTTGGCCACATGTTGCTTTTTTTCTGTGAAAAAACGCTTGCGGAAAAAATAGCAAAATGTTCATTAATTTTGCGGAATGTAAGCGGTTCATGTGCGTGGTACCCAGGGTCTGGAGGAGAGGAGACTCTCTCCCCAGGCCCTGGGTACCATATCCCTGGTAAAACAATAATTAAAATAATAAATAATGATATTCTCACCTTCCGGCGGCCCCCGCAGCCTTCCCGCCTTCAGCGACGCTCCCGGCAACTCCCGGTCCCAAGAGTCCTTTGCGAGAATCACCCAGATGGCGTAGCGGTCTCGCGTGATGCTACTCATCGGGGTGATTGTTGCAATGCATCCTTGGGACCGGGAGTTGCCGGGAGCGTCGCTGAAGGCGGGAAGGCTACGGGGGCCGCCGGAAGGTGAGAATATCATTATTTATTATTTTTTTTATTATTTTTACATTAGATCTTTTTACTATTGATGCGACATAGGCGGCATCAATAGTAAAAAGTTGGTCACACGAGTCAAACACTATGTTTGACTCGTGTGACCAACCTGTCAATCAGTTTTCCAAGCGATGCTACAGATCGCTAGGAAAACGCTAGCATTCTGCAAGCTAATTACGCTTGCAAAACGCTATTATTCTGGCGGGAATACGCATACAAAAAAAGTGCGTATTTCCCGGGAGAAGTGCGGTATTGCCACGGAAATTTCCGCGGCAATTCCGCAACGTGTGAACTTAGC
The DNA here is from genome assembly GCA_033576555.1 of Oophaga sylvatica. Classification (NCBI taxonomy): domain Eukaryota; kingdom Metazoa; phylum Chordata; class Amphibia; order Anura; family Dendrobatidae; genus Oophaga; species Oophaga sylvatica. Next base: position 208,265,209 of record JARQOD010000004.1, on the reverse strand, counting down.
CTAAGATCTATCCAAAGATTTCCAGTGATGATGAGATAAGGGAACTGTGAGGGCAATTGTAATACCTTTAGCTTGCACCTTTTGAGGTAATCTATTGTGGATTTTCACATGTGTTTAGGATCCATATACATTTGTAGAAGCATTCCTCTTTTCAACTTCAGCTTTTTTCCAGATGGTGCTATGTTTGTATTAAGAATTTGTTGAAATTTCCCTGCGCCATTGACTGCAACACAATCCCAATGTGTGATTGAACACCACCATGCCTAATGGTTGGCGAGATGTTCTTTTCCTTAAATTCTGTGCTCTTTTTCCCCACACATTCCTTTGATCATTATGGCCAAATAGTTCTATTTTAACATCATCGGTCAGCAGGAATTGTTTACAAAATGCATCAGACTTGTTTAGGTGTTCTTTTGCATACTTCTGTCACTGAATAATATGGTGAGGAAGCAAAAGAGGTTTTCATCTAATGACTCCTCAATGAGGCCATATTTGTGCAGGTGTCTGTAGAACCATGTACCACAACTCCAGAATCTGCTAAACCTTTCTGAACTTCTTTTGCAGTCATAAGGGTTTTGATTTTCCTCTCTTGCAATCCTATGAGTAGCTCTCACTGAAATTTTGCTTGGTCTACCAGACCTTATCTTGACATCCACAGTTACTCTTACCTGCCATTTCATAATTATGTTTCGAACTAAGGAAAGGGCAACTTGAAAATGCTTTGTTATCTTCTTAAAGCCTTCTCCTGCTTTGTGGGGCTCCACCATTTCTAGAGTACTAGGCACCTGCTTAGAAGAACCCATGGCTGCTGTTTTTTGGCACAAGGTTAGAGGAACTGGGAAATTGCATTACCTGGCCTTTCCTAACAATGATAGTGAACAAGCTTTAACCCTAACAGGCTAATTAAGGTCTGAAACCTTGGTCAACGTTATATGCGCACAAAGTCTCCAAAGATTGTCTAAACTTTTGCATCAGCCCATTTCCCTTTTTGTAATTTTTAATATGTAAAAGATGAAAATAAATTTCTTGTTTGCCAAAAATACAAAGGAGATATGTAATCTTTAACTGTAGACCTTTTAGAGATCATTTCATCTTCTACTTGCTTAACTGTTCACAATAACAGTAATTATTATTAGGTGTGCCCAAACTTTTACATGCTACTGTATAAGACTAAAATCTGAAACAAAGAACAAGTTGCAAAGTGTATATCGGAGTGTCTGAAAATGAATGCAGTAATGAAGTTGGAAAACTAAGACTATGAAAAAAATATAGATTTTTTTGAATGTCATAAGTGGACAAAGCCTTTAGTATTTCTCCAATCTGGTGATTTCCTTTAGGTATATTCAACTATTTTTATAAAAAATATTACATAGACATTATTTTACATTAACAACTTTATTTTAAATGGATTTTTAATGATGATTGCCATGTTGTATCATATTGATTCCAAGCCTTACTACCAGTATATCAGAGCAGAAGTGTTATCAGCTCAGTTGCAACAACTTTAATATATAATGGATTGCAACCGAACCCGGGGTCCGCGATGCAGTTTATGTCACTGCTGCCGAACACCCTTTGGGTAACAGGGTAACAACTGACAACTAAATGATTAAATTAGATCTCGCCTGTGTTACTTCACACTAGGGGAGATGTAGAATTGGCACTATCTCTGTTAACGTCACTGGAGATGTGCTATCGACTGGCGTAGATGTAGCCCTGTTAATGGCACAGAAGCCAGTTGCCAGATATTAGGTTTGCACTATGTGCTGCAAGCTGGTATAGACGTAGCCCTGTTGACTGCACAGAAGCTACATGCCAGCCGCTAGGAAGTGCGTGTGACTAGCGCCAGGCGTACATGCTACCAGCCGGCGTGAGACTGGACTGAGCAAGTCTCTGTTCAGCTTGGCAGGTGATGCCCAGATTACGCACCCCGCAGTCTGCTCAGGGTGTATGACTACCCTATATTCGTAGCAAGACTGCGCCACATTGGCTACAGGTTACGCGCCCCGCAGTCTGCTCAGGGTGTATAGCTACCCTATATTCATAGCAAGACTGCGTCACATTGGCTACCTGCATGGCATAAGCTAAACCTGCCTGAAAGACCTGTGCTAATTAGCCGAACAGACTTTGGCATCGGCAGGTCCCGGAGAGCAAAGCTAGAGAGCACGTAGAGCTCAGATTCAGGTACGTCCACACAAGAGCACTGCCTATTTTAGTATGATCTGACCGCACCGCGGACAGACAAGCAATTTAAGGGCTAAGCCCCGCCCCCAGCCATCTCGTTTGAAGATTTTTTCCTCCCTATTGTGTGATAGTAATTATAACATGTGTGCATAATGGAATATATATGCAACAAATAATGCATGTACTATTTGCTTGTACAACATTGTTCTGTGAGGATTATTAATATTCCTGGGTGTACCCATCCAAATTTTTCTGTACCTGTGGTATTTGTCTTCTTTTAAATAATTATTTTATTAAGCCATTTCTGTAGAGACAATTTGCGTCATTATGCAGTATTTGTTACCATGTTATTAATGAAGGTCTAATATATTTCCTTTACGAATAAAAATGCCGAATAAATCAACATGTATAAGCATTAATTTCAATCAGCAGTTTATAAAATATAGAAACATTCTGGCGAGTGGGAAAACTGAAAGGCAATTAAATATTAAGGTGAAAAGTATCGTTAGTTTAGCTGATAGGCTATGTACACCTTTGCACTGATTTTTTTTACTGCTCATATGCTTCATGAATGCAAACATAGCCAATTTTCTGAATGGTCTTCAGTAAAAATTTCTTGCCATTAAGCTGCTACAGAATGTCTAAGTTCTTCACCTAATTCAAACATACAACATTTAGACGTTAAAATTACTATAGATCGGTGGGCAAAATAGCAGATCAAGTAGGAAAGAGACTTATACTTTATATTCAACTAGCTGAAGAGCCCGGCGCTGCCCGGGCATAGTACCTAACTACGGTTAGTTATAACAAATTGTAATGATTATATCTATATACAAGTATTCAGCTTTCTCCCCATTATGTAGATAGGGCCAAAATAGTTTGGCGATTTGGAACGTGCGGGGGTTAAAATTTCCATTCAACACATAGCCTATGATGCTCCTGGGGTTGAGATGTGCGGGCATGCAAAATTTCATGCCGTAAGTACAACGGTGCAGATTCCTATCCCGGCCAAAATTATTTGCCGATTTGGAATGCGCGGGGTTAAAATTTCGACTAAAAACCTAGCCTATGACGCTCCCGGGGTCGAGACGTGCGGGTGTGCAAAATTTCATGCCCGTAAATGCAGATTCCTATGCCGGACATACACACAAGCATTCAGCTTTCTCCCCATTATGTAGATAGGGCCAAAATTGTTTGGCGATTTGGAACGTGCGGGGGTTAAAATTTCCATTCAACACATAGCCTATAATGCTCCTGGGGTTGAGATGTGCGGGCATGCAAAATTTCATGCCCGTAAGTACAACGGTGCAGATTCCTATCCCGAGCCAAAATTATTTGCCGATTTGGAATGCGCGGGGTTAAAATTTCTACTCAAAACCTAGCCTATGACGCTCCCGGGGTCGAGACGTGCGGGTGTGCAAAATTTCATGCCCGTAAATGCAGATTCCTATGCCGGACATACACACAAGCATTCAGCTTTCTCCCCATTATGTAGATAGGGCCAAAATTGTTTGGCGATTTGGAACGTGCGGGGGTTAAAATTTCCATTCAACACATAGCCTATAATGCTCCTGGGGTTGAGATGTGCGGGCATGCAAAATTTCTTGCCCGTAAATACAACGGTGCAGATTCCTATCCCGAGCCAAAATTATTTGCCGATTTGGAATGCGCGGGGTTAAAATTTCTACTCAAAACCTAGCCTATCACGCTCCCGGGGTCGAGACGTGCGGGTGTGCAAAATTTCATGCCCGTAAATGCAGATTCCTATGCCGGACATACACACAAGCATTCAGCTTTCTCCCCATTATGTAGATAGGGCCAAAATTGTTTGGCGATTTGGAACGCGCGGGGTTAAAATTTCGATTCAAAACATAGCCTAGGACTCTTTCGGGGTCGAGACGTGCGGGCGTGCAAAATTTCATGCCCGTAAGTGCGACGGTGCGGATTCCAATCCCGGACAAACATACCCAAATACATACACACATACATACATTCAGCTTTATATATTAGATTAACCTTTCCTACTTGATCTGCCTTTTATCTGTATTGAGTGGATGGGTGCCATTTTGCTCACAAATTTGTAGTACTTTTAATGTCTAAACTTTGTATGATTTATATATTACCTTATATATTGTTCCATAAAATACAAATATTTTCTCGATGTGTTGAGCTTTGCACATCTTTAAATAGGTTTGCTTGAAATTATTGTGTGTTAGGGGTCGAGTTCCCGCTTCTGCACAAGGGGAATCTCGAGCCGTCCCTGCTGCGGTCTCCCATACGTCTCCGGCTGCAGTGGACTCTGATCAGCTTAGACGTTGGTCCCAGCGTCTCACACAGTCTAACATTGTGCAGAGTCTTACTGCTGCTCCTCCAGGCTCTGCTATTGTAGCCAGTACTGTTTAGCGGCGAGCAGACGTCTTTAGGACAAAGTCCTTGCTTTCCCCTTCTGAGCATGCCCAGAGTAAGATCTCTCATTGGAGATCAGGGTCACATGCTCAGGTACTGCAGCAGCTCCTATTGGTCCGCCAGGAAGGTCCTGAAACCACTTGTGTTCTGGAGCAGTTTCCTATTGGTCCTTTTTCTGGCAGGTCCTGTAGTTGCTACTATAAAAGGGTGGCATGGTCGTGCCGCCATGCGCTTGTATCAATCACATTATGTGCTTTGCGCCAGGGTGATCTTGCACGCATGTGTTAGGGCTCGGCTGAAATAAGCCCCTAGAATACCGGCACCTCCGGTGAGGAGATTGTATGCACGTGTTTAGGGCTTGGCTGAAATAAGCCCCTAGAATACCGGCTTCTCCGGTGAGGAGATTGTCTGATTGCATTGCTGATTGTGTTGCTACGGACTGCTGTCCGCACAGCAGTTGTCTGTGCATACCTGTGGAGTTAACAGGACACAGTCCATATGTCTGCGTTTCTACCTTAGCGACTCTGTGGTGTAACAGAGTTCGATTCCCAAGGAAACTGTATCTAGAGTGAACATAAATATCCCTTAAAAGTAAATTTTATTGGTAAAATCTTAAAAAAAAACACCTTACCATCATTATGGTATCCGGCATCAACTTCATCTGATCCTCCTGATGAACCGTGCAAACGGGGAAACGCGTCACGGTGTCTTCTACTCATGCTAAGTCCCTTTCTATCAAAACTATTATGCATTTGAGATTATTTGATTATCATTGTTTGACTCTATTATGAAATGTGCTGCTGTGGCAGAAAGGGTCGATATACAGCCTTTGCCAAATGATTAACAATCAAATTGATTTTTGTTGCAAGGTTGTGGGGATTTATTATTAATATGAATATTATGGTATCAATTTTTACATGATTAAACTTTTGCTTTGCTGCTGAACTTGCAGAGCAATATATGTTCTTTGTTTAATAAGGGTCTATCCTTTTCATTCTTTTCCTTCACTATATTGTTTTCCCACCTATGATCATAGGGAATTATCAGGGAAGGAGGGACAGTCCTCGTTGAGTGGGGGCGCCAAAAAATCGTTTCTTAGGGTGCCAACCTCCACAGCAAGGAAGGAGAAAGTCGAGGTCTATTGCAGGGTTTCAGTAGGAAAGTATTGGTCTGTATTTTTTTCATATTTAAGATTTTTTAACTAATTACACTGGGTAAGGTGTTTTTTTTAAGATATTACCAATAAAATTTAATTTTAAGGGAAATTTATGTTCACTCGTGTAACAGAGTTCGCTTATATTCTTCCAGTTCTGTGAGATACCTGGGTCGTCTTGCATGCACTGCTATGCACACGTTCAGGAATATTTGCGTTTTTTTCGCGTTTTTTTCCGCGATTTTCCACCTATTGGAAGTAGCGATCCTACAAGTCACAATCAACCTTTAAAGAGTCTTGTAATATGACTTAGGATAAAAGCCAAATCAGAATGATTGTGACTTGTAGGATCGCTACTTCCAATAGGTGGCGCTATAGAGTACAAGTCCTCTTTGTTTGAAGAGGCAATTTGCATATTAAAATTTCCCAGAGGAGCATTGCACGGCGAATAAGCCTCCTTACCTCGACACGCCAGAGCTGGTATGTCACTCTCCACAAGGAGTAACCTTACCCCCCAGACCCTAGTTAGAACATATAAATGTAAAACTTCATCTATTTCAACATAACATGTGGCCATAACAGTAGAACACAGCAATGACCTAACTACAAGAAAGCTATGTCAGCCAGAAGAACAAGACTTACAGACATTAGTCAGAAGTGGAATAATAGATATCATCTTAGAAGCTACAGAGAAGTCACTGAAATATATTTGTGTTAGGTTCAAAAGCTAGAAATTTCTGACTCCATATTCAACAGGGAGGCTTAAGTTAAGTAGATGCCGCAAGAACGAATTTGTCAGCTGGTGGTTGATATTTATGCTGGTAACACTCAGGCAATGCATTATACATTGGCGTTATGTTATATTAGCACATTGCTGCCTGCTAGGAGAGAGAATGGCAATATGTTTCCCTGGAACATTGTGTTGTGATGCTACATATCTGACTGTGGAAATGGAATAATACCCACTGATAGCATTCACCAATGTAGTTCTATGCAGCCGCTCGCTCCACTCCTGAGTGCCGGCGCCAGAGCTGGGATTTCACATGCGAGTGTCGGACAACTTCGTCGCATGTGTGATCCTGGCCATATACAAATATTGCAAATAATTCAATAGGTTGTATCAGCAATTGTTATTACATTTCTACACAGATTAAATGGTCACTATGCTTTCAGACACCTTGATCTCATTTGATAGATAATGTAATAATTTAATTGGTAATCTACAAATCCCTTTATTCACAAATCCTGTGGTCTTATCCTTAAGAAATCACTCCAAAATAGCAGCCCCTTGGTTTTGCCCTTCTAATCCAATGCCTGTTGTCAAGATTGATCCATTTCTAGCAGCAATGACACCAAGAAGGATAACAAGAAGTGTGGATAGATCTTTATCGCCTGTAAAACTAAATACAGACATGGGAGAGAGAGAGGTGTACTTGGTCACAGGCAGTTGTAATGCATGCAAGGAAACTATGGAAAGTAAGTCCTAGAACAGGGGTGGGCAATTAATTTTGCCAGGGGGCCGCATGAGAAATTGGGATGGTTTTAGAGGGCCGGACTAATATAATTAACTCCGTTCTACCCAATACTGTATATATATATATATATGTATATATATATATATATATATTATATATATATACTGTATATATACATACCTGCCCATTATCATCATCTTCTCCCCATCATCATCAATGCCTCCCCATTATCAGCAATGCCTGCCCATCATCATCTTCTCCCCATCATCAATGCCTGCCCATTATCATCAATGCCTGCCCATTATCATCATCTTCTCCCCATCATCATCAATGCCTCCCCATTATCAGCAATGCCTGCCCATCATCATCTTCTCCCCATCATCAATGCCTGCCCATTATCATCAATACCTGCCCATTATCATCATCTTCTCCCCATCATCATCAATGCCTGTCCATCATCATCATCATCTTCTCCCCATCATCAATGCCTGCCCATTATCATCAATACCTGCCCATTATCATCATCTTCTCCCCATCATCATCAATGCCTGCCCATCATCATCATCATCATCTTCTCCCCATCATCAATGCCTGCCCATTATCATCAATACCTGCCCATTATCATCATCTTCTCCCCATCATCATCAATGCCTGCCCATCATCATCATCATCATCTTCTCCCCATCATCAATGCCTGCCCATTATCATCAATACCTGCCCATTATCATCATCTTCTCCCCATCATCATCAATGCCTCCCCATTATCACCAATGCCTCCCCATTATCAGCAATGCCTGCCCATCATCATCATCAATGCCTCCCCATTATCATCAATGCCTCCCCATTATCAGCAATGCCTGCCCATCATAATCTTCTCCCCATCATCAGCAATGCCTGCCCATCATCATCTTCTCCCCATCATCAATGCCTCCCCATTATCAGCAATGCCTGCCCATCATCATCATCAATGCCTCCCATTATCATCAATGCCTCCCCATTATCAGCAATGCCTGCCCATCATCATCTTCTCCCCATCATCAGCAATGCCTGCCCATCATCATCTTCTCCCCATCATCAGTGCCTCCCCATTATCAGCAATGCCTGCCATCATCATCTTCTCCCCATCATCAGCAATGCCTGCCCATCATCATCTTCTCCCCATCATCAATGCCTCCCCATTATCAGCAATGCCTGCCCATCATCATCATCAATGCCTCCCCATTATCATCAATGCCTCCCCATTATCAGCAATGCCTGCCCATCATCATCTTCTCCCCATCATCAGCAATGCCTGCCCATCATCATCTTCTCCCCATCATCAATGCCTCCCCATTATCAGCAATGCCTGCCCATCATCACACACAGACAGCACACAAGCACTCTCTCACATACACACACATACACACACACACACACACACACACACAAAGCACCGCACTACATAGACACAGAAACACACACACACGTCTTACCTGTCCAGCGTCCCCGCTCTCTGACACAGCCGGCCGCTGAATGATGACGACATTCAGCGGCCGGCTGTGAGAGGAAGCGCCGGTGGAGCCCGGAGCTGCAGCAGCGGAGGCACGGGAGAGGTAAGTATTGTGCCAGCTGATGCCGGGGCCCTGAGACTGCCGGAGCGCCTCCGCGGGCCGGTCACTGACAGCCGGCGGGCCGGATGCGGCCCGCGGGCCGCCCCTTGCCCGGGTCTGTCCTAGAACCTATATTGCTGGCAGAATATGGATGAAGAAGAGCAGTGAGTTACTGAGAATGAGAGTAGCGACAGTACCAGTACATATTATACTATAATGCCACACCAAAGGCAGTTTTAATCCCTTAATGACTGCCAATATGCATTAATACGGTGGATGTTAAATTCAGGAAAATTAACATCCCACTCTTATTTCAAAATGCAAACTAATTTATTTCAAACCACGTGTAGGTAGGCAGGTATCTGTTCAGAGATAATGATTTGGTGCAAGATATTGAGGCAAGATATTGAGGCGACATAAGTAACGTTTCAACCCAATGCCGGGTCTCATTCGTACAATCGCTCTGAAAGGCAGAAATGAACATATCGTGAGTAATAATATATACCAAAACATAGAGGAAAAATATGTACAAAACAAAAATATATACAGTGTATACAAAATATAGAAAGACCTTAATTGGGTAAAACATGTACAGTTATGCAGACAGAATTGTTCAGGCCGGTTGGGAATAAGTAAATAGCGTCACCTCATTGGTTTTGAAGATGATTGGGATGATTAACCTGTTTAAATAGTGCAGTCAATGGTGACAGCGGTATCTAAGTGATTAAAAAAACCCTATGGCAAGATTGACCCACTGTGATCGTAATCATAAATGCTGATCTTACCATGGAACCCTGAGGTCAACTGATGACCCAAGGTTATGGTAGCCTGTGAAATCCAGCCATAATCCAAATCTCAGAGGCACAGTCAGTGAGTCACTGACAGGTATCAGGCAATGCAGTACACGACTACTGTAGTGCATGAGACCAACAAGCAGAGTAAAAAATTATACATGTTCCACAATGGGAATTAGTGAAAAAATGAAAAGAAATAAAATATATAAAAAAAGTGAACAAAGTTAAACAACAAAAGTACCCATAATTATATTCAACACATCTGAACGATCGATCTGTAAACTGTCATGATATTTATCCCGTATGGCGAACAACGTAAAAAAAGATTATAAAAAATACCAAAAATGTTGCTTTTTCCTCATATTACAGCAAAAAAATAATAAAAAGCAATACAAAGTATTATGAAAAGAGTATAAATAAAAACTCCAAATTGTCACTCATAAACAAGCCCTAATATGGCTCATTCAGGAAAAAGTAAAAATGTTACAGCTATCAGAATATGGCGATGCAAAAAAAATTCATTTTTGAAAAATATTGTTTTCAGTCTGTAAAGTAACAAAGCATAAAAAATTATACAAATCTGGAATCATGTTATTGACTGACAGACCGATCTTATCACTTTTACCACACTGTGAATGACCACACTGAATAACTGAATTAATGGTTTTTCTTCATTCTGTGTCTGAAAAATCTGAATAGCAAGTGATCAAAAACATAATGTGCCCAACTGGTGCCAAAAAAAATATCTCCAATCATTGAGTAAAAAAAATAAGTTTCATACAGCTCCAGAATATGGCGATGGAAAATGATTTTTTATAAAAAAGAAGTGTGAGTTTGTGACAGCAGCAAAACAAGAAAAATTATATAAATATGATATTGATGTAATCGCAACGATCCAAAAAATAAAGTCATCATATCACTTATACCACATGGTGAACCACACAAAAGTAAAAAAACTATTCTTGTACTGCTGTCTATTTGTTCATTCTTCCTCTCAAAATTCAGAATAAAGCTCGGATCATATTTATCCTGCGTTCTCCGCTGAGCGCTTACATAGTTATTTCTGTGTAAATCACCAAAAACACAATACAGACAAAACCCTGATGGAACCACTCACTTATAAAGCACACAGAGTCCCTTTGGACTGGTCTCTGCTCTGTTCGGGCAATGTCCCATCATGATATGTGTCTTTTTAGAACGCAAGTCTGGATGACCACAATTCTGTGAACACCTCAAAAGATGGATACCTGCAGAGCAGATGCCAAACACACACCAAAGCGTCTCCATCTGTCTCATTATGATGGGTGGTTCCATCAGGGGTCTGAATCCCATTTTTGTGAGATTTACAAGAAAACCTCAATGTAAGGGCTCAACATAGCACACAAGATTATGATCCCCAGCCTCATACTGGCAGCGATCTAATAGTATTATTTACCCCAAAATGTTACCAATAAAAACCCTAATTAATCCATCACAAAACCAGCATCTGTCTTTGGAAATTTAGGGGGTTCCCATGTTACTGGTACAAAAAAAGACTCTGGAAAAGTGACATAACTCCTACCCCCTCAAATAAAATCCAGTGAATTCTGCATTCCCAAATCCAAATAGTTCCTTCCTTCTGAGCACCACTGTGACTAAACCACAATAAGCAACCATATATTTGGCATTATTAGGAATTAAGATCCACTGAAACATGCTGTACACACATCAAAACTGGCCCAATGCCATAATAGAAAACCAGTAGAAAATATAAAGGGACACTCCCAATAATATTGATCCTACAGAAAACACAGAGTAGAAGTCCACAAAATAGTAATTAGGTAAATTTATTAGATAGTAAGGCATAAAACAGATCACAAAAAATCTACAGTAAAAGTCAAAGAAACAAATAAAAGGCTCAGGTGTGAATCGCATCACATATGTAAACAGGGTCAGAGGAAGCTATGCTTAAAGGTCATGATAACATCATATTTGGTGGTGATATAAAGTGCTTAGTGCAAATATTTTGCACTACTGTAGTAAGTAGAGTACATTTAACAACCTACGGGGTGTGTTTCACCAGAAACACAAGCTGGGCATATTGTATGGAGACGCTACAAAATATTGAGGCTCTACACTGTATGGGGGCACAATTAATGGGCACTGAACTGGCAACTTGCAATTCTCCAGAATAAAGCATGGTGTGGATTTAAAAAAAAAATAACTTCAGTAGTAGATTAATTCTTTGAGAGGTGCAATTTGTACAATGGGGTCACTTTTGTTTTTTTCTGCTGTTCTGGCACCTTAGTCTCCCGAAAACTATTCTAGCAAAATCTGTGCTCAAAAAGCCAAATAGTGTTCCTTCCTTCTCAGTCCTGACGTATGGTCTATAACAACAGTTTCTGATGACATATGGAGCATGACCACGTTCGGGAGAAATTGCACAACAAATTGTGGGGTCCAGTTTCACCTATTAACCCTTGTGTAACTGACAAAATTCAGCAAATACAAAAATTACATTTTTACCACTAAAATGTTACATTTCCTCGTTCTAATGTTAGAAAATTCTGTGATGCGCCTGTGGGTTCAAAATTCTCACTACACCCCCAGATAAAATCCTTAAGCAGTGAAGTTTCCAAAATGGGGTCACCTGGGGGAGTGGGATGTTTCTGCTATTCTGGCACCTCAGGGGCTCAGCTAATCTAGAGCCCATAATCTATTCAAACAAAATCTGTGTTCTAAAAGCTAAGTAGCGCTGCTTCTCATCCAATCCCTGCCGAGTGCTCAAACAGTAATGTACAACCACATACGGGCTACTGCCATGTTCAAACTATGTTGTTCATTTTTTTCTATGACCCCATGGAAATTATAAATTTGGTGCTAAAACAGTATTTTAGTGGAAAAAATGTATTTTTTATTTTCACATCCAAGTGTTATTAAGTTTTGTGAATCACCTGTTGGCACTCTTTCCTTTCTGAGCCCTGCCATGTTCCCAAACAGCAGTTTGTGATCCCATAAGGAGTATCTTTGTGTTTGGAAAAAATTGTGTCACAAGTTATGGGATCCAATGTTACTATTATCCATTGTAAAAATTACAAATTTGGAGCTAAAACAACATTTTAGTAGAAAAAAAACTTTTTTTTTTTCATATCCACATTTTAAAAATTCTGTGAAGCACCTATGGGTTCAATAAGCTCCACACTCAATAGATGAATTCCTTGATTGGCATAGTTTCTAAAATAGATTTACTTGTGGGGGTTTCCTCTGTTTCATACCTCAGGAGCTCTGTAAATAAAATATGATGTCTGCAATCCATTCCAGCCAAATTTACATTACAAAAAGAAAACGTCTTCCATTCTGTACCCTGCCATGTATCCAAACTGTCATGGGTGTATCGCCACGAGGATCGTCGCGATTACACACTCTGACTTCTCACAGCTGAGTTGCTGTTTCTTTGTGTTTGGTAATGAGGGAGTTAATTTTACCTAGCTCTTTGCTAAGACTAGGTCCAGCCTCGCCCGGCTGCTTTTGATTATGTTCTAATTAGATTCCTTCATATACCTGCCAGTCTGCTTGTTAGATGCCGGTGAAAGCATTCATGTAGTCTAGCAGACTGGATCGGTTCTGAGAATACTTAAGCTAAGAGCTCCTTAGTTGTTTTTACTCTTACAGCTTATAGTGTATCTCTGAGACCTTAGGTGTTCCTACTGTGTGTGAGTGTTGTATGTAAGACTTTATTTACTTTATTTCTTGTCTTTCTTGTATGTCTTTCTGTTCATTAACCGTTACCTGTTCATTCCCTGGTAATCAGGGTCCTTCTTAGGACTAGATTACAGTTGGCAGGGATTGATAGGAGACAGGGTTTACGCTGGTGGCCTGGACCTCTGTACCTTTAACAGTACCTCCAGGTAGAGGGATTAGTTAGGACCCCAGTTTAGGGTCAGCATAGACCCCGGTCACCCTCTAGCCGGAGACAGTGTATAACGGATTCCGTATTGACCCACTGGACATTGTCAGGTAATTCTATGTTATCATATATCTATGCGCATGTTATATAGGATGTTGCCCTTTTGATATAGATTACTGACATCACATATATATATATCTGCTATACAGCGTGACATTTTCACCAGCCCATACTAAAGATTTTCCCCAGCTGTCATGGATCCAGTAGCCCAGCTGGCCCGGCAGTTGCAGAGGTTGTCCATGGAGTTTGCAGACATTAAGTCCAAGGTTTTGTCCCCCCCGGAGCAAACCAGATCTGAACCTAAGGTTGCTCTCCCGGACAGGTTCACTGGTGGGCGGGACAAATTTTTTACTTTCCGGGAGGCATGTAAATTGTACTTTCGGCTGCGGCCTCGGTCATCTGGGAGTGAAGAGCAGAGGGTGGGAATTGTTATCTCGCTCTTACAAGGGGACCCTCAATCTTGGGCGTTCTCTATTCCTCCAGGCTCCCCAGATCTCCAGTCAGTGGATCGATTTTTTACTGCCCTGGGTCTGGTATATGATGATCCGGATCGAGTTTCCCTTGCTGAAACAAAGTTACGTAAAATACGGCAAGGAAATCGTCCAGCGGAGGAATATTCTTCTGAGTTCCGTAGATGGGCAACAGATACTCAGTGGAATGACCCTGCTCTTAGGAGCCAGTTTTGTCAAGGGTTGTCTGACAAATTAAAAGATGTGTTGGCTCAGTATGATTCTCCTCCATCACTGGAGGCTGCTATGGCCCTCGCTATTCGCATTGATAGACGAATTCAGGGAAGACGCGAGGTAACTCCGCCTCCCGTGATGACTCCACCTACTACTAAAGTCCCTTATACTGAGGTTCCCCTGGTCTGTTCTGAGGAACCCATGCAGTTGGGGGGACACCTTTTTGTAGGAGGGAATCGGCGGTGCGCCGCAAGACTAGAAGGTGTTTCTTTTGCGGGAGAGAGGGACATTTTGTTGGGGGGTGTCCATCCCGGGCCTCTTTGAGCAAAGGAGTTAACCTGGGAGTGTGTATTTTGTCCCCAAATCCCTCTCAGTTTCTCGTGCCTGCGGAGGTGGTGATTGGTACTAGAACTGAGAGGATTTCTGTTTTTCTTGATAGTGGGACCGGGGCTAATCTGGTGGACGCTCGGTTTGCCCAGGTGCATGGTATGCAACTGAGTGTATTGGCCAAACCGGTCCCTATAGTCTCTATTGATTCTAGACCTCTCGGTCAAGGTAGCTTGGTACAAGCTGTTCATAACATAGATCTTCGAGTAGGGGCAATACATAAAGAGCAATTGTCTTGTTATGTGTTGGAGGGTCTACCTACTCCTATTGTGTTGGGACTTCCTTGGTTGGCTAAACATAACCCAGTGATTGATTGGCAATCCAGAAAGATAAGCCAGTGGGGTGAATTTTGCAGGAATAACTGCATGAGCACGGTCATCGGTGCGGTTGTGCCTAGGACTTTGTCTCCTTTTCTGGAGGACTTTGGGGAGATGTTCTCAGAGGAGGGGTGTAAAGAGTTACCTCCTCATCGCGCATATGACGGCTCAATAAAGTTGCTTCCTGATGCCTTATCTCGTACTTTCCCAGGGGCCGGGAAGACGGATGATCCGGTTCCTATTCCTCAGGAGGGAGTTGTAGTGTCAGCTGTATGCTCTGAGCTTGAGGGGGAGGTATTGGGGCTCAGGGGGACGCCCCTGTGGGACTTCCAGGGAGACTGATAGTTCCAGATCGGTTAAGACTGAAGGTTACGGGGAACCGTTACAAACGGATGGCTGATAGGGGGAGAGTTTTTGGTCTAGATCTGAAGGTGAACGATCTGGTTTGGTTGTCTACCAGGAATACAAAACTTAAAGTTTCCTCCTGGAGGTTGGGTCCCAGATTCATCGGGCCGTACAGGATCAGTTCCATAATTAATCCGGTGGCATTTCGTCTGGACCTCCCTCCTACGTTTAAAATTCATAATGTGTTTCACAAGTCATTACTTAAAAAGTATGTGGCACCAGTCATACCGTCACCTCTACCTCCTCCTTCAGTGGTGGTCAATGATAACGTGGAATTTCATGGGTCGAAAATCATTGACTCACGTCTCAGTCGCCGATCCCTTCGGTACTTGGTTCATTGGAGGGGGTATGGTCCTGAGGAGAGGACGTGGGTCCCTGCGTCTGATGTTAACGCAGATCGATTGGTTCGGACCTTTCACACGGCTCACCCGGGCAGAACCGGCCCTGAGGGTCCGGAGTCCCCTCGTAGAGGGGGGGGTACTGTCATGGGTGTATCGCCACGAGGATCGTCGCGATTACACACTCTGACTTCTCACAGCTGAGTTGCTGTTTCTTTGTGTTTGGTAATGAGGGAGTTAATTTTACCTAGCTCTTTGCTAAGACTAGGTCCAGCCTCGCCCGGCTGCTTTTGATTATGTTCTAATTAGATTCCTTCATATACCTGCCAGTCTGCTTGTTAGATGCCGGTGAAAGCATTCATGTAGTCTAGCAGACTGGATCGGTTCTGAGAATACTTAAGCTAAGAGCTCCTTAGTTGTTTTTACTCTTACAGCTTATAGTTTATCTCTGAGACCTTAGGTGTTCCTACTGTGTGTGAGTGTTGTATGTAAGACTTTATTTACTTTATTTCTTGTCTTTCTTGTATGTCTTTCTGTTCATTAACCGTTACCTGTTCATTCCCTTTGGTGGTAATCAGGGTCCTTCTTAGGACTAGATTACAGTTGGCAGGGATTGATAGGAGACAGGGTTTACGCTGGTGGCCTGGACCTCTGTACCTTTAACAGTACCTCCAGGTAGAGGGATTAGTTAGGACCCCAGTTTAGGGTCAGCATAGACCCCGGTCACCCTCTAGCCGGAGACAGTGTATAACGGATTCCGTATTGACCCACTGGACATTGTCAGGTAATTCTATGTTATCATATATCTATGCGCATGTTATATAGGATGTTGCCCTTTTGATATAGATTACTGACATCACATATATATATATCTGCTATACAGCGTGACACAAACAGAATTTTTTGACTACATGTGTGGTATCGCCATGCTTAGAAAAAATTGGGTAACAAACTGTGTGGTCTGTTTTTTCATGTAACCTCTTGAAAAACTGAACAATTTGGGGCTAAAGCAACATTTTCGTGAAAATTATGAAAATTTTCAATGTGACGACCTAATGTTACCAAATTCTGTGTAGAGTATCTGTGGATTCAAAATGCTCACTATACTCCTGTATAGAATTCTTGAGAGATGTAGTTTATAAAATGGGGTCACTTATGGGTATTCTTTTGTTTGTTTTTCTTAGGGGCAAAGCAAATGAAGCATGGTGTCCTCAATCTATTTCAGTCAAATTTGTGTTACAAAGTTCAAATGGTGCTCCTTCCCTTCCAAGCCCTGCCATTTGTCCAAACATAGGTTTATGACCACATGTAGGGTATCAGCTCACTCAATAGAAACTAGGTAACAAGTTGTGAGGTCCATTTTCTTGTTCTATTCCTTGAAAAGTGAAACAATTAGGGCTAAAGCAACATTTTAAAGTAAAAGTTACATTTTATTTTTCTTCATTCGACTTTGCATTAATTCCTGAGTAGCACCTGAAGGGTTAAAAAAAATTGTGACCATGCAGTCTTATAATATTATCACTTTTTGGGAATTTCCAATATATAGTGGGTACGGAAAGTATTCAGACCCCTTTAAATTTTTCACTCTTTGTTTCATTGCAGCCATTTTGCAAACAGGGAAAAGGAAAAAAGGAAAAATTCAGCTCACCAGTTTCAGCAGGAGTTCACCCTCATAACACGCTCAGGTGTCCGTTCCAGAGGAATGGAGAAGTAGTACATGCACGGAGGTACCTTGATCAGAGGCGTTGTCCACAACAAGGAGAACAAGGGAAAAGGATGAATGATCTGCAGCATGAAGACTTGGATAAAAATGCAAATTTATTAAAAAAATTTATTCAAAATAAACATCCATAAAGATACGATACACGGGCAGGGTCCCTGGTACAACCAATGCGTTGGTTTAATACATTTTTTGAATAAATTTGCATTTTTATCCAAGTCTTCACGTTGGAGTCTTTCCCGTTTCTCATTGCAGCAATTTGGTAAATTCAAAACAGTTAATTTTTTTTTCTCATTAATGTACACTCTGCACCCATCTTGACTTCAAAAAAAAAAACAGAAATGTAGAAATTTTTGCAAATTTAATAAAAAAGAAAAACTGAAATATTATAATTATCACCAAAAAGTTCTATCTTTGTCTCATCAGACCAGAGAATCTTATTTCTCTTAGTCTGGGAGTCCTTCATGTGTTTTTTAGCAAACTCTATGCGTGATTTCATATGTATGGCACTGAGGAGAGTCTTCCATCAGGCCACTCTGCCATAAGAAACCCGACTGGCGGAGGGCTGCAGTGATAGTTGACTTTGTGGAATTTTGTCCCATCTCTCTACTGCATCTGTGGAGCTCAGCCACAGTGATCTTGGGGTTCTTTACCTCTCTCACCAAGGCTCTTTTCCCACGATTGCTCAGTTTGGACGGCCTGGTCTAGGAAGACTTCTGGTGGTCCCAAACTTTTTCCATTTAAAGATTATGGAGGCCACTGTGCTCTTAGGTACCTTGAGTACTGCAGAAATTCTTTTGTAGCCTTGACCTGATATGTGCCTTGCCACAATTCTGTCTCTGAGCTCTTTGGCCAGTTCCTTTGACCTCATGATTCTCATTTGGTCTGACATGCACTGTGAGCTGTGAGGTCTAAAGGTACTGCCACACTACACAATCCCGCTAGCGATCTCGTTAGCGTCACATACTAATGAGATCGCTAGCGGGATTGTTTCTATATCGCTAGTAGCTACCTATTTTAGCGATGTCGTTAGGACGCTATCGCGGTTAGCGATCTCCTTAACGACTTTAGCGGTACAAAAGTACCGCTAAATCGCTAAAAAAGGTGCCACACTCAGCGATTTATACTTACCCAGCGGGAGCGCCGACGATAAAATAGGGTCCGGAACGATTCCAGCGACGAGCGAGATCACAGCAGGAAGCTCGTTGCTGGCAGATGCCGCACACAACAACACCGCTAACGGGATCGCTAAATAGTGACGTTTTTTAGCGATCCCGTTAGCGATGTTGTTTAGTGTGGCATACCCTTTATATAGACAGGTGTGTGCCTTTACAAATCAAGTCCTATCAGTTTAATTAAACACAGCTGGACTCCAATTAAGGAGTAGAACCATCTCAAGGAGGATCAAGATGGGGTGCAGAGTATACATTAATAAGAAAAAATTAACTTTTTTGCATTTATTTTGCTTTAATTATTGTATTGTTAACGTTGTTACTTATGACTTGTGTTTTGAAACTGTTAAACTGTAAAGCACTGCAGAATATGTTGGTGCTATATAAATAAGGATTATTATTATTATTATTATTTGCCAAATGGCTGCAATGAAACACAGAGAGAAAAATTTAAAGGGGTCTTTTACTTTCCGTACCCACTGTATAGGCCTTTCAAAATTGATTTAAATCTCAATACGTCTCTAAAGAAACAGATTTTGTAAATTTTTTGAAAAAATTAGAAATGGCTTCTAAACTTTTAACCCTTCTAGCATCCTACTAAAATAAAATGACATTTGAAAAATGATGCAGATGTAAAGCAGACATATGGGAAATGTTATTTATTAATTATGTTGTACAGCGTGACTAACTGGTTTAAGAACATAGAGATTAAAAGTTTGAAAATTATGAATTTTTCAAAATTTTTGCCAAAATTCTGATATTTTCACAAATAAACGCAAACCAAATCAACCTAAATTTACCAATAAAACAAATGACAATGTCAGAATCAGTGGGATCTGTTGAAGCGTTCCAGAGTTATTACCACATAATGTGACACTGGTTAGATTGAAGAAATTTGGTTTGGTCACTAAGGGGTTACATTTTTGTAGTAGATGAGAGCAGCAAGACCATGCAATTGACAGGGCATGTAAGCTGTAAGTATTTGACAAGTAATTTCTGGCATTATTGATGCAGAAAACATTGTATCAGGAGTGCATTTATAAGTCTGTTTTTTCATAGATGTTATTATGTCTACTATATCTGGTGATAATCTTTGCGGAAAATATGCATTTCTCAATAGCTTTATTCTTAAGATGTTCCTTTGCTGCATATGTGTATTTATCATCCCCTTTTCTTTAAACAGCATACTAATGGGAGTTTCATGGAGCGATAGTTCTTGAGGAATACTCCAGACAATTTTAGCACAGTTCCATTTTTCTTTGTCATTAGATATTTTTATAGCCCCAGAGTTAGCATCCTGTATCCTTGTAGCTGCTTAAGTGGTTAGCCCTTATTATAAGTGTGTTACATAGGGCAGTTTCTTATGTTCCTTTCGTTCTGAAGTGTGCATTTTGCTGTGCGCTGTTCTATAAGTTTATTTCTCATTAAATGTTGTTACGTGGTGAAGTAATTTATTCTTTTCATGCTCAAGTGTTCAGGAAAGCTTATTGACTTTCATCCTCTGAGGCTGAGTAGTCTCTGTATTAAATGTGCATGTTCAACATTTTGATTGTTTCCAGCTCATTTTACTTGCTTGTTGTGCCATCATGCAACACTGGTACTTACTGTGTGATTGCGATGACAGATACATATCAAGACATGTTCAATCAATGTCACTGTTTATGGAAAAGGTATGTGTAAATGATATTATGTAATGAGCACATGAAGAGGTGACCATGAGAAGGCACCAAGGTAACAATATTTTACAAGCACATATGCAATAGACGCAGATTGGCTTCTAATGTATTCCTTCCCTAGACATTTCATTATTTTATTCTCTTCTGTTTCCAATGTACGATTGTTGCCTGACCGGTAAATGTACAGGGCTAATTATATTTTCTCCTAGCATGTCAAGAAGACACATCCAGAAGTTAGAAAGTCTTCGAAGTAGCAATGAAGTGATAGCATGATCAGTCTGAGAGGCATACACAATATTACAAACAAGTAATTTACAAGTGATAATAAATGAACTGTCAGAAGTTTTTTTTAACATTTGAATTATTTGTAACGAGGGATAGAAAAAACATTATAATATTGTAATTTCAGTAGTTTATCCTGTTCAGGACTCGAGCAGCCACCAAAGCCTAGAGCAGAGAGAATGCCACTTATCACATTGCTTCCATGTATGCAGCTAGTTACAAATGTGAGTTTGCACCTAAGTTTGGTAAATTGAGTATTTTTGATCATTGGCCAGCATGGTGGCTCAGTAGTTAGCACTGCAGCCTTGCAGCTCTCGGGTCCTGGGTTCAAATCC
Organism: Oophaga sylvatica; assembly: GCA_033576555.1. Classification (NCBI taxonomy): domain Eukaryota; kingdom Metazoa; phylum Chordata; class Amphibia; order Anura; family Dendrobatidae; genus Oophaga; species Oophaga sylvatica. The sequence continues at coordinate 208,244,347 of JARQOD010000004.1, read as the reverse complement.
CAATAAGGACAACATCTGTAAGGAGTTTGTATGTTGTCCCCATGTTTGCGTGGGTTTCCTCCGGGTACTCCAGTTTCCTCCCACACTCCAAAGACATACTGATAGGGAATCTAGATTTTGAGCATCAATGGGGCAAGTGCTGATAATGTTTGCAAAGCGCTGTGGAATTAATGATGTGATATAAGTGAGTAAAATAAACTGATCATTATAATAAATCTTGATGTATGTGACATATTACATCACAGTCATTATCTCTACCAAATGTAAGTGTTCAAAATGAAATGTAGAAAAAAAGATACATCATGAAACATCCTGAAGCATTCTTTCCAAATGCACAGAAAGTCAATGAGCTGGCTTGAGAACTGAGGCTCAAATTTATTGAATCAGCTTTGTTTCAGGAATTTAGGATGTTTGCATAGCTGAAATTTGGCAAGAAATTTAGTTATTATTGCATTTCAAATAGAGCTCTATTGTCTGTATTGCAATGGTATCTGACTAATTTCAAGAAAACTGTTGTTCAAATATCTATACTAATTAATAAATAAAACAAATAGATGGTCAAGAAATTATAACATACAGTGGTTATGGAAAGTATTCATACCCCTCAAAATTTTTCACTCTTTGTTCCATTGCATCCATTTGGTAAACTCAAAAAAGTACATTTTTTTCTCATTAATGTACTCTCTGCACCCATCTTGACTGAAAAAAAGCAGAAATGTAGAAACTTTTGCAAATGTATTAAAAAAGAAAAACTGAAATATCACTGGTCATAAGTATTCAGACCCTTTACTCAGACACTCATATTTAAGTCACATGCTGTCCATTTCCTTGTGATCCTCCTTGAGATGGTTTTACCCCTTCATTGGAGTCCAGCTGTAATAATTGTGAAGGTACTATGATACCTGATTGCGTAGGGTAAAATGAATCTGGTAAAACCTGGTAAAACCTCTCTTTAGAAGTCTGGACAAAGGTAACCACCGCCAGGACAAGGAAGCAGCACAGAATGCTGAAGGCAGCTGGAAGTGATGAGGCAGAGCACGGAGTAAAGGAGCAGCATCAGGAACTCCAGAAGCAATTCAAGAGGAAGCTCAGAAACCATAGCAAACAAAATACTCAGGCAAGAAGTGTTTCCTGACCCGGACTTAAACAACAGAACTGACAGGAAGTTCAAGGACTGGACGTAGTACCAGACTCCATCTTGGACGAGGGCAAAACAGGCTCGATGGAACATCCGGAAACCTTACACTACTCCTACCTTAGAAGCGGCCTCAGGATGATCAGGACCAGGTTTCACAGGATATTTCTGATGAAACAGAGCAATCTTTTGAGGAGCACAGATATTACTCACCGGCTCCCAAGAGTTCTCCTCTGATGATTATCCCTGCCACTTAATGAGGTACTGCAGCTGTTTCCTGCAGATCATGGCGTCCAGAATCCACAACAAATTGTTCTTGCCCGTCCACCAATACAGGCTGAGGAGGAGGTGCAATATGACCCTGAAAAGTATTCGGAGACACAGATTTTAATAAGGAGACATTGAACACTGGATGTACCTTCATGGTCCTTGGTAACTTCAGACGGCAGGCCACAGAGCTCACAATTCCAGAGATCTTGAATGGACCGATGAATTTTTGTCTCAGCTTCTGTGACGGAACATTCAATTTAAAATTCTTAGTGGATAACCACACAGAGTCTCCTACCTTAAACATTGGTGCAGATCTCCGGAACCTATCGGCTGATCTTTTGTATTTCTCCTGTGCTGTAGATAGCGATTCCTTCAGAATTTCCAGATTCTGTTTCATCATCGCCAACCTCTCATCTACTACAGGCACTGGAGCATCAATTGGGGATCTGGGAAAAATACTGGGATGATAACCCAGGTTGGCAAAGAAGGGTGTTACCTTTGAGGATTTATTCACCAAATATGCAACACTTTAGCTGACTCAATGACGCTTTTGCATCTTTGGCGAATCAATCTATTTAGGTTCACCTTATCCATTGGAGAGCTGCCTCTATTTTTATTTTTATATTATTTTGACGAATACTCAGCTTTTTAACTTGGTAGTATATTATTGCACTATTGACTGAGGACTGTGCTGCCTAACTAAAATAGATTTTTTCTTCCTTACCTGTGCAAACATTTGCTGTTGCATACATAAAGATATATGAAAACAACCTATTAGAGATGATATAGAATAGAAAAGGCAAGAATATGAATGAAGTTTTTAAAAGGACTGAGAAATATGACAAATATTTCACAATATTCATGAAGAAAATCTAACCCAATATACATTAGAAAAATACAGAATTTTGTTACTAAAATAGTGAAATCAGGGGATGGTTAAACTCAGCATGATAATAAGGGTGATGAATATATTTATAATATTTGTGCCGCAGTGATTGACAGCTCAGCTGTACAGCCTCTTGCAGGGGCGTGCTGAGCTGTCTGTACAGTGTGCAGAGATTAACTGCTCAGCTTTCCAGTCTGGCACAGGGGCATGCAGAGCTGTTTGTGTTTTGATTGACAGCTCGGCTGTCCAATGTGAGACCAGGAGGTGCTGAGCTTTCATCAGATGCTCTCAGTTCCCATAATTGCTCAGCTATTTAACTGAGCTGGCAGTTCCAGATAGCTGTCAGCTGTAGTTTCTGCTAAGTGAGGTAGGTTTACTCTGTGAAATATATATTCCTCATTGATCTATCGCTGCCTGACCTTGGACCTCGTTCTGACCATCTGTTTGCTTAACCCCTTCGCTCTGATCCACAAGCCTCCTGCTATTTTGACCTCAGACCATTACCTGACTACAGCTTTATCTCTTCCATGTGAACATATAATCCTTTAAAAGGTAAATTTAATTGGGTACTAAGGTTAAACACACGAAAAAAAACCTGTGTTTAGTGTAAAAATGTGTATAGATATGTGTCTCAATAAAAAAGGATAAGAAACCAGTGTAAAAATGTGTATAGATATGTGTCTCAATAAAAAAGGGTAAGAAACCAGACACAACCAAAAACTTGTATTGCCTTATTCACCTATCATTGTAACTCCCAGCGGAGGTTGACACCCTAAGATACGTGAT
>JARQOD010000004.1:208191035-208241170 GCA_033576555.1 Oophaga sylvatica | reverse complement strand
GGGTTTGAATGACACCATTCCTTACCATTCAATGTACTGGAAAGCTGTTAAAAAAATCCAAATGTGATGAAATTGAGCACAACCCTCTCAATTGATTATTTTTGCGGTATTCATTGTACGGTAAAATGACCTGGCGACTTGATTATTCAGATCATTACAATTAGGATAATACCAAACGTATAGTTTTTTTATTAAAGTAGTGAAACATTTTTAATAATTCTTAAATAAATTGTTGCTTATGCTACCTTTTTTATGTTGCTTGTCTTTTACATAGTGAGCTGACACTTTTTCTTGAAACCATTTTAAGGTACTGTACATACATTTTGATTACTTCCACGTACATATTTTTACAGTGTTGCAATGACCAATACCCCCCCAGCAATTCTGGCAATTCAATTTTTTTCCTTTATGGCATCTGTTGTCATTTTATATTTTGATAGCTTTGACTTTTACAGATGCTGTGTAACATACTTTTTTTTTCTTTATTATTCCTATATTTGAACTTGGAGAAAAAGGGGATTCACATTTTTATTTTTTGATTTTTTTTTCTATATTTTAGAAAAAAATAGATATTTTCACTTTATTTTTCAGTTCCATTAGGGGAGATGAACCTAAGGGACTATATATAATATTGTAGTATATAGTAAAAGTTTTATTCTGCTATGAAGCCCAGCTACCTGCTGGTCTTCACAGAAGTACTGTAATAGCTGTCACTGGAGTCTTCAGCATAGCCACAGCTGCCATAGAAACCCATCAGTACCCTGCAATTGCCTTTCTACCAAGTTAATCCTTCTCTTTTCCATTCGGTCTGTGACATTGCATGATTAAAAACAGACTGGATGAATCCTACGTCGAAATAGGAAGTTTTTTCCCTGCATAATCAGAACTACAATTCTATGTCACTGAAAAGTCACTGGCAAGCTCAGCTGCACCTTCTCCAACTCCTGACCAAGTTGCTTCTCCCCTTAACTTTTATTTCTCTTCCTTGTTTCCTTTTGTCAGTGACATAGGATTGTAGTTCTAATGCTGACTTATGCAGTAAAAAAGACTTCCTGTTTCCACATGGAGATTAGAAGGATTGATCTAATATGTTTTTAATCATGTGATGTCACAGACCTAATAGAAAGCGCACAAATTAGCTGGGTAGAAGGGCAAAATGAGCAATTGTAAGTACACAGTGTCATATAATATGATGGCTGTAATATATTAAAAGGATAAAAACTTTGATGGGAAGTATGCCTCTTTAAGCCTTTTACCCTCGAGGGTGGTTTGCATGTTAATGACTGGGCCAATTTTTGCAATTATGACCACTGTCCCTTTGTGAGGTAATAACTCTGGAACAGCTTCAATGGATTCTGGTGACTCCGAGACTGTTTTTTCATGACATATTGTACTTTGTGTAAAAAATGGAAATTTGGCAAAAAAATCTTTAAATTTTGCAATTTTCAAACTTTTAATTTTTATGTCCTTAAAACAGAGAAATATGTCACACAAAATAGTTTATAAATAACATTTCCCACATGTCTACTTTATATCAGCACAATTTTTGAAACTAAATTTTTTTCGTTAGGAAGTTATAAGGGTTAAAATTTGACAAGCGATTTCTCATTTTTCCAACAAAATTTATACAGCACGGCAGATCTCGGAAGAGAAAGAGTCGCTTTTGGAGATCTTCTGATGTGCCTAAACAGTGGAAACCCCACACAAGTGACCCCATTTTGGAAACTAGACCCCCAAGTAACTTATCTAGATGTGTGTTGAGCACTTTGAACCCCCAATGTTTTTACTAAAGTTTATAACGTACAACTGTGACAATAAAAAGTCATATTTTATTTCCACAAAAATGATATTTTAGCCCCCTTTTTTTATTTTCAAGAGGGTATCAGGAAGAATTGGACCTAAAAAATTGTTGCGCAATTTGTCCTGAGTATGTGAGAGAAAACTACTGTTTGGGCACACGTCGGTGCTTGGAAGGGAAGTAGTGACGTTTTGGAATGCAGACTTTGAAGGAATGGTCTCGTTTGCAGGGCCCCTGATGTGCATATAAACAGTAGAGACCCGACACCAGTGCCCCCTTTTTGGAACTGATCTATTGTTTCCTGAAATGTGAATTTTATAATGTAGTGGCATACACGAGTTGTGTAGTGTTTTTCAGGTTGTCATATGTCAGTTGTGTAGTGTTCATCAGATTGTCATACATCAGTTTGGTAGCCAGAAATTAATTTAGTAGTCCATGGATGTGTGGTACAGTCTGAAGTATTCTTTCATACACAGACCAGGATTATTGGGGCAGGTGTTGCATATGGTGTCCTTGCGCTTCCCCTTTTGTAACACACTCGGCACCTTATTTGACATACCTTCCTTTTCCGCTTTAAGGGACCTCTCTCGGGAAATGTTGACCTGGTATTATATGAGCACCTTCAATTCCGAAAATACTGGGTCCCATATCTCCAAAGATTAAGGCCTTGATCACTATCTCCTTGAACTGATGGTATGACATAGCGGTCTGGCTTGCACATCGTGACAGCGGAAAGCGTTGAGCATTGCCATCTGTACAATATATAAACACTCTACCTTCCGTCAATAATAATACAATATGCAAGGCCAGCTTTTTGTACTACACCTTGGCTTTTCTCAAAGCACTGTATGGCTGGAGGACTTGATCAGAGGGATCAATGCCCCCATGTTTTTGTTGTACCCCAGTTCCCAGTCTGGTTTGCAGGGCCTGTGTATTGGTACCTTGTACAGTGCTGAAGGTGCTGCCATCACCATGTATGGTGGTCAAGAAAAAGATGTCCCTCTTGTCCTTGTACTTGACTACCATTAAGTGGTCGCATTGGGCTCTGCCGTCACCCCTTCTGAGAATCTGCTCAATTAGCATTTTTGGGAGGCCTCTCTGATTTCTGCGAACAATACCGCAGGCTACGGAACCTCACGCAGAGATGGACTTGAAGAGTGAGATGCTGGTATAGAAGTTAGCCACATATAGGTGATAACCTGTATCCAGCAGTGGATGCACCAAATCCCACACAATTTTCCCACTCACTCCAAGGACAGGGGGGCATTCAGGGGGTTCAATCTGGGTGTCCTTCCCTTCATAAACTCTAAACCTGTGGTGTACCCTGAAGTACTCTCACCCAGTTTATCGAGTTTAATTCCATACTTGGCCCTCTTATTGGGCAGGTACTGACAAAAATTGAGCCTCCCCTTGAAATGAATTAGGGACTCATCCATGCAGATGTCCTTTTGGAGCACTTACACTTCAGCAAACATTTTGCTGAAGTGTTCGATGACCGGACGAATTTTGAATAGATGATCAAAGTTGAGGTCATCTTGGGGAGGACACCATGCAATATCACTATAATGCTGGAATTTGTGGTTGGCCTCAAAACATGTCCGGGCCATGACCATTCGAAACACTGGAGTGTTGTATAAAATATCAACACTCCAATATTGCCGAAGTTCTGGCTTCTTTAGTATCCCCATGTGAAGGACCAAACTCCAAAACTGCATCATTTCAACTGCGTCTACAGTTAGAAAATGATGAATCGCGGTTTTGTGCCAAAAATTTATGAGCATGCAAATTAGTTTGGCCCACCATGAGGTTAACAAAATTCTCAGAGAAAAAGACTTTGAAAAAGTCTATTTCTGTGAGGCCGGTGGTGTGAAACTTGATTCCTGATTGTGTCACAAGAACAGGAATCAATGGCTCATAATTTTTGGGGGAGATGTCCATACAGGGTCCGAAATGGGGGGCGCTAGTTCATCTTCTGGAATGCGGGGTGCTGCTTCACCTTCTGTCCTGGGACGTCTTCGTGGCGGTTTAGCAGCGCCTGAGGAGAAAGAGGAGGCGGAGGAAGAGTACGAGGAGGACGAATTTGAAAAATAAAGAAAGATGGGATCTTCTCCCTCACTATCAGTGTCAGAGGCAAGGAAAGCATATGCTTCCTCCACTGAATAGCATTTTTGAGACTAGTGGGACATTTTTTTTTATGTATGTGGTGTTTGTATCAGTACTTTATTTAGTTGTGTATGTGAGAGAGTGCTTGGTGTAAACTTTTTTCTTTAAAAAGAAAAAGATAAAAGAAAAAAAGCAGCAACTGGGGAGAAAAAAAGGTCAGTGAAAAGAAAACTGCAAAACAGTGGACACTAGTGCTGATGGAAGAACTGCTTCACTAATCAGCACTCGGCGGCTGAAGGGTGTGCGCATAGAGGTGGCGCAAAGTGGGGTGAAAAGAAAAGTGTAAATCAGCAGGCATGAGTTCTGATGAGTGAACTGTGTCACTAATCAATTCTCGGCGGCTGCTGGACGTGCACACGAAGGTGGTGCAAAGGGGAGGTGAAAAAGAAAAGTGTAAAACAGCGGGCACGAGTGCTAATGAGTGGACTCTGTCACTAATGAACACTCGGCAGCTGCTGGTTGTGGGCACAGAGGTAGCGCAAAGGGGGTGAAAAAGAAAAGTGTAAAACAGCAGGCACGAGTTCTGATGAGTGAACTGCGTCACTAATCAATGCTCGGCGGCTGCTGAATGTGCGCACAGAGGTGGCACAAAGGGGGTGAAAAAGAAGAGTGATGTAAAACAGCAGGTTAAAGCTCAGCAACTGCTGGATGCATGCACAGAGGTGGAATAGGATATTTGGAGGTGAGAATACCACTTTAAGGCATCAGAAACTGCCATAGGTTCTCCCACCTGGGCAATACTAAGGAAATCCTGAAATCATGATTTGTAGGTAGGCCTTGAGGACTGGAGTTAGGGAAAACTGTTCTAGGGCCTGAGAATGTCCAAGTTCACCCCTTTTCTTCCTTATTATACACTATTTCATTTTCTATTTTATTGTAAATAATTAAATTAAATGTAGGTACTCACAATTTAGAATTCTTATTGTCTTGAAAATATATTTTGTATTTTTCCAGTGCTTTCAGCATGACATGCAAATGTTTTTTCATTAAAAATTTCCATTTGTGTCTATAGCTGCTATGCAAATCTATATGTCTTCATGGTAACAGAGAAGAAAAAAACTGTAGTTGCAATAAAACTGGATTCTGATTCTTTTCTTATTTATCAAATGTACACATGTGGTCAAAATTGTTGGTACCTCTTGTTTAATGACAGGAAAACCACAATGGTCACAGAAATAACTTGAATCTGACAAAATTAATAAGTCCAGGCCTATTTCATGAGTTTTATTTTTTTTAAAATTCTGTGGAAGCATGGTTGAAAAGCCATGTCTGACTTTCATTTGTTGATTATCATAGATTTTTTAGTTATTATTACTTTTGTCAGATTCAAGTTATTTCTGTGACCATTGTGGGTTATTCTGTCATTAACCCCTTTCTGCCATCAGACGTACTATTCCGTCCATGTGAGCTGGGACTTAATTCCCATGGACAGAATAGTATGTCATACGCGATCAGCCGCGCTCACGGGGGAAGAGCGGCTGATCGCAGCTGGGTGTCAGCTGATTCTCACAGCTGACACATGGCACTAAGTGCCAGGAGTTGTCACGGACCACTCCCGACACTTAAACCCCGGCAAACTGCGATCAAACATGATTGCAGCATTCCAGCGTCATAGGAAAGCATTGCTCAGGGACAGGGCTCCCTGCGTGCTTCCCAGAGACCCTGAGACCCTCAGAGCAACGCGATGTGATCACGTTGTTCCGATGGCCTCCTCCCTGCAGGCCCCCGTATCCAAGATGGCCACACGGTCCTTCCAGGTCCTGCAGGGAGGAGGCTTGTCAATGCCTGCTGAGAACAGGCGCTGTTGTGAACATGTTGGAGACGACTTCGGAGCTGAAGCTCCCTCTGGTGGTTGCTGAGGGTATTGAACCTATGTTGAACAGCAAAAATCCACCACCTGCAACTGACGATTGGTTATCAGGTGGTACAGACTGGCCTGATATAAGTGAGCTGACCTCCCATGGTTCTTGCCAGTGATCAATTATTCTTCCTGGTCTAGGTTGGAATTCAGCATGCTTTTCTGCTGTCTCCTGCTTGCATTCAGATAAGTCTCTTTCAGTTTTTTTGACTGTGGTTTGATTTTCCTTGCTTTTTGCTGCATTGTTTTTTGTGTTCGGCTGGGTCCCCTTTGGGGGGCTTGGGCTGGTCTCCATGCTCTTTTTGTATTTGTTCATTTGCTCAGTTCTTGTGATATTTTACTGCTGGGTAGCTACGTGTCCACACCAGAGACCTGATATAGGTGGTCGAGACCGTGTGGTCTCAGTATTTTTGGATTCAGAAGTGTTGAAGTTTTTCCTAGGGTTTTTCTGGGTTGCAGACAGTATTCTCTCCTGTGCTGTCCTATCTAGACAGTTTTGGGCCCCAGCGTTTGCTCAATCTATTTTCTGTCTGTGTTTGTGTTTTCATTTTGTCTAACCGCCATTATATGTTTGGGGGCTTCCAATTCTTTTGGGGGTCTACTCCGGGGCAGTTAGCTTTCCTCTTTCCATCTTCAGGGATAGCTATCACTCCGGCTGTGACGAGGCATCTAGGGCTCCATAGGAACGTCCCACAGCTGCTTCTAGTTGTGCGGTAAGTTTAGGGGTCTGCAACCTATTAGTTTCCAACCTCTCTGGTGTTAGGCTGCCTATGCTGTTTTTTGATCCTTCCTCCTCAGCTACCAAAACATAACAAGGCGCTGAGAAAGCCTCCTGCACTGCCTGTGAGATCGCTTATCTGACAGAGTGCTCTGCAAACTGTCAGATCAGCGATCTGACATTACAGTCATGGCCAAAAGTTTTGAGAATGACACAAATATTATATTTTGACATGATCTGCTGGCCTCTGGTTTTTATGTGTGTATTTGACAGATGTTTTTATCACAGACAGAAAACATATGAGTAACAAAAGCTTATATTGACAGTTAGAATGAGTTAATGCAGCAAGTCAATATTTGCAGTGTTAACCCTTCTTCTTCAGGACCTCTGCAATTCTCCCTGGCATGCTCTCAATCAACTTCTGGACCAAATCCTGACTGATAGCAGTCCATTCTTGCACAATCAATGCTTTTATTTTGTCAGAATTTTTAGGTTTTTGTTTGTCCACCCGTCTCTTGATGATTGACCACAAGTTCTCAATGGGATTAAGATCTGGAGAGTTTCCAGGCCATGGACCCAAAATCTCTATGTTTTGTTCCCTGAGCCATTTAGTTATCACCTTTGCTTTATGGCAAGGTGCTCCATCATGCTGGAAAAGGCATTGTTGATCACCAAACTGCTCTTGGAGGGTTGAGAGAAGTTGCTCTTGGAGGACATTCTGGTACCATTCTTTATTCATGGCTGTGTTTTTAGGCAAGACTGTGAGAGAGCCGATTCCCTTGGCTGAGAAGCAACCCCACACATGAATGATTTCAGGATGCTTAACAGTTGGCATGAGACAAGACTGGTGGTAGCACTCACCTCGTCTTCTCCAAATGAGGCGTTTTCCTGATGTCCCAAACAATCGAAAAGGGGATTCATCAGAGAAAATAACTTTACCCCAGTCCTCAGCCGTCCACTGCCTGTACCTTTTGCAGAATATCAGTCTGTCCATGATGTTTTTTCTGGAGAGAAGTGGCTTCTTTGCTGCCCTCCTTGAGACCAGGCCTTGCTCCAAGAGTCTCCGCCTCACAGTGCGTGCAGATGCACTCACACCTGCCTGCTGACATTCCTGAGCAAGCTCTGCACTGCTGGTAGCCCGATCCCACAGCTGAAACACTTTTAAGAGATGGTCCTGGCGCTTGCTGGTCTTTCTTGGGCGCCCTGGAGCCTTTTTGGCAACAATAGAACCTCTCTCCTTGAAGTTCTTGATGATGCGATAGATTGTTGACTGAGGTGCAATCTTTCTAGCTGCGATACTCTTCCCTGTTAGGCCATTTTTGTGCATTGCAATGATGACTGCACGTGTTTCTTTAGAGATAACCATGGTTAACAGAAGAGAAACAATGATGCCAAGCACCAACCTCCTTTTAAAGTGTCCAGTGATGTCATTCTTACTTAATCATGACAGATTGATCTCCAGCCATGTCCTCATCAACACCCACACCTGTGTTAATGGAGAAATCACTGAAAAGAGGTTAGCTGGTCCTTTTAAGGCAGGGCTGCAATGATGTTGAAATGTGTTTTGGGGGATAAAGTTCATTTTCTAGCCAAATATTGACTTTGTATGTAATTGCTGTTAAGCTGATCACTCTTTATAACATTCTGGAGTATATGCAAATTGCCATTAGAAAAAGTGAAGCAGTAGACTTTGTAAAAATTAATATTTGTGTCATTCTCAAAACTTTTGGCCATGACTGTATATAGTAATGTCCCACCCAGGACAATGTAAAAAAAAAAAAAAATAAACATGTGTAAAATTATTTTAAAAAAATACCTTAATAAATAAAACAAAATTATTTCCCCAATAAACACATTATTTTGTAAATAAAAGAAAAAAGAAATAAAAGTACACATATTTGGTATCGCCGCGTCCGAAATGACCCGCCTTATAAAACTGTCCCACTAGTTAACCCCTTTAGTGAATCCCTAAAAAAAATGGCGATAAAACAATGCTTTATCATCATACAGCCGGACAAAAAGTGGAATAACACGCGATCAAAAAGACGGATATAAATAAACATGGTACCACTAAAAGCATCATCTTGTCCCACAAAAAAATGAGCCACCATACAGCATCATCAGTGAAAAATTAAAAAAGTTGTAGCTCGCAGAATAAAGCGATGCAAAAATAATTACTTTTTATATAAAATTGTTTTTATTGTGTAAAAGCGTCAAAACATAAAAAAAGATATAAGTGAGGTATCATTGTAATTGTATTGACCCGACGAATAAAATTGCCTTATCAATTTTACCACACGCAGAACGGTATAAACGCCTCCCCAAAAGAAATTTATGAATTGCTGGTTTTTGTTCATATGGGGTATCAGCGTACTCTGGACAAATTGAACAACTTTTGGGGTCCAATTTCTCCTGTTACTCTTCGGAAAATAAAAATTGGGGACTAAAAGATCATGCTTGTGGAAAAAATATGATTTTTTTATTTTCACGCTTGGGCGTTATAAACTTTAGTGAAACACCTGGGGGGTTCAAAATTCTCACCACACATCTAGACAAGTTCCCTGGGGGGGTCTAGATTCAAAAATGGAGTCACTTTTGGGGGAGTTTCCAATGTTCAGGCACATGAAGGGCTCTCCAAATGCGACATGGTGTCCGATCTCAATTCCAGCCAATTTTGCATTGAAAAAGTCAAACGGCGCTTCTTCCCCTCCGTGCTCTACCATGCACCCAAACAGTGGCTTACCCCCACATATGGGGTATCAGCCTACTCAGGACAAATTGCACAATAACTTTTGTGGGCTTGTTACCCTTGGGAAAATAAAATTAGGGGTGAAGAGATCATTTTTGTGGAAAAAATATGATTTTTGCATTTTATGACTACGTTATAAACTTCTGTGAAGCCCTTGGGGGTTCAAAGTGCTCACCACACATCTAGATAAGTTCTTAGAGGGGTCCAGTTTCCAAAATGGTGTCATTTGTGGGGTGTTTTCACTGTTTAGGCACATCAGGGGCTCTCCAAACGCGACATGGCGTCCAGCCAATTCTGTGTTGAAAAAGTCAAACGGCGCTCCTTCCTTTCCGAGCTCTGCCATGCACCCAAATAGTGGTTGACCCCCATATATAGGGTATCAGCGTACTCAGGACAAATTGCACAACAACTTTTGGCATCAAATTTCTCCTGTTACCCTTGGGAAAATAAAAAATTGGGGGCGAGAAGATCATTTTTGTGGAAAAATTATGATTTTTTATTTTTACGGCTCTACGTTATAAACTTCTGTGAAGCACTTGGGGGTTCAAAGTGCTCACCAAACATCTAGATAAGTTCGTTAGGGGGCCTATTTTCCAAAATGGTGTCACTTGTGGGGGTTTCCACTGTTTAGGCGCATCATAGGCTCTTCAAACCAACATGGCGTCAGATCTCAATTCCAGCCAATTTTGCATTAAAAAGTCACTCCTTCCCTTCCGAGCTCTGCCATGCGACCAAACAGTGGTTCCCCCCACATGTGAGGTATCAGCATACTCAGGACAAATTGCACAACTTTTGTGGTAAAATTTTCCCTGTTACCCTTGGAAAAAAAAATTTGATCTGAATTAAATATTTTGTGGAAAAAAAGTTTTGAACACCTTGAGGGGTGCAGTTTTTAGAATGGTGTCACTTTTGGGTATTTTCTATCATATAGACCCCTCAAAGTGACTTTAAAAGTGATGTGGTCCCTAAAAAAATGTAGTTGTAAAAATGAGAAATCGCTGGTCAACTTTTAACCGTTATAACTTCCTAAGAAAAAAAAAAATTGTTTCTGAAGTTGTGCTGATGTAGAGTAGACATGTGGGAAATGTTATTTAGTTACTCTTTTGTGCTATATATTTCTCTGTTTTAAGGGCCTAAAAATTCAAAATTGCAAAATTTTCAAAATTTGCGCCATATTTCCATTTTTTCATAAATAAATTCAAGTTATATCGAAGAAATTTTACCACTAGCATGAAGTACAATATGTCATGAGAAAATATTCTAGAATCGCCAAAATCCGTTGAAGTGTTCCAGAGTTATAACCTCATAAACGAACAGTGGTCAGAATTGTAAAAATTGGCCCGGTCATTAACGTGCAAACCACCCTTGGGGGTGAAGGGGTTAGACGAGGGGTACCAACAATTTTGAACATGTGTGTATGTTAAGAAGAGGTAGGGTCCCAATACAGGGCAATATTACTGTAAAGGGAGACTCCACAAGAATTGCTTGTTGTCTTTTACCATGGAAATTGATAGACATAAAATGATTCAATATTTTATCAAGACTATTTGCAAAGTTGTCTAATTTTTCATTTATCATTCAATGCCTATATAAAAAGCATATGTAACAACCAAATTACCATATGCTAAAACTTACAAACAGGAAATAATGTGAGGGAAAAAATGTATTTCCAGAAAAGTTATGGATTGACTGCAAATGCTCACTTCGGTTTAACTGTGCATATTCTCTTGTTCATATCAATAGATTTGACTAATGTATGTATAAAACAGAATGATACTTCTATGTCTATATTCCTCTGATGCCTTCTTGTTATTAAAAATTGATAGTTTCACATTTAGTTTCATGTTCCTTTTTTCAAGTGAGTAATAATAATTCCCATAATAGTAAAAACAGCGATGATGATGATGATATTATTATCATTAACAACAATAAAAACAACGTAACCAACTGCAATAACTTATGTAACAAAGCAGTGCAGTTATGGTGTACTGAAAAAAAAAAAGCCGTGACATGTTATCTTGCTCTCAAACATTGCTATATTTTACACGGTTCTGCTATATCGGTACACTAAACCTGAAATCTGCAAGATTACTGCTATGTGAGATGCCCTGCAGGTGGCAGTATTGGGTGCCTTTTCCCATATGCATTAAGCAGAGCAAACAAACTGACAAAACCACAATGAAGAATAAATGTATTCCATCATCAAGTTTTTATTTCAAGAGGTTTGTTATGCATAACAGAGTCATAAATTAGTGCAGAAGGGAATCGTTCATTTAGTTATATAATAAGCATTATGCTTTAATACTGGATTATCATTTGTATTGTAATTTATTTAAATTGGTTTCATTTAAACTGAGTGAACAAAATGTTTTCTACAAGCACTGTACATGAAAGCAGATTTTTTTTCAAAAAGTATGCTTCTAGGTTTAGTTTTAATTTTCAATTTTACAGTGTTTAAAGGCTCTCCTCTGTAAGTTCTTATGTTATTCATTCATTCTGATTTACATAGTAAAAGACAGGTGTAATAACAGACAAGGTTAGTGATGCCGCTGTTTTGTTCACTGTGAAATTAAGTGATGTGTAGGAGAGAAAAAGGGGAACAGGAGGGGGATAAAAGGGATTGACTGTTTTAATGTAATCTATATTACTAGAACAAAGGTAAATTGGAGATTGATAAAAATGTATGAATAGCATGGATACAACTAGCTATCTCTGCCTTTATGAATATTCCTATATTGTTATTACAACGTAAACAGCCTATTTGTGATCTTCACGAATTGTAGTTAGAGATCCCGGTACTGAAGAGTAGAGAAGAGCGAACGTCGTCGGTTCCCTCCTTATTCGGCAAGCTATAGCGCTTACCGAAGAAGCTGCATCAGGAACCCAGATACCTGGAGCACTTATAATCAGCTGTTCGGCACCACACATGCATGTGTCGAGGCTGTACGACAGTCACAACATACAGGCGACACATGTAGCTGCGGCCCCGAACATCTGATCAGCGGGAGCGATACAGGAAGTCGGGTTCCCTCTGCAGCTTATTCAATAAGCGTTATAGCTTGCCGACGATGTTCGCTCATCTCTACTGGAGAGCACCAAACACATTGTTATATTCAAAGGTGTACATACTGACCATGTAACAGCTTTTGTATGCTTTATTGTTCTTGATGGGTAATATCATGCTGTTTAGGGTTTTTGTTGCCACAAAAAATGCATTAGTAGCAAGGAAAGGTGTATGGAATTGGCCAAGAATTATTGAATGCTTCCTTTTGTGGTGAATTTAGAACAGAAAAGTTATATCATTTATCTTTGCAGTTGTTTGAGGTTGTTTATAGGAACAATAGAAATCTGACGGTAACAATTATATGGGTACTATGGAATCTGATTGTGTGGGATAAAACGAGTCTGAGTCCAAAGCTGAGACAAATAAGTGAATTTAACAAAGCAAGAAGTAGAACATAACCAAACAGAGATTTTCCTGCAACTATAATGAAGCGACAGCACAAAACACAAATGTCCAGAAAACTTAGTAGCGGGGCACGGCCGCTAATACCAACAAGTCCAGCAGTAATACAGTAATATGCAGCAAGAATGCGACCAGCACTTATATGTGGAAGTCCAGCAGTAGTATGCAGCAAAAGTGCGACCTGTACTTAAACATGGAAGTCCAGCACTAGTATGCTGCAAGAGTATGACTGACACTTATACATGGAAGTCCAGCAGTAATAAGAAGCAAGAGTGTGACTGGCACTTAAACATGTAATTCAAGAACTATGCAGATAGAGGAGATGACACCTTTCATGGAAGTCCAGAAATACATGGGTATAGCTTAACAGGGAGAAGGTCCTTAAATGTACCTTTGGGCTGAGAAGTCCTGCTCAAGTCCCGCAAAGAAGCCCGCAGCAGAGACAGTCTCAGAAGTCAAGACAGTAGGTTACCCCAGCAAGGATCCGGAAGCAGCTTAGAAGACTGAAGGCAATTGGAAGTGGTGAGGCAGAGCACGAGCAGCAGCAAGAACTCCAGAGGCAAGCCAGGAGGTAGCTCAGGAGCAAACAGCAACAAAATACTCAGGCAAGGAGGATCTCCCTACCAGGACTTAAATATCAGGACAGATTGGGAATTCCAGGTCAGGGAGAAGTACCAGACTCCATCTTGGACATGGGCAGAACAGGCTCCAAGGAACATCCAGAATCCTTACACTGAACACTGTTGTAAGGTTCTGTGTACATGTTCCTGAAACTCAGTTTTTCCGTCAGCCATTTTACTTTCTGTCTTGCTGCAGCTGTCTTGCCCTCAGTCAATATGGAGTTTCCAGCTTGCATGTTCCCGCCCTGATTCTCTCCCTCTTGCTTCTTAAGCAGCCACAGCTGAGCAATCAGTGCTTCAGAATCAAGCCTGCAGTGTACCTGTGACCTGACTCCTGGAAGCCTTGGACCTTGTACTCCAGTTATTTCCTATTATGGAACTTTGGAACACTCGTGGACTTTGGAACCTTGCTATTTGATAAATCCACGTTTGCATGGACTTATGGTAACAGAGAAGAGATCCTGAACCTGTTGTGGAGAGTGATTGCTGAGCTTAAGTTACTCTGGCCTGCTGTGTCTCCTGCTTTTGTATCTGCAAACTGTGTGACTATTATTGCCACTTGTATGAAGTAATACAAGACCTTCTATATCAAACCTGTGACTCCTGTGTTTTCATCGCACCCAAGCACAAGACACTATATGAACTGTACTCCTTACATTACAAGATTCTGAAGCCAAACGTTAGTGTCTGCTGGGTCTGGAAAGGCTGTGTCTGCTGTAACTGTGGATATCAGATGTCCGGTTGTACTTTCTGTGATGACAGTGGTTGTGACTTCTCACAACCATTCCAGGTGAGCAATTCCCTTAAGTTTTTTTTTCTGCAGTGTTACCACAGGTAAACACTATTGTTTTTTTTTCTTTCCTCTTTTGTGTCTGCTGTAACTGTGGATATCAGATGTCCGGTTGAACTTTCTGTGATGATAGTGGTTGTGACTTCTCACAACCATTCCAGGTGAGCAGTTCCCTTAATTTTTTTTTTCTCTCTGCAGTGTTACCACAGGTAAACACTATTGTTTTTTTTTCTTCTCCTCTCCTTCCAGTACTCCTGTCTTAAAAGATCTGGAAAATGGAGGCCCGCATAAAGGAACTTTGCGGAGTGACTGATAATATCCTTGCAGATTTGCAGACTATAAAAACCCGTTTTACAAACCTACAGGACCTCACTAATCACAATTTGCAAGTGTTTGGACAGACTGCCCAGGATTTGCGAGCCAGGATTGAGGTTCTAGAGGAGCGAGTCCAGGCTCCTGCCGTAGCCCCGAGTTCTGGGATTCCCAAGTTGCCCCCTTTTCGTTTTGGCGGTGAACGTGAGAAATTCAGGGGATTTATTAATCAATGCAATCTTTTTTTTTTCTGCACATGCTTCACAATTTCCCACTGAACGATCTAAACTGCTTACTATAATTATGTTGCTTACCAACAAGGCTTTGATGTGGGCAAACCCTCTGATTGAGACTGAGGATGAATGTTTGGATCATCTTGATGCTTTCATTTCAGCCATGGGACAGGTGTTTGATGACCCCAATCGAGGTGCAACAGCTGAAGCAGCCATGTTAGCTTTGCGCCAAGGTAAGCACTCGGTAGCTGAATATGCCTTGGATTTCAGGAGATGGGCCCTTGATACCACCTGGGACAGTTCCGCCAAAAAATCTATTTTTTGAAAAGGGTTATCTCCACTGATTAAGGATGAACTTGCTCGTGCCGACCCTCCCACTGCGTTAGGTGACTTTATTAACTACTGCATCCGTATTGATACTCGTCTGACTGAACGCAGGCAAGAGAGATGGTTCGAAAGCAATCGCACTAACCTTTTCCTACCTTCCTCTCCAGCTAAGGAACCTTTGAGTAGGATCACACGGGAACCTGAACCTGAACCCATGCAGGTAGACTCTTTACAACGACGGGTTAGTGATGCACGCAAGGAACATCGTTTTAAGGAGAATCTATGTTTCTATTGTGGTAAGTCAGGGCACTTCATTATAAACTGCCCCAGCCGTTCTCGTAAGACTACTGCAGCACTCATTCACTGTGAGTGTTGCGAGAGGGGATCTGTCAGGTCCGAGCCTCAGGCTCCAGAGAGATCTGCAGCAACAGATCTTGATTTCTCGGACTTAAACTCCGTTACTTCTGAGGACGTTGACTGTGTAAACGCTGCAATTTTTCAAGTTTCCTCAGCAGTGTCCCAGCTGAGTTGTAAGAAAAACAATTCTCATTGCTTTCTTTCCATCAAACTCTGGGTTGACTCAGCTTGGGTGTCTAGCTCTGCTATGATCGACTCAGGGGCAAGTGGAAATTTTATGGATGTCTCCTTTGCTCTGAAACAGGGGATACGTTCAGTGAAGAAGGCTACTCCAGTACAGATGGAAACTGTGGATGGCTCCCTGCTGACCTCTGGACCAGTGGATCAGGAAACAGAGCCTTTGAGGGTTCTTATGGGTAAAGATCATCAAGAGAAACTGTCCTTTATGCTTATTTCTTCTCCCCACTTTCCCATTATTCTAGGGCTACCATGGCTGCAGGCTCAGAATCCTACCATTAACTGGGAGAACAAGGAATTACACTTTCCAGAGAAACAGATAAGTCCAAAAGTTTCAGCTTGCTCTGTTCCTAAAGGAACCATGTCAGTCCCTGAACTACCAGCTGTATACCAGGACTATGTGGATTTATGTGACAAGAAGAACGCTGACCAGCTTCCCCCTCACCGTCCATATGATTGTCCAATTGAATTATTGCCTGGAGCAGAGATACCTTTTGGTAAGATCTACCCCCTGGCGGGGCCCGAGCTAAAGGCTTTAAAGGATTACATAGACGAAAATCTAGCCAAGGGCTTCATACGCCCCTCTTCATCTCCTGCAGGTGCACCCATCTTCTTTGTAAAGAAGAAAGATGGATCTCTGAGACCCTGTGTAGACTATAGGGAACTTAATAAGGTTACTATTAGAAACCGTTATCCATTGCCTTTAATCCCTGAGTTATTGGAGAGAGTGCGACATGCCAAAATTTTCTCTAAACTAGATCTCCGTGGGGCCTATAACTTAGTCCGTATTAGACCTGGGGATGAATGGAAGACTGCATTCAGGTCACGCTATGGACACTTTGAATATCTAGTTATGCCTTTTGGTCTGAGTACCGCCCCAGCCACTTTCCAACACTTGGTGAATGACATCTTCAGGGATCTCCTAGATACATTCGTGGTGATTTATTTGGATGATATTCTAATTTTTTCTAACTCCACAGAGGAACATCATGGACATGTGAGAATGGTCTTGGAACGTCTAAGACAAAATCATCTTTACATCAAACTTGAAAAGTGTGAATTCCATAGGACCGAAATTCAATTTCTGGGGTATGTACTGTCTACACAAGGAATTAGTATGGATGGAAGCAAGACCCAAGCCATCAAGGATTGGCCAAGTCCTAGAAATGTGAAGGAGGTGCAGCGCTTCATCGGGTTTGCCAACTTCTATAGACGTTTCATTAGGAATTTCTCTGAGGTAGTGTCACCTATCACCCAACTTACCCGGAAAGCGTCTAGGTTCTCCTGGACTCCCCAAGCCCAGGAAGCATTTTCCCGTCTAAAAGATAAATTTACCACTGCACCTATCTTAGTACATCCCAACCCCGAACTTGCCTTTATAATAGAGGTGGATGCTTCAGACTGTGCCGTTGGAGCTATACTCTCTCAGAGAACAGGTGAGAAGAATGTCTTGCATCCCTGTGCCTTCTTTTCCCAGCAGTTGTCTTCGGCTGAGAGGAACTACGATGTGGGCAATAGAGAGTTGTTGGCCATTATTGCCGCCTTCAAAGAATGGAGACACCTTCTTCAGGGTGCTGCACAGCAAATAGTCGTCCTGACAGACCATCGTAACCTTGAATTTATCAGGTCGGCTAAGTGCCTGACTCCTCGCCAGGCTCGCTGGAATCTTTTCTTAAACCAATTTAATTTTATCATTTCTTATAGACCAGGATCGCGCAATGGAAAGGCTGATGCACTCTCTAGGATTTATTCAGCAGAGACACGTCCACTTACTCCTCCTAAGACTATTCTTCCTGACTCTAGATTCCTGGGAGTGATTCATAATCAAGACCTACTTAAGGACATCAAGGAAGCATACCATGCGGATTCCTTTTTGGCACAACCCCCAAGGGACATAAGTCTTGTCTTTAAGAATGGTGTGTGGATTCAGGGACAACGTCTGTATATTCCTGAAACAGTCAGATTAAGAGTATTGCAACTCATTCATGATTCCAAGATAGCTGGGCATAGAGGAATTCTAAAGACACAGGAATTTCTTTCTCGTTTCTTTTGGTGGCCCACTTGCAGGAAGGATGTTTTAAACTATGTCACTTCATGTGAAGTCTGTGCAAGATGCAAGACACCTCGCTCCTCACCAACTGGTCTGTTGCAACCTCTTCCCACCCCGTCCCGCCCGTGGGGATCCATTTCTATGGACTTCATTGTGGAGTTACCAACCTCTCAAGGGAAAAACACCATTCTAGTGGTGGTTGATCGTTTAACAAAAGCAGCTCATTTTATCCCTTGTGTCGGCTTACCCACTGCAAGACAGACATCAGATTTGATGATTAAAAATGTGTTTCGCTTACATGGAGTACCAGATGAGGTTATTTCGGATCGAGGGGTGCAATTCACTTCAAGGTTTTGGCAAAATTTCTGTGCAGCATTGGACATTAAAGTGAACCTTTCTTCTGCTTTTCATCCTCAGACTAATGGACAGACGGAACGAACCAATCAGACCCTGGAGCAGTATCTTCGCTGCTTTATCTGCCACCTACAGGATGATTGGGTGGATCTACTTCCACTGGCTGAGTTCTCTTATAACAACTCTCAGAGCGCCTCCACTAAGCAGTCTCCTTTTTACTCCAATTTAGGTTATCATCCTAATATTCTTCCTCGATTTCCCATAGAAACGCCTTTGCCAGCAGTGACTGAAAGAATCACGTCTTTACAAAAGAATATGGATCTTCTAAAGGGAAATCTGGAATTGGCTCAGGAAAGGTACAAGAAAGCCGTAGATAAATTTCGTAAACCTGCACCAGCTTTCAAGGTAGGAGACCTGGTCTGGCTGTCAACCAGAAATCTTAAGTTAAGAATTCCATCATCTAAGTTGGGACATAAATACATTGGACCTTATAAAATCAGTAAAATTATAAGTGCTGTCGCTTGTCGTCTTCAACTGCCCAGAACTATGAGAATCCACCCTGTCTTTCATGTATCTCTACTAAAGGCTGCGACACCCAATACGTTTCCTGGACATTCTTCTCCTTGCCCTGACCCAGTGCTAGTCGATGGTCAGGAAGAATTTGTGGTGGAAAGGATTCTAGATTCCAGGTTGTATAGAAATCAGTTACAATATTTGATTAAATGGCAGGGCTACCCAGTGGAGGACAACTCATGGGAACCAGTCAATAACGTTAATGCTCCTCGCTTGCTCCGTCAGTTTCATCAGAGGTACCCACACAAGCCTGGTCTGAGGTCATCCGGAGGTTGTCCCTAAGGGGGGAGTAATGTAAGGTTCTGTGTACATGTTCCTGAAACTCAGTTTTTCCGTCAGCCATTTTACTTTCTGTCTTGCTGCAGCTGTCTTGCCCTCAGTCAATATGGAGTTTCCAGCTTGCATGTTCCCGCCCTGATTCTCTCCCTCTTGCTTCTTAAGCAGCCACAGCTGAGCAATCAGTGCTTCAGAATCAAGCCTGCAGTGTACCTGTGACCTGACTCCTGGAAGCCTTGGACCTTGTACTCCAGTTATTTCCTATTGTGGAACTTTGGAACACTCGTGGACTTTGGAACCTTGCTATTTGATAAATCCATGTTTGCATGGACTTATGGTAACAGAGAAGAGATCCTGAACCTGTTGTGGAGAGTGATTGCTGAGCTTAAGTTACTCTGGCCTGCTGTGTCTCATGCTTTTGTATCTGCAAACTGTGTGACTATTATTGCCACTTGTATGAAGTAATACAAGACCTTCTATATCAAACCTGTGACTCCTGTGTTTTCATCGCACCCAAGCACAAGACACTATATGAACTGTACTCCTTACATTACAACTGTTTTTTGAGTTGTCAAAAAAGTGGGCATAGGTGAATGGTAGAAATAAGATTAAATTTTAAAAGTAGTACTACTTATCTGTTAATCCGGTGCAATCACTGGTCTCATTGGTGTATGGCATGCAACCACTGAGGCTAGTAACTGCATCACCACATTGCTACAGCTAAATGCACAAAGATCAATGGGGAGCAATAGAACCGCAGATCTGGAAAGGTGGTAAATTTACAATAATTGGTAAGACGCTTATTACATTATTTTATTCCTAACCCCTGGCTCAAATTTTTGACAACTTGAAAAACTTTTTTAAGTTAATCTAATATTAATAAACACAACATTGTGTGCCTAATAATGATAGCGTGTGTAGAGAGGCCATTCACAGTAGTAGATTTATTTGATTTTCTTTGGTGTACAATAAGCTAAAAATTATTGTGTTAATCTTACATCTCGATTGTTTCATATTTGCATTTCAGCATTGTACCTAAGAAAAAAATATTTTCCAAAATAAATATTTTTATTTCCTATGTTGAAAATTTGTTTCATCCATGTTGATATTTTTCATAGTCCTGTATATTTATTGTACAGTTGTCCATTGTTTCACCAATATACTGTATGTTGCTTTCAGAAAGCTGCCTATATAGACATATGGTAATGATTTAGTAATCTAGCTTATGGTTACTACATAGGCTTTCTCCAATTTTACCCAGCATGATTAAAATGCTGTAATAAGTGTCATGGATATCATTTTTAGGATTATGTAGTTTTTAAGACTAGGGTATCCAAATCTTCTTATCATACACTCAGGCATAATGTAAAGCTCCCGCACTTACATTCTGTATCATTTGCATTACGAAACCAATATCATTTATAATACTGCTGTCTTTTGTTGCAGCAGTGGCATGTGGGGCAAGTCAAGTATTTTATTCTCCATCATCCTGTGAACTATTTTCAATCTCGGAGTCACTTTAATCAGCCAAGTATTACACCTCTTATTCACAAGTACATATATTGTAACTTGATGTAAATATGTAACTGATGTAAATATAGAGTGCTTTTTATTATTATTATTATGTATTATTATAGCGTCATTTATTCCATGGCGCTTTACATGTGAGGAGAGGTATACATAATAAATACAAGTACAGTAATCTTAGACAATACAAGTTACGACTGGTACAGTAGGAGAGAGGACCCTGACCGCGAGGGCTCACAATCTACAAGGGATGGGTGAGTATACAGTAGGTGAGGGTAGAGCTGGTCGTGCAGCGGTTTGGTGGATCAGTGGTTACTGCAGGTTGTAGGCTTGTCGGAAGAGGTAGGTCTTCAGGTTCTTTTTGAAGGTTTCCATGGTAGGCGCAAGTCTGATATGTTGTGGTAGAGAGTTCCAGAGTAGGGGGGATGCACGGGAGAAATCTTGTATGCGATTGTGGGAACAGGAGATAAGAGGGGAGGAGAGGAGGAGATCCTGCGTGCAGGTAGGTACTGGGAGACGAGGTCACAGATGTATGGAGGACACAGGTTGTGGATGGCTTTGCATGTCATGATTAGGGTTTTGAACTGGAGTCTTTGTGTAATGGGGAGCCAGTGCAGGGATTGACAGAGGGGAGAGGCCGGGGAATAGCGGGGGTACAGGTGGATTAGTCGGGCAGCAGAGTTTAGAATAGATTGGAGGGATGCGAGAGTGTTAGAGGGGAGGACTAGGGTTTTTGCAGATTCTTGGTTGTGGAATGTACGGATCCATGAGATATTTTTGAGTTGAAGTCGGCAGGAGGTGGAGAGGGCTTGGATATGTGGTTTAAAAGAGAGATCAGTGTCAAGGATAACCCCGAAGCAGCAAGCTTGTGGGACTGGAGAGAGTGGGCAGTCGTTTACATTAATTGATAGGTCCATTGGAGGGGTTGTGTGAGATGGGGGAAAGATGATGAATTCTGTTTTGTCCATATTAAGTTTTAGGAATCTAGCAGAGAAAAAGGATGAAATAGCCTCTTAGTTTTTTTCTGCTTTTGCTGAAAATAATACAATATAAAAAATAAAGCTATGCATTCTAATAGTTTCTATTTACTTTTTATTTTTTGTTATGTTTTTGTTTTATGTAACCATTTTTTTGCTTAGCCCTAATACTATTCTTAGCCCAATCCCTAAATGTATCCCTTGCCCTAAGCCTAATATTAACAATAGCACTAGCTCTAAGCCAACCTTAGTGGTAAGCCTAACCATAATCTAATATCTAGGGTTAGAAAAATCATAGAAGTAACAGCTCATAAAGGAGTTGGCCACTGTCTCTTGTTAGTGCAGCAGTTCTTCCACACTGACCAGCACTGCTGTGTAGAAGCATGCGACCAGACCTGTGGAGAAGCATGTGACCAGCACTGCTGTGGAGAAGCATGCAACCAGACCTGTGAAGGAGCATGCGACCAGACCTGTGGAGAAGCATGTGACCAGCACTGCTGTGGAGAAGCATGCAACCAGACCTGTGAAGGAGCATGCGACCAGACCTGTGGAGAAGCATGTGACCAGCACTGCTGTGGAGAAGCATGCAACCAGACCTGTGAAGGAGCATGCGACCAGACCTGTGGAGAAGCATGTGACCAGACCTGAGGAGAAGCATGCGACCAGACCTGTGGAGAAGCATGTGACCAGACCTGTAGAGAAGCATGAGAATTACTGGAGAACAAAAAAGTCAAAAAAAGTATCTCAAAAAATATATCAAATTTATTTGTATACAAAAAGTACAGATATCAATAAAATTACAGCATTGTGCATATATATTGAATAGTTGTATATATAACTCAGGATGAGATGATACACCCAATAATAAGGACCCTGTGGGTGCCTGCTCAGTGCAATATCATATGTACAGAGCGCAATGTATTAGCATCATAGAATCATAATTAGGTCCACAGAGGGCTTCCATCATTATATGAACTGACTATATTGTATTGCTCATAGCGCAGTTGTAACAATAGACAAAAAAATGTGCATTTAAATAAACAGATCATGGTAAGATTTACCCATTTTAGTAGCAGGTTGTGAATATCCACAGGTGTCCAGGAACAACTGCGCTATGAGCAATACAATATAGTCAGTTCATATAATGATGGAAGCCCTCTGTGGACCTAATTATGATTCTATGACGCTAATACATTGCGCTCTGTACATATAATATTGCATTGAGCAGGCATCCACAGGGTCCTTATTATTGGGTGTATCATCTAATCCTGAGTTATATATACAACTATTCAATATATATGCACAATGCTGTAATTTTATTGATATCTGTACTTTTTGTATAAAATAAATTTGATATATTTTTTGAGATACTTTTTTTTACTTTTTTGTTCTCCAGTAATTCTCAGTTAAATTATAAGTCAGTATCCTATGGTTTGCTATTTTGTTTTGTTTTTTTTTCCTTATAACCTGTGGAGAAGCATGCGACCAGACCTGAGGAGAAGCATACGACCAGACCTGTGGAGAAGCTTGTGACCAGACCTGTGGAGAAGCATGTGACCAGCACTGCTGTGGAGAAGCATGCGACCAGACCTGTGGAGAAGCATGTGACCAGACCTGTGGAGAAGCATGTGACCGGACCTGTGGAGAAGCATGTGACCAGACATGAGGAGAAGCATGCGACCGGACCTGTGGAGAAGCATGTGACCAGAACTGTGGAGAAGCATGCGACCAGAACTGTGGAGAAGCATGGGACCAGACATGAGGAGAAGCATGTGACCGGTCCTGTGGAGGAGCATGTGACCAGCACTGCTGTGGAGAAGCATGTGACCAGACCTGTGGAGAAGCATGCGACCTGACCTATCCATCAGCCTCTTCCAATAACAAAGCAGTTATCCCTTCTGAGATATTTTCCAAATGGAAGAGGCTGATGGATAGATCTGGTAACTTGTTCCTGCATTAGCAGCCATTTTATGGTCTGGAGCCCAGGTCATTTTGTGAGGAAAGCTGCACTAACAAGAGAAAGTGGTCAACCCTTTAATAATGATTGAACAATGTACTGAATCATGTACACCGTCCTTGATTCAATACTGTATTTATTATCTAGTCATCATCTTTCATTTTGGTTGTTGCTAGGGTGTAACAGTTGATATAAGGGCAGCACGGTGGCTCAGTGGTTAGCACTGCAGCCTTGCAGCGCTTGGGTTCGGGGTTAAAATCCCACCAAGGACAACATCTGCAAGGAGTTTGTATGTTCTCCCCGTGTTTGCGTGGGTTTCCTCCAGGTTCTCCGGTTACCTACCACACTCCAAAGACATACTGATAGGTAATTTAGATTGTGAGTCCCAATGGGGACATAGATGATAATCTCTGCAAAGAGCTGCAGAATAAGAGAGGGCTATATCAGCAAAGCATAATAAATAAATAATAAGCTGCTGAAATATGCATAGGCAGTGACTAAGAAGACAAGCTCGCTTTCTCATCTAGGTAGCTGCCTGCGCAGAGCACAAGAAATTACAATAAAGAAACTCTGGGTAATATAAATATACATAAGCAGTATTTAAAAAAAAACATAACCTTTAGCCAAAAATATAACAACTATACTATCCTGAGAGTAAATTAAGTCAAATATTAGACATTAAATGAAATATCTACCAAATGAAGTCATTGTGTCTGAGATTGGAAATAGCGTGGTCCTATATTTTTCCTACTCAATCAATTTAATTTACTCTGAGGTTTGTATATTTTGTTTCATATTTTTGATTAAAAGTTATCTTTTATTGGATACTACTTATGTATTTTCATATTACCCAGATCTTCATTACTGTAGTTTTTACTCATACCTATGTTGGCCCTATGTCTCATGTGCTAACCATTCTCTCATATGCAGAGCACAGCAGCTGATGACTAAACTTACTACTCCACCGCATTGCATGTTTACTATCAAAACCCTCTCTATACCAAGGTCACTGTAACATATATATAGATATATATATATATATATATATATATCTATATATATGGATATATAAATATATAATCCTATGGTGTTAACTGGTGTACAGCTTCCTTTTGTTTGTATGCTGTAGCTAGTTAGGAATTTACTGGTCCTATTTTACTTCTTTGCTAATAATTTGCTTTTAACACAGGGTGCTCTGTACTTGAAATAATATGCTCCACCAATATGTCAGAAGAATTGGCGATCCATGAAAGCTTCCCTCTTACTATTCGTGATCAGGTGATCTAGCCTATTCTTCTGTAGTGTAACTGTAAATGAATTGCTTCATTATTCTAAGCCAGTAAGAAGGAATTCTACTGCGCCATTGAAAAGACATCTGTTTTATTGCAGTGAGGTATTATAATTGTGCTTCGTTTGGTGCGTCACGTGCCTGTCATCGATAGACTCCCATTAATTTTCTACTTCATTACAGTAATTAAATGCTCATGATGATAGATAAACTGAAGCTTGAGTCTACGCTTTTCCAATATGTTGCTACCTAATAGGAGCTCTAATATCAGCTTATCACCTAGCAACCAATGGCAAAGTTACATCGGTGTCCTTTATAATTACTACAAGTGTGAGTTTGCTACAAGTACATTATATATATGTATACACATTAAGTATCATAGGTTTTTCAATGCCATCTCCCTTGACTTTTAATGCCCAAAAATGTCTAACTCCTCCAGAAATTTGACCTGACTTTTCCACATGTTGCCTCCCAAGGTTACATTTTGTGCTTGATGGATAACATTTATTTTCCCTTTGTACAACAATATATTTAACATTTTTGACCCCTGCAAATCAAACTACTGATAATACACAGCAAGACGCCAACTTAAAATTCTGGACTAAGTTCTCTTGTATATGTGCAATATTTTCTAATTCTAGAACGTAAACTAAAAATATTGAGAGAATAAATAAATAAAAGTGAGAAAGAAAAAAACTTTAAAAGAGCAGAAAAATATAATTCCTGTATGAAATGACTACATCCTATGATGGGCAAAAATGGCATTAGTCAGACACTTCTAACTGTGATGGGGTCTTTCAGCATGCTGCCCTTTTTTTCTGGTAAAAGCTATGCAACCTGCAAGAGTGCCACCTAATGGAGTGAACCTAGTGAACCTAGCCCTTGCAAACCTTACAGACAAATTGCACACTTTGCAGAGAAGTGCATCTTATAACTTTTAGTTTACTTAATCTTTCAGCTGGTATTATGCCTTATTGAGACTTTTTTTGGTATGAGAAAAAATGGACCATTTTTCATCAGTGTGCTGCATCCAATTTTTATTCATTTTTGGTTTGTGTTTCTGTTATTAAAATCAGTGTGGCAGAAAAAAAGCTTTTTCCTAGCATATCCATTAAACAGTAACAAATCAACAGTAGAGATGAGCAAACCCGAACTGTAAAGTTCGGGGTGCGCACTGAACACCTTGTGTCCTGTGTTGAATGCCGAACATGGACTTCTCCCAGAAGAGAGAGAGATAGAGATATACGGGTGTGGCGTATAAAGGAGTTGACCAACATTCCACAGGCCACAATCAACAACCTGATCAACTACTATAGTTTTTGGACTATAAAACTCACCAAACCAAAAGATGCACCCCAAATTTTCAGAAAGAAAATAGGGAAACAATTAATGCATCAAATGGGGATCCATCATACAGTCCAAATTCAGCTTACCGGGGGGAGGGGATCGGCGGAATTAGTGGAATGGAGTCACAGGAGGTGTTTGGTGGTCCGGCGATGACCTGACTCACATCCCAGGCTGGTGCAGGGGCTCTGCCAACATTTTGTAAAAGCCCTGCATCTTGGTGCCAAGATCTCAATCTGCGCATGCGCCGCTGCTGGCATCCATCTTCCCAGAGGCCACCGCAGTGCAGCAATGCATGTGCGGCAGCTTCGGGCTTTCACAAAATGTCAGCGGAGCCCCCGCACCACCGAACCAGACTGGAATGAGAGTCAGATCATTGCCCTGCAGTGTCAGACCAACGTACATCCCCATCTTCCCATCCCAGGTCCGCTAGAATCGCCTGACTCCTGCTACTGCCATACTCCTGGTAAGTATATTTGGACTATAAGACGCACCCCCATTTTCCCCAAAAATTTTTGGGAAAAAAGTTTGTCTTATAGTCTGAAAAATATGGCATATACAAAAGAGATGTGTTGCACTACATGAGGCAAATGGTGGTCACTCTAGATACTGACTGGTTTCCTGACCTCCCCTCTGGTCCCCTCAATACTATAAAACTAAATATTTTGGAGTGGTCTTTTATTGTGGCCAGCTTAAGTCGCACCTATGCAATAATAATGATGTCTAATCTCCGCAAAGGAGACATGCTCACTAACACAGATTTAGGCTGGTTCACAGTTGCGTCTGTGTATGCAGCGTTTCATACGCTTAGATCCCATGCATGCATCATGCTTATATATCTTTAACATGGTGTACGCAGAGACATGCGTCATTTCGCAATGTGCGGTGGGGTCTGGCGAATTCAAAATCCATCAAATATGCAGTAATGCGCATGCGGATGAGTGTGTCAAAAAAACGCATTACTGTCTAAGGCCCTGTTCACACATTGCGGTTTTAGATGCGTTTCCGCTGCGTTTTTCAACGCAGCGGAAACGCATCCAACCCGCAGCACAGTGCACATGCAATGTACTCCAATGTGAACCGCATGTCTGCTGTGCACATGCTGCGGAAAAAAACGCGCGGTTTAGCCGCGTTTTATTTTCCGCAGCATGTCAATTCTTTGTGCGGAACTGCAGCGGTTCGGCGCCCATTGACTTGCATTAAGTCGGGCACTTCTGCAGCAAAACTGCAGATCTAAAAAAGATCTGCGGGTTTGCTGCGGGTGAAACCGCTGCAGTTTGGGAGGAGGGAAGTGTGTGGGCGGTGCGTGGGCATGTATAGTGTGCGGCGCTATGTGTGTGGGCGGTGCGTGGGCGTGTATAGTGGATGGCGCTGTGTGTTTGGGCAGTGATTGTGTGCCGGTGTCTGCGTGATCGGTGTGCGGGGCTGTGTGCGCGATCGGTGTGCGGGTCTGTGTGCGCGATCGGTGTGCGGGTCTGTGTGTGCGATCGGTGTGCGGGGCTGTGTGCGTGATCGGTGTGCGGGGCTGTGTATGTGCGGCGGTGTGCGGGGCTGTGTGTATGTCTCCGTGTATGCAGGCATCGTCGGATGGGACTACAAGTCCCATCTGGCGATGCCTGCTACAGTGACTGACACATTAGCCAATGATGGGACAGTAGTAGTCCCATCATCTGGCTAATGTGCTGAGTGAAAAAAAAAAAAATTACATGACATACAACATATAACATACATGACATACAGAACATATAACATACATGACATACAACATATAACATACATGACATATAACATATAACATACATGACATATAACATATAACATACATGACATATAACATATAACATACATGACATATAACATATAACATACAACATATAACATACACATGACATACAGAACATACACATGACATACAACATATAACATATAACATACACATGACATACAGAACATATAACATACATGACATACAACATATAACATACACATGACATACAGAACATACACATGACATACAACATATAACATATAACATACACATGACATACAGAACATATAACATATATGACATACAGAACATATAACATACACATAACATAGAGTACATACTCACCTATTCCCCGACGCCATCGATCTGTACTGCTCTGCCTCTGCCGCCGGGAGAGAATGACGTCACGACAGTTCATTCTCTCACGGCAATGCTGGGTGAGAAAATTCCCACGCAGCATTGCCATAAAGTGAGACAATGAACATCGTACAGATGCGCCAATTCTGGGGTGGCTGGGTGCTGGTATTTTTAGCTCAGCGGGGCGCCAATATCCATGGCCCCTTCCTAGGCTATGAATATCAGCCCGCAGCTGTCTGCCTAGCCATTCTGGCTATAAATTATAGGGGGACCCCACGTCATTTTTTTTGGGGGGGTCCCCCTATTTTAATAGCCAGTGAAGGCTAGCTGCGGGCTGATATTCATAGCCTGGGAAGATCCATGGGTATTAACCCCTTCCCAGGCTAGAAATATTGGCCCCGGCTGTCTGCTTTCCCCCTCTGGCGCAGAAAATTGCGCGGGAGCCCACGCCATTTTTTTTCCTATATTTTTTTATTTTATTAACTATTGCGTTATTTTGTATATGTATACGCGTGTGTGTCTTTAACTATTTATGTACCATTCTATCTATCTATCTATCTATCTATCTATCTATCTATCTATCTATCTATCTATCTATCTATCTATCTACCTATATATCTTTCTGTCTATCTCTATATCTATCTTTCTATATATATTTCTAACTATCTATTATCCATCTATCTATGTATTTTCTATCTATCTAACTACTGGTATGTATTTATCTATGGCCGGCGTCACACTTGCGAGTGTGATGCAAGTAAGTCGCACGACTTTCTCGCTCAACACCCGGCACGGCCGCCCGCTCTCAGACCCGAGTGTGCGGCTGCATAGAAATACATGCAGCCGCACACTCGGGTCCGAGAGCGGGCGGCCGTGCCGGGTGTTGATGCGAGAAAGTCGTGCGACTTACTCGCATCACACTCGCAAGTGTGACGCCGGCCTATCTCTATCTGTGTGTGTGTAATGGAGTGCGGGCGGGAACAAATGTAAAAGAGGAGGTTGGACAAGAAATGACATCACAAATCTTTTTTTTTTTTTGTTAAACAGCAAATCTTTATTTAGCTGTAAAAACCGCATACAAAACCGCATGAGAAAAACCGCGTCAAAACCGCGCCAAAAACCGCATCAAAACCGCGCCAAAACCACGTCAAAACCGCGCCTGCGATTTCTGCCAAGAGGTGCGGTTTGGGCGCGGAAAAATCCACAGGCAAATCCGCAATGTGTGCACAGGCCCTAAGAGAACGCAATGATATGCAAAGACATGCGCATGGATGTGTTCGATGTGCATGCGGACTTCAGACGCATGTCCAGGAACTGATTACAGGAACTGATTACAGCACCTGGAAATAACAAACGCATGCGCATAAACAATGCAAAAGCATGCAAAAACGCATGCACATGCATACAAAAGCGGCGTGTTTTTTGCGTCATGTGTAAGATGATGCAGATAAAAACGCTGCGTAAACATGCGTTTGCATGCGTTTTTGTATGCGTTTGCATATGCAGATGATACTCTGCGCACACAAATGCTAATGTGAACCTAGCCTTAGACAATTTTGTAAACAATATTTGAGATTAAAAAGACTTCTGTGCACATTGAAAAAGCCTTAGATCTTTGAGCTCAGCTCATGAAAAATGGGAGCAAAAACAAAAATTTTGCATTTATATTTTTGAGATGTAATTTTACTGGAAGCAATGTTTCTGCCCTATTTGTTCCTGTAGAAACTACATGTAACCTATGCTCTGATACAAGTGTGAATCTAGCCATAAACAATTCACCAACTTGCAGACAAGCTAGTATCTTTTAGCTAACTTTCAGCATGTGTTAAGGCACTGTCACACTTAGCGATCGCACTAGCGATCACGACAATGACACAACCTGGCGAGATCGCTAGTGCGTTCGCTAGGTAGCTTCCAAACACAAAGATCTCATCAGAGATCAGTGATCTGTATAACGACCTCTGCTGTCGTTGGGAAAAGCCTAGTCCCACCTGCGACGCTGGTAAAGTCGTTCATAAAGGGTGTCACACTCAGCGATTCAGGCTCACCAGCATGACACCAACGACCAAAAAACGGCTTAGAACGTTCATAAGCTATCAGCGACATCGCAGCAGGGGCCACATCGCCGCTACATGTCACACACAGCGACGTCGCTAATGGGGTCGCTACTGCGTCATAAAATTGGTGACTCTTTAGTGATTTCGTTAGCGATCTCGCTTAGTGTGACAGTACCTTTTGGGACACTGTTTGGCTAGGCTAATGGAGGCCATACACATTAGATAATTGAGAGCACATCTCTCTAAATTTGTAAAGATGAGCTGACAATCTATTGTACATAGAAAAAGCCCAAGCATTTCTTAGCTTCTGTACTTAATTCAGGAACATATATATTTTTGGACCATGTTGGACAGTAGATAGAAATATATTAATAATATTTTAATAGCTAACTGAAAAGATGGTAACAAATTTCAAGATTTTGAGACTACTCAGGTCTTTTTATCAGGCATAGACTAATGCAAAATTTGAAGAGTCACATATTTATGTATAAGAGGACAGTTGCACCCTTCCAGATTTGCTCCACATTTTCTCATTGAGATGCTTTGGTCAATACTAGCAAATTGTGCAGCTTAAACTCACCCACACTACCTCCTTGTCGCACCCTCTCTCTGTTGAAGTCCCCCAAGGCTCTGTTCTAGGACCCCTACTCTTCTCAATCTATACACTTGGCCTGGGGCAACTCATAAAGTCCCATGGATTCCAGTACCACCTTTATGCTGATGACACTCAGATCTACCTCTCTGGCCCAGACATCACCTCTCTGCTGTCCAGAATCCCTGAGTGCCTATCAGCCATATCCTCCTTCTTCTCCTCCCGCTTCCTCAAACTCAATGTGGACAAATTTGAACTCATCATCTTTCCCCCATCTCACAGATCTTCCTTACCTGACATATCTATAACAATTGACAACACCACTCTTTTCCCTGTACCGGAGGTCCACTGCCTCGGAGTAACCCTTGACTCTGCCCTGTCCTTCAAACCACACATCCAAGCTCTTTCTACCTCCTGTCGACTCCAGCTCAAAAATATTTCCAGAATCCATCCCTTCCTCAATCCTCAATCTACTAAAATGCTTGTGCATGCCCTCATCATCTCCCGCCTCGACTACTGCAACATCCTTTTCTCTGGCCTCCCTGCTAACACCCTCGCACCTCTCCAGTCCATCCTTAACTCTGCTAATTCATCTCTCTCCTCGCTACTCCTCCGCATCTCCCCTCTGCAAATCTCTTCACTGGATCCCATTCCCTCAGCGAATCCAATTCAAATTACTAATACTGACCTACAAGACCACCTATAACCTGTCTCCCCCATATGTCTCTAAACTAATACCTTCCCTCACGTAATCTCCAGTCCTCCCAAGACCTCCTTCTCTCCTCCACACTTATTCGCTACTCACCCAACCACCTCCAAGACTTCTCCAGAATATCCCCCATCCTCTGGAATTCTTTGCCCCAACACGTCCGACTATCAACCACTCTCGGATCCTTCAGATGTAACCTGAAAACCCATCTCTTCAGGAAAGCCTACAGCCTGCAATGACCCCGCTGCCTCCTCACCACTACCGGAGATATCGCCTCAACCAACACCGGAACTGCTGCAACCCACCAACCTGCTGTCTCCTTCCCCACCATCCTGTAGAATGTAAGCCCGAAAGGGCAGGGTCCTCTCTCCCCTCTATATCAGTCTGTGATTGTTAGATTGTTTACTGTAAGTGATATCTGTAATTTGTATGTAACCCCTTCTCATGTACAGCACCATGGAATCAATGGTGTTATATAAATAAATAAATAATAATAATAATAATAATAATGTATTATATTTTCCAATAATAAAAACATTTTTTAAAATGAACAACTTTACAGATGCAATGAAAAGAAAAAAACAAGCTAAAAGTCTACATAGAACCTTTTAATGTTTCAGTTTTATAAGAAAAAAGTACTCACCTTAATGTATAAAGAGACATAGAGAATATACTTATATACTTCTGCAAATTTGTACTTGTGTGATAAAGGATTCACAGAACTTTCCCATCGAATTAGAACACAACTTAATGTCTGACACCTAGAGTCTGACATTTCACAGTGATTTGTTGGAAATATGTAAAATAGGTAATTATTCAATGAAAGCAGATACTGCAAAACTGATCGGGCTGCCTTGATCTTTGTTTTACTTTTTTTTTGTATTCCCGATATTCAGAAATTCCTGGTATTTATATAAGCATTTTTTCTACACTAAAATAATGACATTGATTTGATGCTAAAAAAAATCCAGCAATCTGTAAAATAGGCTAATCACTTGCAAGCATTTTTTTTGCAGATTTGACTGTTCTCAGGCCAATGTTCTCCTTTTTGTTCCCAGGAGCAAAGAGCTGTGCGTAATTTGTCTGCAAAGTCAGACTTTCAAAACAAGATGTAAAGAAGCTTTGGCCACAAGTGCTAATTTCACTACTGTATAATATACTAAATAGCCAGGTATTATCCCAGTGTGTCCTCACCATGACATTTGAAGCGCTATCTGTTATGTGTATGTAATGGACAAACAGTACTGTAGCGAAGGAGTGCTTTTTGTGTTAAAATAATAATTTAGGTCACGTATTGACAATCACTACACCAGTCTAATAACAACATTCCAGCCAGAAAACATTTTGTTTCTGAATACATGTATTTTCTCTGTCTAAATAACAGTTTTTAAGTTCCATGTGCTTGCCTCACTTCATTTTACTTGTGGCTCATCTACGGTGTCTTCAGCATGAAATATCAATAATGATACCATCCTTCAAATAGACTGTAATAAATCAGAGCTGTGATCTGTACCAATCAAATCGATCTATACTGATGTGCGCTGGCATTCTGTTAATTAACAATAATAGGGACTTCTGCCTTCAGTCACTGCTACAATCAAACCGCTGCCATTGATGATTAAATGAGCGCAGGCAACGCTTTATTAATGAAGCCCATTTAGAATTCTGCAGCGACGCAAATGAAATTACACAGGGAAATATTAAAAAGCTTTTGAAAAATAGGCTGCACTTGGGTTGCAAAATCAACCTGTGTCTTTCTAAAATTATTTTTCATTACAAATAGTTTATCTACCTTAATTAGCTTTTATTAGGGATTAATAATTAATCATTAATTTACATTTGCCTGTTAATTATTTAAAACTGTTTATCGTCTGCCTTTAGATAGTCGTTGGTTTTTCAGATCTTTACTAGTCAACCTGGTCCCATCATTGCTCTTTATATAAGCTGCAGAGTAAAATGCTATATAAACCCCCCCCAGACCTTACCATCTTGGGTCTATGATTGTTCCATCTAGAACTATTGGCAAATACATGTTGTAATTGAGACCATGGCATATGGAGTTTTACTGTCCCTGCAGTTCTGGCTCAATTTTCCATTTAATTGTCCCACAAAATCACAAATGACAACCTTCAGGGATGCAAGCCGGTTACCTGCAATTGTCTTACAGATGTTCATTGCGCTTCTGCATTTCTTACGAGCGCATAGGATAGGTTCTTTTAAGACTTTAAACCTATTTTCTATATAAACTAATCTCTAAGCTTTATTCTACTGGTAAGTATATTGTATGTGACTTAAAGGGATTTTCCATGATAAAGTTTGTCTATAGGCTTGCTCTTTGTAAAAATAACAATCTGAGCTTTACTTACTCACTACTGTTATAGCGCTGCCTCTCTGCCACTGCTCCTCATGTTGACAGGTTACAACGGTGATGACTACTACAGCATGTGACTGCTGCAGCCAATCACTGGCTACATCAGCATCTCCACTTAGCCCAGTGATTGGCTGCAGTAGTCATAACGTCTCCGCTGCAGCACCAGAGCGCACATCCAGCAGTGAGTGAGTAAAGATTTATAAAGCTCAGCAAAGGAGATAAAAAAAATCTTGGAAAACGATATTTATTTATTTTTTCTTCATTATTTATGTAACTGAAATCTCACTACTGATTATCTGGATGGAAATAGTTTCCACCTGTTCTAAAGAAGCTGTCTCTGTTGGAGAATGATTCTTTGATAGAAATATGGATCTCTGTTTATCCATTGCCGATGATAATATGTAGCCTACTGAGAACATGATGGCACATGTTTCATGGAGTATGTATATTATTGTAGAACCACAAATAAAATTCCAGCATCCAAAAATAAATATGTAATTTAAAATCCACATTTAGTAAAAGTTATTGCTTAAAATCATCATCATCATCAAGATGTGCATTCTGAACAATGGATATAAACCATATAAATCACTGAATCATTCCCAATCAATAGCAATCCTTGCACATAGCGAGCTAGAAGCTAACCTCCTCACAAACACATTAGATTAATGTTAAAGGGATATGCCATTTTTAGCCTGACTTGGAATTGGTTTTTCTAATAGATGCGCCTTTTCTGGGCCGCTACAAGCTGCTATTTTTAGGCTGGGGGGGACCAATATCCATGGCCCCTTTCCAGACTGAGAATACCAGCCCTCAGCTGTCTGCTTTAGCCAGGCTGGTTATCAAAAATACAGGTTTTTTTATAAATTATTTATTTAGAGCGCAGGCATGAATACTCCCATCAGCCGTACCTGCTCTCGCTGTTACTAGCTGTAGTCCCATCAGCTGACACCAGTGACTGGAGGTAAAATTTTATCTTTGATCACAGCTGCAGGTTCACACTGTCATTTGACAGCATTGGAAGGCAGCTGTCTGACCGACGGTAATGATTTTACTGCCGATCAGAAGCAGTGTTTGCCGCGCTGTCATGCACATGACAGTGCCACAAACAGCCAGTGTTCGGAGGGCCGAACCTGAACAGTAATATGGACTTCCTGGAGAAGTCCGTGTTTGGTGTCCATGCCTGAACAGTAGATGTTCGGTACAGATGCTGAAATTTACTGTTCGAGTTCACCCATCTCTATTCTTGACTCCTGTTAGAGGAACAAAAAAGTGGACATGTTAAGGTTTTACTCTTGATCCTTTTGTATTCCAGGGAGATAAGCCATTCCCAGTGGTGTCTGACCATGGGTTACTCCTCTCTCCCCGGAAATCACTGTTAAATGTGTAACAGTAGCTTTAATTACATCAAGAGTTCTTATTTAACATTTTACATCAAATTAGACATATTTATAAATTGCTGCGTTTTAACAAATCAGTACATTTGTCTCCAGTTATTCTTATTACATTAGAACATTAAAAAATAGAAAAGAAAATCAGATAACTAAACATATTTTCTACAGAAAATCATCAAAAAGAAGAAATCATATAAAAACTTGCACACAGTTTTGACACCGCATAACAAATAGGTCTGTTGAATAAAGAAAATCTTTTAACATGCCAGGCAGATGCTTCTACTCATTTTCTTTTCCCTTTATGTACAGGGCAGTGTGAATAGCCGACTTTTCCCTAGTCAGGCGGCATTACAGATCTTTTCCATCATTAACTTTGTACATTTCATAAGCTATGGAAGAGTTATTAGCTAAAACAGAGGCATCTGGAGATTTCCAGTGTAATTAAATCACCAGCCTCAGTTCTGTGTTTTTTAGGGTTTGAAATAAAAAGTTCATCAGTAACAAAGTGACTGTTTCATGAACTATGTAGCATAAAGTAGTCAAGGGAAGCCAAAACATATTGTTAGCAACACTAACATACAATGTTTATGATAACAAAATTAAATAATAAAGTTAACTTCATGTCCCCTATAAATGAGAATGGGGAGCCACTAAATACTTGGGCTGGACATGTATCTTATAGTCAATTTAATAATTGCAGAGGAAATCGGCGATGGATAAAATGGGTTTTAGATACTGGACTCATCATATTTTGTTGGTTTCATGTGAGCATCTGTCATTAGAGGAGTTGCCTTAAAAGGGTTTTCTTCTTTTAGAAATTTTGGTGCTGTAAGCTATGGTAGCTGTATTAAAAAAGTGTATTATTTACCCTCCCTGGGTCCAGCACCACCTCTCCAACACTGACCTGGTCTTTGTTGATTGTCTGCAGCACTGATGTCATGACAACAGCACTGCAGCCAAACACTTAGCCCAGCCGCTCTGCCTGTGCACACAGCACAAGCTGCTGATCTCACTGATTGTATGCAGCGTTGATGTCGTATCAACAGTACTGCAGCCAAACAACAAACA
This sequence comes from Oophaga sylvatica, assembly GCA_033576555.1. Lineage (NCBI taxonomy): Eukaryota > Metazoa > Chordata > Amphibia > Anura > Dendrobatidae > Oophaga > Oophaga sylvatica. Next base: position 208,204,880 of record JARQOD010000004.1, on the reverse strand, counting down.
CTGACACTGGACCCTTAATAATGCTAAGATAATTTTCTGAAAGGACACCCATTTAAAGTGACTACCCCTTTTAGCCTGGTTCTATGGGAATTAGGAGAAATATTACTAATTGCTTTTATAGAAAAGTACAGTATACAAAAAAAAAAATTATCTATTATAATTTATTTTTTTTCAGTGCTACTTTTTTACTATTGAATTCGGTCTTTGCAAACAAGACGGACAGCTACGAGCATATGGTGCAGGACTCCTGTCTTCTATTGGAGAATTGAAGGTAAGACGGCAGACTACAACAGACTGGGCTGCACAAACTATTTCAAACGATGATTTTAGTGAACTTTTATTATGTATCAATTTTCTTCTTTTTTTTATATCGGTACAGAAAAACCACTGCTGCTTATCTGCTTATTTGAAAATGAGTAGTTGCTCTTGAAAGATTCTAATAATATTGTATATTTTTTTTACAATCATGGCTTTTTTGAATACTCATGGCATTTTGCATCAGTCTAGGGATTTTTTACAAAATTTCAAATACATTAACATTTACATGGGCCATCAAATGATGATCAGTAAAGCATGTGATCATCAGTGATGATCCAAACCTTGGGACCCCCACTGATCAGTAAAGCATAGGCACTACAGCCCCTTTACTGTTTAATCATATACAGTGCCTCATCTATGTGTCTAATTAAGTGAATCTTACTTCCCAAAAATTTATTTCCTTATAGAAAAAAGTGACAAAAAGTCAGAGGAGCCGAAAAAGGTCTCTTTGGTCCAAGTGAGAAGACTAATATTATTAACTCCTTAACAACGTATGATGTACTGGTACTTCATATGTCGGCTCCCTGCCTTTGAAGCATCCCAAGACACATCTTTCCCAGCAGATGATGTCTGAATTATTCAGCCATCATTTGCCTCTGATAGCTCGGGGTGGGTCATTCTCTGACAGTGGCATTTAACACACACTGGCAGGGGGGTGTATTATTTAATTCATCCATCTACGCGGTATCAGTAAAAACGTCAGCTTAGGATGCAAAAAATAAGCCCGCACACAGCCCCATATCCCAAAAAATGAAAATGTTAAGGGTCTCGGAAAATGGCGAAAAAGAGCATACTTTGCTTTCTTACAAATTTCTGAACATTTTTTCACCACTTAAATATAAGAAACTATACATGTTTGGTATCTATATAATACTGACCTGGAGAATCAACATGCCAAATCAGTTTTACCGTGTAGTGAACATGGTAAATAAAAAACTATTGAGGAATTGCACTTTGCAATACCAACATATTTGAAGTTTTTTTCCTGCTTTTCAGTGCGTCACATGATAAAATAAATGGTGTTTTTCAAAAGTACAACTCGTCCTGAAAAACTAGTCCTCATGCAGCTATGTGGATATAACAATAAAAAAGTATGGCTCTTGTAAGAAGACAAGGGAAAAAACAAAAATGAAAAGATGTAAAATAGCTCCATCAGGAAGGGTTCAAAGAACTGAGATATATGGGGACTAGTGATGGGCGAGTATTTGGAGTGCTCGGAGATTTAGTTTTCGTCGTCCCAGCTGCATGATTTGCAGCTTCTAGACAAGCTAAATACATGTGGGAATTCCCTAACAAACAGGCAATTCCCACATGTATTCAGCCTGTCTAGCAGTTGCAAATCATACAGCTGAGGCGATGAAAGCTAAATCTCCGAGCACGTCAAAATACTCGGAGACCACCCGAGCATGATCGGGGAAACTCGAGCAACGAGTATACTCGCTCATCACTAATGGGGATTTTTTGGAGATTTTGCACTAGGGCGAATGTGTTTCAAATTACCACCATTAATGATTAGTGATGAGCGAGTATACTCGTTGCTCGGGTTTTCCCGAGCATTCTCGAGCGATTTCCGAGTATTTTTGCGTGCTCGGAGACTTAGTTTCTGTCGACTAGCTGCATGATTTATGGCTGCTGGACAAACCTGAATACATGTGAGGAATGCCTGTTTGGATATCCTCACATGTATTCAGGCTGTCCAGCAGCCATAAATCATGCAGATGCATCAACAGAAATGAAATCTCCGAGCACGCCAAAATACTCGGAGATCACCCGAGTGTGCTCGGAAAACTCGAGCAACGAGTATGCTCGCTCATCACTACTAATGACACATGGTCATTCAATAAGTTTTATTAGCAAATGAATACTTAGTATGTCAGTGTATTATTACTTTATTATAGCATAAACTTAGAGAAACGCATGCATCAACATAAACTATTTGATTGTTTTGAAGAATCACTACGCACAGTGCAAGCAACCTTTCAAAAATGAAAGTAGAGTTACATGGATAACTATTAAACTTTGACTTTATGCCGCTTTGATACATTTAAATTCTTATGAAGAAATATGGAATAAGAAAAGCAGAATCATATTTATTGAAGAAAATGTTTTTTACGGGCTCACTGAAATAAACCAAAAGAAATGAACTGAACAGAGAAATAACAAAATAAAAAAAAATATCTAAAAAAGCCCAAACAATTTCAAATATAAAAATATTAAGGATATATAGATACTTTGAGGGACAAGGCTCTAGGACTTTTTCCAAAGGCGTACAATAAATATACCATGTTGCAGTTACTGCCTTAGGGGCATAGTCTGAAGTGAAGTACTGGTTGAAAATCCTTGTGACACTGTAATCTGGAATTAGTCTAAAGTAAAGAAGTAAAAAATAGCAAACCTGGTGCATTACCCCAGGAAATAAAATCATAAATTTTCCATTGTGGTACTCGATCATTACAAAGTAGACAGCACCTTTCCGGTAGCCAGTAATATTGGAGATATATAGTTCATAAAGCATAATCACCATTTTACAAGGCAACATGACCCATTATCCAAGGAACAATATGGCACACATCACTTTTTAGTGACAGAGGTTCAACTACAGGTACTATATAATTCTGGATTATAGAATCATTTTAACAACAATTTCCAAAGCCTTGAAGATAGTTGGCATCTGCAGAAACCGTCCAAGTCGAGGAAGATTTTGATAAAAAAAATAGATTTTATCTGATTCTGGTTACCTTTTCCGTGATTGTATTAACATTCAGAGTGATTTACATGCATGTGCAGCACTTGTGCCCTTTCTGATTTTATCCTTTAATGTGGTATCCTGCAGTGAGGGTTGCTTCTCTATTCCATATACAATACAAATGAATGGAACCATCTGCATAGTTGATCAGCTGACAGAAGACAGTTGTATACATTATATATGATTGCGGTTTTACAATGAGTTGTATGCTGTTTCAGAAATATGAGTAATATGTTCTACAATTTGGCACTTCTCAGACAGGCACCAGTGCTAAATATTAACACAAATTAAGAATTTTCAATATTTGAAAAAAGTTTCCATCCTTATGGAAATGTTCTTCTATCTTTAACATTTCATAAATCCCATGGCTATGTTAGGAACAATAATGGCTTCAGAAGGAATGTTATGGATAGACAAGTTTATTTTTCAGCTTTAAAGAACAAAAAATATACACTGATTTATTATAGAATGTAATGTTTATATGCAAATGTCTATGGAGAGCCAGCAGATTATAGGCCTACATCTGCAAAGAGGTTATGCTGTGCCGATGACTACTGTATTGAAACAAACAAGCGAGGGTTTAAAACAGATTGTACGAGTTCCAAAAAACAAAGAACTAGTGTTGTACTGTGGTAGCAAGGGCCTACCAGTGACATTGATCCTGCGGTGCACGGTTCAGCAACACGTAATATTACCTTACCCTTCTTCACAAATTTGCCTATGCTTCTATACAATAGTAAACTGTATACTTTGTGAAATGAATGTTGAGATGCTGCCTTTGTTTATGCATGTTACATTAAGTGTGCTGTACCAAACAACTGCTAGTGTGGGGTTTGAAAAATATTTAGACTTGAGAGTCCTCAGTGGTTGATACCTTTTAATGGCTAACTGAAAAGATGGTAACAAATTGCAAGCTTTCGAGACTACTCAGGTCTCTTCATCAGGCGAAGACTAGTGTTGAGCATTCCGATACCGCAAGTATCGGGTATCGGCCGATATTCGCGTTATCGGAATTCCGATACTTAATTCCGATACTTTTTCCATATCGTATACCGGAATCGGAAGTTCCCATAATTCTTTGAGAGGCAATGTGATTTTAGTCAGCCAATGAGGAATCCTACGAAGTGTGGGCACATCCTGTAATGCTGCGGTCATCTTAACTAATGGCATGGCTGTGATTGGCTGCTGAAATGATGTCAGAATGCACTATAAAAGGCGCCGCCGCCATTTTAGCGTCACTGTGCTGTGAACTCAGTAAGGGACAGAACGCTACTCTGCTAACTCTGAGGGACAGTTACATATTGCGATTTTGTGTACTACTGTGCTTGAGGCAGGCTAGTTTACCAACCGCTGTGTAAAGCTTCATTTTGCCAGTGTTGTTTTAACAGCTCTGTGCAAGGTGTGTGTGTGACAGTGCAGGTGACGCTGCAGTTTGCTCTGCATCCACCGCTGTTTGTAGGCATCTGCACGTGTCACTGACTCTTTTTTTTTATTTTATTTAGTGGAATTGGTGCAGCTCCATTATATTAGAAAAAAATCAAATCTATTAGTGTGACGTGCTTCCATCCGTATACAATACATTGGTTGCAAACACTATAGAACTACACAAAGGAGCTTTTCACAGATAGTGAATAGTTGTGTTTCAGTGTTCACTGCAGTCTGTGAGGTTTTGATTTTTTGAGTGCAGATCACGCTCCAGTTAGTTCTTCAACCACTGCCGGTTGTAGTCTGCTGAGCGTGTGTCACTGCCTCATCCTTCACATTTTTCTCTAATTGGTGCTGCTCCATTTTAGTGGAAAAAAATCTAATCTATTAGTGTGACGCGCTTCCATCCGTATACAATACATTGGTTGCAAACACTATAGAACTACACAAAGGAGCTTTTCACAGATAGTGAATAGTTGTGTTTCAGTGTTCACTGCAGTCTGTGAGGTTTTGATTTTTTGAGTGCAGATCACGCTCCAGTTAGTTCTTCAACCACTGCCGGTTGTAGTCTGCTGAGCGTGTGTCACTGCCTCATCCTTCACATTTTTCTCTAATTGGTGCTGCTCCATTTTAGTGGAAAAAAATCTAATCTATTAGTGTGACGCGCTTCCATCCGTATACAATACATTGGTTGCAAACACTATAGAACTACACAAAGGAGCTTTTCACAGATAGTGAATAGTTGTGTTTCAGTGTTCACTGTATTCTGTGAGCTTTTCATTTTGTGAGTGCAGATTACGCTCCAGTTTGTACTTCAACCACTGCCGGTTGTAGTCTGCTGAGCGTGTGTCACTGCCTCATCCTTCACATTTTTCTCTAATTGGTGCTGCTCCATTTTAGTGGAAAAAAAACTAATCTATTAGTGTGACGCGCTTCCATCCGTATACAATACATTGGTTGCAAACACTATAGAACTACACAAAGGAGCTTTTCACAGATAGTGAATAGTTGTGTTTCAGTGTTCACTGTAGTCTGTGAGCTTTTCATTTTGTGAGTGCAGATTACGCTCCAGTTTGTACTTCAACCACTGCCGGTTGTAGTCTGCTGAGCGTGTGTCACTGCCTCATCCTTCACATTTTTCTCTAATTGGTGCTGCTCCATTTTAGTGGAAAAAAAACTAATCTATTAGTGTGACGCGCTTCCATCCGTATACAATACATTGGTTGCAAACACTATAGAACTACACAAAGGAGCTTTTCACAGATAGTGAATAGTTGTGTTTCAGTGTTCACTGTAGTCTGTGAGCTTTTCATTTTGTGAGTGCAGATTACGCTCCAGTTTGTACTTCAACCACTGCCGGTTGTAGTCTGCTGAGCGTGTGTCACTGCCTCATCCTTCACATTTTTCTCTAATTGGTGCTGCTCCATTTTAGTGGAAAAAAAACTAATCTATTAGTGTGACGCGCTTCCATCCGTATACAATACATTGGTTGCAAACACTATAGAACTACACAAAGGAGCTTTTCACAGATAGTGAATAGTTGTGTTTCAGTGTTCACTGTAGTCTGTGAGCTTTTCATTTTGTGAGTGCAGATTACGCTCCAGTTTGTACTTCAACCACTGCCGGTTGTAGTCTGCTGAGCGTGTGTCACTGTCTCATCCTTCACATTTTTCTCTAATTGGTGCTGCTCCATTTTAGTGGAAAAAAAACTAATCTATTAGTGTGACGCGCTTCCATCCGTATACAATACATTGGTTGCAAACACTATAGAACTACACAAAGGAGCTTTTCACAGATAGTGAATAGTTGTGTTTCAGTGTTCACTGTAGTCTGTGAGCTTTTCATTTTGTGAGTGCAGATTACGCTCCAGTTTGTACTTCAACCACTGCCGGTTGTAGTCTGCTGAGCGTGTGTCACTGTCTCATCCTTCACATTTTTCTCTAATTGGTGCTGCTCCATTTTAGTGGAAAAAAAATATAATCTATTAGTGTGACGCGCTTCCATCCGTATACAATACATTGGTTGCAAACACTATAGAACTACACAAAGGGGCCTTTCACAGATACTGAACAGTTGTCTGCAGGGTTCACTGTAGTCTGTGAGGAATAACCACACTTAGGCCTTAACTTTTCTGACTTTCTTTATCAATCTACCAAGATGAAGAAGTCAGTGAGTAAGGCACGTGGTCGTGGTCGAGGCCGTGGATTTGCAGCAGGGAGAGGACGTGGGGATTCTGTGGCTGCTGCCGCACCCAGTGACACAGCATCCACCAGTTTTCCCGTGAGCGTTCCTTTATGCGCACTTTTGTAGGAGCTCAGCGTACCCCCCTGCTGCGTGAAGAACAAATTGAAGCCGTTGTTGGTTGGATGGCAGCCAATGCATCGACTTCAATACCTTCCACCTCCTCTCAGGACCACAGCACTGTTGAACAACCATCAGTCTCTTCACCGCCTGCCAAATTGCCCAGGCAGTCAGAGAGCTCTGTACAGGAGCCAGCTGAGTCTCTGCTTCTGTTCTCAGAATCTGTTGGCTTGGAAACAGGGGCCCAGCCAAGCAGCATTCTGGAATGTGAAGAAGAGGCAGTATGCAGTGATGCGCAACAGCTGTGTCTCTCTGAATCTGAAGAGGCGGGTGAGCCAGTGCCGATGGTCAGCACACCGCAGAACGCATCTGATGATGATGAGACTCAGTTGCCAGTTTCTGTTGAGCATGGTGCTGGCCAGACCACCCAACAACAGCAGGTGTTGGAAGAGGGTAGTGGTGGAGATGATGAGGTCCAAGACCCAACATGGCGTGAGGAACAGGAAGGTGGTGGGAGCAGCTCTGAGGAAGAGATTGCCCCAACGGTCCAAACAGTAGGGAGAGGTAGGCTGCAGACTCGCTTGCCTGTAGCCTCCAGTTTGGCACCCGTTCGGAGCAGTTCTCTTACAACAGCCAAACCGGGCGCTCCCAGGACTTGCTCTGCGTGGTCCTTTTTTGATACAGTTGCAGATGATATTTGCTATGTCAAATGCAAGCTGTGTAATCAAAAAATTAAAAGAGGTAAAAGTGTCAGTAACCTTAATACAACAAATATGTGGAAACATGTGCGGTCAAAGCACTTTGTTGAGTTACAAAGACACACTGGAGATGTAGGCCAACCTACAGCAGCACCTACATCTTCAGCTCCTGTTGGAGCCTCTTCCTCCAGTTCACACACAGCTGGTAAGGCTTCCTCAAAGGATCGCCATGGAAGAACCTCTGTCACTGTTGTCCAGAGACACAGTGTTATTCCACCCACAGGTGCAAGTTCCCTGTCATCCTCACACACCCAGGCCACAAACAGCCATCGGTAGCACAGGCATGGGATAAAAGACGGCCATACTCGGCAAACCATCCACGAGCACAGGCTCTGAATGCTGTCATTGCAAAACTCCTGTCCCTTGAAATGCTGTCATTCAGGCTGGTGGAGACTGACAGTTTCCGTGAATTAATGGCATTGGCAGTCCCACAATACAATGTGCCCAGCCGATTTTATTTCAGCAGGCAAGCCGTCCCTGGTCTGCAAAAGCATGTTGAGGCAAAAATTAAACATGCGCTACTAAACGCCGTCAGTAGCAAGGTCCACCTGACCACCGATGCGTGGACCAGTACCCATGGCCAGGGACGATACCTTTCACTCACTGCCCATTGGGTGAATGTTGTGGAGCCGGGTACAGATCTTGCGAGTGGCGCTGTACGTGTTCTGCCAACTCCAAGGATTGCCGGAATCAAGTCTGTCCACATTGACTCCTCCTCCTACTCCAGTTCCTCAGAATCATCGCTGCAGGAGCCGTCACGGTCTACCTCCACATGGACCCGTGGACGCTTACCTGATGCGACCGATATGAGCACAGCCGTGGCCAAACGGCAACAGGCCGTTCTGAAATTAATTCCCATGGGGAATCGAAGCCACACAGCGCAGGAGGTCTGGAATGCCATCAAGCAGGAGAGCGACGTGTGGTTTTTGCCAGCGAATCTCCAGCCAGGTTTGGTAGTGTGTGACAATGGCCGAAATCTGGTGGCAGCTCTGGGCCTTGGCAACCTCACTCACATACCATGTCTGGCACATGTGCTCAACTTGGTCGTGCAGAGTTTTTTGAGGGACTATCCGGATCTTGATGCACTGCTGCACAAGGTCCGCCTAGAGTGCGCTCACTTGCGACGTTCCAGCATGGCCAGATCGCGCATTGCAGCTCTGCAACGCAGATTGCGCCTTCCTGAACATCGCATCATATGTGACGTATCCACCAGGTGGAATTCAACGTTACATATGTTGGAGCGGTTGTGTGAGCAGCAGCCAGCAGTTATGGAGTATCAGCTGCATCAGGCGCAATCAACACGCAATTTGCGCCGTCCACACTTCACCATTAATGAGTGGGCCACTATGAAGGACATGTGCCACGTTTTGCGTGCGTTTGATGAGTCAACGCGGATGGCGAGTGCAGATGATGCACTAGTCAGCCTGACTGTCCCCCTTATCTGCCTGCTTCAAAAAACACTGCAAGCAATAAGGGATGAGGTTTTGGAAGAGGTGGAGGATGAGGAGTCACAAATTCCATCACCTTCTGGAAAGTCAGCGCAACGTGGTTCCTCACAAAGGGCTGGGCAGGGCTCACTTTGTGAGGAGGATGAGGAGGAGGAGTCAATGGAGGAGGAAGACATCGCTCCAGAGGGAGGTACACAACGCTCTAGTCAGTATGTAGAGCGAGGGTGGGGTGATGCAGAGCAGGCAGAGATAACGCCTCTTGCAGAGGACAGCGTTTCTTTGCCAGTTGGGAGTCTGCAGCACATGGTTGATTTCATGCTGCAGTGCCTAAGAAACGACCGCCGCATCGCCCACATTCTCACGACGTCTGATTATTGGGTGTACACCCTCCTAGACCCTCGCTAACCGGGACAACGTCAAAAGCCTCATCACACCGTTGAACCGGGAGCGTAAAATGCGGGAGTACCAAGACACACTGGTGCAATCCCTAATGTTCTACCTTACTGCCGAGAGCACTGCTGCTGCTACTGCTTTACAAAGCAGCTCTGTGCGTCGAGGCAGTGTAGAGAGCTCTGCAACAAGAGGGAGCACACGCAGTGCCTCTGCACAGGGAAAGACCAGTATGTTCAAAATGTGGCAAAGTTTTGTGGCAGCGCCACAAATGTCTACACCATCCGAGAGGGCTCCAGTCAGCGGGAGGCAACGTATCCGTCAGATGGTGACAGACTACTTGGCTTTGCCTCTCAGTGTACTCCCAGATGGCTCTTCCCCATTCAAGTTTTGGGTCTCTAAGCTGGATACATGGCCAGAGCTTAGCCAGTATGCATTGGAGGTGCTGGCTTGCCCTGCTGCCAGTGTATTATCGGAGCGCGTCTTTAGTGCTGCAGGTGGTGTACTAACAGACCGTCGCATGCGACTATCCTCCGATAATGTAGACCGGCTTACTTTTCTGAAAATGAACAAGGCATGGATCTCGCCAGAATTTCTCTGTCCGTTTTCAGATTAAATAACTGGTTCGCAACGTTATCCATGTCTCCTGTTATGTTCATCTTTCTACCACCTGAACTCTACTCCCTGGGCTCCAACACTGCCAGTTGCTGCTCAGAAGTGTCGTGTCCACAGAACAAAACACAAGCTCTACTGTTAGTGGGGTTCAGTAACGCCAGCTGTTCCCCTGCTGTGTCAACGGCAAGAAGTGTCCTGTTCCCGACACATGGACAGAAAAACACATGACCAACATGCTCCAAATAGGGAAGAGCCGTCACCCTGCTTGTTATGCTGAAAACATGAAATTGTGAAGTTTTGCAGGCCTAGAATGATAAATTTTTAAGAAAAATATGGACAAATAATAATTTGTCATCACAGCGCATATCTGCACATGTCTATTAGAAATGGTAACAAAAAATAAAACATAGTCTACTCTTCACATTTTAAATTAATGCATAAAAGTACATTTCAGACTTATGAATTAATGCTTTTAAAGGAACTTTATCTGTACCTGTAAGATAATGCACTCAATGGATGTACGAATCATTACATCCTCATCATCATCATGACGAGTTTTATTTATGACAGACATTATAAAATACACATACTGATGCCAACTGTAACTTCAAACACCATATATGAAATGGCCAGCATGTAAACATGGTAATAATGTCCAATAATAAATTATTACATCTAGAAAGTGCATCATGCATACTGACAATAGTACTTATACTGCAAGTGCTGTTGAAACAACCACAAGAGATATAAATTAATACTGGTATATAGTATCACAGTGCATAGTTACTCATGGACAATGTTGATGTAATACTGTATCTCAATTAAGTCAGCGTCAACCATTAGGCTTGTTAGTCTTGTACATTGTTAAAGAGGGAACGTAATTTTTGGTTTGTCATAGGTGTAGTATTACACATTAAATTATTACGCTGTATTTTTTTTGGCGTCCCTAGTGCGCAATAACGCAGCCTAACCTCACATTTGATAGTCAGCTAATTGCACAACGCTACCCTACCCTACGCGTGACAGTAGGAAGGTAGTGTTGCGGATAAAGCTTTGCGCAAACAGACATTCTTTTACCCTCTTCAACACTCTACAAGCAAAAAATGCATGATTTCAGCCGCAGACTTTATTGACGTACAGTATAACATCGGCATTACCCATCAGAGGCTGTCCACTGTGTGATACAGACATAGAATATACCTTGCTATCCGTAGCCTTTGTTTCACTCTACACTTGCAGGCACACACTTAAATTGTGACAAACAAGCCTAATGTTTTTTTAAATGGTTATTTTTTATTGTACATTATTGTGTCATCATCACATTGATGAGTCCATGCTGGACATGTCATACATGCTATAGAAAGTTACGATTTTATGAACTTAAATAATTAAATTGTCTGTGACTGTCAACATAAAATTTGCGATGAAGATGATGAGTGACAATTACAAAATCCATTGTCTTCACTATGTTATAGTTTAACATTGCGTTCCTTAAGCATTATTCATAAAAAAAAAAATGTACTTTTATTCTTAAATTACAACCACTATATTTGTTACCAATTTTTTGGGTGTTGTGTTGTTCCATTTATTTTTGGCATGTGCATATATGCGTTTAGATTTGTATTTCTTTATTTTTCCTTCTTGAAATTAGAAAACATGTGTATCTTTGTACCGTGTTAGCCAGTAGATAGAAAAATATTTAGACTTCAGAGTTCAGCAGTGGTTCATACACTTTTATGGATAACTGAAAAGATGGAAACAAATTGCAAGCTTTCAAGGCTACTCACGTCTCTTCATCAGGAAAGACTAACTAAAAAAATTAAGCATCACATATTTCAATACACAACAGGACACAGGAATATTGCAATAGGTAAGACAAGTAAGTGACGTGTATCAGAACTGTCATTATCTCACAGGGATGAACATAAATATTCAAACAGTTCCTAGATAAGGATTAAAGAAATTTGATTGCCCTCTCATTGGCGTAATTTTTGGGGTTTTCATGACCCTGGAAGGGCATAGACGCAGATTCCTTAATGATATAGAATGACATAAATCCATGTGATCTATTCATTCCATCACTAACAGTGTCAAAGGTCATGATTAGCTTATATTCTGAAACCTTTGTACGTTTCTCATATTTGAAGTTATATTTTAATAACAGTAATTCCATATCCATGATGCTATGACCGGGCGGGCATACAAAAGTCTTTTGCCACAGCTAAATTCATTAATTTATCTGTGATTGTGTGGCGCTGATAATTCATCGTTGTTCTCCTTTTTGTTGCCGGTCTCCCCTCACTTGTCCCTCCCTCACTTGTCTTAGCTATTCCTGTGTCCTGTTGTGTGTAGAAATATGTGATTCTTCATTTTTGGCTTTACTCTTAGCCTGATGAAGACACCTGAGTAGTCTCGAAAGCTTTGAATTTGTTACCATAATTTTCAGTTAGCCATTAAACGTTATCAACCACAGAGGACTGTCAAGTATAAATATTTTTCTTTCTTGTAATTGAAATTTATCATTTTATTGTTGTAGTAAAACTTCAATTTATTCTTGTTTGAAGTACATAACATTTGCAATTGCCACGTAACCAAGGCAATAACTCAATATTTTATGCCTACACCCTCCTGACCCTGGGTTACAACACCGCCAGTTGTTCTCGGAAGTGCTGTTAGCACAGTTAACACTTGCTCCCGTGTTACTGGGGTTCAGTAATGTCAGCTGTTCCCCTGCTGTGTGAACGGCAAAAAGTCCTGCTGCCTCCACCCGTTTCTGTCTCATCCCTGGGTTACAACACCGCCAGTTGTTTCTCGGAAGTGCCTGTTACACAGTCTACACTTGCTCCTGTGTTACTGGGGTTCAGTAATGTCACTGTTCCCCTGCTGTGTGAACGGCAAAAAAGTCCTGCTGCCTCACCCGTCTGTTCTCATCCCTGGGTTACAACACCGCCAGTTGTTTCTCGGAAGTGCTGTTAGCACAGTCTACACTTGCTCCTGTGTTACTGGGTTCAGTAATGTCAGCTGTTTCCCGCTGTTGTGAACGGCAAAAAGTCCTGCTGCCTCCACCATCTTCTTCTCATCCCTGGGTTACCAACACCGCCAGTTGTTTCTCGGAAGTGCGTTAGCACAGTTAACACTTTCCCTGTTACTGGGGTTCAGTAATGTCAGCTGTTACCCCTGCTGTGTGAACGGCAAAAAAGTCCTGCTGCCTCCACCATGTTCCTCTTCTCATCCTGGGTTACAACACCGCCAGTTGTTTCTCGGAAGTGCTGTTAGCACAGTTAACACTTCTCCCGGTTACTGGGGTTCAGTAATTCAGCTGTTCCCCCGCGGGAACGGCAAAAAGTCCCGCTGCCTCCACCTGTTCTCTTTCACCCTGGGTTACAACACCGCCAGTTTTTTCCCGAAGTGCTGTTAGCACAGTCAAAACTGCTCCTGTGTTACTGGGGTTCAGTAATGCACTGTTCCCCTCGTGTGAACGGCAAAAAGCCTGCTGCCTCCACCCCGTTTTTGTTCTCATCCCTGGGTTACAACACCGCCATTTTTCTCGGAAGTGCTGTTAGCACAGTCTACACTTTCCTTTTACTGGGGTTCGAATGTCAGCTGTTCCCCTGCTGGTAACGGCAAAAAGTCCTGCTGCCTCCACCCGTTCTTCTCATCCCTGGGGTTTTCAACACCGCCAGTTTTTCTCGGAAGTGCGTTACACAGTCTACACTTGCCGTGTTACTGGGTTCGTAATGTCAGCTTTCCCCTGCTGGGAACGGCCAAAAGTCCTGCTGCCTCCACCTCTTCTCTTCTCATCCCCGGGTTTCAACACCGCCAGTTGTTTTCGGAAGGTTGGGTT
>JARQOD010000004.1:208082202-208190935 GCA_033576555.1 Oophaga sylvatica | reverse complement strand
GAATTTTTTCTTATTCGGTGACCAGTTCTTTTTACAAGTCCAGGGTACCGCGATGGGCGCGAATGTAGCGCCGCGTACGCCAACATCTACATGACGCCTTGAACGCACTTTTGTTTTGATAACACCCTCTTCACAACATATAACATTTGTTGGCTCCGCTTCATTGACGACATTTTTTGCCTATGGACAGGTCCCCATGACACCCTAACTGCCTTTACCGAATACCTCAACTCCACATCCGACCTGAACTCCAGTTCACACTAAATTTCAGTCAGAATCAATCCCATTCTTGGATACCCTGTCACCAAGGAAGTTGACGGGCACCTCTCAACGGATATCTTCTCTAAACCGACTGACTCTAATAGTTTGCTCCACTATGACAGCTGCCATCCGGTTTCCACTAAGCATAGCTTACCCCGGTCCCAATTCAAGCTTGTAACACGCATCGTTTCCGATCCACAGCTCATACCTAGTCCACCTCGATGAGATGTCAAAAAAATTCTCAGTCCGACACTACCCCCAAAAACTTCTTAACCATGAAAAAACAGTAGCTCTCAGACCAGTTCCTCAACAAACTCCTCATCCCAAACCTGAACCATTCCCTTTGTCCATACCCACCACCCTGTCATGCCGAGAGTCTATAACATCATCCGTAGGCATTGGCCAATGCTTACACGGTCATATCCTCACATTGAGGCCTTCAAGGCCCTTCCATTAATGTGCAAAAGAAGACCCAACACATTCGGGACAAAATTGTCAAAGCCGACTTAGGCAGCCTATCTCGAATACCTAGACAAACTTTCCTTAATAACTGCCAAGAGCGGCACATTCCCGTGTTTGGGCTGTGCTTGTTGCTCCAACGTAATAAAATCAAGCGTTATCACCCACCCTCATTCTGGCAAACAATATCACATCAAAGGTTTTTTCACTTGTGAGTCTAATAATGTCGTTTATGCAGTGAAATGCCCTTGTGGTTTACTTTACATTGGTGAGACGGCACAACATATTCGCGACCGGATCACTAGCCATAAATCAACCATTAGGTGCAAAAAAACATGGCTCCCTCTTCCTCACCACTTCATATCTGCCAATCATTCTGTGTCCCAATTACGTTTCCAGGTTCTGGAACAGATCGAAAAATCACGACGGGGTGGTGACTTTTATCAGGCGGTTTAAAGGAGCGTGAATCCTTTTGGATTTATACTCTTCAAACTTTAAACGCCCAAGGGTCTTAACAGGGAACTCGATATGGCTCCCAGATAAGTGATTAGTTTGATAATTCTGGTCTCCTGCCTTTTCCTTGGTCTCTCTGTAATTGTTCCGTCCTTTCGCTATCATATTGTGGGGGTATTTTCGCTCGCAGTTTAGTAGTCAACATGTGACCTGTAGGCATGTGTATTACATTCTGACCTGGCCTGTCGTTCCATATACTAATTTTTTTAAATTTTTCAGGCACTTTGATTTCCACATTTTTCTCAAACCCAATTTGGGTAAGTATTTTCTTTCCATATTTTTTTGTCTTATTGGCATTTTTCTTTTTTTAACCCCCTTTTTTTCATTTTTTCTTTTTTTCAAACTTTTTTTTCAATTTTTTCATTTTTCATTTTTTTTTTTTTTTCCTTTTTTTTCATTTTTTTCATTTTTTTCATTTTTTCCTTTTTTTCATACATATATATTTCATTTTTATTTTCATTCTTATTTTTAATAATTTTTTTACGTTATATTTTATTTTATTTTTTCTTTTTCTTTTTCTTTTCATTTTTTTTTTTTTATTCTCAATTTATTCATTATTTTATTACATATTTTATTTTTCATTTTCCTTAATTTTTTATTTTCCTGCATTTTTCTTTTTTCTTTTTGCAATTTTCCACTTTTTGTTTTTATTTTATTTTTTCAGTAAACCCCTCTTTTTTATTCCGATCATTTTATTCTTCTTCCTATCATGGCTTTATTTCCAATTTTTATTTCTTACCTTTCATACTTCACACATTTTTTTTCACATTTTGACATTTTTTTCTCTCTCCCTTGACTCAGTCCTCCCCTTTATTTATTGTTCTCTATCACCTTTCTGTTTTCCCATCTGGCTTCATTTTCTTTGTCTTATTCCCTTTTCCTTTTTTTTTTTTCTCCACTCGCCCCTCATTCTTTTCTCTCCTTTTTATTTTCCCCCCAGCTCTATTTTGTGTCCTCCTATTCTCCTGGTTGAGTCTCTCCTCCCCCTCCACCCTGGCTGGGACTGCTCCTATGCTTTACAGCGCTCATACTGAGCCGTTTACAGCGCTTTGATTCCCCTCCCCTCATTCTCCACAGTGCAGGCGTCCTCCCACCAGCGCTCCCATCCTTCCCTGGGCGATCTATGACGTTCTCCCTTGCCTCCACATCACATGCTTCTCATTTTTCAGCGTTCCAAGCCTCCCTTTACGGTTGCCTTCCCCACTGTTGTTATGACACGTGATTCTTTTATACAGCGCAGGCGTCCTTGCCACCTGCAGCCTAAGCCTCATTCCTTCTACACAGTGCGCTCCTGCCTGCCCCCCTCGCCCCCCCTCCCCGCCTTATTTCCGGTCTTTGGGCTACTTTAACCCACTGACTACCAATGTCTCTACACACCACCACAGACGGCACCTGAACCTTCATCTTACCAGGTATGCAGCACTTCTCTTTCCCCCCCTTGCTCTCTCACTAGTACTCGCAGCTGTACATTTCTTTAACCCCTGCCTCACTTGCTCCTTCTTAGGACCTTCAGTTGGTCCCTGCCCTGTCGGATTTCCGTATATATGGCCTGGAGGTATGCCTGTTCCCCGTCCCCCCTCCTCATTTGGGGCTCCTGGCTATTCATGGTTTGTGCATGTTTCTTACCTATATTTATTGCATGTATTTTACCTCGTTTTTTTTTTTCCACATCTTATTCCAGCCTTTTCAAGTTCTCATATCCCACAGTGGCCTCCTCTGTTCCTTTTCTGTTATCTTCCTTAAGGTCAGTATTTATGTATACACTGCCTCTGTGTCCGTATTAATCCCCCTTATTCCATATCAAAGCATTTCAGCCCCTCTGTTGTCCCGTCCTGAGACTGCACTCCTCAAAGTGTGTCACATACTCAGATGTTACACGGGTTTTACCAGTAGATATTGTATTAATTGATACGTATGTGTATTCAGTATTCATAATTGTGTACATAAATTCTTGTGTATATATTTCCTTGTATATTGTGCATAATGTCTTTCCTATATAAAAAATATTTTTTGCGTTTTAAAAAAATTTTTTCAAAAAAATTTTTTTTCATAGAATTTTTCAAAAAAATTTTTTCATAGAATTTTTTTCAAAAATGTTTTTTTCTCAAATTACTCCATGTCTTGGATTTAGTTTAAATATGTATATATGTATATACCTTTCCTCGATCCTGTACATAATTGTTACTTTGTTTATTAATTCTTGTATTGAATTTTGTGATCTAACCTTCTATCTTTTTTGTGTATATTTTCTTTGGTTAGGTTTGAGAAAGACCCATTGCAGGGTCGAAACGTTACCTCTACACGTTTTTTATGCTGTGGTGTTTTCAAATAAAACTTTTTTCACTTGCATTGAAAGATTGTTTGAGTGCGGCTGTTTTTCCAATGACATCATGAAAAGGCAGGGCTTTGGTCATGTGATGCTCCAGCCCGCCCTATTCATGACCTCATCACAGGTCCTCCACAGGAGCATTCAGCATCGCATTAGCACAGCCCCTGTGCTGTCAGGTATGCGATGCCTCCTGCTGCACTCTGCTCCTGCCCCTCCTTCTCCTTCAACACGATCTGCCCAGCTGCTGCAGGAATCCAGCCCTGGGGAACCATGTGGCTCTGTCATTAGCTGCTCCCCGCTCACAGCTCAGCTGATAGGTGGGCGGGGAAGCGGCTAATGAATATTCACTGCACTTAAGTATCGGGACCGGGGTTTCCCCAGCGCTGGATTCCTGCAGCAGAGGGGATATTTTCCTGCCTCCTGCCATCTCACTCCACTGCTGCCCCCTGCCCCCCTCCCCACTGTTACATTCCGACCATAAGACGCACCCACACTTTCCTCCCAAATTTGGAGGAAAAAAAGTGCGTCTTATGGTCTGAAAAATACGGTAGGTCAATTTCAACCTACACTTCTAAAGTGTTGATCTAGAAGATGAAGTTAAAAATGTCATAATGCTAATTTCTTTATATTAAGAATTATTTCCCTACTCTTAAGATAGCAAAAAGTAAATCCCTGAGCCAAATCCCATCTCAAAAAATCTAGCACCTGTAATCTGTAAAATTATATTGTTCAAGAAAGGCATCCAGGCCCATTAAGTTGTTTAATGAATCACATTATCAGGTGTCATAAAATTCCAGGGTTTCACTGCTTTCACAGTAAAGAATCCCCATTTGTGATGATTTCATCTTCCCCCTAGATCCAGAGGTTTCCCCATTTCATAGTTACAGGCATAGGCGTATATAGGCAATTAGAAAGATATATTTATTTTCCGCTTACGGTATATTTTGAACATGTACTGTAATTATTAGTCGCACATTTTTTTTAGAAGCTGAGTAATCCCAAATTTGATCATCTGTTTTGGATTCAGCAATCCATTCTCTTAAAACCCTATTCATTATTTTCTGCTCTTTCTTAACTTTAGCTGAAATTTTAATACAAAGTCAAGATATGTTCTGCCTTGTTGAGTGAACATGTTTAAAAACAATAGGTATAAACGGAAAGCACGACACTTTTGGAATTAAGGTGGTGCACAAGTAAGATAACCAATACGTCATATGGCACTCATATAGGTGTATTCAAATGAAATATATTGAATTAGAAAATCCAAAGAAAATTAGAGACTTTTCGATCGACAAATGACCTTCATCAGTCAGTGGATAGAGAAAAAAGAATGTGAAGTCGGGCTATGTATAGCTCTACGGTGTCCAAAACAACAAAGTAAAAGAAAGGTGGTGAATGAATTGAAACAATTTAATACAGAATAATAAAATAAAGGGAATATATGATCAAAACAACCTATTTCCATAGCATTTATTAAAGTGCCTTTTCGTGAAAGGGGTATCCATGTAAAGACATTTAATGTAATTTTAAAAAAATGAAGAAAGTGCGACAATATTGAATTAATTGCTCAGAAACCTATGGGTAGACATATTTTTTAAGCACAAATGGTGACACCAAAATGTCATGCTATCCTTTAACAAAAAATGCCTAGTATAAAATAATTACATATATCTTATTTTAAAATATCATTATTAAAAATAATATTTTGAGCAACGTATTGCTCTTAGAAAGTTGTGGCTTGAAATCCCACATATCTAAACCAACTCATACACTTTTACTTGCTAATAATATATGACATACACTGTAACGTTTTGAAGAAGGATCAGGATTACTCCTGAGAATTATTATGATCATCATTTTGACTTTCATTGTGACTATCTCTTTACATACCTCTATTCTATGCTTGAGAAAAATGGCTAATTATATAGAAAATGTTGCTAAAGTCAAAAGCAGGCAAAAGGATTAATGTAAAAGTATTGCTGTATAAGAGATCGGATGCTGGAAACGAGCCTTGTAACTTTATTTTGAAATGTTCAAAATGGAAGGGAATATGACAGCGACTGTTGCTATTCCATTCAGAGAGAGTCAGTATTCGGGCCATTAGAGAAGAATTTAGCATAAACATCCCCCATAATTTTGCTATTTCTGTGCTTCATGCAGACTCCTGTCCACTTCTTGTAAGTATGGTGATGGAAGTTCTCTAAAGCCTGCACTGAGGCCTTTCATTTCATATGACTCTGTCAGAGCTTGTTCCAAAGCAACACTTTGTTCCCTTGAGTCGGTGAATTACAAAAAGTGCTATGTCCGCCTCGACATTCAGACAAAACTGTCAAGGTATTATAATTGCTCTTCAGTTCTTAGTGCTACGGTTGTGCTATACCATTCCTGTATGACATTCTACTCTTTGCATGAATAAATGCATGTAAAAGTAATATAATGAGAGAATTACATAAAATTGTGATACAGGAAACAATGAACTTTTTTTTCCATTGTAAATGTTGCCTTTTAAATTCAACAATCTAAAATCTTAATAAATAGCAATTGTCCATGCCATCAAATATGAAGAAGGTGATGGACCACCTAACCAAATAGTCTTGTAAAAAAAAAAAAACCTTCTGACAGTAATGCGACAAATGTTACTGTAAAGGTTTAGAATTAAGTATTGCCAATATAGAGGTAGCCCTTTCCAATTGCCCAAAGACAGTTATCATTAGTAAATGACCTATTGTTTAAATCAAATTTTTGTGTTACATGTATTTTTAAAACTTGTTTTTTACATTTTTATTCTTTTTTTAAAAAGTAATCCTGGAATTTCACACTGGCCATTTTTTTAGACTCATACGTCAGTCCTATA
Source organism: Oophaga sylvatica (assembly GCA_033576555.1). Taxonomy (NCBI): domain Eukaryota; kingdom Metazoa; phylum Chordata; class Amphibia; order Anura; family Dendrobatidae; genus Oophaga; species Oophaga sylvatica. The sequence continues at coordinate 208,184,519 of JARQOD010000004.1, read as the reverse complement.
TTTTCATGAAGTTTACTGTGAGGCTCCATAGCTCGTGCTACACAGAGCAGGAATCATCATCTCTTTTGAACGCTGGCCACGGGCCGGCATATATAGTAGATCTGCAGTGACCTCCAGCTTTCATGCTAACCCCACGATCATGTGACAAGGGTGCCAATGAGCGGGGTTTGTGACGCGTATCCGGTTTGCGCGAGTTACATTCCGCTATCAGAGATTGACAGCTGGATGAGAAGGATATTTGTGTATATATTCCACGCTGCTGAATGAACCACATGTGGTTGCTTCCTGAAGAAAAAGTGTTTGAAACTTAGAAACACGTAGCATAAACCGCGAATATCTTTCATCTATCCATCTCTAGACTAACGTCTTTATTCATTCAGCAGTGCGGAATATATCCACAAATATCCTTTTACATCTAGACACCAGCAGTCACTTGCTGACCCGTGGATCTGCTGCAGTTGTCATTTATACCTAAAAACCTCAGACACCGGATGTATCAGGTTAGCATTATCTGACTAGACAGGTGTAATTACAGCCGTGGGTGGATCGCAATTCCACCCGTGGCTGTTAGGAGCAGAGATGTCAAGTGCCGGGAAAGATGCGGGCTCAGTGCAGGAGCCTGCATCAAAGGAAGGTACACGACCTATGACATATCTATACTTCATAGGTCATGAAGGGGATAAAGGGAATCTGTCATTAGGTTTTTGCAACCTCATCTGAGAGCAGCATAATGTAGGAAAAGAGACACTGATTTCAACAGTTTTGTCACTTAGTTTACTGGGGGCAGCAGTTGTTGCACAATCATAGTTCTTAGATGTAGCAGAGCTCAGAAAGCTGTCCCCTCTTACAAAACAGCATTTTGTTTACATTGTCTATTGACAGTGAGCTGCTTATCAGAGGAGGGTGTGTGGTCGGACAACTGCTCTCATGAGTATCAGTCCTGGCAGTGATAATATCCTGGCAATAAAGCCTTAATTCTGTGGAAATAACAGCACACAGCCTAATAAGTGACACATAGCTGAAATCTGTGTATCAGCTGCTGCATCTTGCTGTCCTCATATTACATAGCAAAAACCAAGACTCTATTTAAAGTTCAATGAAAATAGGCAATTTATGTCTCACTGTGTGTCAGAAAGTCCCTTACTCAGATAATGCATGCTTACAATTGCAGAGGTGCCGCCTTATCAGAGTGGTTATATACACCCTTGTGGGCACCTCGGTGGACAATGCTGCTTTTATTTAATACAAAAACACTATAGAAAGTCAAAGAAAAAAAAATGTCACCATGTAGTGTTGTAGATATGCATTCAACTATCAATCTAATCTTTTTATTGATCTATCCATTATCTGATACAGTTAGCATGCATATATGTGGCATGTATTTGTTTATATCCTTACAAAGATTGACACAGTATGGAATTAATAAAGAATTTAATCTCCACATTTTCTATTATTTTTAATAAATACCATTCTGATTTGCGTGCTCCTTCCTTTTGTTGCTTGCATATTTTTACCTATTACTTGGAGCAATATGCATTCAAATCAATATGTAGGCTTTACTCCAATATCACACAGCAGGATGGAGAAATCTAGCATTCATTAACAAGCGGGATACATATATTCCAAACTTCACTTTAAGTGCTGACATTAAATAACAAGAATTATTATTGCAGCCAGTGTGAACTCTGTACTTAAAATACAAATGCTGTGAGAATGAATAAATTGAATTTACAAAAATTTAAATTTTCTCTTCTCTGTATTGTGGAAGTGCTAGCTAGATGTAGGAAATTGGAATATTATGCACTGGTAACGAAAAGTTCTTTTCATCTTTGTAGCTAATGGACTGAACAAAAAGTGAGCAATTTGTTTCATATCATGATTCACTAGCACTTTTACTGATAAGATTCCTATTTTCCAGTCTTGTTTCTTATTCAAGTTCATGTTTAGCAGTACACTGGCGTAATTACAGAATTGCGGTGCTTATATTTTAGTAACAGGGTTGACTGAAGCCCACTAGGATAAAGATAACGTTGCTAATTTTCTGTCATAGGAGGAGGATTGTGAAATGCACAGCCGACGTCCTACTATTTCATATGAGAGAGGTCTAGCTATATTAGGCAGTAACCCAGAACAGAGTACGGTAATTGCTCATGCCGAAAAAGAATTCTGAGACCCAATCTTCCCAATTAAATCAGTAAAGTCTAAAGAGAGTTCTGCTTCATTTCATGAGAACATTCTGCTTCATATAAAAGGTATAAGAAATTGTGTCAACCTGCACATCTTCCGAAAACTATTCCATATAAAAATGACACAAGTAGATACAATGTTGGCATGTTATACTGTTGTTTATTCCTATAGTAAAGGTATTTTATTGTAAAAGCAGACAAATGAATAAATTTTATATATAACAATATTCCAGTGTTTATTAATATACATTCCACATACAGTTGTTCCCATTGACATGTGACACAAGGTAAGCCACAGGTAAATTTTTCAATCATAGCTTTCCGATTGAACCCTGTGAAGGTTCCTAGCAGTCTAAATCTTGTGGCAGCGTCAGTAAATTATTTCCTAATATGTTATTAAATTTACTAAAAACTATTTGAATACAAAAATGACATTTTAATAAGCAGAATAAAAATTAAGTTAATCAAACTTCATTATACAGTGGGTACGGAAAGTATTCAGACCCCTTTAAATTTTTCACTCTTTGTTTCATTGCAGCCATTTGGTAAATTCAAAAAGTTCATTTTTTTCTCATTATTGTACACTCTGCACCCCATCTTGACAGAGAAAATCCAGAAATGTAGAAATTTTTGCAAATTTATTAAAAAAGAAAAACTGAAATATCACATGGTCATAAGTATTCAGACCCTTTGCTCAGTATTGAGTTGAAGCACACTTTTGAGCTAGTACAGCCATGAATCTTCTTGGAATGATGCAACAAGTTTTTTGCACCGGGATTTGGGGATCCTTTGCCATTCTTCCTTGCAGGTCCTCTCCAGTTCCTTCAGGCTGGATGGTGAATGTTGGACAGCCATTTTCAGGTCTCTCCAGAGATGCTCAATTGGGTTTAGGTCAGGGCTCTGGCTGGGCCAGTCAAGAATGATCACAGAGCTGTTCTGAAGCCACTCCTTTGTTATTTTAGTTGTGTGCTTAGGGTCATTGTCTTGTGGGAAGGTGAACCTTCAGCCAAGTCTGAGGTCCAGAGCACTCTGGAAGAGGTTTTCATACAGGATATCTCTGTACTTGGGTACATTCATGTTTCCTTCAATTGCAACCAGTCGTCCTGTCCATGCAGCTGAAAAACACCCTCACAGCATGATGCTACCACCACAGTGTTTCACTGTTGAGATTGTATTGTGCAGGTGATGAGCAGTGCCTGGTTTTCTCCTCACATACCGCTTAGAATTATCACCAAAAAGTTCTATCTTCATCTCATCAGACCAGAGAATCTTATTTCTCATAGTCTGGGAGTCCTTCATGTGTTTTTTTAGCAAATTCTATGTGGGCTTTCATATGTCTTGCACTTAGGAGAGGCTTCTGTCGGGCCACTCTGCCATAAATGTCCAACTGGTGAAGGGCTGCAGTGACAGTTGACTTTGTGGAACTTTCTCCCATCTCCTTACTGCATCTGTGGAGCTCAGCCACAGTGATCTTGGGGTTTTTATTTACCTCTCTCACTAAAGTTCTTCTCCCACAATTTGGCTGGACTGCCAGGTCTAATAAGACTTCTGGTGGTCCCAAACTTCTTCCATTTAAGGACTATGGAGGCCACTGTGCTCTTAGGAACCTTTAGTACGGCAGAAATTCTTTTGTAACCTTGGCCAGATCTGTGCCTTGCTACAATTCTGTCTCTGAGCTCCTTGGCCAGTTCCTTTGACCTCATGATTCTCATTTCGTCTGACATGCACTGTGAGCTGGGAGGTCTTATATAGACAGGTGTGTTACAAATCAAGTCATATCAATTTAATTAAACACAGCTGGACTCCAGCGAAGGAGTAGAACTATCTCAAGGAGGATCACAAGGAAATGGACAGCATGTGACTTAAATATGAGTGTCTGAGCAAAGGGTCTGAATACTTATAACCATGTGAAATTTCAGTTTTTCTTTTTTAATAAATTTGCAAAAATTTCTACATTTCTGTTTTTTTCAGTCAAGATAGGGTGCAGAGTGTGCATTAAAGGGAATCTGTCACCCTAATTTTGCCATATCAACTAAAGATATGGCTGAACAGTGCGTCCCATAACAAAGCTAACAGTAGGTATCATATATCCTGATACCCCCGTTTTCATATCAAAATACCTTTGTAAAGTTGGTATTTTTCGCTGTTAATCATGGCAGTCAGGTCAGGAGGGCGGCGTTTTCTCTGTCCTCCCTCCCGCTCCTCAGCATCCGTTGCATATCGCCGTCTGTGAATCCCATAGATGGCGTTCGGCTTCCCGAAATTGCGCAATTCAAATTCGGGCCTGCGCATGCCCAGTGTGCTTTGCCCAACAGTGGGCAAAGCATAAAATCATTACAGTGCATGCGCTACTCTTTCCTTGCCCCGGAAGTCGTCCAAGGCATGCAGTCATTTCCGGGGTAAGAAAAGACTAGCAAATGCGTTGTAATGATTGTATGCTTTGCCCACTGTTGGGCAAAGCACACTGCGCATGCACCGGCCCAAATTTGAATTGCGCAATTGCGGGAAACTGAACGCCGTCTGTGGGATTCACAGACGGCGATACGCAACGGATGCCGAGGAACGGGGGGAGGACAGAGAAAACGCCGCCCTCCTGACCTGACTGCCATGATTGACAGCGAAAAATACCAACTTTACAAATGTATTTTGACATGAAAACGGGGGTATCAGGATATATGATACCTACCGTTAGCTTCTTATGGGACCACTATTCAGCCATATCTTTAGTTGATATGACAAAATTGGGGTGACAGATTCCCTTTAATAAGAAAAAAAATGAACTTTTTTGAATTTACCAAATGGCTGCAATGAAACAAAGAGTGAAAAATTTAAAGGGGTCTGAATACTCTCTGTACCCACTGTAATCTACAAATGGTAATTAACTAATGTCAAACTTGCGTGTAGATCTACATAATGGCCTTGGTTGTAGGCCTATATATCTTCTGTGTTTCTGAAGCGTCTCCTCATGAATGCTATATTATAATCTAAAATCGGCCACTTATCTCTACCCAATTTGGCCAATCACACAGTTGCTATACACGAGCGCTTAGATGTCATGCCTCTACTATGCGAGAATTCTTGAAAATACCTGTCAAGCTTGCCAAGCTTGAACTTCTTTGCCCTATTTTAAAATAACCTTTCCACTTGAAAGAACAGAGGAATTTTTATGGTAGCATCTTTAAGTTCATAGATAGTAACATTGCAAAACATTATATAGAACCACTTCTTTGGTCCCACCTCATGCTAGATCTCTGCTGAGACTTTCCCTCCACCTATGAATTAATCAAGGTGAGAAAGTGTTAACATTTCCAATGCTCTGTTTCAACCTCGGTTTCAAACCTCCTATACATATACTATTTTTTCAGTCTAGCATGTACCTTAAAGGAAATTTCTACTTTAACTAAAATGGTCCTTAAATGCTTTTATACATATAAAATACCAAACAGAGCAGATACACATCCTTCCAGTGTCCAGTACTCTCCACTACTGCTCTAGACTCTGAAGTGGTGACCTCGCAATCACAGTGGTGCACATTGTCGCTGAAACTGAACCTGGGGAGGGTACGTATCTCCTCTGTTTGTAATTTTACATGTATAAAAGTGTTTGAATAATACTTTTGTTAAAGTTGAAATCCCCTTTAATGTCAGTGAAGGCTCTGTTATAGAAAGCAAGTTTAGTTGATCCTCTCTTGTGCAGATATGTATGGAGTTTGACTTGTGGAACATAACCAGCAAACAATGAGAGTATTCAGTACCAAGTATGATATAGGAAAGATGTGTATGTTCGTACCGTGTTAGCCAGTAGATAGAAAAATATTTAGACTTGAGAGTCCTCAGTGGTTGATATCTTTTAATGGCTAACAAATTGCAAGCTTTCGAGACTACTCAGGTCTCTTCATCAGGCAAGAGACTTCAGTACCAAGTAGGAATCCAATCAAACATGAAACATGGTCAATCCTCAAATACGTGTTTTGGAAAACTATTCTTTATTGCCTGGATTACCAAAATTTCTAAATTAAAACACCATCATGGCCCACAAGTACTTGGCATTACTTTTGTATTCATATAATCTTTAGTCATCAAGGTTATTTGGCTTCTAAAATAAGGAATTACATTTTTTAAAAAAATGTAAAGAATTTTGTCTTTTTTAGTTCTGTTTAGTTTGGTTTCTGAACAATTTTTCAGTACAGCTGACTTGATGCTAAGCCATCTGCACATCCTCTTATTTTCATAGTATGACCTACTTGCTATTTCCTTTTTATTTTCCTGCTCTTCTATAGAAGAAGGAAGTTTTAAATAAAAGGTAAACATCAGTCACAGAAATAGGGTCAAGGTCATAAAGAAGCAACAATCCAAATCAATCTGAGGATTTATGCATTAATAACAGGCATCTTAACAGTAATGAAAGCACACATGTGGCCGACAGCGATATGACATTTAATTACAGAATGCAAATTTACTGGAAATCATGATAATGATAAATTAGTAGAAATAATATATTAATGCAAATTAATTAAAAATGTCCTGAACTGTATAAAATATTGATTTTTAAATACTGAATTTAGTGAGGATTTATTTTGGTATGCATGCTAAAGCAATGGCTAGAAGATATGAATTTGCTTCACTTTGAAATAATGCATTATGGCCATTTTCGAAAAGGTTATTGTTTGTATCAGGGGTGGACACACCGCATGTGCAGCTGGTATGGCTACACCAGGACCAGAGGCTCTGAGGGGCCCCTGCAGGGTGGCTAATAATGAGGGCAATCTTACCTGTTTATCCAGCTCCGGGGGGCTCCTGGCCAGATTGCCGTCATGTGCAGCAGGCAGGGAGAGATCCCTGCAGCTCAGCTGCCTACAAGAGAAAATGGCAGCGGAGCTGCAGCGATCCGTCCTGCTTCCTGCCTGCACTTCCTGTCTCACACAGCAGTCAGTAGCATGGCTGGATGACATCATCATTCAGCGCCCTGACTGTACCAGAGAGAGGAAGCTGCCAGCAAAGGTGATGCTGTAGCTGTGGGAGAGTGTGCGGAGAGGTGCTGTGTGTGTGTGCAGAGATGAGTGGTGGTGTGTGTGTGCGTAGCACTGAGGGGGAATGTGCAGAGAGGTGAATAGTGCTGTGTGTGTCTGTGTGTGTAGGTGGAGGAGAGGGGAATTATGGGGATGGTGGGGGAGGAGGAAATGATGGAGGTGGTGGAATGGGCAATGATGAGGGTGGTGGGGGAGAAGGCAATGATGGTAGCAGTGGAAAGGACAATGATGGGGTGGTGGGGAAGGAGGCTATGATGGAGGTTGTGGGGAAGAAGGCAATGATGATGGTGGTGGGGGAGAGGGCAATGATTGGGAAGGTGGGGGAGAAGGCAATGATGGAGGTGGTGGAAAGAGCAATGATGGGGGGTGGGGGAGAAAGCAATGATGGAGGTGGTGGAAAGGGCAATGATGGGGTGGTGGGAGAAAGCAATGATGGAAGTGTGGAAAGAACAATGATGGGGTGGTGGGGAGAAGCAATGATTGAGGTGGTGGAATGGGCAATGATGGGGTGGTGGGGGAGAAGGCAATGATGGTAGCAGTGGAAAGGACAATGATGGGATGGTGGGGAAGGAGGCAGTGATGAAGGTGATGGGGAAATAGGCAATGATGGGTGTGGTGGGGAGAGGGCATTGATGGGGAGGTGGGGGACAAAGCAAAGATGGAGGAGGTGGAAAGGGCAATGATGGGGTGGGGGAGAATGCAATGATGGAGGTGGTGGAAAAGTCAATGATGGGGTGGTGGGGGAGAAAGCAATGATGGAGGTGTGGAAAGGACAATGATGGGGTGGTGAGGGAGAAGCAATAATGGAGGTGATGGAATGGGCAATGATGGGGTGGTGGGGAAAAGGCAATGATGGGGTGGTGGAAAGTACAATGATGGTTGTGTTGGAAAGGGCAATGATGGGGCTGGTTGGGGAGGAGGAAATGATGGAGGAGGTGGAAAAGGCAATGATGGGATGGTGAGGGAGAAAGCAATGATAGAGGTGGTGGAAAGGACAATGATGGGGTGGTGGAATGGGCAATGATCGGGTGGTGGGGAAAAGGCAATGATGGTGGTAGTGGAAAGGACAATGATGGTGGAATGGGCAATGATGGGGGTGATGGGGAGGAGGAAATGATGGAGGTGGTGGAAAGGGCAATGATGAGGGTAGTGGGGGAGAAGGTAATGATGGAGGTGGTGGAATGGGAAATGATAGGGTAGTGAGGGAGAAAGAAATGATGGGTGGGGGAGAGGACAATAATGGTATACGGGGGGGAGGAGGACAATGAGGGATAAGGGGGATTGGGAAGGGAGGAAGGGGGATTTATAATGGATTTAGGAACAGGGGAGATGAAGGAAGATGTTATTATAGCTTATTATGTTTAACACAGTCCCTTAGTATATAGTGTACTCACTTATAATAGCACAGCCCCTTAGTATATAGTGTACTCACTTATTATGTATAGCATAGTCCCTTAGTATATAGTGTACTCACTTATTATGCTTAGCAACATCCCTCAGTATATTATGTAGTCACTTTTTATGTATAGCACAGTCCCTTAGTATATAGTGTACTCACTTATTATGTATAACACCATCCTTAGATACATAATTTCCTCTTTTGTTATGTATAACACTGTCCCTTATTACATACAAACCTCTCTATTTATTATATAGCTTCTTCTGCTGTTATGTACATTGTCTCTTTACATAGTGTATTCTTGTTATTTTTGTTATTCAGAGTGCCCTCTTTTATTACATAGTCCGCTCTCTTGTTAGATATAAAATGACTGCTGATGGAGGAACCATTTACCAGACTACCAGTCCATTATCTCCTACATTAGAAAAGAAGCTTTTCCATGCTCCATGAGCCATCATTGCTAGTGTTGAGCGATATTGCTCGATATCTAAAAATATCGTATCGAAATTGTATCGCCGATAGCACTAAATATCGTCGATAATCGATTTCGATAGCGGAAGTCCCATGTAAGTCTATGGGAACAAAATATCGAAATTAAAAAAAAACATTCTTGCCTTGTTGGTTAATTGTACATGAAGGAAAACAACAAAAACTAATGTAGAATGTATTGGGGGAGGTTGAGGAGACAATAAAGGCATACATGTTTAACCCAATGCATTGGAATAGCATTAATATATATTTTTTTGGAAATACGTTTGGATTGACTAACAAATTGACAATGTTGTTAACCTTTTTTCTATTTTGGCAAATATGTATGTTTCACAACTTCCATGCTCTTCACCTTTTTAACTTTTGCCAGTGCCACACTTTCTCCTTCATAATCTTCAGCAGCAGCATCATCTTTCTCATCAAATTATTCTTCATCTTCACCTTCTTAATCTTCTTCTTAAACTTCTTGCTATTCATGTTTTTGTTTACATTACTCATATTGTTATTATTAAACGAATTAATCTTCTTCATATTCAAATTCTTCATCTTCTTCCTCTTCATCTTCTTCATCATATTCTTATTTGTGACAGAGATTCCTGTACTTGTAATCTGTAAAAGTATGAATTGTTCATCCTTCCGTTCTTGCTGTCACAAAAGATTTAAATTACAACAGTATTTGTCCGTGTTCAGTTTAGCCTGCAGCAGCAGGCATTTTCCAGGGGCACCACGAGGAGGAACGGACTCACCCCCATACACTGCTTAGTCTTCTTCTGCTTAGAATTTAGAGCATATATTTTGCTCTTCATTTTGGTCTTATACTTCATGTTCTTCTGTTTTTTGAACTTTTGCTTATTGTTCTTCTGTCTCTTGTTCTGTATCTTGTAGTTTGTCTTAACCTTCTTTGTCCTGTTGGTGATCTTCTTCTGGGTAATCTTTTATTTTTTCTTTGTGATGGTGTTCAGGCTGGTTGGCTTCATTCTCGTCGTCCTTGTTGTCGTCATCTTCTTCTGGGTGGTCTTTAATGTCGTCTAATTTCCGAGAAACAGCTGACGTTACTGGAACCCTGACGGGTATCAGATGGTGGAGCAAGAGACAATGGAAGTAACGAGGACCAGCTGACTGTGCTGGACCCCGGACGGGTAGCAGAAGGAAAAGAGGCAATGTCACAACCGAGTACCAGCTGACGTTACTGTGACACGGTTACTAAGCAGGAGGTACCTGTGCTCCAAAGCACTACCAAGGACCAGCAGACGTTGCTGGAACTCGGATACGGAGATGGAGGCACCTAGGCCAAAGGCACTGGGGAGAACCACTTGACGGTACTGGACCCCGGACGGGTAGCAGAAGGAAAAGAGGCAATGTCACAACCGAGTACCAGCTGACGTTACTGTGACACGGTTACTAAGCAGGAGGTACCTGTGCTCCAAAGCACTACCAAGGACCAGCAGACGTTGCTGGAACTCGGATACGGAGATGGAGGCACCTAGGCCAAAGGCACTGGGGAGAACCACTTGACGGTACTGGACCCCGGACGGGTAGCAGAAGGAAAAGAGGCAATGTCACAACCGAGTACCAGCTGACGTTACTGTGACACGGTTACTAAGCAGGAGGTACCTGTGCTCCAAAGCACTACCAAGGACCAGCAGACGTTGCTGGAACTCGGATACGGAGATGGAGGCACCTAGGCCAAAGGCACTGGGGAGAACCACTTGACGGTACTGGACCCTGGACAGGTAGCAGAAGGAAAAGAGACAATGTCACAACCGAGTACCAGCTGACGTTACTGTGACACGGTTACTAAGCAGGAGGTACCTGTGCTCCAAAGCACTACCAAGGACCAGCAGACGTTGCTGGAACTCGGATACGGAGATGGGGGCACCTAGGCCAAAGGCACTGGGGAGAACCACTTGACGGTACTGGACCCCGGATGGGTAGAAGAACGCACCCATGAAAATGTAAGTTGACAGGACGCAAGCCGTCCGCAGTTACCGAATCACACAGTCCTACAGTGGGTGCTTATCCTATTGTCACAATGGAAACCGCCTTTATTTACATATCCCACAGCACACATAGGAATCACCTAAACTGCAGGCACCATAGAGTCGGCTAACCCGAATGCAACACGACAGCACAACTTATTGGAGGATAATTGACGTTCACACTGCCAGGAAACAGCTGTCGTGCTGTAACCAGGCTGGCCAGGAGTCAGTACCCCTGCCAATTACTTACGAGCAACAAGTGGCGGTGTTGTAGCCCAGGGAGTAGAGTTCAGGTGGTAGAAAGATGAACATAACAGGAGACATGGAAAACGCTGCCAAACAGTTATTTAATCTGAAAACGGACAGGCAAATTCAGGTGAGATCCATGCCTTGTTCATTTTCAGAAAAGTAAGCCGGTCTACATTCTCTGAGGATAGTCGCATGCGACGGTCTGTTACTACACCACCTGCAGCACTAAAGACACGCTCAGATAATACACTGGCAGCAGGGCAAGCCAGCACCTCCAATGCATACTGGCTAAGCTCTGGCCATGTATCCAACTTAGAGACCCAAAATTTGAAAGGGGAAGAGGCATCTGGGAGTACACTTAGAGGGAAAGCCAAGTAGTCTGTCACCATCTTACGGAAACATTTCTTCCTGGTGACTGGAGCCGTCTCGGATGGTGTAGACCTTGCTGGCGCTGTCACAAAACTTTGCCACATTTGTAACATACAGTTCTTGCCCTGTGCAGAGGCGCTGCTTCTGCTCCCTCTTGTTGTAGAGGTGTCTACACTGCCTCGACGCACAGAGCTGCTTTGTAAAGCAGCAGCAGTAGCAGCAGCAGCTCTCTCGGCTGGAATGTACAACAGTATGGATTGCACCAGTGTGTCTTGGTACTCCTGCATTTTACGGTCCCGGTTCACCGGTGTGATGAGGGTTTGTAAGTTGTCCCGGTAGCGAGGGTCTAGGAGGGTGTACACCCAATAATCTGACGTGCTGAGAATGTGGGCTATGCGGCGGTCGTTTCTCAGGCACTGAAGCATGAAATCAACCATGTGCTGCAGACTCCCAACTGGCCAACAAAGGCTGTCCTCTGGAAGAGGCGTCTTCTCTGTCTCCTCTGCATCACCCCACCCTCGCTCTACATACTGAGTAGAGCGTTGTGTACCTCCCTCTGTAGGGATTTCTTCCTCCTCCATTGACTCCTCCTCCTCCTCATCCTCCTCACAAAGTGAGCCCTGCCCAGCCCTTTGTGAGGAACGACGTTGCGCTGACTGTCCTGAAGGTAATTGAATTTGTGACTCCTCAACCTCCACCTCTTTCAAAACCTCTTCCTTTAGTGCTTTCAGTGATTTCTGAAGCAGGCAGATAAGGGGTACAGTCATGCTGACTAGTGCATCATCTGCACTCGCCATCCGCGTTGAGACATCAAACGCACGCAAACGTCGCAGATGTCGTTCATAGAGGCCCACTCAGTAGTGGTGAAGTGTGAACGGCGCAAATTGCGAGTTGATTGCGCCTGTTTCAGCTGATACTCCATTACTGCTGACTGCTGCTCACACAACCGCTCAAACATATGTAACGTGGAATTCCACCTGGTGGGTACGTCACATATGATGCGATGTTCAGGAAGGCAAAATCTGACTTGCAGAGCTGCAATGCGCGATCTGGCCATGCTGGAACGTCGCAAGTGAGCGCAATCTAGGCGGACCTTGTGCAGCAGTGCATCAAGATCCGGATAGTCCCTCAAAAAACTCTGCACGACCAAATTGAGCACATGTGCCAGACATGGTATGTGAGTGAGGTTGCCAAGGCCCAGAGCTGCCACCAGATTTCGGCCATTGTCACACACTACCAAGCCTGGCTGGAGATTACCTGAACTAAACCACACATCGCTCTCCTGCTTGATGGCATCCCAGAGCTCCTGCGCTGTGTGGCTTCGATTCCCCATGGGAATTAATTTCAGTACGGCCTGTTGACGTTTGGCCACGGCTGTGCTCATATCGGTCGCAACAGGTAAGTGTTCACGGGTCCATGTGGAGGTATACCGTGACGGCTCGTGCAGCGATGATTCTGAGGAACTGGAGTAGGAGGAGGAATCAATGTGCACAGACTGGATTCTTGCAATCCTTGGAGTTGGCAGAACACGTACAGCGCCACTGGCAAGATCTGTACCCGGCTCCACAACATTGACCCAATGGGCAGTGAGGGAAAGGTATCGTCCCTGGCCATGGGTACTGGTCCACGCATCGGTGGTCAGGTGGACCCTGCTACTGACGGCGTTTAGTAGCGCATGTTTAATGTTTCCCTCGACATGTTTTTGCAGAGCAGGGACAGCTTGCCTGCTGAAATAAAATCGGCTTGGCACATTATATTGTGGGACTGCCAATGCCATAAAGTTCCTGAAACTGTCAGTCTCCACCAGCCTGAATGACAGCATTTCAAGGGACAGGAGTTTTGCAAGGCCAGCATTCAGAGCCTGTGCTCGTGGATGGTTTGCCGAGTATGGCCGTCTTTTATCCCATGCCTGTGTTACCGATGGCTGTTTTTTGTTCTGGGAGTGTGACGATGACTGTGAACTTACTGCAGTGGGTGGAATAACAGTTTCTCTATGGACAACAGTGACCGAGGTTCTTCCATGGAGATCCTGTGAGGAATCCGAAACAGGTGTGTGAGAGCTGGAGGTAGAGGCTCGAACATGACCTAAAGATGTAGGTGCTGCTGTAGGTTGGCCTACATCTCCAGTGTGTCTTTGGAACTCAGCTACGTGCTTTGTCCGTACATGTGTCCACATATTTGTGGTATTCAGGTTCCTGATATTTTTACCTCTTTTAACTTTTTGCTTACACAGCTTGCATTGAACATAGCAAATATCATGTACAAGTCTGTCAAAAAAGGACCACACACTGCAAGTCATGGGAGCGCCAATTTTGACAGTTCTAAGAGAACAGCTCCCAACAGGTGCCAAACTGGAGGCTACAGGCAAGCGAGTCTGCAGCCTACCTCTCCCTCCTCTTTGTACCGTTGGGACAATCTCTTCCTCAGAGCTGCTCCCACCACCTTCCTGTTGCTCACGCCATGTTGGGTCTCGGACTTCATCATCTCCACTACCCTCTTCCAACACCTGCTGCTGTTGGATGGTCTGGGCAGCACCATGCTCCACAAAACCTGGCATCTGAGTCTCATCATCATCATAAGATGCGTTCTGCGGTGTGCTGTCCATCGGCACTGGCTCACCCGCCTCTTCAGATTGAGAGAGACACAGCTGTTGCGCATCACTGCATACTCCCTCTTCTTCAAATTGCAGAATGCTGCTTGCCTGTGCCCGTGTTTGCGAGCCAACAGATTCTGAGAACAGAAGCAGAGACTCAGCTGGCTCCTGTACAGAACTCTCTGACTGCCTGGGCAATTTGACAGGCGGTGAACAGACAGATGGTTGCTCAACAGTGTTGTGTTCCTGAGAGGAGGTGGAAGGAATTGAAGTCGATGCATTGGCTGCCATCCAACCAACAACGGCTTCAATTTGTTCTTCCCGCAGCAGGGGGGCACGCCGAGCTCCTACCAAAGTGCGCATAAAGGAACGCTCACGGGGATAAATGGTGGATGCTGTGTCACTGAGGGCGGCAGCAGACACAGAATCCCCACGTCCTCTCCCTGCTGAAACTCCACGGCCACGACCACGTGCCTTACTCACTGACTTCTTCATCTTGGTAGATTGATAAAGAAAGTCAGAAAAGTTATAAGGCCTAAGTGTGGTTGTTACGCAGAGACTGAAGTGAACACTGAAACACAACTGTTCACAATCTGTGAAAGGCTACTCCTTTGTCTACTTCTATAGTGTTTGCAACCAATGTATTGTATACGGATGGAAGCGCGTCACACTAATAGATTATATTTTAAATGGAATGGAGCAGAACCAATTGGAGATAAATGAAAAGGATGAGCCACTGAGACACGCTCAGCAGAGTACAAGCAGCAGTGCTTGAACAAGTAACTGGAGCGTGATGTGCACTCAAAAAATAAAAAACACAGACTGAAGTGAACACTGAAACACAACTGTTCACAATCTGTGAAAGGCTACTCCTTTGTCTACTTCTATAGTGTTTGCAACCAATGTATTGGATACGGATGGAAGCGCGTCACACTAATAGTTAAATTGCATGGAGCTGCAAGAATTACACTGAAGGAAAAAAAAATAGTCTGTGAGTGACAGGTGCAGATGCCTACAGACAGCGTTGCATGCAGAGCAAACTGCAGCGTCACCTGCACTCACACACACCTTGCAGAGCTGTTAAAACAACACTGCAGGCAAAAGGAAGCTTTACACAGCGGTTGGTGCTAGCCTGCCTACAGCACAGTACACTAAATCGCAATCTCTAACTGTCCCTCAGAGTCAGCACAGTAGCGTTCTGTCCCTTACTGAATTCACAGCACAGTGACGCTAAAATGGCAGCGGCGCCTTTTATACACTGAAGAAAAAAAAAAAGAGTCTGTGAGTGACACGTGCAGATGCCTACAGACAGCATTGCATACAGAGCAAACTGCAGCGTCACCTGCACTCACACACACCTTGCAGAGCTGTTAAAACAACACTGCAGGCAAAAGGAAGCTTTACACAGCGGTTGGTGCTAGCCTGCCTACAGCACAGTACACTAAATCGCAATCTCTAACTGTCCCTCAGAGTCAGCACAGTAGCGTTCTGTCCCTTACTGAATTCACAGCACAGTGACGCTAAAATGGCGGCGGCGCCTTTTATAGTGCATTCTGACATCATTTCAGCATCCAATCACAGCCATGCCATTAGTTAACATGACCGCAGCAGTACAGGATGTGCCCACACTTCTTAGGATTCCTCATTGGCTGACTAAAATCACATTGCCTCGCAAAGAATTATGGGAACTTCCGATTACGGTATTCGATAATACGAAAATATCGAAACAAATTATCGAAAGGCCGATAGAGCTAATATCGGCCGATAGCCGATATTTGCATTATCGTATCGCTCAACACTAATCATTGCATTATATATCTAACAAGAGAGAATGGTATGTGTCTCGAATGGACCAACATACATGGTCTGGGGTTGCGCCTGCAAGGGTTAATCTATCTCCTCTCATTCAGTCCAGCATTCATCCTCTGTCCTATGCTGCAATGGGAGCATGAATCACACCCCGACACAGACCACACACCCGCTTCATGCAGGCTGCCACCACTCACCGAACACATGGGCGATAAGTCCCGGAAATATTACTACTATGTGCCAATCACCAGGAGCACACACTTCTAAGGCTATGGATTCTTTAGAGCAACAAGGTTCAGACTTATTAAAGTTTAAAGCTTTAATATAAAAGGTACAGTGCTTGCAATAAAAGGGATATAAAAATGGAAATTACAAGGGACATACAAATATGCAAAACAGTATAAAATAACAGGGAGAAAAACTTACAGAAATATCGAACTTTGCATTCTGGTACTCTTTCCCCGAGGGAGGGGGGAATATGAGATGATCACATCAGCTTGGCTGCCCCATATTTGACACAGTTCTTTTGTGTGGAAGTCTAATCAGGAATCCAATTTCTAGACCAGCCTCTCATTATAATATTCTAATTGCTGGTTTGTGAGTGGACCATGCCATGCTACCAATGAATACATTATTTTGTCTCTGAACCTCTGGTGTAAACTTTCCCATAGATAGCTAGCATTGACATCTAACTTCAAAATAGCCAGAAGGTGTGAAATGCTCCAATTCTATGTGCTCTCAGGAAGGCACCCGGAGAGGTTGGAGACTAGGAGACTGCCAGTCAGGCTAACATGAGGTCATGACCTGTGTGGAGAGCTGCAGCCTAAGACAAACATACTTACTGCTGGTCATATGCATACATATATATTTCACTACAATACATATACATATTTCACTACACTTCCCTCCTTATGAACGTGCATGGGGGTTGACTTACAGGTCAGCTCCCGAGCGCGTATCTGGTTCTGCCCCACCTTGGCGAGATAGGCCATCAGCATTGCTGTGATTGACTCCTTTCTTATGTTGAATTGTGAAATCATATTGCTGTAATATCAGGCTCCATCTAAGCAATTTCCCATTGTCCCCAGCTGCTCTGTTGAGCCAACTCAATGGGTTATGATCTGTTATCACGGTGAAGTTGCGCCCTTAGAGGTATGGTTGCAGTTTCTGCAGAGCCCACACAATTGCCAAACATTCCTTTTCAATAGTGGCATAAGCCACTTCTCTGGGTAGAAGTTTCCTGCTTAGGTAGAGAATTGGGTGCTCCTCACCTAGCTGGTTCACCTGGCTGAGAACCGCACCTAGCCCATAGGTGCTGGCGTCGGTCTGCACTACAAACTTGCGAGTGAAATCTGGAGCCTGAAGGACGGGTGAACTAACCAATGCTGACTTTAGGGCAGAAAATGACCCCTCACACTGAGGAGTCCAGGCAACAATTAGGGGAAGCTTTGTGCTGGTTAGATCAGTTTGCGGCTTGGCCAGAGCACTGTAGTTTGGCACAAACCTCCTATAATAGCCATCCGTACCCAGGAAGGACAGTACCTGCTTCTTGGTTCGTGGGGTGGGCCAGGCTGTAATGGCTTCTATCTTCTCTGGCTCAGGTTTTAGCCGGCCTCCCCCCACCCGGAGTCCGAGGTATTGTACTTCCACCATGGCTATCTGTCACTTCCCTGGCTTAACAGTAAGACCTGCAGTGTTAAGCCTCTGCAACACCTGAGAAAGATGTACAAGGTGTTCCTCCCAAGAATTACTGAAAATGGCTAAATCATCGAGATAAGCAACCGTAAAACCCTCAAATCCTTCAAATAAGTGATTGACCAACCTCTGGAAGGTGGCAGGGGCATTTTTCATACCAAATGGCATCACTAGAAACTCAAACAGCCCGAATGGCGTTATAAAGGCAGACCTCTCTTGAGCTTCTTTGGTCAGGGGTATCTGCCAATATCCCCTACTTAAGTTCATGATAGTGAGGTATGATGCATTAGCCAGCTGCTCTAACAGCTCGTCTATCCTCGGCATGGGGTAGACCTCACATGTAGTCAGCAGATTTAGTTTTCTATAGTCTGCACAGAACCGGGTAGTACGGTCCTTTTTCGGGACAAGAACCACAGGCGAGGCCCAAGCGCTCTGGGATTTTTGTGTTACCTTGAGGTTTAGCATCTCCTCTACCTGTTCCCTCATGTGTGACTTCACCTCTGCGGACACCCAGTATGCAGACTGCCATACTGGGCGATTGTTACCGGTGTCTACATGGTGAGTGGCTAAGTGTGTCCTCCCAGTTTTCCCTGTGAAGACTACTGTGAAGTTGCTGAGCACCCCCATCAGCTCAGACCTCTGACTGTAGGATAGCTCAGGGTTAAACTCTGCTGACTCCAGGGACTCCATATACTGAGTCCCAGCGCCCACATCTAGTAACAGATCAGCCTCTCCTTCTTCAGGCAGGCTACAGACAGGCAACACACAGGCCTCCCTGTCATGATGAGCTTTCAACATATTTACATGGAATACTTTCTGATGCTTTGCATGCTCATCTAGGGTCACCACATAGTTAACATCATTTAGCCGCTTGTGTACAGTGTATGGTCCCTCCCTTATTCTGTATCATAGGGACCAACACCCAAACCTTCTGCCCTTCCTCTAGGCCCTCAGTCTGGCATTGCGGTCGTACCAGACCTTCTGGTTGATTTTGGTCTGGGTCATGTTCTCATGGGTCAGGTTGCTCAGTTTTTGCATTCTTTCTCTGAGTTGCAGTACATATTCGACCACTGAGACGCCCGTAGTTTTGGGGTCACCCTCCCAACAGTCCTTAATCAAATCAAGTGGCCCCCTGACCCTCCTCCCATAAACCAGTTCAAAGGGGGAGAATCCTGTAGACGCCTGGGGTACCTCTCTGTACGCAAACAACAGATGGGGGAGGTACCGCTCCCAGTCTCTTCCTTCTGTCTCCACCAGCATTTTGAGCATTTGTTTTAATGTCCCATTAAAACGCTTGCAGAGTCCATTGGTTTGGGGATGATACTCGCTGGCCACAAAATTCTGCACTTGTATTTTTTCGCAGAGGCTTTCCATCAGATCGGACATGAATTGGGTTCCCTGATCAGTTAACATTTCCCTGGGGAAACCCACACGAGAGAAAACAATCAGTAAAGCATCCGGCACTTTGTCTGCTTGGATGGAGGACAGCGCCACAGCTTCCGGATATCGTGTGGCGTAGTCCACCACTGTGAGGATGTACCTTTTGCCAGAGCTGCTAGGAATTTCAAGTGGCTCTATGATATCCACAGCCATTCGCTGGAAGGGCTCATCGATCACAGGCAGTGGTTTCAATGGGGCTTTCTGTATATCCCCAGACTTTCCAAATCTCTGACAAACTGCGCAGGATCGACTGCAGTTGGCTATATCTGCCCCCATCTTGGGCCAATAAAAGTTATGTGTCAGACGAGCTTTAGTCTTTTGTACTCCAAGGTGCCCAGCCAAAGGAATTTCATTAGCAATTCTCAATAATTTTTCCCTAAATGGATAAGGGACGATCAGCTTCTTTTCACAGTCCCAAGGTTCTGTAGTATCCATGGGGAGAGTCTCTTTATACAGTCTGCCCTGCTCCCAGTATATTCTCTCTTTGTCAGAAGCAGTGGGGGGTTGGTCTGCAAGACATCTGAGCTTCTCCAGACTGACATCTGTCCGCAGGGCCCCCTGGAAGCTCTGACTGTCAGTCTGCGGCCCCTGGCCTAGTGTGACTGCCAGGACCTGGTCTGAAGCTGAGTCGTCAGTGTGAGTTATCAGGGACCTTGTTGGGTCTGCCATGAGAGGCGGCTCCTGGGCCATAGTATGGCCTCCCGGTTCAGGCAGTTCTATTTGAGCATCATCCTCTAATCTCTGGGGTTGAGTCTGAGCCGCAGCCTGACTCTGGGTCACAGCGGCCACATACGTACATTGCTGTGCATTGTTACATTTTCCCTCCTCACATGGGATCTCAGGTGGGTCACTTTCTTCCACCTTCTCTGTAGCATTTATTTGTAAGGGAGGGATATAGTGGGACACCATCCTCCCCAAGTCTGTGCCTAGCAACACATTGGTTGGAATAGCCTCTGATACTCCCACTTCTCTCAGTCCTTTCCCTGCTCCCCAGCCCAGGTACACATGGGCCATGGGCACGGCAGGGCTGACACCCCCAATTCCAGTTATAGACATAGTCTTTCCTGGTATGATATCTGCACGGATTACCATTTCTGGGTGCACCAGAGTCACCTCTGCCCCAGTGTCTCTGAGGCCAATGGTGACTTTATTGCCAACAGTGACAGATTGACAGTTCTCATTGGTCCTCACATCAGAGCCGGCCACAAACAGGACAGCAGGTGGGGACCCAGATGGCTTTGGGGTGGTAGTTGGGCGGTTGTCCCTATCAGGGCAGACAGTGCTAACATGTCCCACTTTGTTGCAGGAGAAGCATCGGCGTGTATCGCCTTGAGAATGTCTATTCCCCGGGACCCCATAGGAGGTGGGTTTGGACAGCACTGGTGATCGGCTGGCAGAGGGAGAAGGGTCCCCTTTTGGCTTACCTCCCCTCCAGCTGAATCCCGATGGCTTCCGCACCTCAGGCATCCTGTTAGCCACATAGCAGTCAGCAATCCTTGCAGCCTGATGCGCAGTTCGTGGCTCCCGATCACACACAAATTGTAGTACATCCGTGGGGCACATATGAAGAAATTTATTCTTGACCATCAGATCTGTTAAGTCCTCAAAAGTGTTAACAGAAAGTCCCCTTATCCATTGGTGTAGCGTGGTCCTCAAGGTGCTCATAACATCCGCATACCTGTCCTTTAATCCACGTTGTAGATTCCGGAACTTTCTCCGATACACTTTTGGGTGAGGTTGTACTTCCTGATCAGGGATTCCTTTATGGCCTCATAGTTCCCATCTAGCTCTGGTGGGAGTCCAGAAAAAACTTCCAGGGCTTTGCCTCTCAATCCTGGGGTTAGATACTGTGACCACTGATCACTGGGTAAATGGTATTGCCTGCAGGCTTTTTTATACCCTCGAAGGAAAGTAACTAAGTCTGTATCCTTCTCCATCACAGGGAAGTTTTCTAAACGTGGTCTCCTTGGATTTATTTCCTGGAGAGAGGTCAGCTGCGGACTGTTACCTCTCTCTATTTGAGCTATCTGAAGCCTGATGTCATGGGTGCATCGCCACGAAGATTGTCGCGATTGCACATTCTGACTTCTAGCAGCTGAGTTGCTGTTTCTTTGTGTTTGGTAATGAGGGAGTTAATTTTACCTAGCTCTTTGCTAAGACTAGGTCCAGCCTCGCCCCGCTGCTTTTGATTATGTTCTAATTAGCTTCCTTTATATAGCTGCCAGTCTGCTGGTTAGATGCCGGTGAAAGCATTCATACAGACTGCAGATAGGATCGGTTCTGAGAAGACTTAAGCTAAGAGCTCTTTTGTTGTTTCTCCTCACCTTGCTTATAGTTTATCTCCTAGACCTTTGGTGTTCCCTCTGTGTTTTAATGTTGTATGCAAGACAGTATTTACTTTATCCCCTGTCTGTCTCGTTTGTCTATACTGTTTGTTAACCTTTACCTGTCCATTCCCTATGGTGGTAATCAGGGTCCTTCTAAGGACTAGATTACAGTGGTCAGGGATTTATAGGAGACAGAGTTTACGCTGGTGGCCTGGACCTCTGTACCATTAACAGTACCTCCAGGTAGAGGGACTAGTCAGGACCCCAGTTTAGGGTCAGCATAGACCCCGGTCCACCTCTAGCCAGAGACAGCGTGAAAAGGATTCAGTATTGACCCACAGGATATTATGTCAGGTAATACTATGCTATATATACATGTTAATGTTACCTATTTATATGTTATATAGAATGTTGTCCCACTTGATAGATTACTGACATTATATATTTATACATCTGCTAGACAGCGTGACATTTTCACCGGCCAAACTATAGATTCTCCCCAGCTACCATGGATCCAATAGCCCAGCTTGCCCTGCAGTTGCAGAAATTGTCCATGGAGTTTACGGACATTAAGTCCAAGGTTTTGTCCCCCCCGGAGCAAACCAGATCTGAACCTAAGGTTGCTCTCCCGGACAGGTTCACTGGTGGGCGGGACAAATTTTTTACCTTCCGGGAGGCATGTAAATTGTACTTTCGGCTACGGCCTCGGTCATCGGGGAGTGAGGAGCAGAGGGTGGGAATTGTCATCTCGCTCTTACAAGGGGACCCTCAATCCTGGGCGTTCTCTCTTCCTCCGGGCTCCCCGGCCCTCCAGTCAGTAGATCGATTTTTTGCTGCCCTGGGGCTGGTGTATGATGACCCGGATCGGGTCTCCCTTGCTGAAACGAAGTTTCGTAGGATACAGCAGGGAGATCGTCCGGCGGAGGAATTTTCTTCTGAGTTCCGTAGATGGGCCACAGATACTCAGTGGAATGACCCAGCTCTTAGGAGCCAGTTTTGTCAAGGGTTATCTGACAAATTAAAAGATGTTTTGGCTCAGTATGATTCTCCTCCGTCACTGGAGGCTGCTATGGCCCTTGCTATTCGTATTGATAGACGGCTTCGGGGAGGTGCGAGGTAACTCCGCCCCCTGTTATTACTCCACCCACTACTAAAGTCCCTTATATGGAGGTTCCACTGGTCTGTTCTGAGGAACCTATGCAGTTGGGTGGGACATCATTTTGTAGGAGGGAATCGGCGGTGCGCCGCAAGACAAGAAGGTGTTTCTTCTGCGGGAGAGAGGGACATTTTGTTGGGGGGAGTCCCTCCCATACCTCATTGAGCAAAAAAGTCACCGAAAAAACTGTTAATCCCAGGTTGTGTGGTGGACGACAACCTGGGAGTAGGTATTTCGTCCCCAGGTCCGTCTCAATTTCTCGTGCCTGCGGAGGTGGTGATTGGTGCGAGAGTTGAGAGGATTTCTGTTCTTCTTGATAGTGGGTCTGGGGCTAATATGGTGGACGCTCGGTTTGCCCAGGTGCAAGGAAAGCAACTGAGTGTATTGGCCAAACCGATCCCTATACTTTCTATTGACGCCAGACCTCTCGGTCAAGGTAGCTTTGTACAAGCTGTTCATAACATAGACCTTCGAGTAGGGGCAATACATAAAGAACAGTTGTCTTGTTATGTGTTGGAGGGTCTTCCTACTCCTATTGTGTTGGGACTTCCCTGGTTGGCTAAACATAACCCAGTGATTGATTGGCAATCCAGAAAGATAAGCCAGTGGGGTGAATTTTGCAAGAATAACTGCATGAACACGGTCATCGGTGCGGTCGTGCCTAGGACTTTGCCTCCTTTTCTGGAGGACTTTGGGGAGATGTTCTCAGAGGAGGGGTGTCAAAAGTTACCTCCTCATCGCACGTATGACTGCTCAATAAAATTGCTTCCTGATGCCTTATCTCGTAGTTTCCCAGGGGCCGGAAAGACGGATGACCCGGTTCCTATCCTTCAGGAAGGAGTGGTGGTGTCGGCTGTGTGCTCTGAGCTTGAGGAGGAGGTGTTGGAGGCTTAGGGGGACGCCCCTGTAGGACCTCCAGGGAAACTGTTTGTTCCTAATCAGTTAAGACAAAAAGTTATCGAGGCACATCATAGTTCTGCTTTAGCAGGACATCCAGGGAGTAAAGCAACTGTGGATCTCCTTTCTCGCCGGTTTTGGTGGCCTAACTTAAATAAAGAGGTAATAACTTTTGTCGCGTCCTGTGGAGTTTGTGCTCGCTCTAAGACCCCACATACCCGTCCATCTGGGGTTCCTGAGGAGGAACGATTCTCGTCGTCACTTGATTCAGTTTGGAGAGGAGTGCTGAATGGTCTGAGTGCTATGGGGAACTGTTTCAAGCGGAGGTCTGATAGGAGGAGAGTGTCTGGTCCGGACCTAGGTGTGAACGATCTGGTGTGGTTGTCTACCAAGAATATAAAACGCAAAGTTCCCTCCTGGAAACTGGGTCCCAGGTTCATCGGTCCATACAGGATCAGTTCTATAATTAATCCTGTGGCATTTCGTCTGGACCTCCCTCCTACGTTTAAAATCCATAATGTATTCCACAAATCGTTGCTTAAGAGGTACGTGGCGCCAGTTATACCGTCACTTCTACCTCCTCCTCCAGTGGTGGTCAATGGTAACTTAGAATTTCAAGTGTTGAAGATCATTGACTCACGTCTGAATCGCCGGTCCCTTCAGTATTTGGTTCATTGGAAGGGATATGGTCCTGAGGAGAGGACGTGGGTCTCTGCGTCTGAGATTAACGCAGATCGATTGGTTCGGACCTTCCACACGACTTACCCGGACAGACCTGGCCCTGAGGGTCCGGAGGCCCCTCGTAGAAGGGGGGGTACTGTCATGGGTGCATCGCCACGAAGATTGTCGCGATTGCACATTCTGACTTCTCGCAGCTGAGTTGCTGTTTCTTTGTGTTTGGTAATGAGGGAGTTAATTTTACCTAGCTCTTTGGTAAGACTAGGTCCAGCCTCGCCCGGCTGCTTTTGATTATGTTCTAATTAGCTTCCTTTATATAGCTGCCAGTCTGCTGGTTAGATGCCGGTGAAAGCATTCATACAGACTGCAGATAGGATCGGTTCTGAGAAGACTTAAGCTAAGAGCTCTTTTGTTGTTTCTCCTCACCTTGCTTATAGTTTATCTCCTAGACCTTTGGTGTTCCCTCTGTGTTTTAATGTTGTATGCAAGACAGTATTTACTTTATCCCCTGTCTGTCTCGTTTGTCTATACTGTTTGTTAACCTTTACCTGTCCATTCCCTATGGTGGTAATCAGGGTCCTTCTAAGGACTAGATTACAGTGGTCAGGGATTTATAGGAGACAGGGTTTACGCTGGTGGCCTGGACCTCTGTACCATTAACAGTACCTCCAGGTAGAGGGACTAGTCAGGACCCCAGTTTAGGGTCAGCATAGACCCCGGTCCACCTCTAGCCAGAGACAGCGTGAAAAGGATTCAGTATTGACCCACAGGATATTATGTCAGGTAATACTATGCTATATATACATGTTAATGTTACCTATTTATATGTTATATAGAATGTTGTCCCACTTGATAGATTACTGACATTATATATTTATACATCTGCTAGACAGCGTGACACCTGAAAGCTCTTTCGGCCTGGCGTTCTGCAGCAGCAGCCTCTCTCTCTTCCCGGTCCCGGCGTTCTGCAGCAGCAGCCTCTCTCTCGCCCTGGCGTTCTGCAGCCTCTCTCTCAGCCTGGCGTTCTGCAGCAGCAGCCTGTCGGTACTGTAGCATAAGCTGCATACGCAGATTGGGATCAATTGTTCCCAACTGTTGTAAGTCCATTTGTAAAGTAGAGTCCATAGGCTCCACAGCACTAGCATTACTGGCACCTGCATCAGGTATCTCCGGTGCAAGAGCTGGCATTGCTGGGTCTCTCTGAGGTGGACCCTCTCTTTGCCCGGATGCTTCAGTATTTTGCTCTATGTCCTGCTCGGCCAAGGCACGTATCAGCAGTTCCTTGGATTTGTTAGCCGTCTCTATTCCTCTCTGCTCACAGAGGTCGATCAGAGCCTCTTTGCTTTGCTTCTTGTACTGAGCTGCCATATCAATGAACAGCCCTTGCCAAATAAAAGATAGAAAAGAAAAACAGGGAAGGGAAACTGTTTGCAAGTATGTCCAAATAAGCACTGAGTTGAACCTTTAGTACAGGGAGTATTTGCTTACACCATGCACTAATGCTCTAATACAAATAAATTCTATTGCACTGCTGCCACCAATTGTCATGAATGGACCAACACACACGGTCTGGGGTTGCGCCTGAAAGGGTTAATCTATCTCCTCTCACTCAGTCCTGCATTCAACCTCTGTCCTATGCTGCAATGGGAGCATAAATCCCTCCCCGACACAGACCACACACCCCGCTTCATACAGGCTGCCACCACTCACCGAACACACGGGCGATGAGTCCCGGAAATATTACTACTATGTGCCAATTACCAGGAGCACACACTTCTAAGGCCAAGGATTCTTTAGAGCAACAAGGTTCAGACTTATTAAAGTTTAAAGCTTTAATATAAAAGGGATATAAAAATGGAAATAACAAGGGACACACAAATATGCAAAGCAGTATAAAATAACGGATAAAAACTTACAGAAATATCGAACTTTGCATTCTGGTACTCTTTCACCGAGGGAGGGGGGAATATGAGATGATCACATCAGCTTGGCTGCCCCCATATATGACACAGTTCTTTTGTGTGGAAGTCTAATTTATAGATATGACTTGGAAATCCAATTTCTAGACCAGCCTCTCATTATAATATTCTAATTGCTGGTTTGTGAGTGGACCATGGCATGCTACCAATGAATACATTATTTTCTCTCTGAACCTCTGGTGTAAACTTTCCCATAGATAGCTAGCATTGACATCTAACTTCAAAAGAGCCAGAAGGTGTGAAATGCTCCAATTCTATGTGCTCTCAGGTAGGCACCCTAGAGAGATTGGAGACTAGGAGACTGCCAGTAAGGCCTGTGTGGAGAGCTGCAGCCTAAAGGTACTGCCACACTAAGCTATCCCGCTAGCGATCTCGTTAGCGTTGCATACTAATGAGATCGCTAGCGGGATTGTTTCTATATCGCTAAATGCTTCCGCATTTAGCTATATAGTTAACGACGCTATCGCCGTTAGCGATCTTCTTAACGACTTTAGCGTTTTCGCTAAGAAAAGGTGCCACACAGCGATAAGATACTTACCCAGCGGGAGCGCCAGCGATGAAATAGGGTCCGGAACGATTCCAGCGACGAGCGAGATCACAGCAGGAAGCTCGTCGCTGGAAGCTGCCGCACTGAACAATATCGCTAACGGGATCGCTAAATAGTGACGTTTTTTAGCGATCCCGTTAGCGATATTGTTTAGTGTGGCATACCCTTTAGACAAACGTACTTACTGCTGGTCATATGCATACATATATATTTCACTACAATACATATTTCACTACAGTATGTAATAAAAAACAGGGCTCTATATAATCCAATATGTATGGGACGGTGCTGTACATAGCAAGAGAGGGCACTGTATAAGGGACGGCAATATACATACTAAAGGAGACTATGTAATATATATACATGTATGTGTGTCTGGCTGTAAAAAAATAAAGAGAACACTCAAATAACACATCCTAGATCTGAATGAATGAAATATTCTCATTGAATACTTTGTTCTTTACAAAGTTGAATGTGCTGACAACAAAATCACACAAAAATCATCAATGGAAATCAAATTTATTAACCAACAGAGGCCTGGATTTGGAGTCACACACAAAATTAAAGTGGAATATAATGTCCTTAACCCCTTACTGCCATCGGACGTACTATCCCGTCCATGGTACCTGGGCCCGTATGATCGGGGACGGGATAGTACGTCATAGGCGATCAGCTGCGCTCCTGAGGGGAGCGCAGCTAATCGCCGCCGGGTGTCAGCTGATTATCACAGCTGACACCCATGACTGTGTGTCAGGA
The DNA here is from genome assembly GCA_033576555.1 of Oophaga sylvatica. Lineage (NCBI taxonomy): Eukaryota > Metazoa > Chordata > Amphibia > Anura > Dendrobatidae > Oophaga > Oophaga sylvatica. Next base: position 208,156,942 of record JARQOD010000004.1, on the reverse strand, counting down.
GCGGTCACGGACCGCTCCCGGCACATTAACCCCTTGCACACCGCGATCAAACATGATCGCGGTGTACTGGGGGCACAGGGGAGGATCGCGCAGGGTGGGGGCTCCCTGCGCGCCCCCCTGAGACCCTCAGAGCAGCGCGATGTGATCGCGCTGTTCTGAGGGCTTCCTCCCTCCCAGGACCCGGATCCAAGATGGCGCCGGGGTCCTGGAGGGAGGCGGCTACCTCAGTGCCTGCCGAGAGCAGGCGCTGAGAAGCCTGCATCTATGCCTGTGCGATCGCTGGTGTGACAGAGTGCTGTGCACACTGTCACAACAGCGATCTGATAAAATACTGTGATGTCCCACCCTGGGACAAAGTAAAAAAGTTAAAAAAGTAAAAATAAACATGTGTAAAAAAAAAATCCAAAATAAATAAAAAAAAAAAAAATATTCCCCAATAAATTCACTTCTTCCTATAAATAAAAAAAAAAAAACAATAAAAGTACACATATTTGGTATCGCCGCGTCCGTAACGACCCCCCCTATAAAATTGTCCCACTAGTTAACCCCTTTAGTGAACCCCTTAAAAAAAAAAAAAAAAACGAAGCAAAAAATCAATGCTTTATCATCATACCGCCGAAGAAAAAGTGGAATAACACGCGATCAAAAAGACCGATATAAAAAAACATGGTACCGCTGAAAACGTCATCTTGTCCCGCAAAAAACGAGCCGTCATAAAGCATCATCAGCGAAAAAATAAAAAGTTATAGCTCGCAGAATAAAGCGATGCAAAAATAATTATTTTTTATATAAAATTGTTTTTATTCTATAAAAGCGCCAAAACATGAAAAATTATATAAATGAGGTATCGCCATAATCGTACTGACCCGAAGAATAAAACTGCTTTATCAATTTTACCACACGCGGAACGGTATAAACGCCTCCCCCAAAAGAAATTCATGAATTGCTGATTTTTGTTCATTCTAACCTCCCAAAAATCGAAATAAAAAGCGATCAAAAAACGTCACGTGCTCAAAAATGGTACCAATAAAAACGTCAACTCGTCCCGCAAAAAATAAGACCTCACATGACTCTGTGGGCCAAAATATGCAAAAATTATAGCTCTCAAAATGTGATGATGCAAAAACTATTTTTGCAATAAAAAGCGTCTTTTAGCGTGACAGCTGCCAATCATAAAAACCCGCTATAAATAGTAAATCAAACCCCCCTTTATCACCCTCTTAGTAAGGGAAAAATAATAAAATTAAAAAAAGCATTTATTTCCATTTTCCCATTAGGGTTATGGTTAGGGTTGCGGCTAAAGTTAGGGTTAGGGTTGGCGCTAAAGTTAGGATTAGGGCTAGGGTTGGGATTAGGGGTGTGTTAGGGTTAGGTTTGTGGTTAGGGTTGGGACTAGGGTTAGGGGTGTGTTGGGGTTAGGGTTGGAGTTAGAATTGGGGGGTTTCTGCTGTTTAGGCACATCAGGGGCTCTCCAAATGTGACATGGCGTCTGATCTCAATTCCAGCCAATTCTGCGTTGAAAAAGTCAAACGGTGCTCCTTCACTTCTGAGCTCTGCCATGCGTCCAAACAGTAGTTTATCCCCACATATGGGGTATCAGCGTACTCTGGACCACAAGAGTTATTGTGAAATTTGTCCTATTTCTTCTGCTACCCTTGGGAAAATAAAAAACTGGGGTCGAAAATATCATTTTTGTACAAAAAAAAATATTTTTTGTTTTTACGGCTGTACATTATAAACTTCTGTGAAGCACTTGGGGCTTCATAGCGCTCACCACACATCTAGATAAGTTCCTTGTGGGGTCTATTTTCCAAAATGGGGTCACTTGTTAGGGATTTCCACTGTTTAGGCGCATCAGGGGCTCTCCAAATGCGACATGACGCCCCCAGACCATTCCATCAAAGTCTGCAATCCAAAACGTGACTACTTCCCTTCCGAGCCCCAACGTGTACCATACAGTAGTTTTCTCCCACATATTGGATATCAGCGTACTCAGGACAATTGGACAACAACTTTTGGGGTCCAATTTCCCTGTTACCCTTGTAAAAATAAAATATTGGGGCAAAAAATCATTTTTGCAAAAAAAAGATTTTTATTTTACGGCGTGCGTTATAACTTCTGTGAAGCACTTCGGGGTTCAAGTGCTCACCACACATCTAGACAAGTTCTTGTGGGGTTATTTCCAAAATGGGGTCACTTGTGGGGGTTTCCACTGTTAGGCGCATCAGGGGCTCCAAATGCGACATGACGCCCAGACCATTCCATCAAGTCTGCAATCCAAAACGTCACTACTTCCCTCGAGCCCTGACGTGCGCCCATACAGTAGTTTTCTCCACATATTGGTATCAGCGACTCAGGACAAATTGGACAACAACTTTTGGGTTCCATTTCTTCTGTACCTTGTGAAAATAAAATATTGGGCGAAAATCATTTTTGTAAAAAAAAAAAAGATTTTTTATTTTTACGGCTGTACGTTATAAACTTCTGTGAAGCACTTCGGGGTTCAAAGTGCTCACCACACATCTAGATAAGTTCCTTGTGGGGTCTATTTGCCAAAATGGGGTCACTTGTGGGGGGTTTCCACTGTATAGGTGCATCAGGGGCTCTCCAAATGTGACATGACGCCCCCAGACCATTCCATCAAAGTCTGCAATCCAAAACGTCACTACTTCCCTTCCGAGCCCTGACGTGCGCCCATACAGTAGTTTTCTCCCACATATTGGGTATCAGCGTACTCAGGACAAATTGGACAACAACTTTTGGGTTCCAATTTCTTCTGTTACCCTTGTGAAAATAAAATATTGGGGACGAAAAAATCATTTTTGTAAAAAAAAAAAGATTTTTTATTTTACGGCTGTACGTTATAAACTTTAGTGAAACACCTGGGGGTTAAAAGTTCTCACCACACATCTAGATAAGTTCCTTGAGGGGTCTAGTTTCCAAAATGGCGTCATTTATGGGGGTTTCCACTGTTTAGGCAGATCAGGAGCTCTCCAAACACGACATGGCGTCCAGCCAATTCTGCGTTGAAAAAGTCAGACGGCGCTCCTTCCCTTCCAAACTCTGCCATGCACCCAAACAGTGGTTTACCCCCACATATGGGGTATCAGCGCAAATTGCACAATAACTTTTGGAGTCTTGTTACCCTTGGAAAAATAAAAATTGGGGTGAAAAGATCATTTTTGTGGAAAAAATATGATTTTTAAATTTTACGGCTCTACGTTATAAACTTGTGTGAAGCACTTGGGGGTTCAAATTGCTCACCAAAGATCTAGAAAAGTTCCTTAGGGGGTCTAGTTTCCAAAATGGGGTCATTTGTTGGGGGTTTCCACTGTTTAGGCACATCAGGGGCTCTCCAAATGCAACATGGCATCCAATCTCAATTCCAGCCAATTTTGGTTGGAAAAAGTCAAATGGTGCTCCTTCCATTCCGAGCTCTGCCGTGCGCCCAAACAGTGGTTCCCACCCACATATGGGGTATCAGCGTACTCAGGACAAATTGGACAACTTATGTGGTCCAATTTCTCCTGTTACCCTTGAGAAAATAAAAAATTAGTGACTAAAAGATAATTTTTGTGGGAAAAAAATAGGATTTTTTATTTTCATGCCCGGGCATTATAGACTTGTGTGAAGCACTTGGGGGTTCAAAGTGCTCACCAAAGATCTAGATAAGTTCCTTAGGGGTATAGTTTCCAAAATGGGGTCACTTGGGGGGGGTTTCCACTGTTTAGGCTCATCTGGGGCACTGCAAACGGAACATGACCCCCATCAACGTCTGCATTCCAAAACGTTACTACTTCTTTTCCAAGCCCTGCCGTGCACCCAAACAGTTCCCCCCCCCCACATATGGGGTATCAGCGTACTCAGGACAAATTGGACAACAACTTTTGGGGTCCAATTTCCTTGGGAAAATTCAAAAATTTGGGACTAAAAAATCATTTTTGTGGAAAATTGTTTTTTTTTTTTTTCACACCCAGGCATTATAAGCTTTTGTGAAACACTTGGGAGGTCAAAGTGCTCACAACAGATCTAGAGAAGTACCTTAGGGGTCTAGTTTCCAAAATGGTGTCACTTGTGGGGGTTTCCACTGTTTAGGCGCATCAGGGGCTCTCCAAACACGACATGGCGTCCAATCTCAATTCCAGCCAATTTTAGTTTGAAAAAGTCAAACGGCGCTCCTTCCCTTACGAGCTCTGCCGTGTGCCCAAACAGTGGTTTTCCCCCACATATTGGGTATTGGCGTACTCAGGAGAAATTGCATAACAACCTTATCTGTCCATTTTCTCCTTTTACCCTTGTGAAAATAAAAAAAAAGTTTGTAAAAGATCATTTTTGTGGCTAAAAAGTTAAATATTCATTTTTTCCTTCCACGTTGCTTTAGTTCCTGTGAAGCACCTGAAGGGTTAATAATCTTCTTGAATGTGGTTTTGAGTACCTTGAGGGGTGCAGTTTTTAGAATGGTGTCACTTTTGGGTATTTTCTGCCATATAGACCCCTCAAAGTGACTTCAAATGAGAGGTGGTCCCTAAAAAAAATGGCTTTGTAAATTTTGTTGTAAAAATGAGAAATCGCTGGTCAACTTTTAACCCTTATAACTTCCTAACAAAAAAAAATTTTGGTTCCAAAATTGTGCTGATGTAAAGTAGACATGTGGGAAATGTTATTTCTTAACTATTTTATGTGACATATTTCTCTGTTTTAAGGGAATAAAAATTCAAAGTTTGAAAATTGCAAAATTTTAAAAATTTTCGCCATATTTGCGTTTTTTTCAAAAATAAACGCAAGTTATATCAAAGAAATTTTACTTCTAACGTGAAGTACAATATGTCACGAGAAAACATCTCAGAATCGTGAAGATCCGTTGAAGCGTTCCAGAGTTATAACCTCATAAAGAGACAGTGGTCAGAATTGTAAAAATTGGCCCGGTCATTAAGGTGCAAACCACCCTTGGGGGTGAAGGGGTTAAACAAGTCAAAATGATGCTCAGTAGTGTGTGTGGCCTCCACGTGCCAGTATAACTTCCCTGTGCCTGTATGACCTCACTACAATGGCTGGGCATGCTCCTGATGAGGCAGCGGATGGTCCCCTTAGGGATCTCCTCCCAGACCTAGACTAAAGCATCCGCCATCTACTGGACACTCTGTGGTGCAACGTGACCAACGTTGGTGGATGGAGCGAAAGATGATGTCCCAGATGTGCTCAATCGGTTTCAGGTCTGGGGAATGAGCGGGCCAGTCCATAGCTTCAATGCCTTCATCTTGCAAGAACTGCTGACACACTCCAACCACATGAAGTCTGGCATTGTCCTGCATTAGGAGGAACCCAGGGCTAACCGCACCAGCAAATGGTCTCACAAGGGGTCTGAGGATCTCATCTCGGTACGTAATGGCAGTCAGGCTACCTCTGGCGAGCACATGGAGGGCTGTGCGGCCCTCCAAAGAAATGCCACCACACACCATTACTGACCCACTGCCAAACTGGTCATGCTATGGATGCTGCATGCAGCAGATCGCTCTCCACGGTGTCTCCAGACTCTGTCACGCCTGTCACATGTGCTCAGTGTGAACCTGCTTTTATCTGTGAAGAGCACAGGGCACCAGTGGCAAATTTTCCAATCCTGGTGTTCTGTGGCAAATGCCAAGCATCCTGCACAGTATTAGGCTGTGAGCACAACCCCCATCTGTGGAAGTCAGGCACTCAAACCATCCTCATGGAGTCAGGTTTCTAGCCATTTGTGCAGACACAGGCCTGCTGGAGGTCATTTTGCAGGGCTCTGGCGATGCTCCTCTTGTTCCTCCTTGCGCAAAGGCGGAGGTAGCGGTCCTGCTGCTGGGTTGTTACCCTCCTACGGCGCCCTTCACGTCTCCTGGTGTAACTGGCTTGTCTCTTGGCAGAACCTTCAGCCTCTGGACACTATGCTGACAGACACAGCAAACCTTCTTGCCACAGCTCGCATTGATGTACCATTCTGGATGAGTAGCACTACCTGAGCCACTTGTGAGGGTTTTAGAGTCCGTCTCATGCTACTACGAGTGTGAAAGCACAACCAACATTCAAAAGTGACCAAAACATCAGCCAGAAAGCATTGGTACTGAGATGTGGTCTGTGGTCCCCACCTGTTGAACCACTCCTTTATTGAGTGTGTCTTGATAATTGCCAATAATTTCCATCTGTTGTCTATTCCATGTGCACAACAGCATGTGAAATTGATTGTCAGTCAGAGTTGCTTCCTAAGTGGACAATTTGATTTCACAGAAATTTGATTCATTTGGAGTTATATTCTGTTGTATAAGTGTTCCCTTTATTTTTTTGAGCATTTATATATATATATATATATATATATATATATATATATATATATACAGTACAGACCAAAAGTTTGGACACACCTTCTCATTTAAAGATTTTTCTGTATTTTCATGACTATGAAAATTGTACATTCACACTGAAGGCATCAAAACTGTGATTTAACACATGTGGAATTATATACTTTACAAAAAAGTGTGTAATAACTGAAATTATGTCTTATATTCTAGGTTTTAAAGTAGCTACCTTTTGCTTTGATGTCTGCTTTGTCGCCATAAAAGGAGGGGGGCCCAGACACATTTCTTGCACAGGGCCCCAAGCTGTCAGTGTCCGCCCTGGTTTGCAAAATAGAAATAACTGCATTTTGAGATACGCGATATGGTTGCTTTTAGATTGCTTATATGCAGTATGATCCTTCCTGTATAGAGTTTGATACATTTTTGCTGCTAGTATTCTCACAGTTTTAGATTGATGGTATCTACTTTTCTCATTATTCTTGCAATTCTACCCTCATTACTGTGCTTTACAGTAATATACAGTGGGAAAAATAAGTATTGTAGGTACACTTCAACTGCGAGAGACAAAATCTTAAAAAAATCCAGAAAATCACATTGTATGTTTTTTACATAATTACTTTGCATTTTAATGCATGAAATAAGTAGATGATACAATATAAAAACTGAACTTAATATTTGGTACAGAAAACTTTGCTTGCAATTACAGAGGGATTTTTCCCACTCCTCCATACAGATCTTCTCTAGGCTGGGCAACATTGAGTTTCAGCTCCCTACAAAGATTTTCTATTGGGTTCTGGTCTGGAAACTGGCTAGACCACTCATGGACTTGAAATGCTTCTTACAGACTGCCACTCCTTAGTTGTCCGGGCTGTGTGTTTTGGGTCATTGTCATGCTGGAAGACCCAGCCATGACCCATCTTCAATGCTCTTACTGAGGAAAGGAGGTTGTTGGCCAAAATCTTGTGATACATTACCTCATCCATCCACCCTTCAATACGGTGTAGTCATCCTGTCCCCTTTGCAGAAAAGCACCCCCAAAGTATTATGTTTCCTCCACCATGCTTCACAGTCGGGACAGTGTTCTTTGGGTTGTAATAATTCTTCTTCCTCCAAACATGGCAAGTGGAGTTGATACCAAAAAGTTCTATTTTTGTCTCTTCTTATCATATACCTTCTGCCATGCCTCTTTTGGGTAATCCAGATGGTCATTGTTGAACTTCACATGGGCCTGGATATGGCATGAGCAGGGGGACCTTGCATGCCCTGCAGCATTTTAATCCAATTCAGCATATTGTTTTACTAATGATAATGATTGAGACTGTGGTCCCAGTTATCTTCAGGTGCTCCCTTGTAGTTTTGGGCTGATTCCTGACCTTTCTGAGAATCATTCTTAACCCATGAGGTGGGATCTTTCATGGAGCCTCAGACCAAGAAAGTTTGACAGGCATCTTGTGTTTCTTCAATTTTCTAATAGTTGCGCCAACAGTTGTTGCCTTTTCATCAAGCTGCTTGCCTATTGTCCTGTAGCCTATCCCAGCCTTGGGCAGGTCTACAATTTTGTCCCTGGTGTCCTTTGACAGGTCTTTGGTCTTCTCCATGGTGAATGATTGTGACTGATTGAGTGTGTGGACAAGTGTCTTTTATACGGTAACAAATTCTAACAATTAAGAAAGGTAATGAGGGAATAGTAGGAGGGCTTCTTAAAGAAGAACTACCAGGTCTGTGAGAACCAGAATTTTTGCTGATTGGTTGCTGATCTAATAGCTATTTCATGCAATAAAATGCTATTTAATAATCATGTAATGTGATTTTATGTTTTTTATTTTTAGATTCTTAATCTCACAGTTGAATGTATCCAAGAAAAAAATTTCAGATCTCTCCATTCTTTGCAGGTGGTTTACTAATTTACCAGTTGTTGAGGAATACACTGGGACACTCAGGGTTAAAAAATCCATTCAGTTTATTAAGACACAGCATAAACCGAATCTCAGGTACTTGGTAACATGCACACCTCGTGCACTGTCCGGCAACCGTTCGACTCTACAGTACCCATTGTTCCTCGTTGATGTGCCTAATACGGGTGAGTATCGGCTAATTGTCCGTGATCACCTCACCAGTTCCTGGATACCTCTTATTCTCAAAGGTGTCTTCACCCTGGCCCACTCCAGCCAGCACTGTCCCCCATGCACAAACACACAGGCTCCATCTTGGGTGTTCAGATACACCCTCTGGGGTGGGGTATGTAGGTGATTGGACCCACCCATCTCTCCAAGTCGTCTGTAAGCCTTCCCAATGTATAGTAAACCTCAGCAGTAGATCTACTGAGCCAAAACAAGCCCAAGCTTCCATCACAGGGCCACGCACCTCTGTGACACATACCTCCCATTAACCACATGGACAGTCGCCATACCACAGTGGGAAAACTTGCAAAATCAGCAGTGTATCAAATACTTATTTTACTTACTGTATCATTAATTATGTATATATTATAGTAGGATGCAATGAGGTGTATTGTGTGCATGTAAACACACAGAAGTCTATGATAATTCAAGCTAATAGCCTGTCATACTGAAAGGTATTCCTTGTTCTAATCTCAATGTTAGGCCCACTTCACACATCACTGTTTCCGGTGTGTGTGTGGTGTAATTTTTCACATGTACCCTACACAATTATACATGCACACCCATTATAATCTATGAGGTTGCACACATGTCCATGTGTCCACACTTCGCCAGCGAGATCCGACGACTGTGATGAGCATGGACATCAGTATCCAGCGACAATTATGCTGAAGGGTCACACTAGGGTGTGATCTTCTTAATAGTCTGTGGCCAAATTGTATCTCTGAGAGATTTAACGTGCACGTGGAGAAAAAACACTCATGATTGACGATGCAGTCACTAGCAGCAAATCCGTTTATTGATTGGAAAGCACATCCTTTTATAGGTCAATTTTCAATGTAAATCTATGTTGAACCTACTCACCAAAGTGAATAAACCAAAAAAGTTAAAAATATAGAGACTTTAAAATAGTTTTGTTAATGTCAGACAAATTTTTTAAAAACAAAGGAGAACCAGTAAAAACTTAGACATAATGAAATACCATAGTATAGGGAGATAATAATATAGAACATCCATATGGGCTATGATTAATCAAAATAGTCATACATAATCCAAGATCTATATATATAAAATTGAATGTGTGTATCACCAACCAATCACGGAGTATCTTACATTTAACCAGAGCTATTTAAAAGAAGCTGAGCTGTGATTGGTTGCTATGAGCAACAGTTTTCTCACACCGCGACAATACCTCAGCTGACACTGACCAGGCAGGAGAAATCGCATCCCCGGGAACATAAGCTCCCAGCCATTGTCTGCCCCCCAGAAAGGAGCAGAGAGCACATTACAGAAATGAATCACCCGCTCCCATGCCCATATCCCATCACACATAATCCATCCCATAGGCACATCTTCCCTCTTAAAGGGATCCCCGGTACAGAAGTGAAGGCAAATCCACTCTGCGCTCTGATTCTCACCCCAGGCTTCTATTAAAGGGATCATTGGTATGGAAGTCAGAGCAAATCCATCCAGCGCTTTGGTTCTGATGCCAGGCCTCTCTTAAAGGGATCCCCGGTATGGAAGTTATGGCAGATGTGACGGGATGATGGGGGTATATCAGGGGGAGTAGTCCAGTGGCTCTGACAGGATGATGTGGGATATTAGGGGGAGTAGTCCGGTGGCTCTGACAGGATGATGTGGGATATTAGGGGTAGTAGTCCGGTGAATCTGGCTAACGGGATGATGTGGGATATTAGGGGGAGTAGTCCAGTGGCTCTGTCTGACGGGATAATGTGGGATATTAGGGGTAGTAGTCTGGTGGCTCTGACTGACAGGATGATGTGGGATATTAGGGGTAGTAGTCCGGTGGCTATGGCTGACGGGATGTGGGATATTAGGGGTAATAGTCCGGTAGCTCTGACGGGATGATGTGGGATATTAGTAGTCTGGTGGCTCTGACAGGATGATGTGGGATATTAGGGGTAGTAGTCCGGTGGCTCTAGCTGACGGGATGATGTGGGATATTAGGGGTAGTAGTCCGGTGGCTCTGGCTGACTGGATGATGTGGGATATTAGGGGGAGTAGTCCGGTGGCTCTGACAGGATGATGTGTGATATTAGTAGTCCGGTGACTCTGGCTGACGGGATGATGGGGGATATTAGGGGGAGTAGTCCGGTGGCTCTTGCAGATAGGATGATGTGGGATATTAGGGGGAGTAGTCCGGTGGCTCTGGCTGACGGGATGATGTGGGATATCAGGGGGAGTAGTCCAGTGGCTCTGGCTGACAGGACAATGTGGGATATTAGGGGTAGTAGTCCAGTGGCTCTGGCTGGCGGGAATGATGTGGGATATTAGGGGGTAGTAGTCCGGTGGCCTGGCTGACTGGATGATGTGGGATATTAGGGGTAGTAGTCCGGTGGCTCTGGCTGACGGATGATGTGGGATATTAGGGGTAGTAGTCCGGTGGCTCTGGCTGATGGATGATGTGGAATATTAGGGGTAGTAGTCCGGTGGCTCGTGACAGGATGATGTGGGATATTAGTAGTCCGGTGGCTCTGGCTGTGGGATGATGTGGATATTAGGGGAGTAGTCCGGTGGCTCTGACAGATGATGGATGTATGTGGGATATTAGGGGAGTAGTCCGGTGGCTCTGGCGAGGATGATGTGGGATATTAGGGGGAGTAGTCCAGTGGCTCTGGCTGACGGGATGATGTGGGATATTAGGGGAGTAGTCGGGGGCTCTGGCTGACGGATGATGTGGGATATTAGGGGAGTAGTCCCGTGGCTCTGGCTGACAGGATGATGTGGGATATTAGGGGTAGTAGTCCAGTGGCTCTGCTGACGACATGGATATTGGGGATCAGTGCTCTGCTGACGGAATGATGTGGGATATTAGGGGAGTAGTCCGGTGGCTCTGGCTGACAGGATGATGTGGGATATTAGAGGTAGTAGTCCGGTGGCTCTGGCTGGCGGGATGATGTGGGATATTAGGGGTAGTAGTCCGGTGGCTCTGGTTGACTGGATGATGTGGGATATTAGGGGTAGTAGTCCGGTGGCTCTGGCTGGCGGGATGATGTGGGATATTAGGGGTAGTAGTCCAGTAGTTTGGGCTGACTGGACGATGTGGGATAATAGTGGTAGTAGTCCGGTGGCTCTGGCTGATGGGATTGTGTGGGATATTATAGTGAATGTTTATGCGGAGTGGGCTATACACTCAGCTTTATATATAGAGATATAATCATTATAATTTGTTATAACTAACCGTAGTTAGTTACTATGCCCGGGCAGTGCGGGGCTCTTCAGCTAGTAATATATAAAGTGCAATAATACAGGCATAAAGTCTGAAATAAAGTGCATAAAAATAAGACAAAGATTATAAATACCCGTAATCAATGGCCCACTAAATCTCCAGCTCCAAAGCACGTTTCGCCTCTTGTGGCTTTCTCAAGGAGTCCTTTATAACCTTTGTCTTATTTTTAAGTTTTTGCTGGTTCTCCTTTGCTTTTAAAAAATTTGTCTGACATTAATAAAACTATTTTAAAGTCTATATTTTTGGACTTTTTTGGTTTATTCACTTTGGTGAGTAGGTTCAATATTGTTTATAGTGAATATCACTGTATGTTTTTTCAATATTGAGTGAGTTGATCTCACTACATGGTTGGCTAATGTAAATCTATGGTTAAACCCCCAAGTCCTCCTTCCTTTGGGAGGGCTTTAATCAATATTCATTAGCGTTTATGATTCTATTTTTCTCCTAAGTATTACCTCATTCTTGATTACCTCAGTGGACACGTTGTCATATCAGAGTCCACTTGAGTGTTGTTTGACCTGTTGACAGGTATGACTTAGAGCACGTAGAAACATTAATTAGCATCTGTGATTTTATACATCTTCAGCAAAGCATTCATTTTGTCTGCAAGCATCCATTTTGGATATCTTCATCTTCAATCAGGATACATATCCTTAACAGTCCCCCCTTTGGAGAGATGCAAAATCAAAACCCTAATCTTGTCGAGCCTATCGATCTGTCCTAGTGCACCGATGGTTGTTTCACCGCTTACAAGACAACAAATCTCTAGTAGATGGATCTCCTTCTTAATAGAGGAATAAGATCCTACTCTCTCCCTCATTGGCATGTTTCACGTAGACATATTCTGGGGGAGGTGGATATGGCATTCCTCTCATGGTTTCACAGCAGCATCTTTCATCTAGAAGATCATTAAAGTCTGCATGCATGGTCATCACTGTGGTTTCCATGGTTTTAATCATCATTTTCTTAATATAATCTTTTTCTAATTCAATCAAAACATATAGCTTTTCCAAATTTTGTGAGCGCTCTTTGCCAGCCATCCCACCACCCAAACCAGGTATCCCATTGATCCTTTACCCCTGCGTTTTGGGCAAGTTATTCTGATAGGTCAGTTAGGCCTTTGAATGCTCTGGATATGCTCCCATCTGAGGCTGTGTTGTCAGGCATGTAAGTGCAGCAGCTAGTACCTATCATTTTGCAGACTCCACCTTTTCCTGCCAGGATCATGTCTAGAGCCATCCTCTTCTGGAAGGCCGTGATGAATGTGGAGCCTAGTTGCTCAATAAGTCCCCTAATAGCATCTCTAGTGAAATTAACAAATTTTTGTTGATTATAGGTATAGGTAGTATATCAATTTTACATTCTTGTTTATCCCAATCATGGGGATGATTGATTCAAATGCAGCTGCTGGTGTCTATGTAGATATGGGGGGTCAAAAGATCCTTGTAGCTTCCTTTTTACTTTCTGAGGTAGGTTGTCATCTCGGACTACTTGATCCCAGCTGGGTAGATCAAATATAGGAAGGGAATAAGGGCTTTTACCATAGCACATCATCCTCTCCAGTTTGGGCCTAATTTTCATGTCAACACATAACTAGAGTTGAGCGATACTTTCCGATATCCTAAAGTATCGGAATCGGAATGGTATCGCCGATATCACTAAAATATCGGCGATACCCGATACCGATACCGGAAGTCCCATGTAAGTCTATGGGAGCAAAATATCGCAACTAAAAAAACCTCTTTCTTTCCTTGTAAACACTAAATAATCACACATAGAATACATAAATATATACAATGTATTGTGACATATATATATAATATATTTATTTTTTTACACTTCTACATAGTAAAAATCACTCTGATTCAATTGCGGGTAAAGCCGGCTTCTTGAAAGACAGAAGCACCGACATGATAGAGTAGACACTTGGGTACATAGGGTTAACCATGTCTTTCATGTCGTTTGCTAATGATTTGCACAAACAATTAAATCGTCCTATGTTGGGAAAATGTATCCGATATCACTAAATAGGGACCGTTACGATACGGAAGTCCCTGTAAGTCTTGAAAAAAACGCAACAAAAAAACCTTCTTTCTTGTAAACTAATATACACCATTAATTATATATACAGTGTGACATTGTGCACATATATACATTATTGTTTGTTAATTAACTTCATACAGATAAAATATCCTTGATTAACTGCCTGGGTAAACCGGCTTCAGTGAAAAGACAGAAGCACCCGACATGAAATGACACTTGGTGTACATAGGGTTAACCATGTCTTTTCATGTCGTTTGCTATCTGATTTGCACAAACAATTAAATCAGTCTATGTGTGCAAAATTTCACACCTGTAGGGGTTAATTAAAGGTGTAAATTCTTTGTAAAAAAACGGACTTTTTTGCTACGAATTTACACCTTTAATTAACCCCTACAGTGTGAAATTTTGCACACATAGACTGATTTATTTGTTTGTGCAAATTAGATAGCAAAGGACATGAAAAGACATGGTTAACCCTATGTACACCAAGTGTCATTTCATGTCGGGTTCTGCATTTTCACAAAAGCCGGCAATTGAATTAGCGGCTATTATACTATGTAGAAGTGTATGAACTACAAATATAAATATATATATATATATATATGTGTCACAAATTCAATGACATGTATATATATATATGAGGTGTAAAATTGCTGAAAAAAAATGCGTGGGCTCCCGCCCTATTTTCGCAACCAGACAGACAAAGCCAGTGAGTGGGGCAGATAATAATAGCCCAGAGAGGGACCATTATTTTTGCCCCCCCCCCGGCTACTAACATCTGCCCCCAGACACCCCAGGAAAGACAAATCTATAATTAGATTCGCCCTTTCTGGCACTTTGCCCGTCTATTCCCATTGCCCTGTAGCGGTGGCGAATGGGTTAATATGGGGTTAAAGCCACCTTGCTATTGAAAGGTGACCTTAAGCCAGGTTAATAATTGAGAGCTGTCAATTAGACAACTATCAATTATTAATCCTATTGCATGAAATAAAAATAAAACACACACACTTTAATTAAAAATCATTTTAATGAAATAAAGACACATGTTTTTGACCATCTTTTATTTTACTGCAAAAACCATTTCCTGTAATAAAAATAAAATAAAAAAGCAAAATTATTCTTACCTATCCCATGCACAGTCAGGTCCCACGGTGTAATCCTTCAGAAAGGGTTAATGTTTACTGCAGGGACCGCAGCTAATGCTGCAGCCTCACAGTAAACCCCAAATGAATGAGTTCCTCTCCTGCCTGACAGGAGAGTAAAGGCTGGGTGTCACATAACGATACACCAGCGATCCCGACAACGATATGCACTTGTCAGGATCGCTGGTGTATCGCTACATGATCGCTGCTGAGCTGTCAAACAGGCAGCTCAGGCAGCGATCTGGGACAGCGACACTGCGGGTAACATCGCTTAAGGGCCCGTCTCACATAGCGATATCGCTACCGAGATCGCTGCTGAGTCACTAGTTTTGTGACGCAGCAGCGAGCTCACCAGCGATATCGCTGTGTGTGACATTCAGCGACGATCAGCCCCCCTGCCGGGTATCGCTGATCGTCGCAGAAATGTCAGGACCTTTTTTTGATCGCTGGTTTCCCTCTGACAGGCACGCATCGCTGCGTGTGACAGGCGGGAGACCAGCGATCCGCTGGTAACCAAGGTACACAGCGGGTTTCCAGGCACCGCGCAGCGCTTGGAAACCCGCTGTGTACCTTGGATACCAGCTCCCTGCATCAGGGCGCTGGTATCCAAGGTACACAGCGGGTTTCTAGGCACAGCCCCGCGCCTGGAAACCCGCTGTGTACCTTGGTTACCAGCGGATCGCTGGTCTCCCGCCTGTCACACGCAGCGATGTGTGCCTGTCAGCGGGAAACCAGCGATCAAAAAAAGGTCCTGACATTTCAGCGACGATCAGCGATACCCGGCAGGGGGGCTGATCGTCGCTGAATGTCACACACAGCGATATCGCTGGTGAGCTCGCTGCTGCGTCACAAAACTAGTGACTCAGCAGCGATCTCGGTAGCGATATCGCTATGTGAGACGGGCCCTTAAGTGGAAAGCTTAATTGATTGCTTTCCACTTTCACTTCAGGTCAGCCAGGGACACAATCAGTGACGTCAGAGGGAACTGATTAACAAAAATAGGGGTTCCCTTCGAAAAAAAAAATGGCGTGGGGTCCCCCCTATTTTTGTTAACCAGCCAGATGAAGCAGACCGCTGAGGCCTGGATTTTCAGGCTGTTAAGGAGCCAAGATCCATGGACCTTGCCAGCCTGATAATACTAGGCCACAGCAGTCTGCATATCTTGGCTGATTAACAAAAATAGGGGATCCCCTCGAAAAAAATTGGCGTGGGGTCCCCCCTATTTTTGTTAACCAGCCAGATGAAGCAGACCGCTGAGGCCTGGATTTTCAGGCTGTTAAGGAGCCAAGATCCATGGACCTTGCCAGCCTGATAATACCAGGCCACAGCAGTCTGCATATCTTGGCTGATTAACAAAAATAGGGGATCCCCTCGAAAAAATTGGCGTGGGGTCCCCCCTATTTTTGTTAACCAGCCAGATGAAGCAGACCGCTGAGGCCTGGTTTTTCAGGCTGGTAAGGATCCAATATCCATGGACCTTGCCAGCCTGATAATACCAGGCCACAGCAGTCTGCTTAGCTTGGCTGGTTAACAAAAATAGGGGATCCCCTCGAAAAAAAAAACGGCGTGGGGATCCCCCCTATTTTTGTTAACCAGCCAAGTAAAATGCAGACTGCTGCGGCCTGGTATTAAAAGACTGTCAAGGCCCATGGATTTTGGCCCTCAACAGCCTGATAATACCAGGCTACAGCAGCCCATATTTGGCGCATCAAA
The DNA here is from genome assembly GCA_033576555.1 of Oophaga sylvatica. Taxonomy (NCBI): domain Eukaryota; kingdom Metazoa; phylum Chordata; class Amphibia; order Anura; family Dendrobatidae; genus Oophaga; species Oophaga sylvatica. The sequence goes on along the minus strand of JARQOD010000004.1, from coordinate 208,140,351 downwards.
AGATGTGCCAATTGTGGCACTTTACCCGGCTCTTCCCACTTGCCCTGTAGCGGTGGCAAGCGGGGTAATAAGGGGTTAATGTCACCGTTGATTGCACGGTGACAATAAGCCCGGTTAATAATGGAGAGGTGTCAATAAGACACCGATCCATTATTAATCCCAAAGTTATTAAATGTATAAAAAAAGACAAAGCAAGAAAAAAGTATTTTAATGAAATAAAAGAGACAACACAGTTTTCATTAATTTTATTATACTCTCATTCCTGCGACGCCATCGATCTCCTGTAAAAAAAGAAAAAAAAACAAACCAACAGTATACCACCTGTCTGACGCAGTCCATAGTAACGACTGTCCCACGACGATCCAGCTCTTCTACATCGCAATGACAGGCAGAGCCTGTCATCGCGACGCAGCACAGCTGATTACCTGCTTCCCCGGCGGTGACGTCATCGGACTGACTGCTTTACGGCCGGGATTACCCAGCAGTCACTGCAGTTATCGCGAGAAACTGCATGTGACCGCCGGGGAAAGAAGATTGCGGCCATGAAGCAGTCCAGCCCGTGACCGCCGGAGATCTTCTGCCAGGTAAGTGCCGCTGACTCCTGACAGACCCGACCGACGGACACTGACAGTGACAGTGACAATCCCGATTCCGGATCCGATATGACGAAAATATCGGAACTCTGAATCGGAATTCCGATACAGCCAATATCGGCCGATACCCGATATTTGCAGTATCGGAATGCTCAACCCTACACATAACCAATACACATCAGGCAATTGGTAAATTTGTCCTTCAACAAAAAATCATTGTATGGGCTTCCTGCCTGGACTTGGATGACGTGATTACAGTAGTCAGATGGTAACTTATCTACATGTATCCCGGAGCATCATATTCAAAAACAGGTGTAATTCCCTGAATAGCGGGTGATCCCATGTCCAGTTGGTTCCTTACTTTGGTAAGGTGAATTTTAAATCGGATACAGCTTGGCATTTTTGTGAGTTACCTGAGTGGTTGTTCACGTACAGTGATAGGGCACATGTGAATCCCTCTTCATCTACCCTTGGGTCTATTGGGAAAGGCGCTGTGCCTAAATGAGGTCAGGCAATGGTGCAGGCTATGCATGAGGAGTGATTTGCATTATTGACAGTGTATCTTACCCATTGTAGCTCGACATTGGAGTCAGAAAATCCCGTTTCTATGACCAGTTTATCCTCATAGATCAAATCTAATAGGAACATCCAAAAAGAAATATAGGAAGCTTAATTACCATAAAAATACACATTTTATTCAAAAAATTCTTTTAAAATACATGTGCGGATAAAAAATCCGAAATGGGGACAGAAATATGCAGCAAATGGCCCAATAACAGGTATATAACAAGGTAAAAAGATACTAGTAGCACATATGTATATATTCAATGTTCATAAGCCACTCAGGCTAAAAAGATATCAAATAGGTATTGCCATATCAAATAACATAAATATAGCTAGAGACATCTCCAGAAAGGAGTATGTACAGTTAGGTCCATATATATTTGGACAGAGACAACATTTATTTATTTTGGTTCTAGACATTACCACAATGAATTGTAAACAAAACAATTCAGATGCACTTGAAGTTCAGACTTTCAGCTTTCATTTGAGGGTATCCACATTAAAATTGGATGAAGGGTTTAGGAGTTTCAGCTCCTTAACATGTGCCCCCTGTTTTTAAAGGGACCAAAAGTAATTGGACAGATTAAATAATTGTAAATAAAATGATCATTTCTAGCACTTGGTTGAAAACCCTTTGTTGGCAATGACTGCCTGAAGTCTTGAACTCATGGAAATCACCAGACGCTGTGTTTCCTCCTTTTTGATGCTCTGCCAGGCCTTCACTGCGGTGGTTTTCAGTTGCTGTTTGTTTGTGGGCCTTTCTGTCTGAAGTTTAGTCTTTAACAAGTGAAATGCATGCTCAATTGGGTTGAGATCAGGTGACTGACTTGGCCATTCAAGAATATTCCGCTTCTTTGCTTTAATAAAAATCCTGGGTTGCTTTGGCTTTATGTTTTGGGTCATTGTCCATCTGTAGTATGAAACGACGACCAATCAGTTTGGCTGCATTTGGCTGGATCTGAGCACACAGTATGGCTCTGAATACCTCAGAATTCATTCGGCTGCTTCTGTCCTGTGTCACATCATCAATAAACACTAGTGACCCAGTGCCACTGGCAGCCATGCATGCCCAAGCCATCACACTGCCTCCGCAGTGTTTTACAGATGATGTGGTATGCTTTGGATCATGAGCTGTACCAAGCCTTCACCATACTTTTCTCTTTCCATTATTCTGGTAGAGGTTGATCTTGGTTTCATCTGTCCAAAGAATGTTCTTCCAGAACTGTGCTGGCTTTTTTAGATTTTTTTTAGCAAAGTCCAGCCTAGCCTTTTTATTCTTGATGCTTATGAGTGGCTTGCACCTTGCAGTGAACCCTCTGTATTTACTTTCATGCAGTCTTCTCTTTATGGTAGATTTGGATATTGATACGCCTACCTCCTGGAGAGTGTTGTTCACTTGGTTGGCTGTTGTGAAGGGATTTCTCTTCACCATGGAGAGTATTCTGCCATCATCCACCACTGTTGTCTTCCGTGGGCGCCCAGGTCTTTTTCCATTGATGAGTTCACCAGTGCTTTCTTTCTTTCTCAGGATGTACCAAACTGTAGATTTTGCCACTCCTAATGTTGTAGCAATTTCTCGGATGTTTTTTTTCTGCTTTTGCAGCTTAAGGATGTCTTGTTTCACCTGCATGGATAGCTCCTTTGACCGCATGTTTCCTTCACAGCAAAACCTTCCAAATGCAAACACCACATCTCAAATCAACTCCAGCCCTTTTATCTGCTTAATTGAGAATGACATAATGAAAGGATTGCCCACACCTGTCCATGAGATAGCCTTAGAGTCAATTGTCCAATTACTTTTGGTCCCTTTAAAAACAGGGTGGCACATGTTAAGGAGCTGAAACTCCTAAACCCTTCATCCAATTTTAATGTGGATACCCTCAAATGAATGCTGAAAGTCTGAACTTCAACTGCATCCGAATTGTTTTGTTTAAAATTCATTGTGGTAATGTCTAGAACCAAAATTAGATAAATGTTGTCTCTGTCCAATATATATGAACCTAACTGTATATGTGCATCAATCAAATAGACAGTAAATAGACTAGCTCCCCCACTACGAATGCTAACGTTATGATACCGGTGTGCAAGTGCAGAGTCCGCAGCAAGTGCTGCAAATATATGCAAAAGTTTGCACTCCAATGCACAAAGCGATTTAAGGCATATAAAATAGTAAATTGCTAGTGGGAGATCATACCTGCTAGTGCCAAGGCTACTAGCAGGTATGATCTCCACTAGCAATTTACTATTTTATATGCCTTAAATCACTTTGTGCATTGGAGTGCAAACTTTTGCATATATTTGCAGCACTTGCTGCGGACTCTGCACTTGCACACGGGTATCATAACGTTAGCATTCGTAGTGGGGGGCTAGTCTATTTACTGTCTATTTGATTGATGCACATATACATACTCCTTTCTGGAGATGTCTCTAGCTATATTTATGTTATTTGATATGGCAATACCTATTTGATATCTTTTTAGCCTGAGTGGGCTTATGAACATTGAATTATATACAGATGTGTACTAGTATCTTTTTACCTTGTTTATACCTGTTATTGGGCCATTTGCTGCATATTTCTGTCCCCATTTCGGATTTTTTATCCGCACATGTATTTTAAAGAATTTTTTGAATAAAATTTGTATTTTTATGGTTAATTAAGCTTCCTATATTTCTTTTTGGATGTTGTTGATACTTGGAAGTACTACATAAGCTAGGCAATATATTTATGTGATGCTCAAATCTAATAGGAGTCTGGCTCCTGGTACTGGTTCATCTACATTTCAGTTGTGTGTCAGAGATGTGCCTGGAATCAATGTTTCTTAAACCAAAATTTACCCATTTTGTCACCATCTCCCTCTCTCCCAAGTTTGGTACTTGAGTCTAGTACATATAACCCTTGGTCATTCTTGAGGGATTTGTCAATGGTGAGGTACAGAACTACGCATCCCTCCTTGGGGCAATGAGTGGCAGGGAGGGAGTATTGAATCCGGAAGGCCCCTCTGGCCTTAAAGGGGGCTTTGATCAGTGTCATGTGGGTAAATAGGCTGGCCTTCCATTTGTCTCTGCGATGCTGCGATGGTTGATATCCCCAGTCACTTTCACTAGTGTGCAAACCAAATGTGACCAATCCTCACAGTTTGACCCTTCCCCTATTTCAGCAGCGGGTGACACAGATGAATTGTGTACCTAACCGATGTCAAAACTGGGGCCTGGGCATTCTACTATGAGGCAATAGTCAAATTGATATGTTACTCTTGGGGTGAGACATTGTACCAGAAAGTCACTATACCCTCCTCATGGATGACAGCCCCTGGTTACTGGCATCACCTTGGGCTAGGTAAAGGATAATTGTTAGATGAACGAAGAGTGGCAGCTGCCACTGGCCTCTGGATCTGGCACCTTCTTGCAGTGGGAAGCGTGGATCCACGTGGGCTTTCCTTCAAGTTTGACTGCTGTGGCAGTGGTCAACAGGACTTGGAACGGGACTGTCGTATCTGGGCTCAAGGGTAGGTCTGTTGAACCTCTTGGTGAGGACCCAGTCACCAGGCAGGATCTGGTGGGCTCCTTCTAGGTCCTCAGGATCTGGGATGGATGAAAAAGAATGCAAGAATGCATTTTAGTTAGATGTTTGATCAGTTCAATCACAAACTTAGTTAAAGTGTCATATTGCATAGACCACTGCTGTGGGAAGTACAATCCTAGCATGGGAGCATTTCCAAACAGGATCTCATATGGGCTATGTTTGGTTGGACCCAGCTGTGTGTGTCTGACTTTAAACAATGCGAGGGGAAGACTCTAATGCCATGGCTTCCCAGTTTCCTGTGCTGCTTTGAGCATTTTACTTTTGTGTCCCATTTAACCTCTCAACCTTGCCACTACTCTGTGCATGGTATTGAATGTGTAGGGCTAACTCTGTCTCTTGGGCTTCCCATATCTATTTTTTTAGATTGGCTGTGAATTCAGGCCCTTGGTCACTTTCTAAGGTCTCTGGGAGCCCATATCTGCACACTATCTCAGAAAGAAGCTTTCTTGCAGTGGTTTTGGCTGACTGTTTTTTCACCGGAAAAGCTTTGGCACCCTGAGAATATGTTACCCCACTAAGGCATACTTAAACCCCCCTGAGTGCGGCATTTTTCATGTGCTCTATCTGTATGCGCTGGAAAGGGTATAGGGGTCGGGGTGTGTACTTCTGGGGAGTCTTTTCAGTTTTCCCTGAATTGCAGCGGGCACAGACAAGACATCCCTGTGAGACATGGTAAAATTATATCATTTTTGATTTCTGATGGGAATTTCCCATCAAGATAATTTGGAACCAAAAATACTTGCTTCAGACCACTGAGCCCCTCCCTTGGCATGCATTCCCCAAGGCCATAAAAAGCCATGTAATGTTTATCTTTAATTAAAAACCAGGAACAAGCCAGGAAGCTCTTAACACAAGGGTGCAAACTTTTCTGCAGCCAGCTGGTTCCCTTTGTCTGACTGAAGCACATGGAGAAACCATGAAACAACAAGTCACAGCAGGCTCTGAGGTATTGAATCTGGAAAATGACCTATTATAATAGAATGCAATCTCTGAGCCTAGCCCAGCACGTTATCAGAATCGATGTTCCTTTCCCAACACGCCCATATTATTAGCCACCTCCAGAACCCTGCATTATGGAGTTATAAAGCATAGCTAACAGGAATTACATACAGTAGGCCAGTGATGGCGAACCTTGGCACTCCAGCTGTTGGAGAACTACAACTCCAGCATGCCTCAATTGCTGCAGGTTGCAAGGGCATGCTGGGAGTTGTAGTTTTACAACAGCTGGAGTGCCAAGGTTAGCCATCACTGCAGTAGGCATTACTTCATCTCTATGCACAGATAAAATCCAGCCGAACCCAGTGGCAACACAACCAACCCATTCAGAGCTTCGGGCACAACGTTATGGGTCATCCACGGTTTTAAACTGAAAAATCATATTCTCAAGGATGGGAGGAGAGAGGCTGCACAAGCCCAGGGGTGGGTGCAGAGTGTGAGAGGAGCAGCCTATGAAATAAATGGCAGCTACTCACTTGGAGCTCAGTTTTATTCGGCAAGAGGACCCATTATCAGATGCAGCCAAGGGAACCACGTAACTAAGATTTGGACCTGTGATCCATCAGCGCCTCCTGTGGTCACATGCTGATAACATGGTAATTGAAACTATCTATACCCTATCCTTTGTACTGCACTCCTGACTTTATACCTGTATATTGTTCTTGTACATACATGTACATGCTTCACTAACTTTATCTTTAAGGGGAACCCTTTTCCCGGCGACTATTTGCCCGGTGTAGTTCCCTGAGTGACCTGGAGCAAGTCATGGCGCCAGAGAGCCGATCCCTGCGGGTCCTTCTCTACCCTCCCCGAGGGGAGCGAAGTCGACGCCCCCTCCCCTGTGAATCCAACACAGATTGGTGGCAGCGCGGTGGGATCAAGATAAATAGTGTGCGTGGGATCCCTACTCCCAGACACTAGGACTGCCTGCAGCAGCTTTGATGCTGGGTCTTAGATCAGCTCAGCACTAGAGAGTCCAAGTGCAAGTACTGTAGGTGTTTGGGTGCTTGGGTTGCTGCTGTGTCCATGACCGAGGGCTGAAAAGACTGGCTGCAAGCACTTGAAGCCGGACAAGAATGATGGCCGCGGAGCTAGCCCGTAATGCGGAGAATGACTGTACTGGCTCCAAAGAAGGGGGGTAACCAGGGGGGGTCCTCCCCAGGCTCCCCAAGTGTCTGCCAGTGCACTACCCTGCAGGAGAATGCCCTCCTACTGTCCTTCTTCCCGGACAACTCAGGTCGGAGGCCCTCTTTCAAAGTGCTCTGGCGAGTCTCAAGGTGGGGTGCGAGGAAGCCTCCGCAGCCCTCCGGAAAGCAGCAGAGCACCAGGCAGATCGAGAGGCGGCACAAGCAGAGCGGGGCCAAGGCAGCAGAACTCCAAGCAGAGCGACAGAATCAGCTGGAGTTGGTTCGGCGGGGTCTCCTACCTCTACCACAGCACCTCTGGAACCTAAGACAATCAAGGTCCAAGTGAGGACTTCTTGCTGGGAAAGGACAAGAGACCTGGACTCCTTTCTGCGAGCCTTTGAGTGGACCTGCCGACAGCAACATCTGTCCTCGTATCAGTGGGCCTGTACCTGACCTCCGTTTGAGGTGTAAGTCTCTGGAAGTTTTGGGGGACTTACCTGCGGGGATGAACAGGACTATGAGAGCATCAAACATTCCCTGATCCAGCATTCAACTCACCCAGAGGCTTACCCTAGGAAAATTCCGGAGCCTGCAAAAAGGTCCCAAGGACATTGGGTGACACTTGCAGGCCTATGAGAGCTGCAGGGCACTGGACCAAGGTGTCTGTAGCTCACCACAGGCCAGGAGATCAAGGAGGCGTTTGCCAAGAGCAATTCCTGTGGAACTGCCCAGAGGACCCGCAGTACCTCTTGTGACCATAAACTCAGGGGGGCCGCTACTACAGCTGCCCTGGCAGATCATATGCCAATAACCGGGCCCCTGAAGCCAAGCAAGGCCAACCCAAAGCACCCTCTCCAGGCAGGAGTAGAACCCAGGAGGTGTCACCTCTGTAACTAGCCCAGACATTTCAGGGCCATGTGTCCCCAGCACCACAAAAACCACATCCTCATCCCCCAAAACGTCCCTGTCAGTGTGTGGGTGGGGGGAGGTCCCGTGACAATTATCAGCCATCACCGTAAACCACACCACTGCTATGGGACTGCAGGACACTGGCACCGAGTGATTCCTCGTGTGGCTGAGAAGGAGTCCCCAGGACTTGTTTCTTGGAAAAACCCTCAGAAGCTGAGGGGGGCAGGCATTCCCAGAGTTACAGCGGTCGTGGCGCTGTCACATGGAGTGGGAGGCTGGAGCCAAGGAGCCTCACGGAGGTCCAAAGCCTTCTCCCTTCTGATCAAGTGGTGGATGAGCCAGAGGGAGGCCTGGAGACAGGTCCCGGGGGAACTGACAGAAGACGTGGCAGTTTTGTCCATTCTGGCCACAGGGGTTTTTTTCAGGCCGGTTGGATGCCGACAACAGTGAAGGCCTTTTAAGGAGAGCAGAACGCCTTATATGGACTTCAGACCTCGAGGGGTGGGGCTGGGAACAGGGCGGCCTGTACCGGGTGTCGGTTCAGCAAGAGGTCACCAAAAGGCATGGCCAGGGACTGCCCCAATTAGTGGACCATATCATTTGGGTGGTGTAGTTGCGGATTTCAATGAGGTTGATGGCGGACATTGGGACCAGGCCAGGCTAGGCCCAGAATTTCTGCTGGCCTAAAATGGGGACCGATGTGGCTGCCTACTGTGTTTTGACCCTGTCAGTGGAGGGGGAGGAAGGTGGCGCGCGCCCCAAAGCTCCAATGGTGCTTTTTGCCCATCATTGACGAGCCTTCCGAAGGGAAACTGGGGGGTCTCATTAAAACCCGTCCGTTCCCAGCCGCTCCGGGAAACGTACATACTAACGGTAGTGGATTATACCACCCATTACCCGGAAGCGGTGGCCTTGTCGTCCCTCGGGCCCCACAAGGGGGGCACAGCTTTACTGGGGGATTTTCCCCAGAGTGGGATTTTCCAGGAAATACTCACCCAACCCAAAGGGACCCAGTTTATGTCGCAGCTGTTTTGGGGTCCATTTTAAGGAATACAGATGCAACATTGGTGGCGGATACTCTACGCCGATTCCAGGAGTTGTTCAGCAGCCTTCCCGGAAGGACCAAGTTAGCTGTCCATCACGTGGACACTGGGGATCACCGCACAATCCGGTGGTCAGCATTTCGGGCCTATGTTATGATTTGGTAGCCTAGGAGGACAGTAGCCAAAATAGCCTAGGCAACCAGACACCCAGAGAGGTTGGTAACTAGTGAATTGCAAACCTCTAAACTGACAGCACAACTAGAAGCAGCCGTGGGACGTACCTACGGTGCCCTAGACACCTCGACACAGCCGGAGAGTTAACTAAGCCTAAAGAGAGAAAGGTGAAAGCTAACTGCCCCGGAGTAGATCCACCAAAGGAATAGGTAGCCCCCAAACATATATTGACGGTGAGACAAGATGAAATACAAACACAGGCAGAAAATAGAGCAAGCAAACGCTGGGGCCCAAACTGTCTAAATAGAACAGAACAGGAAAGAATACTGTCTGCAATCCAGCAAAAAACTCTAAGAAAAACTCCAACACGTCTGATATATAAAAATACTGAGACCACACGATCTCTCCCCCGCTAGATCAGAACTCTGGTGTGAACTGGTAGCAAATCAGCAGATACTGAAATAACAGGGAGCTGAAAATACATAAACAGTGGCAAAAGAGAGACAGAGTCCAGCGCAGGCCCCCGCAGGGGAACCCGGCTGTAAAAACTCCAGAAGGGCAGAAAACTGATATAGACAAAACCAAATGTCACAGCAATAAACAGCAAATAACTTATCTGAAAGTTGCAGGACAGAGCAGGAAGCAAGCTGACTTCCAAAAGGGACCAGGAAGAAACAAATCACCTGCAAGGATCATGGGAAGGTTGCTCACTTATATCTCCCCAGTCAGTCACACCTGATTGCCACTCATCGCCCCCAGGTGATAGACTTCTGTTAGCCAAAGCAGCTTTATTACTATCAGCAGCCACCAGAGGGAGCCCAAACTCAGAAGTCAGATCCAGAGTGTTTACAACATATCTCTCTCGAGGTGCAGCAGCAGATGCACCAGGAAATTGACGAGATGCTGAAGTTGGGAGTGATCCAGGCATCCAACAGCGTATGGGAGTTGTACGTAGTCCTCGTCCCCAAAAAGGATCGAACAACCCAGTTCTGCATGGACTACCAGGGGCTCAACGCTGTCACAGTTACTGATGTGTTCTCTATGCCACGCATTGATGACCTGCTCGATCATTTGGCAGGGGCTAAGCACCTGACCAACATAGATCTGAGCTGGGGATATTGGTAGATCCCTCTGATCCCTGAGGCCTGGGAGCGCTCTGCCTTTATCACCCCCTTTGGACTGATACGAGTCCACTGTGATGCTATTCAGCTCAGCATGAAGAATGCCCCTGCCACATTTCAGCGGATGGTCAACACGCTGCTCCAGGGACTTGAAGGGTACGCGGCTGCATACCTGGACGATAGTTCCATCTTCCCACATGGGAGGATCACCTAGAGCATCTGACACAGGTGCTTAGGCGGATCCACTGGGCAGGTTTGACCATCAAGCCAGAAAAGTGCCAACTGCGCAAGAGTGAGGTCCTTTACTGGGTCACCGGCTAGGCAGGGGGTTCTGAAGCCAGAGCCCTGGAAAGTGGATGCCAACACATCCTGGCCAACCCACAGGACCAAGGAGAGATTATGGGAGTATGCTTGGGGAACACAGAAATATGATGCACCCTATTGCCCTCTAAAGGGGGGGAAGTGTGAGATATGGCAAAATGATATCATTTTTGATTTCTGATGGAATTTCCCATCAATATAAGTTTTAACCAAAAATACTTGCTTCAGACCACTGAGCCCCCTCCCTTGGCATGCATTCCCCAAGACCATAAAAAGCCATGCCTTGTTTATCTTTAATTAAAAACCAGGAACATACCCTTTGAAGCTCTTAACACAAGGGTGCAAACTTTTCTGCAGACAGCTGGCTCCCTTTGTCTGACTGAAGCACATAGAGACACCATGTTACAAGTCACAGCAGGTTCTGAGGTATTGAATCTGGAAAATAACCTATAATTACAGAACGCAATATCTCTGAGCCTAGTTCAGCACATTATCGGAATTGGTGTTCCTTTCCCACACGCCCATATTATTTAGCCACCTCCAGAACCCTGCATTATAGAGTTATAAAGCATAGCTAACAGGAATTACATACAGTAGGCATATCTAGTCTCTATGTGCAGATAAAATCCAGCGGAACCCAGTGGCAGCACAACCAACCCATTCAGAGCTTTGGGCACAAAGTTATGGGCCATCCACGGTTCTGGACAGAAAATCATATTCTCAGGGATGGGAGGGGAGATGCTGCACAAGCCCAGAGTGTGGGAGGAGCAGCCTAAGAGATAAGTGGCAGCTCCTCATTTGGAGCTCAGTTTTCCTCTGGCAGTAGGACCCATTATCAGATGCAGCCAAGGGAACCACGTAACTAAGATTTGGACCTGTGATCCATCAGTGCATCCCTGTGGTCACATGCTACATAACATAGTAATTGCAACCTATCTATACTCTATCCTTTGTACTGCACTCCTGACTGTAAACCTGTATATTGTTCTTGTAAATACATACTTGTATATTTCTAGTGCGCCTTTTAGGCGATTAAAATATAAAATTAATCTTGGGCTGCTCTTTTATCTCGATTCACAAATCCCCATGTCCGCACGCTCAGTTGGTTATATTATACGCTACCCCTAGGGTTGGTTTCTGATCCAAAATAAGCCTGCTGTCGGACTGGGCTTATTCCAAACGAGGAACTGGTGGCAGAATACCGTATTGTTTTAGTGAGGAACTCTGGCAGTGACGACCGGGAGGTTTATATATATCCCCAGTCTGGACTGGGGATATATATCCCCCTCACTGGGAGCGCCTCACTAGCTTGTACATATAAAGGAAGCTTTTTCGGTGACTATTTTCCATGGTGCGGTTCCCTGACTGACCTGGAGCAAGTGGTGGCACCAGAGAGCCGATCCCTGCGGGTCCTTCTCTCCCCTGAGGTGAGCGAAGGTGACGCCCCCTTTACCCTGTGAGATCCATCACAATACCTTTATAACATTTGCGGATACTGTTGAGAAGCCTGGTGCATGGTAGTATTGTTTCACAAGATTGTGCATCTTGATTTTGTACTGGTGGATTGTGCCACCATAGAGGTCTCTTGGGAGGCAGGGATTTCCTTTGTTCATCATTAGGTGTCTTTCATCCTGTATGGCTCCATCTTGGGTCCATTTCTCCTTTTCTTCTTTGGATGTTTGCTTCTGGAGTGACGAGAACATCTTTTCCCAGAATTGTCCTTTTCCCTCTGTTTCCGGATCCATTTGAGAGTACAGATGAGATGTTTCAGTGTCAATCGATAGCATTTCTGCTTCTTTTGCTGTTGCGTCAGCCAGTCTGTTGCCCACTGCTTCCCTTGAGGTTCTTCCATTGTGCGCCTTCACCTTCACCACTGCAACTCTATCCAGCATCAATAAGGACTCCATCAGTTCTTGTATGGCTTTGTGGTGTCTTAAAGGTGTTCCATTAGCTGTGATGAAGTCTCTTACCCTCCAGATTGATCCATAGTCGTGACACGTGACATGAGAGTAGCATCAGTTGGAGTATATTGCAGCTTTGCGTTGAGCAGACATTTTGAATGCTTCTGTCAAGGTCCACAGTTCGGTCTCCTGTCTAGAGAAAGATGGAGGCAGTGGTTTTGCGAGCAGCACCTTATCTTCTGTGACTACTAGTATACCAGTGTGGAAACGGCCTTCTTGGTCTGCATACCTTGATCCATCTACAAAGAGCATCAGGTCAGGATCTTCCAAAGGTATATCAGTGACTGAGTCAAATCCAGTGGTTTCTTGCCTCATGAGAGCAAGACAATCATGTTGAACCATCTCAGAGTCCACTACCTCTTCCACTAGTGTATATATCAAAAATTTGCCTATGTTTGTAAACTCTGCTCTCAACCATATTAATAAACCCCCAGATACGGTGCATAAGACTGCCCGATAAATGAGCGCAGATTCATCAATATATTAAACACTACAATGCTTTATTAACAAAATGATTCAATATTAATATACAAAATAGTTCCATATCACAAATATAGGTGCAAAGATAAAAAAGGGGAACAGAAATGAGCTTCCTCACGAAGTATATTAAGGCTATATAAACAGGGGTTATCAACCACCACACAATATGAAAAACTGACACTTGGGTCAAGAGTCAATAATATGATAACAAGTGAGTTAAATATATTGGAGGTCTGTCTTCAATGTGTCCGCTGGAAGCCATGATTCACAATGATGTTAAAACAACAAAATATCAATATAAGGCTATACACACTGAAAGACTGCCATGGAGGTAACAGATTGGTGGCTGATGCCTTTACCTGAGTATATGCCGTGACGTTGGTATGGTAGGAGCTCCTGTCCCTCTGCCCCGACGCGCGCGTTTCGAAGAAGCTGGGCGAAACGCGCGCGTCGGGGCAGAGGGACAGGAGCTCCTACCATACCAACGTCACGGCATATACTCAGGTAAAGGCATCAGCCACCAATCTGTTACCTCCATGGCAGTCTTTCAGTGTGGATATTTTGTTGTTTTAACATCATTGTGAATCATGGCTTCCAGCGGACACATTGAAGACAGACCTCCAATATATTTAACTCACTTGTTATCATATTATTGACTCTTGACCCAAGTGTCAGTTTTTCATATTGTGTGGTGGTTGATAACCCCTGTTTATATAGCCTTAATATACTTTGTGAGGAAGCTCATTTCTGTTCCCCTTTTTTATCTTTGCACCTATATTTGTGATATGGAACTATTTTGTATATTAATATTGAATCATTTTGATAATAAAGCATTGTAGTGTTTAATATATTGATGAATCTCATTTATCGGGCAGTCTTATGCACCGTATCTGGGGGTTCTCTTCCACTAGTGTGTCAGAGATGTGATCTTCATCCTCTTCTCCCTTGGCAAAGGTAGGATAGTAGCTGAGTTAAGGAGAGGACATCTGGAGATGGTGATGTTATCTGTGAGCAGAATGGAGCAATGTAGATGACAGGGGGCAGACAAGTGCTTTGTCTGTGTCTGGGCCAGACTGGCAGTAGTGTCATGGGGTGCCATTATCTTCAGCTGGTGGCCTGAATGATGTCAGAGATCTTATCCAGCAACAGGTGGGTAGTAAACATGGCTCTCATGCATGTTGGTGAACCACGGGTAACTGGGTCAAGTCTGGCAGAGTAGTAAGTGCTGGACTACGTCGGACCTGTGTGGGACCTTTTTTTCTAATAAATTGGTGAGAAAAGGACAGGGTTTGGTTTTTACTTTTTGTTTTTATGTGTTTCAGGTTTCTATTTCTGGACTATGTTGGATTCCCTGGACTATGTAGGATTCCTTGGACTACGTCGGAACTGCATTGGTTTTTTTTAAGTAAATTGTCGAAACAAAGAAAGTATGAAGAAGTGCTTATTCAAATTATTCAAGTATTAATCGGTTAGTAATGGGGGTGTCACATCAACTCTAAGCCTCATTATCTCACTTGTTAGTGCACCATGGCAATCGGGGAAGAGCAAAGGTGAAGCGCCAGAATTGGCTCATCTAATGTGATGCGTCCCTTCTGTGGCGGCTGAGGGCTGGTATTTTTAGGCTGAGAAGGACCCAATAACCAGGGACCGTCCCAGCCTGATAATATAAGCTCACAGCTTTCTGCTTTATCTTTGCTGGAGCCAACTCATTTTTTTCATTTATTTAATTATTTATTCAGTTAATACACTTACAGTAAGCAACATATGCAAGACACTATATATCTACAGGTTTCTATCTAGCTATCTAACTACCCCATTTTTATCTGTCAATCTAAAAATAAAAAAGTAGGCAGCAGTCCAAAAAATTGGATCTAATTTTTTGGAGTGCTGCATGCTTTTCTTATTTTTATTTATCTTACAACAGGATAATTGTTTGGGAGGCCTTGCACCCACAGCTATTTTTACAGTGCTGTTCTAATATTCTCCAAATATAGTCTTATTAGCTTACATACTAACTCCAGTTTTCCCTTTCAGCACTGTACCTTGTATATGTACAATACAGGAGTGTAACTACCAAGGTCACAGCTGTCGTCATTATAACCGGGCCTGGCGTGTGAGGGGCCCACCGATGCTAGCAAATACTTCAGCTGTATGCACGGATGCACATTCAACTGAAGCGCTTTGCTGATCACAAATCCATCTAGTCCATGAGAGGCAATACACGCTGACGGCCAGTCAGAGGCCAACAGCTGACATCAGTGTGCACGTGACTGGGGGTGCATGGCAGTGATGTAATGTGCTCCAGTCGCTTGCACACTGAAATCAGCTGGCGGTTTTAGAAGATAATGTTGCATGGTGGGGGTGTGGAGGGAAGCTGAGTATTTTTTTTAATAAATGAGTACACGGTGGCCATACTACTACGTGGATGACTTTGGTATGTGCATTATATTATATGGATGACTAGGGGCTGTTCATTAATTATGCTACATGTATGAGTATGCGCTTTGCATTATACTACATGGATGACTATGGGCTGTCCATAATACTACATGTATAACCATGGGCTGTGCATTATACTACATGTATGACTATAGGCTGTGATTTATAATTCTTGAATGGCTATGGGCTGTACATTAGACTACATGTATGACTATGGGCTGTGCATTTTAAGACATGTATGACTATGGGCTGTGAATTATACTACATGGATGACTGTGGGCTGTGCATTATACTATATGGAAGACTATGGAGGGCGCATTATACTTTATTGAGGACTACAATGTACATTATACTATTATGGAGAACTATGGGGTGGATAAACCATATGGAGGACTATGGGATGCATTATATTATATGGAGGACTATGGGTGCATTATACTATATGGAGTACTTTGGTGGGCACATTATGCTATATGGAGGACTATGGGGGATGCATTATACTGTATGGCAGACTATGGGGGTTGAATTATACTATATGAAGGACTATGGGGTGGGGGTGAATTAAACTGTATGGAGGACTATGGAGGTGCAGTATACTGTAGGGGGACTATGGTAGTGCATTGTACTATTTGGAGGATTATGGGAGTGCATAATACTACAGTTAGGACTATGGGCTTTGCATTTTACCATATGGAGGACTTTGGGGGTGTATTATACATCTGCAATGGGTCTACATGACATCTATGTATGACCCTGATGACTATAATGGTTTGTTTTTTCTATAAATTAAATAACAGAGGCAGAACTGAGGACAAATGCAAGAAAGGGAGATATATATACCAGTATGGGGCCAGGATGAGGGACATAAATACTAGGATGGAGGGCATATGCCCCTGTTTGAAGAAGCCAGATAGGCGAAACAGCGCTGTCGGGTACGGCTGGGTTGCACAGATTGTCGGGCAAAGACACTTATGATGTAAGTTATTATGCCTTACTTTGTAATAATTTCTATTTGTATCACATACTATTTATGTTGTTACCAGCACTGGCGCGACTATATATGGGAATGCTCTAATTTATATTAGGCAGCTTTTTGCACGGTGCTCTTTAATTTTTGCTGCTATAGAGATATATATATACATATGTGTTAATACCCATATAGCTTGTGCCACAGTGAATGCACAATGCACTTTAGTGTTCATGATCGCTATTATTTTGTATTATAACAAAGCCATGGATATTTGATGATTCATGTGTAAGCTCCTGTATTCATTTTGCAGCATTTGCTATGTGTATTTTGATAGAAAACTTTTGCTGTTTATTTTTTACTATAGATTGGTGCTACATGTGGTTTTCATTTATTTTGTAAAGATAATAATTTTTTTTATACATTCATGCGATTCAACATTATTCTGATGATGATATTTGCACTGTGCACTTTATATTTTTGCATCAAATTTTGAGGACATTGTTGTAGATGTAATTAGTACTGCCTGACATTTTGTACCCAGTTTTTTCTTCCTTGATGAGGATTACTTGTTTGTTAAGTTTATTATTTTAATGCTATGAATAAAATTATTTTTATATATTTTTTTTGCCTCTGTATCACTATTTATTTGATGGGGAGTTGTTCTATAATGTCTAATTGGATGTGGATTCACCATTATACACGCACTTTGGTTGGTTATAGTTATGCTGTATTATAGTGAATGAATCCATTAGGTGTCTCATTTGAATCTCGACATTTGGAGCTTTGGATGGAAACCCTGATGTAAGTGCTCACCAAAGAGCACAGGAGAAATGTGATCCTAAACGTTTTGTAAAATGTTCCCACTAAAAGCTTCAACTCAATCCACAAAAAATATCAAGTCCCCCACTCAGGTCCATTGTCTAACAATGGAAATATAGGGGGCTTCCAAATTAAAGGTAGTAGAAAGGCACTGGAAACCGCTATGGCTCCTCGCTTTCCAAAAGAAATTAATCTAATTCTGTGCTCCCAAATTTAAATGCCCCCTTCAATTCTGAGCACCACAGTGTGTCTAAACCACATTTAGAGTCCACAAGGTTGGCATATCTGTTAACACTAGGACTACTGGACTCGTGACCCCGCCTAGAACTACTGAAAGGAGTCATTTTGACTCCTTGCTTGTTTTCGTTTATTTTTAGAGTTTCATTTGTGGTTATTTATTAATAATTATATTTTTTGTAATGTATTATTATTGTGAGATCCAACAGTAATGCTTTTGATTTTTTTTTTCTGCTTTTCTTATTTTTCTACAGAAAATAACAATAATTATAATAGACGTTTTTCAAACATTTTTTTTTATTCAAGTGCACACATATAAACAACAACTGAAGAACAAAAAGCAGAGAAAATGTAGGTGGAGGAGCATAAAAATGAAAATATGGCGCAGAATTCACCTTCTAAACATTTGGTGTTTCGCATTTTAGGCATTGCCTTTGATTTATGGCAGTACATTGCCCACACAAAGACTTACCACAAGTCTTACAATTGCCGACAGATCTATTTTTCTTGCACTTTTCTTTGATCTGGCAAAATTTTGTTTGAACCATCACTTCTGAGCATGTAGAAACTTGGGACGTGGAACCCTTTTCCCTATCTGTGACATAAGGACCACTCAACTCTCTCACAAGCGTTTGCAAAAATGCCTTGCGTGACATTTTTTGGTGGGTTATCTCATTGAATATTATCCAAAAATATTTAGACTTGAGAGTCCTCAGTGGTTGATACCTTTTAATGGCTAACTGAAAAGATGGTAACAAATTGCAAGCTTTCGAGACTACTCAGGTCTCTTCATCAGGCATAGACTAATACAACATCTGAAGAATCACATATTTATACACAAAATAGCACAGAAAAAATGCAATAGGTAGGACAAGTGACATGAAGCAGAACTGTCATTATGGCAGAGGGATTAACATAAATATGACTAGTTCATAGATAAGGAGTGAAGGTTTTATTACCCTCTGATTGGGGTCTGGTATTGTGTTGTGATGACCCTAAAAGGTCAGGGAGGCAGATTCCTTAATTGTTGTAGAACGACATAAAACTCTGGGATATATTCATCCCAGCACTAAGAGTGTCAAAGGTCATCATAAGTTTATATTCCCAGACTTTTCTATCCTTCTCAGATTTGAAGTTAGATTTTAATACAAGTAATTCCATATCTGTCATGCTATGACACCAACAAGAGACAAGCCTCCAACATCAGTGCCCAGGAGAGAAAGGCCATACAGTCTCTGAAAACCAACAAAGAAATCATCATTAAACCTGCTGACAAGGGAGGTGCAATAGTCATGATGAACACATCAGACTATATGAAGGAAGCAAACAGACAACTTACGGACACACGCTACTACAGAAAACTGGAGTCGGACCCTACACAGGACTATTACAAGGAACTAAGCAAGTTGGTATCTTGTCTGTCTGACAAATCCATAAGAGCTGATGACCTGATACCAGAAAGTCCAAGAACAGGGACATTCTACATGCTTCCCAAAATCCACAAAGCCGGAAATCCAGGGAGGCCGATTATTTCATGTGTGGACACCCTTACTGAGCAAGTATCTGGATGGGTAGAGGTGTTCTTAAACCCTGGTAAAGGATACACCCAGCTACATTCAGGACACAACTGACCTACTGAATAAACTAGCAGCAATAGGTTCTCTACCAGAAGGAACCATCCTGGCCACCATGGATGTGGAATCTTTGTACTCTAATATCCCACACCAGGATGGATTAAATGCCTGCAAAGTCTTCATGGGAAACACCGGGAATGATGCTGATTCTGTGGTGAAACTCACAAAATTCATCCTCACCCACAATTACTTCGAATTTGACAACAAGATCTATCTTCAGGAGACTGGCACAGCTATGGGAAGTAAAATGGCTCCGCAGTATGCAAATCTTTTCATGGCCAAGCTTGAAAGCGAATTTTTGTCCTCCTGCCCCATCAGGCCTCGGGCCTACTACCGCTACATTGATGACATTTTAATCATCTGGACGGAGTCTGAACAACAGCTAAAGACGTTCCATGAACAGTTCAATCAATTTCATCCCACCATCAACTTAACACTTAACTACTCCAGCACTGAAATTAACTTTTTAGACACCACCATTAAGCTAAAGAACAATGAAATAGAGACATCCCTGTATCAGAAGCCAATCGACCGTCCAACATATCTTAAATGGGACAGTTTCCATCCTAAACACATAAAAAACTCTATTGTCTACAGCCAAGCCATCAGATACAACCGTATATGTTCCAACCCCATGGATAGAGATGAACACCTTGGTCGCCTCAGAAAGACTTTTTTGAACCAGGGCTACCATCCAAGAACAATTGAAAACCAAATTACAAGAGCCACCAGAATATCAAGGAATCACCTGCTACATTACAAAGCTAAAGAAGAAAATAACCGGGTGCCTCTAGTGGTCACCTACAATCCAAGTCTGGAGATGCTAAGGGGAGCTGCACGGAAACTACAACCTTTACTACAAAAAGATGCCCGATTACAATCCATATTTCCAGACCCCCCACTACTATGTTTTAGGCAGCCCCAAATCTAAGAAGCATCATTGTCAGAAGCTCCCTGTCCTCCCCAACAGCTGCAGGAACCTTTCCTTGCAGACAAAAGAAATGCAAGACCTGTACATCTATAATGACCACGGACAGGATAAAGATCCCCAACTCCCATCAGGACTACAAGATACCAGGTACTTTCAGCTGCATCACATCTAATGTGGTGTACCTAATTATATGTACTAAATGTCCAACTGGGGGTCTGTATGTGGGGGAGACCGGGCAAAAACTGAGAACAAGGATGAATTCTCATCGCCACACGATAAGAGAAAAAAGAATGGATTTACCTGTGGCCAAACACTTTTGTATGCCCGGTCATAGCATGACAGATATGGAATTACTTGTATTAAAATCTAACTTCAAATCTGAGAAGGATAGAAAAGTCTGGGAATATAAACTTATGATGACCTTTGACACTCTTAGTGCTGGGATGAATATATCCCAGAGTTTTATGTCGTTCTACAACAATTAAGGAATCTGCCTCCCTGACCTTTTAGGGTCATCACAACACAATACCAGACCCCAATCAGAGGGTAATAAAACCTTCACTCCTTATCTATGAACTAGTCATATTTATGTTAATCCCTCTGCCATAATGACAGTTCTGCTTCATGTCACTTGTCCTACCTATTGCATTTTTTCTGTGCTATTTTGTGTATAAATATGTGATTCTTCAGATGTTGTATTAGTCTATGCCTGATGAAGAGACCTGAGTAGTCTCGAAAGCTTGCAATTTGTTACCATCTTTTCAGTTAGCCATTAAAAGGTATCAACCACTGAGGACTCTCAAGTCTAAATATTTTTCTATCTACTGGCTAACACGGTACGAAGATACACATCTTTCCTATATGAATATTATCCATGCATTTATACCCGCAAAGTCTAAGGCATTTTCAAATACATGAACAGGCCATCTCCTTGTGCATGTTCGTGTGGTATATTTTCGTGCCATCTGATCCACTACATCTACTCCATATTTTGTTTCATTGTAAAACTTTACCGTTTCTGGAGTTTTTTTAGCGGAATCAGACGCAACAACAACATCTGGATGGACGGAACTCAAAATGACAACATTTTTGTTGGGCTTTCCTTGATATACTGTAAGTGTAAAATTGTCTTCATTTCTAAACACTTTAGTGTTGTACAATTCCTCTTTCATGGATTTTATTTCTTTAGGCACTTCTCGCCTTATCTTGTTCAGTGTTCCCACGATGGTTGTTCCTTTGCTTTTTAGCTGTTTAGCTAATTTTAATGAAGTAAAATAATTATCGGTTGTAACATTGCGACCTTTTTTCAAAAACGGGTCCAATAACTTCATTACCACATGGTCAGCTAAACGGTCCTCAGCACGGCGTGTGTCATCTTTGCCTAGATAAGGGAAGCCATTTGCCAGATATTTGCTCTCCTTATCAACAGCTAGCCAATATTTGTGGCCATATTTATCTGGTTTGGAAGGCATGTACTGCGTGAATGGACACCTAGTTTTGCTTGGGAAAAGTTGCTCATCCACCGTTATGTATGGGCCAGGTTTGTAACACGCAATACAATTTTCAATAAACCTGTCCCACACAGTAGAAAATAGAGCAAACTTGTCCGTTTGCAGTCTCTCCGATCGAGTAGATTTCTCATCAAATCTGAGAAACCTCATAATTTCAACAAAGCGGTCCCTAGACATTGTCGCTTTGCAAAACGGTATTCCCCAGTCATTACACCAAATACTGCTAATCGAGTGACGGTTCGTGCCAGATATTCCACGAGCATAGAATATCGCAATGAATGCATCTAGCTCCTCATCAGATAGAGTAAACTGTAAATTATTGTTCCTACATGCTTCTGCAAGCGTACAGTTCTTTATATGTGTCAATATATATGAATCAAAAATTAGCATAAGATAAGAGCCTAGAGTAAACAAGCTATTTTGTTCAGCAT
This sequence comes from Oophaga sylvatica, assembly GCA_033576555.1. NCBI lineage: Eukaryota > Metazoa > Chordata > Amphibia > Anura > Dendrobatidae > Oophaga > Oophaga sylvatica. The sequence goes on along the minus strand of JARQOD010000004.1, from coordinate 208,118,507 downwards.
TACACAGTAATACAAGCAGGTAAAACACAAGGAAAATGTGAAAAGTTGACATGTAAATTGAACTACATCTATATGAACATCAGGGTAAATAAGACAGAGTGAAAAAATTATGCACAAAACTTTATAGCAACATTTAGTGACAAAAGGACCTCAAAATATAGTAGGGAGTCAAAATGACTCCCTTCAGTAGTTCTTGGTAAATTTTGAAAAAAAACGCGCAAATTTTTCACCAAAATTATTTATTCTCACAAAATCTTTTTTCACATCATATTTGAGGAAAAGTCACCGAGTTTCAAGCTGGAATTCTGAAAAATGTAGTCACAAAAGAGAAATAAAAAACGAAAGGAGTCAAAATGACTCCATCAGTAGTTCTAGTGTTAATGAGAACTCGCTTAGCCGCTTAATTTATGGGTGCATGTCTCTAGAAGCATGAGCTGGGCAAAATGGATGGGTACTACAATGTACTGGACACTACTCTGGCAGATTTGCAATTTTCACTTGGCAAAATTCATTGCTGCTTGCTTCTGGAAAACACCCATGGAGTCAAAATTGTCACTATACCTGTATATAACTTCCTAAAGTGGTGTAATTTCCAAAATGGACTCACTTGAGAGGTGATTCTGCTCTTCTGGCACTTAAGGGCTCTGCAAAATATTCTACTATTTGTTCTCCAAGAGTCAAAAAGCCATATATGGGGTTCTGCCATATTCAGCAGAAATTGAATGACAAATTTTGGTCCTAAGATAAATTCATTGAGAGGTGTAGTTTGTAAAATAAGTCACTTATAGGAGAGTTCTGCTGTTCTGGCAGTGGGTCATGGCACACACAAACCATAACAACAAAATCTTCACTATAAAATGTTGCTCTATTCCCTTTTGAGTTTTCCACTGTGCCTGAAAAGTATTTCCAATTACAAGTAGGGTATTGGCGTGCTCAGAAGAAATTGCACAACAAACTATGATGTTATTTTTTTTCTTATTAGCCTTATAAAAATTTAAAATTTGGGGCTAAAACAAAATTTTTGCTGCAAAAATGTATTTTTTTTCATTTTTACAACTTAACATTATAAAATTATTTGAAGCACCTGTGTGTTCAAGGTGCTCACCAAACATTAGTTTTCCACCATATATGGGTTATATGTACACACTCAGGAGAAATTGCACGACATACTATATTGTCTGTTTTCTTCTGTTATCTTTGTAAAATGAAATATTTGGGGCAAAACAAATATTTTAGTGTCAAAAATTTATTTTTTCATTTTCACAGATCAACGTTACAAAATTCTGTGGGTTAAAGATTCTCACCACACCTCTAAATTTCCTTGAGAGTTCCTTGAGAGGTTTGGTTTCTAAAATGGAGTCATTTGTGTTTTTTTTTTTCACTGTTTAGGCACATCAGGGACTCTTCAAACATGACATGGCATACGCAATCCATTTGTTTCAACCAATTTTGCATTCCAAAAGTCAAATGGTGCTCCTTCCCTTCCAAGCCATGCAGTGCGTATAAACAGTAGTTTTCCACCACATATGAGATATAATCATACTCAGTATAAGTTGTACATTAATTTTATGGTCCATTTTCTCTTGAGAAAATGCAAAATTTGAGGCTAAATCAACATTTTTGCGTGAAAAAGTAAATTTATTTTTTTGTTCCTTCCACATTGCTTTAATTCCTGTGAATCACCTGAAGGGTTAATAAACTTATTGAATGTGGTTTTGAGCACTATGAATGATGCAGGTTTTAAAATTGTGTCAGTTATGGGTATTTTATGTCACCTATGCCCCTCAAAGTCACTTCAAATGTGATATGGTCCCTGAAAAAATACTTTTTGTAAATTTTGTTGGAAAATTCAGAAATTGTTAATCAACTTTTAACCCTTGTAACTTGCTAACAAAAAAAAGTTTAAAAATGATAATGTAAAATAGACATATGGTAAATGTTATTTATTAACTGTTATGTGTGATATAACTATGGTTTAAGGGCATGAAAATTAAAATTGAGAAATTATCAACGATTTAGCTAAAATTCCGATATTTTCACAAATACTAGCAAATAAATTATAAATATATACATATATACATGTACATGTATAGCAGTGGGTAGGCAGAAGTAACAGTTACAACATAATGGCTAAATACGGTAAAAGAACAACAGCACTATACACAAACCATAGAGATGCATAGTACACATATCTATCTAAACCAGGGGTGGGGAACCTCAGGCCCCAGGGCCATTTACGGCCCTCGATGACCTTTTATCTGGCCCCCGGGCAGGTTCTCAGTACCGCAGTGCTTTGGCAGGGAGCTGTATTTTGATTGACACCAGCTCATTAATTTCTTCTTGCTCTGTTAGCAGATACACAGTGTTCACTACTGAACACTGAAGGTCATGCAATGAAAGATTACGTCCTGACACCAGAGTCAGGATGTACTTTGTGGGCGGAGTTTGTACGGCCCCAAAGGACGGTATAAATATCCAAATGGCCCTTGGCAGAAAAGAGATTCCCCGCCCCTGATCTAAACAATACACGAAAAATTGATAAGTTGAATTAGAAAGCAAACACATTCATAATAAGCTGAGGAAAAGCAACTATCCTGCTTGGAGTCTGAATTGGGCACATAGAATAGTTGGTGAAAAACCACGTACAGCTTTACTTATTACCGATCGGTCTGTTTCTAATAACAAATCCCAGAATAATTGTCCCACTCTTGTTTTAACTTATAGTGTTTATTTCAAATCCATCTCTAATATCATTAAACGTAATATTGATATTCTTAGATGTGATCATATAATGGACAATATCTTAGGGAATGGTATTAAAATTGTTTCCAGACGGGCTCCCACTCTCGGCTATTTTTTGTCTCTTAGTTTTTTACGTCCCAAATGTAAACCAGGCAATGCTCACTGGTTGTCCTCTAAAGGTTTTTTCAGATGTGGACAATTTCTCTGTAAGACCTGTTCACATTCATCAAAAATCAACACTTTTTCTAACTCTGTTACAAACAAAATTTTTAATATTAACGAGTTTTTGAATTGTAATGTGGATCATGTTGTTTATATTATTGAATGCAAGCATTGCAATCTAAAATATGTTGGTTCCACCATTAGAAAATTAAAGGATCGCACACGCGAACATATTTATGACATTTTACATCCCACAACTCGTAATATATCTAATCAAAACACTTTATCATTTCACATACTAGGGATATTTCTTCCTTTAATACTTTTGCTATTGAACATATCGCTAAATCACCGCGAGGGGGTAATAGAGAAAGACTTCTACGTGATAAGGAAGCTTTATGGATCCTTTAGTTGGACACTAGAGTACCCATGGGGTTAAATTTGATAAGAGAGTTCATGCTTATTATTAATTGTTTTTATCTGTTTTGCATTAGTTCACATTTGTTACTTGCATGTATTTGTCTGTAATGATTTTCACCTGTGTTGTGGGTTCTTATACTTACCTTTCACATGTGGGAGACATACTGAGTCTAAGAACACTTGCTGTTCGAAGCGCGTCCAGTCTCCCACCAGCAACCTTTCCTCCGGTCACTCCGGTCGGGTTCTTCTGACTTTTTATTTGCATTTCCATAATTTTTAGACAAATTCTCTTCAACACGATGATACCCCATATGTGACTTAAAAAACGGCTGTTTGGGCACATGGCAGGGTTCATAAAGGAAAGAGAACTATTTGATTTTTTTGAATAGATTGTGAATGCCATTTTGCATTTGCAGAGCCCCTGACATGCCAAAACAGCAGAAAGCCCCCAAAGAGAGCTATTTGATTTTTTGAATAGATAGTGAATGCCATGTCGCATTTGCAGAGCCCATGACATGCCAAAACAGCAGAAAATCCCCACATGTTACCCCATTTTGGAAACTAGACCCCTCAAGGAATTCATCTAAGGGTGTACTTTGCATTTTTAACCTACAGGTGATTCATAAAACTTTATAACATTTAGATGTGAAAACAAAAAAAAAACTTTTTTTTCCAATAGAATACTGTTTTAGAACCAAATTTATCATTTCCTCGAGGGGTAATAGGAAAAAATGGACCCCATAATTTGTTAGCAGTACCTCATATGTAGTTTTATTTTCATTTTGAATAAAGTTTTGGATTTTATTTTTCTGAGCTGGATTGTTTGTACCAGAAACGCATCGTTCATCGTCTTTCAGGGATGTGATCCGTGTCTCGAAAAGTCATTGGCATCCAAAGGGTGAGCTGGACTTCTCTTTCACTGTGCTAAAAATTATGGAGTCCATTTTTTCCTGCTATCCATTGTTAAAATTACAAATTTGGTTCTAAAACAGCATTTTAGCAGAAGAAACATAATTTTCGCTTTCACATACACATTTTAAAAGTTCTGTGAAGCATCTATGGGTTCAACACCCTCCTAGATGAATTCCTTGCTGATTCTAGGTTCAAAAGTTGGGTCAATTCTGGGGGGTTTCTTCTGTTTAGGTGCTTGCCATCTCTTTCAGGAAAATTTGTGTTCCAAAATTCAAATATTTTTTCTTACGTTCTGAGCCCTGCCGTTTGTCCAAACAGAACATTTTGACTACATGTGGAGTATCTCTGCAGTCGTAAGAATATGGGTAAGAAACTGTGGGGTGAACTTTTTGGTGTTACTTGTAAAAGTGAGAAATTTGGGGCTAAAGCAACATTTTTGTGAAAAATTAACATTTTCAATATGACGATCTAAAGTTATCAAATTCTGTGTAGGTGGTTCAAAATTCTCTCTATACCCATGCATGAAATCCTTGAGTGTTGTAGTTTTTAAAATGGTGTCACTTGTGGGTGGTTTCTGCTGTTTAGGCACTTTAGGGTCCCTGCAAATGTGACATGGTGCTCCGTTCCGAGCCTTGCCATTTGTCCCAAAATAACTTTTTGACTACATATAGCGATATCGCTGTACTCTTACAATATTGAAAAAATTGGGGTTAACGGAACATTTTAGAGGTAAAATTACATTTTTTTTATTACACTTTGTATCAATTCCTGTGTAGCACATGAAGAGCTAAAACATTTCCTGTTACTGGAGTACTCGCTGTCCTGATCGCTGCTGAGATCTGCCTGTTTGGCAGCTCAGCAGCGATCACATAGCGACGCAGCAACGATCCTTATCTGGTCGCATCACCAGCGGGATCGCTGCAGGTCGTTATGTGAGATTGTGTGCCGGTGTCTGCATGATCGGTGTATGTGCGGTGGTATGCGGGATTGGTGTATGTGCGGCGGTGTGCGGGATCGGTCTCCGTGTGTGTCTCCGTGTATGCAGGCATCGTCGGATGGGACTACAAGTCCCATCCAGCTATGCCTGCTACAGTGACAGTAACTGACACATTAGCCAATGATGGGACAGTAGTAGTCCCATCATCCGGCTAATGTGCTGAATGTAAAAAAAAACACATACATTACATACAACATATAACAAACACATGACATACAATGACATACAGAACATACAATGACATACAACACATAACATTGAGCACATACTCACCTATTCCCCGACGCCACCGATCTGTGTACCGCTCTGCCGCCGGGAGAGAATGACATTACTTCCGTTCATTCTCTCACGGCAATGCTGGGTGAGAAAATTCACACACAGCATTGCCATAAAGTGAGACAATGAACTCAGGTAACCTCAGTGATTCACTGCAGGAGCCATTGTCTCCTGTCAGTGTATCATTGGGAGGCCCTACAGTGCAGTTGCATCACCTGATGTCACTGTTCTATAGGGGAGACCGTTGTGGGACATTCGTTATTAATTGGACTGTGTCGGAAAGGGAGTATACGGTTGTTTTATTTTTTTACGTTTTTTTTACAGGAGATCGAGGGCGTTGCTTGGATCTGAGCGTATAATAAAGATATGAAAACTGTGTTGTGTTTTATTTCATTAAAATAATTTATTCTTGTGTGTTGTTTTTTTTAACCCTTTATTAATATGAGATTAATAATGGATAGGCGTCTTATTGACTCCTCTCTATTATTAACCGGACTTAATATCACCTTACAATAGCAAGGTGATATTAACCCCTTATTACCCCATATCCCACCGCTACACGGGAGAGGAAAGAGAGGGGCTAAGTGCCGGAATTGGTGCATCGTACACATGCGCCAATTCTGGGGTGGCTGGGTGCTGGTATTTTTAGCCAGGGGGGTGCACCAATATCCATGGTCCCTTCCTAGGCTATGAATATCAGCACGCAGATGTCTGCCTAGCCTTTCTGGCTATAAATTATAAGGGGACCCCACGTCATTTTTTTGGGTCGGTCCCTGTTGAGAATATGCTGGAGGCGGCTTCTAAGCTGGGACTCCCTCCGGTGGTTGCTGAGGTTAATGAACTGATTACCGAATGGCCTTCAGCTGGCGCTGAATGGTAGGATATAAGTGGCCTGAGTTCCCAGCAGCCTTGCCGGTTATCAATTGTTCCTGCTGGTCTTGCTTGAAGCACTGCTAATTTCCTGCTCTCCTTCAGATAAGTGTTTGCCGTTTTTAATTCCTCTGTTTGATTTTCTCTGCTGGTTTGCTGCTTGCAGTGGACTGCAGCCTGTCCTTTGTTACTTTTTATTTGCTGAATAGCGTTTTGTTACACCAGAGATCTGATTTAGGTGGAGGAGATCGTGTGATCTCAGGTTTTTTGGCAATCAGAAGTGTTGGTATTTTTGTTAGGGTTTTTTTTGATTGCAGTCAGAAATCTTTCCTGTACTTTTCTGTCTAGACAGATTGGGCCCCAGCGTTTGCTCATTCTATTTTCTGTCTGTGTCCGTGCTTTCTTCTTGTCTAACCGCCATTACATGTTTGGGGGCTTCCTATTTTCTTTGGGGATCTGCTCCGGGGCAGATAGCTTTCATCTTTCTGCCTTTAGGTGTAGTTATCTCTCAGGCTGTGACGAGGCGTCTAGGATCACCGTAGGAACGCTCCATGGCTACTTCTAGTTGTGTGGTTAGTTCAGGTTACTGCAATCCAATAGGTTCCAGCCTGTTATGTTTCGGTAGCTGAGGAGTGCAGGTAAAAAAGGCAATACACCAGAGCAGTTGGAATCTATGAGATTGCAGTACCCTGACTAACCACCACAACTAGAGGCAGCCGTGGAGCGTTCCTACGTTGGTCCTAGACGCCTCGTCACAGCCTGAGAAACTAACTACACCTAAAGATAGAAAGAGGAAAGCTATCTGCCCCGGAGCAGATCCCCAAAGAACATAGAAAGCCCCCAAACATGTAATGGCGGTTAGACAAGAAGAAATACTGACACAGACAGAAAATAGTATGAGCAAACGTTGGGGCCCAAACTACCTAAATAGAAAAGGATAGGAAGGGCACTTACTGCAATCCCAAAAAAACCCTGAAAAGCACCAACTCTACTAATTTCAAAATCACCTGAGATCACACGACCTCTACCACCTAAATTAGTTCTCTGGTGTAACAAAATCAAAACAGCAGCCACTGAAAAAACTGGAAAAGCAAAAGTACAAACATCAGTGGCTGAACTAAACTGAGAGGGCAAAAGCCCCCGGAGGGGACCCTGAAGGCCCCCACAGAAGTGCAGGACAAAATGCAAAAATCAAGCACAAAAACAAAAAGAAGAAAATGTCTTATCTGTTAGCAGGAGATGCAGACACGACACAGCAGGCTACAAAGGAAACAGGACTCAAGGATTGAGACCAGAACAATTGATCACCGGCAACCCTGATGGGAAGGCGACTCCCTTATATAAGACCAGTCAGCAACACCTGATTCCCACTGCTCACAATCTTCACTGGACAGTCCAGTACCGCTTGTAACCACCAGAGGGAGCCTCTGATCAGAACTCATTTCAAGTCCATTCACAACACCAGCCTCTCTGGTGTATTACCACTTTTGCTATTTTTTGCTATTTCTCCTCAGTTACCGAAACATAACAGTATATCCGGCCCAAAAACTGAAAATTGTATGGTACTCACAGAAGGGGAAGCTAGTAATAAGGAAACTCTGTTTGTTGCATTTTTTCCCCCTCTTTTCTCTGGGTGCTGAGGAGGAATTTTTTTTTTCTCTCAATGGAGTTTGCACAGTTGTCTGGCCGTGTGGGTCAGCTTGCCACTGAGGTTCAGAGTATTGCTACCTATCTTGCTGGGTTACCGGTTGTGGAACCTAGGATCCTCATACCAGATTTGTTTTTGGGGGATCGGGCTAAATTTCTGAATTTCAAAAATAACTGTAAGTTGTTTTTTGCCTTAAAGCCTAAGTCCTCAGGGAACGCGGCACAGCAGGTTCAAATTGTCATCTCCCTGCTGCGCGGCGACCCACTGGATTGGGCTTTTTCCCTGACACCTGGGGATCCTGTTTTGAATGATATTGATGTATTTTTTCAGGTTCTGGGGTTATTGTACGATGAACCTAATGTCACTGATCAAGCTGAAAAGATATTGTTGGCATTAAATCAGGGTCTTGAAGACGTTGAGTTGTACTGTCAGAAATTTCGAAAGTGGTCAGTCCTGACCAAATGGAATGATGATGTTTTGGCAGCCCTTTTTCGAAAGGGTCTGTCAGAAAAAGTAAAGGATGTTATGGTGGGATTCCTGTTCCTCTGGTCTCAATGATTCTATGTGTTTGGCTATTCAAATTGACAGACGTTAGCGTGAGCGCAGAGGTATGCGTGAGATAGTGTTGCCTTGTGAGCCAGCTCCTGAGCCCATGCAGTGTGATGGTGTGACTTCTGGGGCTCAGCATCATGAGTTTCGTAAGCGCAATGGGTTATGTTTCTACTGTGGTGACGCTTCACATGCTATTTCTGTCTGCCCTAAGCGGAGAAGACGTTTTGCACGCTCAGTTGTCTTGGGTAGTGTTCAGACTAAATTTCTGTTGACTGTTACCCTGATTTGCTCCCTGTCCACATTTTTTGCTCAGGCTTTTGTTGATATAGGAGCAGCTATTAACCTGATGGATTTTGACTTTGCCAAATGTTGTGGGTTTCCCATGATACCCCTGCGGAAGTCTATTCCCCTACTGGGCAGTGATTCTACCCCTTTGGGGGAAAATAAACCCCAGTTTTCTACTCAGGTGATAATGAGGGTTGAACCAGATCATCAGGAGAGTTGCAAATTTCTGGTGCTGCATAATCTGCATGACATTATTGTACTAGGTTTCCCTTGGTTACAGTCTCATAATCCTGTTTTGGATTGGAAATCTGTGTCTGTGACCAGTTGGGGCTGCCAATGTGTTAATACTGACACTCCTGTTTTTTCAGCTACTTCCCAGTCTCAGGATGTTCCTGACTTTTTGACTGATTTTTCTGATGTGTTTAGTGAAAGTAAATCTGCATCCTTCCCGCTCACAGGAGCTATGATTGCGCTATTGAATTAGTGCCTGGTGGTAAATTTCCTAAAGGTCGCCTTTTTAATTTATCTGTACCTGAACACGATGCTATGCGATCTTATATCAAGGAGTCATTGCAGAAGGGTCATATCAGACCATCCTCTTCACCCTTGGGCGCCGGTTTTTTCTTTGTGGCCAAAAAGGATGGTTCATTGAGGCCGTGTATTGATTATCGCCTCCTGAATAAGATCACTGTTAAATATCAATATCCGTTACCTTTGATTTCTGACCTATTTTCCAGAGTGAAAAGTGCTAGTTGGTTTACCAAGCTTGACCTCAGGGGGCGTATAACCTTATTCGCTTTAAGCACGGGGATGAATAGAAGACGGCGTTTAATACCCCAGAGGGGCATTTTGAGTACCTAGTGATGCCTTTTGGGCTTACTAATGCCCCTTCCATCTTCCAATCCTTCATGAATGATATTTTCAGGGATTTTGTGGATAAATTTCTGATTGTTTATTTGGATAATATCTTGATTTTTTCCAATGACTGGGACTCTCATGTGAAACATGTTCAGACTGTGTTCCAGATTTTGAGAGCCAATGCACTGGATGTGAAGGGATCAAAGTGTCTTTTTGGCATACAGAAGATCTCATTTCTGGGATTCATTTTGTCTCCATCTGTTATTGAAATTGACCCGGTCAAGGTTCAGGCCATCTGTGATTGGGTTCAACCTACTTCATTGAAGGCTCTTCAAAGATTTTTGGGTTTTGCCAATTTTTATCGTAAATTTATTGGTAATTTCTCTGGTATTGTTAAACCATTGACTGATTTGATCAAAAAGGGTTCCGATGTGGTGAATTGGCCTCCTGAGGCAGTTTCTGTGTTTCAGGAACTTAAGCAGAGATTCATTTCTGCTCCTGTTCTGCGGCAGCCTGATGTTTCTCTGCCTTTTCAGGTGGAGGTTGATGCCTCTGAGATTGGGGGTGGTGCCGTTTTGTCCCAAAGGGATCCAGAAACCTCTAAGAGTAACCCTTGTGCCTTTTTCTCTCGAAAATTTTCTCCAACTGAACGTAATTATGATGTGGGTAATCGGGAGTTATTGACCATGAAGTGGGCCTTTGAAGAGTGGAGACATTGGCTGGAAGGAGCCAAACATCAGGTGATGGTCCTCACGGACCATAAGAACCTTGTTTATCTCGAATCAGCCAAGCGACTTAATCCTAGACAGGCCAGGTGGGCCTTGTTTTTCACACGTTTTAATTTTGTGGTTTCTTTTCTTCCTAGCACTAAGAATGTCAAGGCAGATGCCCTCTTGAGGAGTTTCTTTGCAGATTCTCCTGAGTTATCTGATCCTGCTGTTATTTTGAAAGAGGGTGTGGTTCTTTCCACCATTTCGCCCAATTTGAGACTGGCTCTGGAAGGGTGTCAGGAGAATAAACCTGAGCACTGCCATGTTGGGAAGTTGTTTGTTCCAGACCAGTGGAAAAAGAGTGTGATGTCTGAGATTCATTGTTCCGCGTTGGCTGGTCATCCGGGATTTTTGGTACCAGAGACTTGGTGAGTCGCTCCTTTTGGTGGCCTACTTTATCTCGTGGCGTCAGGGACTTTGTGCAGTCCTGTGGGACTTGCTCTCGTTCCAAGCCTTGCTCTCGTTCTAGTGGTTTGTTAATGCCATTACCTGTACCCAAGAGGCCATGGACCCATATTTCTATGGATTTCATTTCTGACCTTCCTGTCTCTCAGAGAATGACCGTTATCTGGGTAATCTGTGATAGGTTTTCCAAGATGATACATCTTGTGCCATTACCTAAGTTGCCTTCCTCCTCCGAGTTGGTGCCTTTGTTCTTTCAGCATGTGGTTCGGTTACATGGCATTCCAGAGAACATTGTGTCTGACAGAGGAGTCCAGTTTGTTTCCAGATTTTGGAGGACATTTTGTTCTAAACTTGGTGTTCAGTTGTCTTTCTCCTCTGCATTTCACCCTCAGACGAATGGACAAACCGAGAGAACAAACCAGACCTTGGAGACTTATTTGAGATGTTTTGTGTCTGCTGATCAAGATGACTGGGTCTCTTTTTTGCCTTTGGCTGAGTTTGCTCTTAATAATAGAGCTAGCTCTGCCAAATTGATGTCTCCATTTTTCTGCAAATCCGGGTTTTACCCTCGATTTTCTTCAGGACAGGCAGAGGCTTCTGTCTGTCCGGAGGTGGACTCTATTGTGCAGCGTATGCAGCAGATTTGGGACCAGGTGGTGGAGAGGTTGTCTCTCTCTCAGGAGAAGGCCCAGCGGTTTGCCAACCGGTGTAGGACTGATGGTCCTCGTTTTAAAGTGGGGGACTTGGTTTGGTTGTCCTCAAGGAATATCCCTATGAAGGTTGCATCTCCAAAATTTAAGCCAAGGTTCATTGGACCTTATAAGATCATGGAAATTATTAATCCGGTTTCCTTCCGTTTGCTTCTTCCAGGGACATTTAAGATCCATAACGTGTTCCACAAGTCCTTATTGAAGAAGTTTGCCGAACCAGTGGTTGCTATGGCTGTACCTCCCGACCCTGTTTTGGTTGAGGGCAATTTGGAGTATGTGGTTGAGAAGATACTGGATTCTCGTTTTGCTAGACGGAAACTCCAGCATTTGGTTAAGTGGAGAGGTTATGGTCAGGAGGACAATTCTTCAACATCCCCATTAACAGCCCTACTTCCACATCTGCATCTCAGCTTCTATCACTAACCACTTTTCTAGGCCTCTCACAGCTTTCAACCTCCGAGACACACAAGGATGGTAACACCCTTGACCTGGTCTTTGTCCGCCTCTGTTCAATCTCCCACCTAAATAACTCACCGCTTCCACTCTCTGACCACAACATTCTCTCCTTCACGCTCACAAATCCTCGACCACCCAGTGCACTCCTACCTACCACACATTCAGAAATCTACAAGCCATTAACCCTCAGACACTTTCAGACTCCCTACACTCATCGCTGTCCCCAATCTCCTCTTTTTCTTGTCCTAATCTGGCTGTTCATCACTACAATGACACTCTTAGAAGCACCCTTGACCAAGTAGCACCACTCACCCTCAGAACTTCCAAACACACAGTAAAACAGCCCTGGCTCACATTACAAACTCAACTTCTTCAGCGATGCTCTAGGAGTGCTGAACGCCTTTGGAGAAAAACCCGCACACCAGAAGACTTCATCCACTTTAAATTCATGTTAAGAACATATAATGCAGCCCTTCACCTCGCCAAACAGACCTACTTCACCACCCTGATCTCCTCACTAGCCAACAACCCCAAGAAACTTTTTGACACTTTTCACTCCCTCCTCAGGCCAAAAGCACAAGCCCCTATCACAGACATCTGTGCTGACGACCTGGCCTCCCATTTTACAGAAAAAATAGATACTATCCGTCAGGAAATCTGCTCTCAACCACCAAGGGCTGTGACTCCCATCCCACCCTGCTGTTCCCCTGGCTCACTTTCCACATTTGATCCCATCACAGAAGAAGAAGTCTCCAGACTCCTCTCTTCCTCTCGTCCGACTACATGCACTACCGACCCCATTCCCTCACATCTCCTCCAGTCTCTCTCTCCAGTTGTCACAACTCACCTAACTAAAATCTTTAATCTCTCACTCTCCTCTGGCATTTTCCCATCCTCCTTCAAACACTCCATCATTACTCCCTACTACAAGAAACCCGCTCTCGACCCTTCCTGCACAAACAACTACAGACCGGTCTCCAATCTCCCCTTCATCTCTAAACTTTTGGAGCGCCTAGTCTACTCCCGCCTTACCCGTTACCTCTCCAATCACTCCCTCCTAGACCCTTCACAGTCCGGCTTCCGCCCCCTACATTCGACCGAAACTGCACTCATTAAAGTGACCAATGACCTTCTTACAGCAAAACGTAACGGTGACCACTCTCTGCTCATTCTTCTCGACCTTTCTGCAGCTTTCGACACGGTTGACCACCGTCTCCTACTGTCTAGGCTCCAGTCCCTAGGTATTAAGGACACTGTTCTCTCCTGGTTCTCCTCCTATCTTACTGACCGCTCCTTCAGTGTTTCGTTCTCTGGCTCCACATCATCTCCTCTTCCTCTCACTGTCGGTGTACCCCAGGGCTCAGTCCTTGGCCCCCTTCTCTTCTCTCTCTACACGGCCCCAATTGGACAGGCCATCAGCAGATTTGGCTTTCAGTACCATCTTTATGCTGATGACACACAACTATACACGTCATCCCCCGACCTTACCCCTGCTGTACTACAGAACGCCACTGACTGTCTGTCCGCAGTCTCCAACATCATGTCCGCCCTCTATCTGAAACTCAACCTCTCCAAAACTGAACTTCTTCTGCTCCCGCCATCTACTAACCTCCCTAAATTTGACATATCCCTCTCCGTGGGCGGCACCATAATAACACCCCGGCAGCAGGCTCGCTGTCTGGGGGTTATGTTTGACACCAATCTCTCCTTCACCTCTCATATACAATCTCTTGCCCGCTCTTGCCGCCTACACCTAAAGAACATCTCTAGAATCCGCCCTTTTCTCACCTTGGAAACAACAAAAACCCTCACTGTAGCATTGATCCACTCCCGCCTGGACTACTGTAACGCTCTATTACTTGGCCTCCCCATTACTCGACTATCCCCTCCAGTCCATCCTTAATGCAGCAGCCAGGGTCATCCATCTGGCTAATTGGTACTCGGACGCGTCCGCTCTTCGCCAGTCCTTACACTGGCTGCCCATTCATTATAGGATCCAATTCAAAGTACTGGTTCTCACCCACAAAGCTCTCCACAGTGCAGCACCCCCCTACATCTCCTCCCTCATTTCTATCTATCGGCCTAACCGACTGCTGCGCTCTGCAAACGACTTTCGACTAACCTCTGCACTAATCCGTACCTCCTACTCCCGACTCCAAGACTTCTCTCGTGCTGCGCCAATCCTCTGGAATGCTCTACCCAAGAAATTAGGACTATCCACAATTTGCATGGTTTCAGGCGCTCCCTAAAAACACATTTGTTCAGAGCGACCTATCACATTCACTAATCAAAGTCATTCTATGTGTAAGTGTGTGTGTGTGTGTGTGTGTGTAGCCCATTCACTATCTCCATCCATCCCTCACTCCCTCAAGATGGCTGGACCATCATTGTAAATGCACCATTGTATATATACACCTGTACTTTGTAGCTCCCCCACCTCATTGTAGATTGTAAGCTCTCACGAGCAGGGGCGGCTTATTTTGCTTTAATTATTGTATTAACGTTGTTACTTTTGACTTGTGTTCTGAAACTGTTAAACTGTAAAGCGCTGCGGAATATGATGGCGCTATATAAATAAAGATTATTATTACTAAAGATTATTATTATTCTTGGGTGTTTGCTTCGAACATCCATGCTGGGAGACTGATCTGTGCCTATCATCGAGCTCATCCTGATCGGCCTGGTTGCGCAGGTGAGGGTTCAGTGACCCCTCCTCAAGGGGGGAGTACTGTTGTGAATATGCTGGAGGCGGCTTCTGAGCTGGGACTCCCTCCGGTGGTTGCTGAGGGTAATGAACAGATTACCGAATGGCCTTCAGCTGGCGCTGAATGGTAGGATATAAGTGGACTGAGTTACCAGCAGCCTTGCCGGTTATCATTTGTTCCTGCTGGTCTTGCTTGAAGCACTGCTAGTTTCCTGCTCTCCTTCAGATAAGTGTTTGCTGTTTTTTTTTCCTCTGATTTTCTCTGCTGGTTTGCTGCTTGCAGTGGACTGCAGCCTGTCCCCTTTTGGGGGTCTTGCGCTGCAATTGTGCTCCGTTTGTGTCTGCACTTTTACTTTGCTCCTTTGTTACTTTTTATTTGCTGAATAGCGTTTTGTTACACCAGAGATCTGATTTAGGTCGAGGAGATCGTGTGATCTCAGGTTTTTTGGCAATCAGAAGTGTTGGTATTTTTGTTAGGGTTTTGTTGGATTGCAGTCAGAATTCTTTCCTGTACTTTTCTGTCTAGACAGATTAGGCCCCAGCATTTGCTCATTATATTTTCTGTCTATGTCCGTGCTTTCTTCTTGTCTAACCGCCATTACATGTTTGGGGGCTTCCTATTTTCTTTGGGGATCTGCTCCGGGCAGATAGCTTTCATCTTTCTGCCTTTAGGTGTAGTTATCTCTCAGGCTGTGACGAGGCGTCTAGCATCACCGTAGGAACGCTCCATGGCTACTTCTAGTTCTGTGGTTAGTTCAGGTTACTGCAATCCAATAGGTTCCAGCCTCTCTGGTGTATTACCGCTTTTGCTATTTTTTGCTATTTCTCCTCAGTTACCGAAACATAACAGGTCCCCCTATTTTAATAGCCAGTGAAGGCTAGCTGCGGGCTGATATTCATAGCCTGGGAAGATCCATGGATATTAACCCTTTCCCAGGCTAGAAATATTGGCCCCGGCTATCGGCTTTCCCCCTCTGGCGCAGAAAATTGCACGGGAGCCCACGCCATTTTTTTTACTATTTTTTTTTTATTAACTTTATTGCGTTAAGATTTTGTGTGTGTGTGCGCGTGTGTCTTTATTTATGTACCATTTTTTCTATCATCTATCTACCTATATATCTTTCTGTCTATCTATATATCTATCTTTCTATATATATTTCTAACTATCTATTATCTATCTATCTATCTATGTATTTTCTATCTATCTATCTATCTATCTATCTATCTATCTATCTATCTATCTATCTATCTATCTATCTATCTATCTAACTTCTGGTATCTATTATCTATCTTTCTATCTCTATCTGTGTGTGTGTGTAATGGAGTGTGGGTTGGACAAATTTAAAAGACGAGGTTGGACAAGAAATGACATCACAAATCTTTTTTTTGTTAAATAACATATCTTTATTTAGCTGTCAAAAGCGCATACAAAAACACATGAGAAAAAAAGCATGAAAAACCGCATCAAAGCCTCGTCAAAAAAGGACATTTGTTTTCTGCCAAGAGGTGCGGATTCGGCGAGGAAAAATCCCCAGGCAAATCCGCAATATGTGCACAGGCCCTACGCACCGGTGTTCTTTGAAAAGCCGGCAATTCATCCCCGGATACTGTAAAATCACACTGACAGCTCACAAAAGACTACATATATACACATAGAATACATATATATATTTATATATATATATATATATATATATATATATATATACGTCATTGTGACATATACAGTACAGACCAAAAGTTTGGACACACCTTATTCAAAGATTTTTCTGTATTTTCATGACTATTTCACACATGTAGGGGTTAGCTAAAGGTGTAAATTCGTTGAAAAAAAGGTTATGTGATGGTGTGGGGGTGCTTTGCTGGTGACACTGTTGGGGATTTATTCAAAATTGAAGGTATACTGAGGTAGCCCTGTTAATAGCACAGAAGCCACTTGCCAGATATTATATCTGCATCATGTGCTGCAGGCTGGCGCAGTAGTAGCCCTGTTAATAGCACAGAAGCCACTTGCCAGATATTAGGAAGTGCGTGCGACTCACGCCAAGCATACGTGCTGCCAGCCGGTGAGCCACCGGACTGAGCAACTCTCCTTTTGTTAGCAGGCGATGCACAGGATACGCGCCCCACAGTCTGCTCGGGGTGTATAGCTACCCCTTTGACAGAGACAGACTGCACTACGATTGCTACCTGCATAGCATTCATTAACCTGCCTGAAGGACCTGGGCTAATTAGCCAAGCTGACTCTGGCATCGGCAGGTCCCGGAGAGCGAAAGCTAGAGAGCATGTGGAGCCCAGATTCTGGTACGTCACACATGAGCACTACCTATAGTATGATCTGACCGCGCCGTGGACAGACAAGCTATTTAAGGGCTAAGCTCCACCCCCAGCCATCTCGTCAATCGCATCACCGATGACGTCATCCGTGACCAATCAGGCGATGCCAAGTCAGAGGATCAGCTGACATTAACCACCAATCACGGTTCAACATGTCACGGACATGCTCAGTGCAGGCATTTCTGGACTTAGGCTTATAACAGCCATTTCCTGTTCTGTAACCTAGGTTTAAGGCTACTATAAACAAAGATACGAGTAACTACTTGTGCCTCTCGGGTATTGGCTAGGTGTTGGGAACGATGGTGAAGCTGAGCAGCATCTGCCTCAGCTGGGTCTGGATGGGAGACCACAGACTCCTCGGATCCAGGTTCGGATCCTGCTGTTGGCTGATGCCTAACACCTGGTCTGTAGTTAGGTCTATCTCTACACCTGCAGGTACCACTGGGGATAGCAAAGTCAGGATATCTAGTCTGTACAGGAAGCAACTGGGTGAATTGCAGTTTTTAGAGTATAACCTATTTTCCCGAGTAAGTTGACATTCAGGCATAGATATACTAAAGGCTGTTAGGAGCACTCAATGTGAGCCACAGTTAAGTGGAGGCACCATTGCGTAATCTGTGGCTGACAACCTCCGCAGTGAGGTAGAGACAGACAAGGGTCAGTTTAGGGCTTTTACCATTCTGAACAGGGATCTGTCAGGTTCAGTCATTTGTCCACTGGTTAGTATGCTACTTGTATGCATGTATTAGTGCAGTCATAGCATTGACTTTCAACACCAAGCTATATTCCAATCATATGCACAAAGAATGACTGATTTACTGTAAACCTTGTTTTGCACTTTCCACTCTTTCAGGGATATTTCATGCATGCTACAACTTTTAAATCCTGTAACATACTTTTTCTAGCAATGTTTTCCTGCAATACAATGGGTGAAATCCACAGGAAACTCTTGAAAAAATTCAGATGTTTATGCAGATGTGCAACATTCCTGCTTCAAAACATGTTAAATGTTCTTCGTTATAGAAATATTCTTCCTTATAGATGCATACCTTCAGAAAGACTTTAGGTATATGTAGCGTTTATGTCTTTAAAGTTCTGAAGAAATGTGAAATGACTTGCTGGCTGCAATTTTAACTTGGCATAATGCTTTTAAAGTTTGGTGACCTTAGTAATAGTGCTCTCCTTTTCCTTCAGCTTGAAAGTGCCCCCTCTCCAGCTTGTCCAAAAATTATATAAATGTGTAGGATAGAACAGTACAAGCTGCAAACGGCAATTGTCGATGGTTTATTATGAAAAGACATTTCTATAGCCAGCACTCAGTGAAAATCATTGGTGTTTTACTGTATCTAGATTTAGCTAGTGGTAGTTAAATGCAGACCACTTCTTGAAAATCTCCTTTATTAAATCTGGCAGTGAATAAAATCTCAAGTTCCATCATAAATATAAGTAAGGCAAAAATGTATTCCACTGTTGAAGGAACTATTAATTATATGAGCAATTAACAATAAAACATTACCTTACGGGTTTGGATGCTCCATTCTAATTTTGCCATTCACGAACACAGTCATAACCAGCATCTCAAGTTACTACTTAAAATGCACCAGGAGAGCCATAAACAATTAAAATCCTTTGAAAAAATGCTGATTTTATAGAGCTTGAAAATTTCTTGGAAACCACTTTTAGAAGTATTTTACCTGTCATGATTTCTTGTACCACTTAGCATCTCTGCTTTTATGGGGGGGGGGGGGAGTAGTGATGAGCCAACACTGCTGCTGAATGTGAGATAAGTCATTCACAATTAATAAAGTCAGATGCATTTATCAGTTATAAACACACAAGTTCTGTGTCTCGTAATGTAACAGAGAGAAAATTACTGTGATTAACAGACTGTTAAAGCAAAATATTGCATGCTGTCTTATAAAGTCTATAGCTCCAAGTTTAATCCAAGTTCACTTTTAAAATTTGTGAATTAACCCCATGCAAGCAAGTTTAATCAAACACCCACTGCAAACTGGTTGGCATTTTCCCATCCAGTCCCCTCTATTATTCATTCTTTTGGTCTCTATTTATTTTGCACTCTTCTACTTGTTGTATACATATCTCTCTGTCTCCATGTCATTTTGTCTTATTGCAGTATATCTTATCAGTGTTGAAACTGGTGACTGTTCTAGTTCATAGTGGACTAAAGGTACTGCCACACTAAGCTATCCCGCTAGCGATCTCGTTAGCGTTGCATACTAATGAGATCGCTAGCGGGATTGTTTCTATATCGCTAAATGCTACCGCATTTAGCGGTATAGTTAACGACGCTATCGCCGTTAGCGATCTTCTTAACGACTTTAGCGGTACAAAAGTACCGCTAAATCGCTAAGAAAAGGTGCCACACTAGCGATATATACTTACCGAGCGGGAGCGCCGACGATAAAATAGGGTCCGGAACGATTCCAGCGACGAGCGAGATCACAGCAGGAAGCTCGTCGCTGGAAGCTGCCGCACTGAACAACATCGCTAACGGGATCGCTAAATAGTGACGTTTTTTAGCGATCCCGTTAGCGATATTGTTTAGTGTGGCATACCCTTTAGTCCAAAAGTGAAAAAATAAATTTCGAATAATAATTTTTTAAAATCCATTTAGAAAAAAATGGAATATGTACTTTTTTGCTGTTTAGATCTTTTATTCCTGAAAATTTATAGAAAAATACATAATTGGGTTTTGCCATATCTGAAGCGACCTCAACTATACAACTAAAATAACTTTGATTTTATAATGTTCCCCATACCCAAACATGAAATATTTCCAGAATAGAATCACTACTGGGATTTTTACACTGTACTGGTACTTCATAGTCTTTGCAATGCAATCTGGCACCCAAGAATCAATCCAGAAAAATCTTTTCTCCAAAAGCCAAATGTCGCTCCTTCTCTTCTATTGCCGTACTTGAGAGGAAATTGAGGGGTATTTTTTTCATATTACCTCTTGTAAAAAAAAAAATAATATTTCATTTTTACAACTCAATAGTAAAGGAATCTGTCAAATACTTATGGGATCATAGTTCTCACTAGATACCCCTAGATGAATTCCTTGAGGGGTGTAATTTCCAAACTAGGTAAATTTTTATAGGTATTGCAGTTTTGACATGTCAAGGGCTCTGCAAATGCGATATGGTGCCTGCGAACTATTCTAGTAAAACCTCAAAAAGCCAAATGGTGCTCCTTCTCCTCTGGGTGCCGAACAAACAATAGTATTAAACCCTATATAAGGTATTGCTTTACTGAAGATAAAGAAGGTTACTATAAAAGGACGATTACCTAATTTTAATTATTAATTTCAGGCTTGACTATCAATAATTAATATCCAACTAATAAATGACTAAAGGACGACTTAACGCTTTATAATAAGTTATTCAGATGGAGTCCCAAAGGTTTCTGTACTAAATATGAAGCTATCTATATCTTTTTCTATTGTATCAATTACTTATTTCATGCAATAAAATGCAATTTAATTATTTAAAAATTATGCAATGTGATTTTCTGTTTTTTAATTTTAGATTATGTCTCTTACAGTTGAAGTGTACCTACAATAAAAATTACAGACCTCTCCATTCTTTGACTCTGTTAAAACTTGCAAAATCAACAGTGTATCAAATACTTATTTTCCCCACTGTAGTGTGCAATCTCTGGTGTCTTCTTAAGTGACAGAGGAAACTTTGGGCCCCCTCAGGGCTCAGGTGTGACTACCACAATGTCTCTAAAGTTATTATAGCTATTAGTGATGAGAAGCACAAAAATGCTCGGGTGCTCGTTGCTCGGGTCGAGCAAGATGGAATGCTCGGGTGCTCGACCCGAGCAACGAGCCCAATGTAAGTCTATGGGAAACCCGAGCTTTCCCGCGACCCCACCAGAGGCCTTTTGAGGGTCTAAAAACTGCAGAAATCTTTGGGAAAAGTGATCAAATGACATGGGAACAGCATGGGGAAGACCCCTGGAAGTATTTCTGACTGGCAGGTCATTGCTGTGCACATTTTGCGTTTTAGATTTAGCTAAAAATATGTGTTTGTTTGCGGCTGTCTGCATGTGTGTGGGCGGCTGTCTGCGTGTGTGGGTGTCTGTGTCTGCAGTAATACTACTGCCGGTACGGTCGGTCACAGCGCTGCGGGATCACGCTGACAGATGTCATGCATGCTTGGCCCGATGAAACTACTGCTCCCATCCCGCTATGTCTGGTGTAACTGATAACAATGATAACAGGTTCTGCTGATGGGAGAGTAGTATTATCTGCTGGTGCCTGGGCTGATGAGACTACTGCTCCCATCTGACTATCTCTGGTGTCACTGATTACAGTGAGAATAGGTGCCGCTGATGGGAGAGTAGTATTATCTGCTGGCGCCTGGGCTGATGAGACTACTGCTCCCATCTGGCTATGTCTGGTGTCACTGATAACAGTGACAACAGGTGCCGCTGATGGGAGAGTAGTATCATCTGCCGGCACTTATATTTGTTTTGTGTCTGTAAACATTATATTTGAACATGGTATGTAATGATATTATGGTCTTCAATGGAGAATGAGAAAGAAGAGGTTGAACAAGGAAATGGCATCACATTTGTTTTTTAAATAATATATCTTTATTTAGAAAAAGGAGAGTGGAGGGCACCACCAGCCAAAATTGGCGTATGGCATATGGGATCAACTTGGAGTAT
Source organism: Oophaga sylvatica (assembly GCA_033576555.1). Classification (NCBI taxonomy): domain Eukaryota; kingdom Metazoa; phylum Chordata; class Amphibia; order Anura; family Dendrobatidae; genus Oophaga; species Oophaga sylvatica. The sequence goes on along the minus strand of JARQOD010000004.1, from coordinate 208,096,705 downwards.
GTCAAATGATGGCTGAACACAAGGAAAAAAAAGAGATATACTATAAACCAGGGACCACCGAAAAACTATTAAGAGGTAGCAAATTTAATTAGAGTCCAAAACACCCCCGGACCCTCTGCCTGTATGCGCTCTGGTCAAGTTCTTTGAGCTTAGGCTATCTCATTTTTCTCCATGGCCTTCAGCTAACGTTTGTCTGAGTTGGTCTCAACATTAGGTTGTAGGTATACTCTATACAGTACTGCTGCGGCTCCGGCCACCATAGGTCATAAAATATTTGCTATTTGTACCTAGACATTTTATTTAATGCATTTGACCTTTCATCCTTTGTGACCTCATTCAGGTTGTCACCTTGGGTTTTTCCATTGGGGCAAGCTATTTACTACATGTGGTTTGTGGGTATGTTTGTGTTCGTTCTATCAGTGCTATATACAGCATTCTGTTTATGATACTTACCCTTATGACATGCTTTCTGATATTTAGTGCTTATACAATGCTTTATGATATTTAGTGCTTATACACATGTGTTGGAGTTCCTCCCTATGAGACTTCACTGAGGCTAGAACCCTTTGTGTGTTTTTTCAGCTGGACAAGTTGTTTGCCATATGCAGGCCGGGAGAATGTTTTTATATATATCTTGCTAGTGCTATACATAGCACCCTGCCTGTGATATTTACCCTTACAACATGCCTTATGATTAGAGTTGAGCGATACTTTCCGATATCCAAAAGTATCGGAATCGGAATGGTATCGCCGATAACATTAAAATATCGGCGATACCCGATACCGATACCGGAAGTCCCATGTAAGTCTATGGGAACAAAATATCGAAATTAAAAAAACCCATTCTTGCCTTGTTGGTTAATTGTACATGAAGGAAAACAAGAAAGAGTAATGTAGAATGTATTGGGGAAGGTTGAGGAGACATTAAAGGCATAGATGTTTAACCCAATCAAATGGAATAGCATAAATATTTTTTTTTTTAAAGATGTTCGGATTGACGAAGAAATTGACAATGTTGTTAACGTTTTTTCTATTTTGGAAAATATGTATATTACACAACTTCCATGCTCTTCATCTTCACCTTTTTAACTTTTCACACACTTTCTCCTTCATAATCTTCTGCAGCATCATCTTTTTCATCAAATTATTCTTCATCTTCACCTTCTTTATCTTCTTCTTAAACTTCTTGCTATTCATCTTTGTTAACATTACTCATATTCTTCTTATTAAACTATTATTCTTATTCATATTCTGCTTCATCTTCTTCATCATATTCTTATTTGTGACAGAGAATCCTGTACTTGTAATCTGTCAAAGTATGAATTTTTCATCCTTCCGTTCTTGCTGTCACAAAAGATTTAAATTACAACAGTATTTGTCCGTGTTCAGTTTAGCCTGCAGCAGCAGGCATTTTCCAGGGGCACCACGAGGAGGAACGGACTCACCCCCATACACTGCTTAGTCTTCTTCTGCTTAGAATTTAGAGCATATATTTTGCTCTTCATTTTGGTCTTATACTTCATGTTCTTCTGCTTTTAGATCTTCTGCTTATTGTTCTTGTGTCTCTTGTTCCGTATCTTGTATTTGTATCACAATCTTGTACCAGCTGATGTTACTGGGACACGGTTACTAAGCAGGAGGTACCTGTGCTCCAAAGCACTACCAAGGACCAGCAGACGTTGCTGGAACTCGGATACCGAGATGGAGGCACCTAGGCCAAAGGCACTGTGGAGAACCAGCTGACGGTACTGGAACCCGGAGGGGCAGCAGAAGGAAAAGAGCCAATGGCACAACCGAGGACCAGCTGACGTTACTGGGACACGGTTACTAAGCAGGAGGTACCTGTGCTCCAAAGCACTACCAAGGACCAGCAGACGTTGCTGGAACTCGGATACCGAGATGGAGGCACCTAGGCCAAAGGCACTGCGGAGAACCAGCTGACGGTACTGGAACCCGGAGGGGCAGCAGAAGGAAAAGAGCCAATGGCACAACCGAGGACCAGCTGACGTTACTGAACCCCAGTAACACAGGAGCAAGTGTTGACTGTGCTAACAGCACTTCCGAGCAACAACTGGCGGTGTTGGAGCCCAGGGTCAAGGAGGATGTTTAAATACTAGATCAAGTAATTTCCTTGTTACCTGTCAATTTTAAATGTCTATACTTCAAACAAGAGAAAGATAACCTTTACTACCATAAGATGATGATTTCATTTAAACTAATATCTAGATAAATAAAGAATTGACAAACATAAACACATACATTAACATGTTGAACAGCAATGCAAACCACAAAATAAATTAGTTAAGGAATCTGCTATACGGTTGTACATAAAAGCATACAAGTACATATCTGAATCCATTAATGATGGATAAGTAACAGTATGTACACCATTTTTATTGTATAGACAATGAATGTCTGACTTCAAAACATCATCAGCATTACAAGTTATCTGTGACATTACTAAAATGTTACATTTGCTGAATAATGTCACTAAACAGTTTATACAAAATTATACAATTTCCATCATGTAATACTCATAATATGTGGCAATAATCATTTTTATTAACAAACATAACCTTTAAAAAGTGCATAGTGCATAGTGAAAATTGGTATTTATGGCTGACTGTCGACTTGGAAGCATGACAACAGATAGATAAGGTATATATAGATGAGACTGCATAGCCACAGATGGTGAATGGCGATGTAATACTGTACCTCAATAAAGTGTGCGTCACTACTACATAATTTTTTTTATATGGCTTTATAAACAGGGTACATGGATGTATGCTTGTGCCTTTGTTTTGACGCACAGACTGCCTTCCTGCTGAGACGCATTGGGTAGTGAACAGTTGTGTGCAGTGTTCACTGCAGTCTCTGCGGAATAACCACACTTAGACCTTATAACTTTTCAGACTTTCTTTATCAATCTACCAAGATGAAGAAGGCAGGGAGTAAGGCACGTGGTCGTGGAGTTTCTTCAGGGAGAGGACGTGGGGATTCTGTGGCTGCTGCGGCCCCCAGTGACACAGCATCCACCAGTTTTCCCCGTGAGCGTTCCTTTATGCGCACTTTTGTAGGAGCTCGGAGTACCCCCCTGCTGCGGGAAGAACAAATTGAAGCCGTTGTTGTTTGGATGTCAGCCAATGCATCGACTTCAATTGCTTCCACCTCCTCTCAGGACCACAGCACTGTTGGGCAACCATCTGTCTCTTCACCGCCTGGCAAATTGCCCAGGCAGTCAGAGAGTTCTGTACAGGAGCCAGCTGAGTGTCTGCTTCTGTTCTCAGAATCTATTGGCTTGCAAACAGGGGCCCAGCCAAGCAGCATTCTGTAATGTGAAGAGGGAGTATGCAGTGATGCGCAACAGCTGTGTCTCTCTGAATCTGAAGAGGCGGGTGAGACAGTGCCGATGGTCAGCACACCGCAGAACGCATCTGATGATGATGAGACCCAGGTGCCAGTTTCTGTTGAGCATGGTGCTGGCCAGACCACCCAACAGCAGGTGTTGGAAGAGGGTAGTGGAGATGATGAGGTCCAAGACCCAACATGGCATGAGGAACAGGAAGGTGGTGGGAGCAGCTCAGAGGAATAATAATAATATTTATTTATATAGCGCCATCATATTCCGCAGCGCTTTACAGTTTAGCAGTTTCAGAACACAAGTCATAAGTAACAACGTTAACAATACAATAATTTAAGCTAAATAAGTTGCCCCTGCTCGTGACAGCTTACAATGTACAATGAGATGGGGGAGATACAAAGTATAGGTGTTTATATACAATGGTGCATTTACAATGATGTTCCAGCCATCTTAAGGGACTGAGGGATGGAGATAGTGAATGGGCTAGAGACACACACACAGTTACACAGAATACATAGAATGACTTTGATTAGTGAATGTGATAGGCCGCTCTGAACAAATGTGTTTTGAGGGAGCGCCTGAAACCATGCAAATTGTGGATAGTCCTAATTTCTTGGGGTACAGCATTCCAGAGGATTGGCGTAGAGCAGGAGAAGTCTTGGAGTCGGGAGTGGGAGGTACGTATTAGTGCAGAGGTTAGTCGAAAGTCGTTTGCAGAGCGCAGCAGTCGGTTAGGCCAATAGATAGAAATGAGGGAGGAGATGTAGGAGGGGTGCTGCACTGTGGATAGCTTTGTGGCTGAGAACCAGTACTTTGGTTGAAAGCTGGAGAGGCCTAGAGAAATGGTTAGTGATAGAAGGAAGATAGAGGAAGACATTGCCCCAACGGTACAAACAGGAGGGAGAGTTAGGCTGCAGACTCGGTTGCCTGTAGCCTCCAGTTTGGCACCTGTTCGGAGCAGTTGTCTTCCAAAAGTCAAAACGTGCGCTCCCAGGACTTGCACTGCGTGGTCCTTTTTTCACACACTTGCACATGATATTTGCTATGTGAAATGCAAGCTGTGTAATCAAAAATTAAAAATAGCTAAAAGTGTCAGTCACCTCAATACCACAAATATGTGGAAACATGTGCGGACAAAGCACGTAGTTGAGTTACAAAGACACACTGGAGATGTAGGCCAACCTACAGCAGCACCTACATCTTCAGGTTGTGTTGAAGCCTCTTCATCGAGCTCACACACAGCTGGTTCTGCTTCCTCACAGGATCGCCATGGAAGAACCTCGGCCACTGTTGTCCAGAGACAAACTGTTATTCCACACACAAGCAGCAAGTTCCCTGTCATCCTCACACTCCCAGGCCACAAAACAGCCATCGGTAGCACAGGCATGGGATAAAAGACGGCCATACTCCGCAAACCATGCACGAGCACAGGCTCTGAATGCTGGCATTGCAAAACTCCTGTCCCTTGAAATGCTGTGATTCAGGCTGGTGGAGACAGACAGTTTCCGTAACTGAATATCATTGTCAGTCCCACAATACAATGTGCCAAGCCGATTTCATTTCAGCAGGCAAGCCGTCCCTGGTCTGCAAAAGCATGTTGAGGGAAAAATTAAACATGCGCTACTAAAAGCCCTCAGTAGCAAGGTCCACCTGACCACCGATGCGTGGACCAGTACCCATTGTTATGATCTGCTACAACCAGTAAGGAAAGAAGGGAATTCTGTCCCTACAATACAACTAAGCTGAATCCCTACGATGTAACGGGGAACCTGATCCTGCGACCAGACCCGCTAAAGTCCTCATCTAGTGTGAACGAAGACCTATAGTTGCGAGGGAGTAATCCCTACAAGATCTAGGGACTGGGAGAAAAGGTGGACACCTCCTAACATAAATTGTAGCATGGATAATTAAACAGAAAAATAAATACTTTGTGATCCTAACATCAAGCAAAACTCACAGATTAAGGCACCTAAGCACCCGGCTAGCTTAACAGTAGATAATACAATGAAGTCAAGCAAAGCCAGAAGGGCGGAGCCAGACTAAATAGGGAAAAAAGGTCATGTGACCAGCAAACTGAAACAAAACCTAACAAGAGGGTTCTAACACCCATGGCCAGGGACAATACCTTTCCCTCACTGCCCATTGGGTCAATGTTGTGCAGCCGGGTACTGATCTTGCGAGTGGCGCTGTACGTGTTCTGCCAACTCCAAGGATTGCAGGAATCAAGTCTGTACACATTGATTCCTCCTCCTACTCCAGTTCCTCAGAATCATCGCTGCAGGAGCCGTCACGGTCTACCTCCACATGGACCCGTGAACGTTTACCTGTTGCGACCGATATGAGCACAGCCGTGTCCAAATGTCAACAGGCCGTCCTGAAATTAATTTCCATGGGGAATCTTAGCCACACAGCGCAGGAGCTCTGTAATGCCATAAAGCAGGAGAGCGACGTGTGGTTTTTGGAAGAGAATCTACAGGCAGGCTTGGTAGTGTGTGACAATGGCCGAAATCTGGTGTCAGCTCTGGGCCTTGGCAACCTCACTCACATACCATGTCTGTCATATGTGCTCAACTTGGTCGTGCAGAGTTTTTTGAGGGACTATCCGGATCTTGATGCACTGCTGCAGAAGGTCCGCCTAGAGTGCGCTCACTTGCGACGTTCCAGCATGGCCAGATCGCTGATTGCAGCTCTGCAACGCAGATTTCACCTTCATGAACATCGCATCATATGTGACGTACCCACCAGGTGGAATTCCTCGTTACATATGTTGGAGCGGTTGTGTGAGCAGCAGCCAACAGTAATGGAGTATCAGCTGCATCAGGCGCAGTCAACTCGCAATTTGCGCCGTTCACACTTCACCACTACTGAGTGGGCCTCTATAATAAGAATAATAATATTATTTATTTATATAGCGCCATAATATTCCGCAGTGCTTTACAGTTTAACAGTTTCAAAACACAAGTCATAAGTAACAACGTTAACAATACAATAATTAAAGCAAAATCAGCCGCCCCTGCTGGTGAAAGCTTACAATCTACAATGAGGTGGGGGAGATACAAAGTACAGGTGTTTATATACAATGGTGTTTTTACAATGATGGTCCAGCCATTTTAAGGGAGTGAGGGATGCATGGAGATAGTGAATGGGCTACACACACAGAATTACACATAGAATGACTTTGATTAGTGAATGTGATAGGCCACTGTGAACAAATGTGTTTTGAGGGAGCGCCTGAAACCATCCAAATTGCGGATAGTCCTAATTTCTTGGGGTAGAGCATTCCAGAGGATTGGCGCAGCGCGGGAGAAGTCTTGGAGTTGGGAGTGGGAGGTACGGATTAGTGCAGAGGTTAGTCGAAGGTCGTTTGCAGAGTGCAGCAGCCTTTTAGGCCGATAAATATAAATAAGGGAGGAGATGTAGGGGGGTGCTGCGCTGTGGAGAGCTTTGTTGGTGAGAACCAGTAATTAGAATTGGATCCTATAATGAATGGGCAGCCACTGCCAGTGTAATGAGTGGCGAATAACTCTATGAAGGATATCTGCCACGTTTTGCGTGCGTTTGATGAGTCAACGCGGATGGCGAGTGCAGATGATGCACTAGTCAGCCTGACTGTCCCCCTTATCTGCCTGCTTCAAAAAACACTGCAAGCACTAAGGCATGAGGTTTTGGAAGAGGTGGAGGATGAGGAGTCACAAATTCCATCACCTTCTGGACAGTCAGCGCAACGTGGTTCCTCACAAAGGGCTGGAGGACTTTCAAAGTACCATGCTGTATCAACAATTGAACCTCCAGAGTCGCTGTCTATATTTTCATAACCATTACAAACTTTTAATGTATTTACAAAGCACATAATGTACATTTTTTGTCTATCCTTTTGTAATGCTATTGTGTTTCCATAAACTGATGTTACAGAATTATGATACAAAGTTTTTAAATTTTGAGTTTTAAATTTTGTAAATTTATATGTATTTGAAGGACTTTGTGAGGAGGATGAGGAGGAGTCAATGGAGGAGGAAGACATCGCTCCAGAGGGAGGTAGACAATGCTCTAGTCAGTATGTAGACCAAGGGTGGGGTGATGCACAGCAGGCAGAGATGACGCCTCTTGCAGGGGTCAACGTTTCTTGGCCAGTTGGGAGTCTGCAGCACATGGTTGATTTCATGCTGCAGTGGCTGAGAAACGACCGCCGCATCGAACACATTCACACCACGTCTGATTATTGGGTGTACACACTCCTAGACCCTCGCTACCGGGACAACTTACAAAGCCTCATCACACCGTTGAACCGGGAGCGTAAAATGCGGAAGTACCAAGACACACTGGTGCAATCCATAATGTTCTCCATTCCAGCCGAGAGCACTGCTGCTGCTACTGCTTTACAAAGCAGCTCTGTGCGTCGAGGCAGTGGAGACAGCTCTGCAACAAGAGGGAGCACAAGCAGCGCCTCTGCACAGGGCAAGAACAGTATGTTCCAAATGTGTCGAAGTTTTGTGGCAGCGCCACCAATGTCTACACCATCCGAGACGGCTCCAGTCAGCAGGAGGCAACATTTCCGTAAGATGGTGACAGACTACATGTCTTGCCCTCTCAGTGTACTCCCAGATGGCTCTTCCCCATTCAAGTTTTGTGTCTCTAAGCTGGATACATGGCCAGAGCTTAGCCAGTATGCATTGGAGGTGCTGGCTTGCCCTGCTGCCAGTGTATTATCGGAGCGCGTCTTTACTGCTGCAGGTGGTGTACTAACAGACCGTTGCATGCGACTATCCTCCGATAATGTAGAACGGCTTACTTTTCTGAAAATGAACTAGGCATGGATCTCGCCTGAATTTGCCTGTCCGGTTTCAGATTAACTAACTGGTTGGCAACGTTTTCCATGTCTCCTGTTATGTTCATCTTTCTACCACCTGAGCTATACTCCCTGGGCTACAACACTGCCAGTTGCTGCTCAGAAGTGTCGTGTCCACAGACCAATACACAAGCTATAGTGATAGTGGGGTTCAGTAACGCCTGCTGTTCCCCTGCTGCGTGTCTGACAAAAATTAATGCTGCTAACTCCAAATTAAAGTTCAAATTAAAGTTCAAACATCTCATACTAGGCCTCAGGCTACACCCTCCTTGACCCTGGGCTCAGAAGTGTTGGATGCACAGATCAAAACAATCGATGATGTGTTTGTGGGGTTCAGTAACGCCTGCTGTTCCCCTGCTGTGTGTCCGGCAAAAATTACTGCTACCTAGCTACACATGTTGAAAAAAACATGACATGTTAAAGTGGCTAGTGCTACACATAGATATCAGGCTACACCCTTATTTCTAAGCTGTAAACAAGTGAAACGTCAAATTTAAAACCATTAGTGTTGGTAACAAATCTGTAACTAAATAATTGTGACATATTATGGCAGATATCCACATGTCTAACACAAATGCTAACACAAAAGCATACTTATGCTATAGGGTACTGATGGTGAACCTTCTCACTCCATAACTTTGACAAATCCAACTCACATCATGCCTCAAATGCTGCAATGTTGGAAGTGCATAATGTGGGTTGAACTTTGACAACAGCTGCAGTGCGAAGGTTATCCTTCTGTGTTCTTGGCTTTTAAATAAAAGCATACAAGTAAATATAATAATACATTGTTGATTAAGGGACATGATGTACACCTGTAATATTGTGCAAACAATGGATGTAGGACTATTCCTCTTCAACATTACTTATATTTGTGTCATTTGAAAAAATACATATTTTAGTTAAAAATTAAAAACCATGTTCAGTAGCTGTGAAAGGCCCGTTTGTGTACTTCTATATTGTTTGCAACCAATGTATTGTATACGGATGGAAGCACGTCACTGTAATAGATTTGAATTATTTTAAATAGAATAAAGCAGCACCAATTTTAGAAAAATGACAAGGATGAGCCAGTGACAGACACTCAGCAGAGTACACGCAGCGGTGGTTGAAGAAGTAAATGGAGCGTGATCTGCATTTAAAAAAAATAAAAAAAAAAATACCTCACAGACTGCAGTGAACACTGAAACACAACTATTCACAATCTGTGAAAGGCTACTCCTTTGTCTACTTCTATAGTGTTTGCAACCAATGTATTGTATACGGATGGAAGCGCGTCACACTAATAGATTAGATTTTTTTCAAATATAATGGAGAAGCACCAATTGGAGAAAAATGAAAAGGATGAGCCACTGAGACACGCTCAGCAGAGTACAAGCAGCAGTGCTTGAACAAGTAACTGGAGCGTGATATGCACTCCAAAAATAAAAAACACAGACTGAAGTGAACACTGAAACACAACTGTCCACAATCTGTGAAAGGCTACTCCTTTGTCTACTTCTATAGTGTTTGCAACCAATGTATTGGATACGGATGGAAGCGCGTCACACTAATAGATTAGATTTTTTTCAAATATAATGGAGAAGCACCAACTGGAAAAAAATGAAAAGGATGAGCCACTGAGACACGCTCAGCAGAGTACAAGCAGCAGTGCTTGAACAAGTAACTGGAGCGTGATATGCACTCCAAAAATAAAAAACACAGACTGAAGTGAACACTGAAACACAACTGTCCACAATCTGTGAAAGGCTACTCCTTTGTCTACTTCTATAGTGTTTGCAACCAATGTATTGGATACGGATGGAAGCGCGTCACACTAATAGTTAAATTGCATGGAGCTGCAAGAATTACACTGAAGAAAAAAAAAAGAGTCTGTGAGTGACATGTGCAGATGCCTACAGACAGCGTTGGATGCAGAGCAAACTGCAGCGTCACCTGCACTCACACACACCTTGCACAGAGCTGTTAAAACAACACTGCAGGCAAAAGGAAGCTTTACACAGCGGTTGGTGATAGCCTGCCTACAGCACAGTACACTAAATCGCAATCTCTAACTGTCCCTCAGAGTCAGCAGAGTAGCGTTCTGTCCCTATCTGAATTCACAGCACAGTGACGCTAAAATGGCGGCGGCGCCTTTTATAGTGCATTCTGACATCATTTCAGCAGCCAATCACAGCCATGCCATTAGTTAAGATGACCGCAGCATTACAGGATGTGCCCACACTTCGTAGGATTCCTCATTGGCTGACTAAAATCACATTGCCTCTCAAAGAATTATGGGAACTTCCGATTCCGGTATACGATATTGAAAAAGTATCGGAATTAAGTATCGGAATTCCGATAACGCGAATATCGGCCGATACCCGATACTTGCGGTATCGGAATGCTCAACACTACTTATGATACTTTGTCCTTATAATTGTATTTTCATGCCACAACATTAGAGGAGTATACTTATTTTTTATTTTTTGTATACCTCTTCCAACATTAGGCTATAATTCTATTGGCTTATTATGCTTTAGAATTGTTAGAGCACTTTCACATCAGCTTTTATTCCACTCACCTCTTATATTTACTATAAGACAGTTATTTTTTGGCTGACCTATCATTTAGGTCCCTCCACTTTCATCATTTAGGACTTTGGGGATCTATTGGTCATTTGTGCATATGTCTTCTATCCATGACATCTGTTTATTCTTCATGTATTGTGGGACATTGTCTTTATAACTATTTTTCAATTTTGCTGTGTAATATTAATACATTTTTGTATATCACTTTTGAGTACTACAGCTCTATTAACAGACTGCATCCTGGTATATTTTTATTGCATTTGATAAGGGTATATCTCTGCTTTCATGTCCAGAGTTTGTTTTGATTATGTGCTATTAGCATTTCATCTGTCATAGCGGGTGCATTGGTGTCCGGGGGGTCACCCCACTAGGGGGCACGTGTTATTGTTTTTAAATTATTTTAAATTTTGGTGTGTTTTGGACTCTAATAACATTTGTTACCTCTTAATAGTTTTTTGGTGGTCCCTAGTTTATAGTATGTCTCTTTTTTCTTCCTTGTATATCTTTATTTAGCTTACAAATCTGCATGAAAAACCGCATGAAACATCCGCATCATAAACGCATCAAATCCCCACAGAATTTCAACTGCATTTTCTGCCAAGAAAGCAAGCAAATCCGCAACGTGCGCACATAGCCTTAGCAAAGTTATTAGCACCAGTTTGCTGTTAAAGGTATGTTCACACTGGGCATTTTTGCTGCGTTTGTTTCTGCAGCAAAACCTGATTTCTTGGCATTTTGTTGCATTTTTTGTGGCTTTAGCGCGTTTTTTTGGTATGGATTTTTGTTGCGGTTTTTTGGTGCATTTTTTGGGCTAACATGTCTCTTTGTGCATGCTAATAAAGTTGAGTTGCTTTCTATGACGTTTCTGCAGCAAAAGGCTGCAAATAATGATATCTGTGTTTTTGCATGCAAATTTTCAGCTGCTTTTTAGGGCATGTTCACACTTGGTCTTTTTCTTTGTTTTTTTCTGCAACAAAACCTGATTTCTTGGCAGGAAAGAAGCTGCGGCAAAACAGCAAGTTTAGGTGTGCTTTTGGTGCATTTTTCGTTGCGGTTTGGTGCGTTTTTTTTTGGTGCGTTTTTGGGCTATCTTGTGTCTCTTTGAGCATGCTTATGAAGTTAAGTTGCTGTCCATGACTTTTCTTCAGCAAAATGCTGCAAATAAGTTTACATGTGATTTTGCTGCATTTTTTATGCTATTTTTCAGCTGCTTTTCAGGGTATGTTCACACTGGGCGTTTTTGCTGCATTTTTTATGTTAATTTTCAGCTGCTTTTTACAGTACCAGCAAAGCCTATGAGATTTCAGAAATCTCATGCACACACACTGTTTTTTTTGTCATCAGGATTTTGTGCTTTGATGCTTTTTTTGGACATAGAGCATGTCACTTCTTTCAGGATTTTTGCAGCATTTTTCACCCATTGGCTTGAATGGGTGTTGAAAAAAATGCTGAAAAATGCAACAAAAATGCAGGTTTCATTATTTGCAGCCTTTTTGGTGCAGAAAAGGCATGGACAGCAACTCAACTTTATTAGCATGCACAAAGAGACACAAGTTTCCCAAAAAATGCACCAAAACCACAACGAAAAACGCACCAAAAACTCACCTAAACCTGCCATTGCTTATTTCCTGCCAAGAAATCAGGTTTTGCTGCAGAAAAAAAACAAGCAAAAATGCCCAGTGTGAACATACCAGTACCAGCAAAGCCTATGAGATTTCAGAAATCTCATGCACACACATTGTTTTTTTTGTCATCAGGATTTTTTGCTTTGCTGCTTTTTTTGGACATAGAGCATGTCACTTCTATCAGCATTTTTGCAGCATTTTCCAGCATTTTTTCAACACCCATTCAAGCCAGTGGGTGAAAAATCCAAGGGAAGAAAAATGTTGCAAAAATGCTGAAAGAAGTGACATTCTCTATGTCCAAAAAAATGCAGCAAAGCACAAAATCCTTGACAAAAAAACCAACGTGTGTGCATGAGATTTCTGAAATCTCATAGGCTTTGTTGGTAATGTAAAAAGCAACTGAAAATTAGTATTAAAAACGCAGCAAAAATGCCCAGTGTGAACATACCCTAAAAAGCAGCTGAATATTAGCATAAAAAAAGCAGCAAAAATACAGGTATCATTATTTGCAGCATTTTGCTGAAGAAAAGTCATGGTCAGCAGCTCAACTTTATTAGAGACACAAGTTAGCCCCAAAAATGCACCAAAAAACCCGCACCAAAACCACAACGAAAAATGCACCAAAAATGCACCTAAACCTGCTTTTTTGCTGCAGCTCCTTTCCTGCAAAGAAATCAGGTTTTGCTACAGAAAAAAAGCAGCAAAAATGCCCAGTGTGAACATACCCTTAACAGCAAACTGGTGTCAATAACTTCGCTAAGGCTATGTGCTCACGTTGCGGATTTGCTTGTGGAAATTTCTGCACATTTTCTGCGTCTCTTGGCAGAAAACGCAGTTGAAATACATGCGGATTTGATGCATTTTTTATGAAGATTTGATGCAGATTTTCATGCAGTTTCTCATGCGGATTTGTAAGCTAAATAAAGATATATTATTTAAATAAAAAATCAATTGTCATGTAATTTCCTTGTTCAACCTCTTCTTTTTAATTCTCCATTGAAAATCATAATACCATTACATACCATGTTCAAATATGATGCTTACACACACAAATCAACTATAAGTGAATATTACATATGCTGTATATATGTGTAATACCGAGCCTGAGGTTTAGTAATGAACAGGTGTCAGCCAGATACCCTCATTAGTAAAATGGTACATAAGGAGTTAAATAAAGACACACACACACACACACACACGAAATCTGTGTGAAACGGAAAATGTTTATTTTTCAAACCATTTAAAAAAAATTGAGTGGGCTCCCGCGTAATTTTCATAACCAGCAGAGGGAAAGCCGATGGCTGAGGGCTGATGTTAATATTCTGGGAATGAGCTAATAGCATAAAGGTTCCCAGGCTATTAATATAATCTCACAGCTGTTTGCTTAGCCTTTACTGGCTATTTTACAGGGGAATCCCAGCAAATTTTTTACATGGGTCCCCCTATAAAATCAAACCAGCAAAGGCTAGGCAGACAGCTGCAAGCTGATATTAATAGCCTGGGAAGGGGCCATGAATATTGCCCCTCCAAGCTAAAAACATCAGCTTTCAGCAGCCCCAGAAATGGCACATCTTATAGATGTACCAATTCTGGCACTTAGCCTCGATCTTCCCACTTGCCCTGTAGCATATTAGTGGGGTTGATATTTGTGGGGTTGATGTCACCTTTCTATTGTCAGGTGACATCACACCCATGGCTTAGTAATGAGAAGCGTCTATAAGACACCCATCCATTACTAATCCTATAGTTATATGGTAAATAAACACACAGCCAGAATAAAGTCCTTTATTAATCTTAATTAACCATACTTACTGCATCGCCTAATCCCCAAATCCCTCGATCTCCTGCAACAAAAATAAAATAATAAACCAACATATAATACTATCCTGTCCGCCGTAGTCCATTTACCGAGTGTCCCACAATGATCTCACGTGTAGAACAGTCACATCGGGAGATGTGACTGTTCTACAGGGCCTACAGTGATACACTGACAAGAGGTAATCCTCCCGAAGTGTATCACTGAGCCGCCGTGAGAGTTTACCAGAGTTTATCACTCCAGTGCTCTCACTTTACGGCAGTACCGCTGTGTGAGAACTTTCCC